>JAECWT010000202.1:0-600000 GCA_018150885.1 Drosophila tristis | reverse complement strand
GACGGACGGACAGACAGACAGACAGACAGACGGACAGACAGACATGGCTATATCGACTCGACTATTGATGCTGATTAAGAATATATATACTTTATGGGGTCGGAAAATTTTCCTTCTCTGCGTTACACACATCCACTTTTACCACAAATCTAATATACCCCTTAACTCTTTTTTGAGTACGGGTATAAAAAAAATGGCCGGGAAAATTGTACACAAAAGCAATATAAAAAATTGCTAATACTCCGATATTCATAGGGCCAAGTCCATGTCCGTCATACCAATTATATAAATTATTTTTTTTCTCATTCTTCATTCTGTTAAGATTCATATCTTCACTATTCTTCCTACAATTAGTAGTTGGAGCAATAGAATTAACAAACTACTCTAATAGCCATATTTTAACAATTGACACGTGTATTGGGAAACTTACACAAGCGCATACAAAATTAATTCATATCATAGAATTAGAACAATAAAAAAAACACTGGTTCAAACTTTGTGGTATATCGAAAGAGATCTTCAAGAAAACGAATTTTACATTACACTCTCCCATGAAATAAACCAAACTTACACTATCAGGGGTGCCACAGAAATCACTTCCGCTGGAAAATCACCACCATTCCGCCGTGCCACACACCGATTTTTCAGCGGAATCAAAATCGCTCACAATTTATCCAGCGATTTGATTAAATACACCCATAAAACACACCTAAAATGATTCGAATCTTACTTTCCCATATAGGTTGTTCAATTGGTGATTAACCCTCATCTAAATGTTTTAACATTATACATGGTAAGTTAATAAAATAAGCATTTTAGTAATTCACTATTCAATCCGCTGACTTAACGCTTCACTTAACGATTCCGCTCTCGATCCGCTGCAGACCGAGGTGGCCACCTAGGGCGATTCGGACTTTCGAAGTTAATACAGTAATGCCACCTTTTTTAAGTCGAATTCGGAGCAAGATATTTAATATTAATTATATTGAAAGCATTCTGTTTTTCTTTAATTAAGCATTACAAAAAAATAGCCCATTGCAGTTAAACTTCCTTTACGTCAAACCTGTGCATACTTTTTGTGCAAATTGTGAAAACACTTGTAGTCATTTGTAGGTCTACCAGGTGGCATCGCTTCAAAATCCCAAAACAGAACTAGCAAACCATTTCTACACATTATTGCCATTGCATTTATGTCAAAACCTCTGTTCGGCTAAATGCAGACCCATGGCAGCACAAATAGAAGCATAGCGATCATTATACCAAAAACTGGTAATTTTATAGGCTGTTTACATTGGGGCTGCGTCATGCTTCTTTGCGTCTTGCCGGAGACGCAGTTTTTTTTACATAGGTTAAGCATAGGGCCCTAGTGGTGGCAAAAAGTTGTGTCACTTTCTGATTCATGTGCGTCTATTCGATATATTCGATTGCTTTTGCTCATTTTTGAACTTCTCTGCCTATCAGCGCAACTATCACCACTAATAAAAACAAAAACTTATAGATCAAAACTCAAATTTTGGCGCTAAAAATGTATGATTGTGCAAAAAGGTGAAAATATACCTAAAATCATTAAATAAAATACTTGAAACTGATTGTATTTTTATCATACGAAATTTTTCTGACCCCCTGATGCCATTAAGACACTGCTGGAGACGAACTTCGGTGGTTTTCATAATTTGAAGAAGAACTTCCACAAACTCTACAAAGAAATGTCTGAAAATAATATATAAATATGAGAATCAATTCTCTTTCGTCCATTTACCTGCCGTTTTGCATAATTCTGTTGATTTTCAAAAATTTGTGTTTCTTTCCTTGTCATGAAGCACCCAAATCCTAATTCAAGACGCACGTCTGCCAATGTAAACGCCTTTTCTGCTTCATTGCGTCTATTCCGATATCGATAGCAGACGCGCCCAGTGTAAAAAGGCTATTAATGAACTAAATTAGCAGTAGTTTGAGAAGACAATCAAAAACCTCATACATATCGTCTGAACGCGAAAACGAGTCCGATGCGCCTCTGAGAAGCCTGCGTTGCAAGGTTTGTATTCTAATATGTTGCCTCCGTAGTTATTCGATGGCCAATGGTCTCGATAAAAGCATTTAAATTAAGTTTACCGTAAAATTCAGATGTTTGTTTTTTTTGAACAGCTGATTGCTGCCATTCACGGAGAGTTGCCAGACAACTGCTAAAGTTGCCGAGTACAGTGTTTTGTTTGACTCGCACGATATTGGATGTTTTTTTGCTTTGAAATTATAAAAGTACTGTTTTGAAAAAGCAGTTATTTTATCATAAAAGAAAAAAGAAAAACCAATTGTTTTGATATGATAAAATCAATAAAACAAAACGAACCCTATTCCAATTGAATCTTGAAAGGTTTCAACCCTTAGTTCGAGTTTGGTTTGTGACAATGTTAAGAAAAATGAAATCGCTCGGAATTCTGTGGCACGGCGGAAATTTTTAAGCGGAAATCCTCTGCGCGGTTTTCAATTTCACTAGTGATTTCTGTGGCACCCCTGTTAATTAGAAACTATTACGCCCACGCGATTTAATAGATCTATGGACATGATTGGCACAGCTTGGAAATATATCGCTGGAAGCCCCGATCATGAAGATTTAAATATGATCCAAAACAATCTTAATGATATAATCTCAAATCAAAGCAAACAAATAATAATAATAAATACACAATTTGAAGAAAGAATAAATAAATTAGCAATAGGCTTTTGAACACAATAAAAAAGGAAACCTCAATCAGCAATGAAATAGCCATTAACTTACAAATACAGACCCGACTCATAAAAGAAGAATTAATCAACATAAAATATGTAACTCAATAAAAATGAAATAAACTTAATAAAAGAAAACTTTAAAGAAATACTCACCCCTGTGAGGACCTATCTCAGGCTGGGATATGCATCAGTCTGTCCAGGGTCCGC
The DNA here is from genome assembly GCA_018150885.1 of Drosophila tristis. NCBI lineage: Eukaryota > Metazoa > Arthropoda > Insecta > Diptera > Drosophilidae > Drosophila > Drosophila tristis. The sequence continues at coordinate 597,066 of JAECWT010000202.1, read as the reverse complement.
TAAAAGGAAGATTTGTAGATTGCTGGCACTTTTAGGTTCGGAGCGGCCTTGTCTGACCGAAAGAGAGGTAGGTGACAGGGGGGAGCGTTGCGTTGCTGACGAAAAATACTTCGAGAATCGTGGTTGGTTGTTTTTGTTGGCGTTGTTATTTTATTATTTAATTCTTTAATTCTTGGGTTTGTTTACAATGACTTACTCGCGGATCTTGTGACTTGGCCTCGGAGCCGGTGGACTGGGTCTTGTGTTGTCTTGAGCTGAGGGACTGTCTAGTGCAGTGTCTTGTGTTGGGGCTGATGGTCTGCATAGTGCAATGTCTTGTGTTCGGGCTGATGGACTGCCTAGTGCAATGTCTTGTGTTCGGGCTGATAGACTGCCTGATTTTTCGGCCGATCTTGGCCCTTTTATGCATCTGGTGATCGAGCCTGACCCGGAAATAATTATTGCTAACTTGTGATTATTTTATGACAATAATTGTGGGGCTAGTAAGTGGGTCGAAGCGTGGTGCTTCGTTGACAATTTGCTAGTAGTGTTCAGGAAAAGGTTTTTCTGAGACTGCAACGCAGTATGTGCGGGCTGCAGTTGGGAATTGGGTTTAGGATGGATTTTGCTAACTCGGCATCGCGGAAGGTGATAGCTGAGTTTGGGCCGGTAGGTCGGTAATTTTATGCTGGCTTGACCTATTGTGAAATAACGCAAGTGATATTTCTTATCTAGGTCGTCGATTGCGAAATGTGCAGAATGGGTAGAGTTGCTGATCGAAAGTTCTTAATTTTAGTAATTGCGTGCGTTGCTTAAGACTATTTTATTTCCCGGGGGTGCTGACACACCGCGATTTGTGGAGAACCGTGGGTAGAGCCATGGTTCGTCAGCTCTGTGTAGATCAGTTTGATTTTTGTTCCCGGTCATCTTGGACGCGTCGCCACTCCGTCGTTTGTAACGAGCCATGGGTAGAACCATGGTCAATCAATATCACTCAATAAGAATAGACGTGCAAGTTACACGCTCCGTCAACAAGTGCATTTTTTGGTGAAGCCTGCAAACAACAACACATCAGCTGCTGGTCAATACAAACATCAGAGCACTGTCAGCAGATCACCACCGGCTGGCCCGTGGGCTTATTATTGTTTTAAAAAACTGGTCTTCGAGCAATTCGAAAGTAGCTCAAACTTGGAAACGGAAGGGACGGAAAAAGCGGGAAATTGTTCACTTAATACTGAGTGTGAAACGTGAGTACGAACGTAAACAAAGAAAACAACAGCGCTAGAGGTGACATTACACAGCTGTTAGCGATCGATCTGCCACGCATATTGCAAAAGCTCGCGCTAGAGGGCGCCCACCAATAGAGCACCAACATTCTGTGTAGCCTCGCCTCTGTTAAAGCCCAAGACCACAACAATGCAGCCTGTCTCAAAACGTCTGCGGGAAAATACTGGAACAAATTTGAAGGGGCCGCGTACATCAGAAACGCCTGCCCCGGAATTGATTCAGCTTTTGAACCAACGATTTGAGGAGCAAGTCAGTCTCATTTCAACAAAGATGAATGAGGCAGAAGAGCGGCTGTTAAGTTTGCTAACAGGCAAGCTTAAAGTATGGCTGGCGAGATCCAGAATCTCACACAGAGAGTCCAGTTTCTAGAAACTAGGCTGGGTGAGACTCAAAACCTTACAAAAAAGGTAGAGGATCTGGAAGCCCAGCTTTCAAGACTAGATGCACAGGCTAAGGCCAATATCGCATGCGACCTGAGGATCCATGGAGTTCCGTAAGTCGAAGGTGAAAAGCTGAAATATATATTCAACAACTTGTGCCTCAGCCTAAATCACACGCCTGCGCCTGCTATTAGGGATATTTATCGTATAAGGCCGAACAAAAATCTTCCTCACTTCATCGTTGACCCCATCATCATTGTCAGACATATCTTTATCGACTCTGGTGTGGATGTTATATGTGTGTCCGAGACTTAGTTTGTCCCCGACTTAAGTGACTCGTTAATTCAATGTAGAGGATACAATGTATTTCGTTCTGATCGTGTAGGGCATGCCGGGGGCGTTACAATATACATAAATAACAAGATATCCGCAAAACTGCTCTGTAAGCAAAGACCAGATAGTGCCATAGAATACATATTTCTAACGATCACCATCAATAGAAGAAAGATGCATATATCGACCAAATCGAAACATTGACTACTCAGACCTGACATCACTTATCACTGACATTTCCTTGACTTATACAGACGTAATCCTAGCAGGTGACTTTAATTGTGATATTCTTAGAGAATCCTCATTAGCATATAGCATGTTGAGCCTTGACTTAAATATAGTGAACCACCAGCTCCCCACACACTTTACAAAAACAAGAAACACGCTACTAGACCTATTCTTTGTAGACAGTACTGACAAAATTCTACTGTATGACCAACTCGCAGCACCAGGGTATTCAAAACATGACCTTATTTTCTTGACCTATGAATTTAATCCTGACTACGATAATTATGACACCTTTAACAGAGACTTCAAGAACATTGACCTTGAAAAACTACACACTGACATTAGAATTCTTGACTGGACATCAATACATTATATGTTGTCCGTAAATTCTCAGCTTGCCCAACTTCAATCAAACATTGACTATCTTTACAGTGAACATGTACCTATTAAGAGAAAGACAGTCAAACGAACAGATAACTCATGGTTCAACCCGGAGATAAAGCTAAGTATCATCAAAAGAAATGAGGCTTTTAAAAAATTTAAAAGATATAAGACTGAAAGCCACTTTAATATGTACAAATCATTAAGATCAGACGTAACTAAACTAATATACATACTCTGCCAAGACCGCCTTCTACTCATCAAAGTTTAACAACGCTCTGTGTAGCAAGCAGAAATGGCAAGTGATTAAAAGTATAGGAATTGGCAAAAAAACAAGAAACTCACTAGTTGACATGGACGTAAATGAAGTTAGCAAACAAATTTTGCAATTAGTTGTACCGGACCCACCACCAACCCTGAACTTGACATCAGCGCCCTATAATTATACTGTTCCTAGCTTTAGTTTCTGTTGTGTTAGTCCTTGTGATGTTCTAATATCAAATCAAATGCTACTGGCCTAGACGATATGAACCCGAAATTTTTGAGAATAATACTCCCTAGAATCATCATGCACGTTACTTACATTTTCAACACAGCTATTACCACATCAACGTTCCCGGAAAAGTGGAAGGAGCAAAAGCAAACTCTGCAGAATATAGGCCAATATCCATACTCCCGACCCTGTCAAAAACGACAATCAATCTGGATTCAGAACAAATAGAAGTTGCACAACTGCAATGATAAAAATTGTAGAGGATATCCGTGAAAGAATAGACGACGGAAATGTAACGTTCCTAACTCTTCTTGATTACACTAAAGCTTTTGACTCAGTTGACCATCGCATCCTCATCGCAAAGCTTCGCGAATCCTACAACTTCTCTGACTCTGCAGTACGGTTGCTATCATCCTATCTGCTAAATAGGAGCCAGGCTGTTGCTGCAGAAGGGAAAATGTCGTCCTTTGCCTATGTTAAGTGTGGTGTCCCACAGGGATCAGTACTTGGTCCGATATTGTTCTCCATTTATGTAAATGATTTGCCAATAGTATTGTCCGACTGTAAAGTGCACATGTACGCCGATGACGTCCAACTATATGTTAGTCGACCGTTAAATCGAATAGATGAGTGTATAAATGTTACCAATAGAGAGCTTGAGAAAATTAGTGCGTGGGCAACCAAAAATCGTCTATGCCTCAATCCAACGAAGTCAAAATGCTTGATTATATACAAAAACAAGAAAAAAATAAATGAAACTATATTGAGACGTGTAGAAATATCAAACACTCCCATTAGCTACATAGAGAAGACAACTAATTTAGGCTTTATAATAAATAGTACTCTGTCGTGGGATGATCATGTGAGCAAAGCAGTTAGAAAAACATATGGGATTTTAAGGGCACTTAATATTACCAAGCAGTTACCAGTAAGCATCCGGATGCAGATAGCAAAAGCATACCTAGTACCTGTACTCACTTATGGGATTGAGGCATTTGGAAACTGTGGCTACGCAATCAGGCAAAAGTTGAGCGTGTGCTTTAATAATATAGCTAGATACATATTTGGATTAAGACGCAGCGACAGAATATCTGCATTCTCATATAAAATTTTCGACATGACTCTTTTTAAATGGATTGACTATAAGATGCTTATAGCCTTTTCACACTGGGGACCATCCACCATCCACCATCCATTTCTGGGATGGTCCGTAAGGTTTTGCCGTTCCGAAAATTTCCCAGTTATTCCACCATCCATCTGGGATGTTCCTAATTCTCATGTTTCAGTGCGGTATTTTTTCGATAATTGTCAAATGCAACCATAAATATATGACATTCACAACAAAAAAATCGGAATTCACTACGAAAATGTAAACAATGACAGACAGGAAAATGGTAAAAACAACAACAAAACATCTGATATGTCAGAATTGTCTCAGGCAGAAAAACTCAGGTCTGTGGACTGGGAATTTTTTTATGAATGCTCTGCAAATCTCATGCAGTATATTGCACGCGCTGTTTGCTGACAGCTTTCCGACTGCTCTGTACTCAGAAAAAGAACCCATAGTATACAATGCCATAGCCATAGGCTATACAAAACTTTCCTTAAAAATCGCCTCGTTTTTTTTTGGGTATATCTTCACTCCAAACCGCTTTTCAAAAATCATAGAATATATAATTGTATTTAAAACATTGATTGAATTTAGTAGAAGCAGTCACAAATGACCACGCTTCAGTGTTTTCAAAACAGATATCCATTCCAATAAATTCTCCTCGTCAATGTTGACCACATTATTATCATCATCCATGTCCAGCAACATGATTAGATTATGCAAGAATATATATTGGTGCTGAATCAAATTCACAACCATTGCAATATTATTAATATTCATTTAAATTATAAAAGAAATTTTCCGCCGCACCAAATTGTGTGCACAGCTATTTCTCATGGATGGTGGATGGTGGATGGTGTCAATGTGAATCGGTGTTTCACATCTTTCAAAAATTCCCACCGTTCCCCCAGGATGGACTCAGTGTGCAGAGAGTATTACGTTCCTACATAAAACGAGAAGGAACGTGTGAGTCGCTTCTGGGGACGCGACTCTACTTATACCCGTACTCAGTCAGTATATACATTTTTGAGATATAATTTTTTAGAATATTAGAAAAAAAAAAAAATTTTACATTTTACATTTTTTTGCTACATCTGTTATCTAATCTACATCTACAATGTATATTTTACATCTAACATGTAGATTATAGATGTACCATTTATATTCTACATCTCCTCCTCTAGGGGTTGCTCGCGCACTGAACGCGGCAGAGTGTGCGAGCGAGAAGGAGAATGAGTATCGTGTCTATGGCTGGTGGAGACGGGGGAACCAACAGAAAATGAATTTCTTTATTCTGGCTATAATTATGATCCGATCTGATTCAGATTTTCGTCCTTTGTGGGGGCGGAAGGGGGCGGGGCGAAATTTTGAAATACACTTGTAGCAGTGTGATATCACATGAGTCTTCAAACCAAATTTGGTTGCCCTAGCTTTTATAGTCTCTGATATCCAGGCGCTCATCAAGACGGACAGACGGACGGACAGACGGACATGGCTATATCGACTCGGCTATTGATGCTGATCAAGAATATATATACTTTATGGGGTCGGAAACGTTTCCTTCTCTGCGTTGCACACTTTTACCACAAATCTAATATACCCGTTAACTCTTTTTTGAGTACGGGTATAATAATCCTCACCAGACAACCCCAATATCTGTATGAAAAATTAAGATTTACCAATTTCGCAAGAACGAACAATATTATCACCATACGATATAGAACACTAAACTCTGAGAGACATTTCTTTGTGAATGTTATATGGAATCATCTTCCACATCACATGAAAACAATACGAAACCTTTCACAATTCAAAACACAGTTAGATGCCCACCTTACACTAGAGTAAGATTTAAAAATCAAATTCAATTTAAAATAAAATAACACGAACATTAGCATAAGAAAACAAAGCAATATATGTAACCACTTATTAGTATGTCATATTAAAAGATTCATTTAGATCTAAGTTTAATACCAAACTAATGCGACACCTAATGACTAGTGCTCTAATTATAAGCCCCTTGCTTGTAGCACTAGGAAAAACAATAAACAAACAATACAATAAACAAAAAAAAAAACGATCTTGGCGCTAGCAGTCAAGTCGGTACGCGGAAGGTACTCCATTGTGTTGGCGAGGATCGGTGTGGTGTCGGCCGTGGGTACGATGTATTGGTATGCCGGTTGTAGTACTAGTGTTATGCTACAGCCAGACTGGTACGTGAATAGGTGAGTCGCGATGACGCCTCTGGTATCGCAGCAACGACTCTAGGCATGGCTCGTTGCATGGCGCTAAGAATCATGTCAGTACGCGGGAGGTACTCCATTGTGTTGGCGAGGATCGGTGTGGTTGCCGTTGTTCTTTTTCGCTGCTGGCGGTCGGTTTTGAGGGTGTCCGTGCGTTCAATTCTTCCGTTGCGGATTCTGTGCATGCTTGCTCTGTTGCTCGTCTTGGACCTGGGCTTCCTGTGTCGAGCGCCGGGTCCAAGTGTGTTTGTCTCGTGTGTGAGACCTTCGTGGTGTGTTTGGGATGCTTGTTCCCTGTTGTTGGCCTAGGACGCGGTTGCTCCGTTGTGACCATGGGACTCGTTTTTCCGCTTGCTTGATTGCTGTTTGCTGGTGTTGGCCTTGGATTCGTGTTCTCCGTTGTGGGCCGGCGTTTCGTTTTCGTTGCCATTGGTTTGGGTGTCAAGTGCTGCGTTGTGTTATTGGGTACCGTGTGCGTTGGAGTTTCTGGTATCGAGGTTCGGCGTCTTGTACGTGGATGGTAGTAAGCACGGGTTCAGTGGGTGTGGGGCGACGGTCTCGTAGCTGTAGCAGCGTGGTGCCGCATTGTAACGTCGTTTCGATGGAACCTAGGAAGTCCATGCCGACAATAACTTGTCCCAACATGTTTGGCAGGACCAGGAGCGGGATTTGAACCTCTCGTTGATCCAGCTTGATGTGCGCCAGTAGAACTTGTGAGATCTCTCTGGCCGAGCCATCGGCCAGGCGTATGCGGACGCATGCATCTTGCAGGTTGGTGTTGTTGTCTAGTTGTCGGGCGAGGTTTGCGCTGATGAAGCTTCTGGATGCCCCGGTGTCGATTGTGGCTTCCGTTGCGTGTCCTCCTATAGTCACCATCGCCACTATCCGGCCGTTGCTCATGTGTAGAGAGTTTTTTAGTCTCGGGTTGGAGGAGGCGTCGTTCCCGGCTGATCCCGTGTCAGTTGGGGACGCATGTCGTTTCCCGACGTGTTCTGGCGGCAGCAATCGACGGTCCGTGTGCCGCGTTCGCCACATTCCCAGCAGAATAGGATCGAGGGATTTTGGCAGTCGTATGCCGCATGGCCCGCTTCACCACACCGGCGACAGGCTGCGTTCCTCTGCTCTGTAGTCGGCCTTGCGTATCTTAGTGGGTGTTGCGGGGGCGCGAGAGTCGGGAGGGTCCAGTCTTGGAGGCTCTCGAACTCGGTGGCCAACGTTGTGAGCTGCGTCAAGCTTTGGAGTTCGTGTCGTCGCACGTACATTCGGTATGCTGGCAGGGCGTTGTCGTAGATCCTGTTCAACTCCTTGTCTGCGTCGTACCCGGCGTGGTGCATGAGTAGACGTATCTCGATGAGGTAATCTTTGAACGATTCCCCTGCCGCTTGATTGCGGGCCCGGATCTGGTCTTCTAGTTGGTCAAAGTACCTCGACGGTAGGAAGAACGTCAAAAATGATTGGCGGAAATATGCCCATGAGCTGCCTTGTAGTTGGCTGGTGCGGTACCAGCGACTGGCCCGATCGGTGAGAAGTTCCGTCATGGTCCGAGGCAGCTGGTTGGTGTCCACCCCATAAGAGAGCGCCCGTTCTGTATTCGACCGCGGTGGGGACCTGTAACCCGGCTTTTGGGTCCGTTATCCGTTGGTCAGATGGCCCAGGAGTGGTGGGCATGGGTGACCGGGAGCGTCCTGCTGGTTTGGCGAATTGCCGTTCGAGGCATCCCAGTCGCACCCAAGCGTCCTGCGAGAGTGTTCCTGCGCCTAATGCGGCGAATCTCTTTCGTCGTTCCTCGACCGTTCCTTCAGTGGCAAATCCGAATTCCTCGGCTAGGGTTTCCAGCTCGGCTCGACGGAGTTTGTAAATCCAGCCGGTGGTGACTCCTGGATTGGTATGGTGTCCCTCCGGGTAAAATTCGTCGGGTTGACCGTCTCCGTGGGCTTCCATGGTGTGTTTCTGCGGTTAGTGGTACTGACTTACGTTTGGTTTGGTGGTACCTCTTCTGTTCGATACTTTCACTGCGGCACTACTTGTTCGCGACCGGATTTTGTGTGGGCGGGGTTTTTGTGCTTGGCGGTTATTGATCCTTGCTAGCCTAGTCTCTTTCAGTGGCCGTGGGTCTTTACTCCACAAAGCTCCGTATTAAGGTGTTAGTTACCTTAAAGTCACCAAAAAGTCCCTGTTCGGGCGCCACTTGTGAGGACCTATCTCAGGCTGGGATATGCATCAGTCTGTCCAGGGTCCGCTACAAGGAAGATTTTTAGATTGCTGGCACTTTTAGGTTCGAAGCGGCCTTGTCTGACCGAAAGAGAGGTAGGTGACAGGGGAGAGCGTTGCGTTGCTGACGAAAAATACTTCGAGAATCGTGGTTGGTTGTTTTTGTTGGCGTTGTTATTTTATTATTTAATTCTTTAATTCTTGGGTTTGTTTACAATGACTTACTCGCGGATCTTGTGACTTGGCCTCGGAGCCGGTGGACTGGGTCTTGTGTTGTCTTGAGCTGAGGGACTGTCTAGTGCAGTGTCTTGTGTTGGGGCTGATGGTCTGCCTAGTGCAATGTCTTGTGTTCGGGCTGATGGACTGCCTAGTGCAATGTCTTGTGTTCGGACTGATGGACTGCCTAGTGCAATGTCTTGTGTTCGGGCTGATGCACTGCCTGATTTTTCGGCCGATCTGGGCCCTTTAATGCATCTGGTGATCGCGCCTGACCCGGAAATAATTATTGCTAACTTACGATTATTTTATGACAATTATTGTGGGGCTAGTAAGTGGGTCGAAGCGTGGTGCTTCGTTGACAATTTGCTAGTAGTGTTCAGGAAAAGGTTTTTCTGAGACTGCAACGCAGTATGTGTGGGCTGCAGTTGGGAATTGGGTTTAGGATGGATTTTGCTAACTCGGCATCGCGGAAGGTGATAGCTGAGTTTGGGCCGGTAGGTCGGTAATTTTATGCTGGCTTGACTTATTTTGAAATAACGCAAGTGATATTTCTTATCTAGGTCGTCGATTGCGAAATGTGCAGAATGGGCAGAGTTGCTGATCGAAAATCTTAAAAAATCTTAATTTTAGTAATTGCGTGCGTTGCTTAAGACTATTTTATTTCCCGGGTGTGCTGACACACCGCGATTTGTGGAGAACCGTGGGTAGAGCCATGGTTCGTCAGCTCTGTGTAGATCAGTTTGATATTTGTTCCCGGTCATATTGGACGCGTCGCCACTCCGTCGTTTGTAACGAGCCATGGGTAGAATCATGGTTCGTTACACCCCATTAAATTCAATATAATAAATGCTCGAGTTTTCAGATGTTTCAATTTTATACAATAATAATACAATACTTTATATAATTAAGATCCCTAAATTAGTTAAGGAAACCTATAAAAATATTATTATTCGACCCGTTATACGAAATAACACCATTGTAAATCTCCATTTTCAAGAAATATTCACGAATGAACATTACACTTATGGAATTAAGAACCCCTGTACAAATTATAATAACATAAAAATTTGTAACAAATTTAAACCAGTTAATCTAAATTACGAGAATTGTATAAGGAAGCTCATGATAGGCAAAGATTCCACATGTAACTATAGTAATGCAGATCATATGGAACCTGTAGAAGAAATAAGCTCTGATCTTATTATATTAAGGAACGGTCAAATGGCAAGAGGGTTCTCAAAAATTAGATGGAACATATTTGCTAAAATACTGGAATGAAACAATAAACATTAACGAAAGCACATTTTCAAACCTCCAAAAAACTCTTATCCAACCGGGAAATCCAATGGTAAAATTAAGTCCATTGCAAGAGAAAAGAATTAAAATATTATCAGTACAATCACTTGAAGAACTACACATTAATAATACAAAACATCTCAACTTCCTGCAAACTCATTCCTCAATAAATAGTATGACCGTCATAACACTGTTTACCATCTCAATAGTTGTTGCATTTCAGGGTGATCGATAAAGTAATTTGCATGGTAGCAAGGAAGAGGAAAGATTTCCAGCCAGGGTGGCAAGGCCGAGGTTGAAGGGGAGTGGTAAGCGGATAGTGGCGCCCCTAGTCGGGCGATCTAAAAACTATAAGAGATCCGCGCGCTCTTGAATTCCCTTGTGGAGAGAGGAGAGCCTCGCCTCTCACATACCAGTGTCCCGGAGCCAACTCACCCACACATCTTTAAGGGGAGAGAGCGGCTACCAGGAAGAGTAGGCCATGCCCTTGAACCTGCTTCAAGGGCAATAGAAGAGATCGACGGGGCTTGGCGGCCAACGATATAGGTATGGGAAGGCAGTAAGGGACAGATCAAAAAAATCGTTGGCGGAAGGCAGAACTAGAAAAGGTTACGGATCGGGTTCTCATAAAAATTTAAAAAAATATACTAAGTGAGTTAAATGAAGATGGGTAGTTTTGCGTTATCCTCGAATAGCAAGGAGGAAGTAGAGCTGCCTAGCGGGACGTATCGGAGGCAGATAGATGAGCAAAGCTGAAAAAAAAACAGGAACAAAGTGAGTCCGCTCCAATGGGGGAGAAAAATCCCAATTTACACTCTACTTTTTTTTTGTAAATTGACCAAGAACTGTGCCCAGTTCCGCCGTCCTGTCCACAGCGGCACGGTCCTTCGCCCGGCCTGGAAGTGGACCCCAAAATATCGTCCCCGTCTTCCAACAAAGATTCGTTTAAATCCCATATAAATTTATACATATACTTTAGAATCCACTAGGCCGTCACATATCTGTTTACATATTTATTTATTTATTTACCTTTAATTATATTTATTTATTTATTTATTTGTTATTATATATGTAATTGTCCCTATTTATAATTATTTATTTATTTACTCATATTTAATATAATACGCCCATACCCATAATTTAGGTCGCAGAAAGGAAGAGCTTAGGATGGGGGTTAGGAGGTCGACCTAAACCAGATAGGAGTTATTAGAATATAAAAGGAATGTGTGTAAAATTGGATTTAAGGTGAAAATATACGAAAAGATGAAGTGCTAAAGTTTTAAAATGGGGGGAAAGCGAACCGAGACTACGGGAGGATGAAGAAGAAGCTGCACATGGCAGGGAGACCCGAGATAGTCTGATCCGGATCTCTGGTAGGGTGGGTACGTCGGAGGTATAAGACCAACACCTCAACCTGGTCCACGTAGCGGTAGGAGATTGTTTGTCGAGTAGCGTCTGTATGGTTTATTTTTGATGTGTCGTTACGCTAGTTTCCGTTTTTGTTGTAGCCGTTTCAAATATTGTCCGAGATGCTCGATTTGTTTGGTTTGTTGTGCGAACTGAGGGCTTGGGAAGTATCCAGCCCTGGGATGACTGGCTAGCCGGCCTTGCCCCACCACCAAGATGTTCGTAACAATAATGGCGCCCAATTTAGAAGAGAGTATAAATGTCCAGCGGAGAGAAGCTATTTCGGGTGGTAATTTGCAATCTATGTCCGTCGGTGTTCCGGTGGCCTGTGAGGGACTGAATTGTTGGCTCACAGATGCACGGCGCTGGGGGACCTGGAAATGTAAAGAATCCACAAAGTCAATTTGTTTTTTGTTTTGTTCAGTTTGCACTTATCTGACAACGGGAAGCAGGAGCTCTAGATGGGGACTTAAGTTGGCACTGGCAGGGGAGAATCCTCAAGCCAGTTAGCAGCCGTCTCGATGCCTGGTGTGCGAAAAAAGAGAACCTGGAAAAGAAAGAGTACCGGTAGTTAGATGAAGGCAAAATAGGTATATGTTGCTTCCCCTACTTACCTCTGGATGGGATCGGGAGGGTAGTATCTCGAAGAGATGTTTGTTCCGAGTGGCCCGTGGGGACATGAGTCGGCCACGCGTAGCACTCGGAGCAGCTACAATATCCCGTGCAGAACGTCCAGTAGGGTAGTGGGCATGAAGCAGCGAGGTAGGAAAGTGAGCGCCCTTGACTCTCAATCTTCTGTAGAAGATGGGACGTCAACAGTGCTCGCGAAACGTATAGCAAGTGGACGAGGAAAGACGTAGAAAATCCGGTGCAGAGTATTTCTTGTAGTTAGGTGGTTCCTTTCCCCCTTTAGTGTTTCTTTCGTATTTTGAATTGTGTAGAAGAACAGCGCGTAGAAGGTTGCCTGTAAAAATTTTATAGAAATAAAAATAGTGATTAATAATTACATAAGATAGGTCGTTAGAGTTAGTTAGAGATTGGTTGATGAGCAGTTACAACTTGCGGTCTAAGCAGAAAATGACTCGTAGGACACCGCCGCCAGGTACCGTCCGCGAACAGATGCAAAACGACGATAGCCGAGGTGTTGAGGGCGGTGAGGACAGCTGGAACTTGCCAGGAAATCCGATCGCGCTGCCCTCAGAAATAGTGTCCGGCATAAATGTCGCCAAGCTGTGCTGCTGGAACTGTGGCCAAGGTGACCACGGATTCCGGGATTGTGTGACAAAAGAGCGTAAAATATTTTGCTACCGTTTTGGGGAGCCAGAGATGTTCACGCCAACATGTCCCAAGTGTTCGGGAAACGCTCGAGTGGGCGTGATGAAGGCGGGAGATCATCGCCCAGGAACGAAGCCCGCGAGGAGATGAACAATCCTCTTCCCAATAAAATTACACAAAATATTAATAATAATAATCAAAATAATATAGTAAATAGGTTAGGTTAGGTTAGGTTGAGGCGGCTGTCGGGATTGTCAGAGACCCGACACACCTAGGACACTAACTCGTCCTTCAAGTCCTCCCATAGGCCGGTTTCGGCCCATTGTGATACCGCAAAATCGTTCCCTTCTCCCTCGTGAGACCCTATGTTATCCGTTATCCCATCCGGATGCCCTTATGAAGCCTGCGATCCGTCTGGGACTGATTGTAGACATGTCCGAAATGTCAATTAGAAAAGGAGCGCCCAAGTATTGAAGTCTCCTTCTACTGAGAGCCGGACAGGAGCAGAACAGGTGTTCCACAGTCTCCTCCTCGTCCTCATCTCTACAGCTTCGACGGAAGTCGTTATATGGGGCGCCCAGCCTGTTTGCATGTGTGCCTATTAGCCAGTGTCCCGTAAGGGAGCGTATGACTGAGCTGCACCTACTCCTACTGAGTTTGCAAAGCTCATCGGTGCGCTTCTTAGTAATGTTAGGCCATGTTTGCCGAGTTATGCGACATAGTGGCACAGTTTGCCATCTGTCATTTATTAATCGCTTAAAATGTTCTTTTATTTTGAGCTTGCAGGTGGCCATTGGCATACGAGTATCCTCCTTATCATGGAGAAGGGGGATTGTTGTACCAGCTCTGGCCAGCTCGTCTGCTATGCAGTTGCCTTCAATGTCCTGGTGGCCCGGGACCCATATAAGGCTGATGACGAACTGAAAAGCCATCTCATGAAGAGATTTGCGACAGTTTGCCACGGTAGCCGAGCTTGTTGTTATCGCATTCAGCGATTTGATCGCAGCTTGGCTATCACTATAGATATTTATATGAGTTGCCGCAGGGGCTAGTTCCTGAAGACAGCTCAAAGCTTCCTTAATCGCTATGACTTCCGCTTGGAAGACACTGCAGTGATCCGGGAGCCTGAAGAAGTGTCTTATGTTCAGCTGTTCGGAGTATATTCCTCCTCCGACCTTGTTGTCCAGTTTTAAGCCATCAGTAAAGATTCGAATGGCTCCCTTTGGACCAGGTGGTCCCTCAAGCCAGTTGTTTCTGTGAGGGATGATTGTTTCGAAGGGGGTATCTGTATACTCCCTCGGAACGTAGTAGTCCGTTTTTGTGGGGACGATTTTGTTTCCATTTAGGATGGACGCATGACCGGTGTGATGTGACACCCATTGGTCAGAGTCTCTAAGACGGATTGCTGCCATTTCTGCCTGCTCCTTACCTGCAAGGTCAAGGCTCTGCAGGCATAGGATAGCATTTAGCGCATCCGTTGGTGTTGTGCTCAGAGCTCCACTGGTGCATAGGGCTGCAGTACGCTGCACCTTGCCCAGTTGTTTAGTGATGGTCCCCTTCGATAGGGCAGGCCACCACACTGCAACTATGTAGAGCAGTATTGGTCTTACTATTGCTAGGTAAATCCATTGGACTATTCTTGGGTTCATGCCCCATTTTAGCCCAATTGCCTTCTTGCAAGTGTAGAGGGCTATCGTAGCCTTCTTCACTCTGTCTTTGATGCTCAGGTTCCAGCTAAGCTTTTTGTCAATTACCAACCCTAAGTAACTGGTACTGTCGCTGAAGGAGAGCCTGCATCCGTTTAGTATTGGGGGGTTGAGGGACGGGATTTTGTATTTGGTTGTAAACAACACAAGTTCCGTTTTAGAGGGATTAACTCCCAGTCCACGCGACTCTGTCCATTCTGACAGTCGCGCGAGCTTTGCGGTCATTAGATCGCAGAGTGTTTGAGGGAATTTTCCCGAGAAGATAATGGCAACGTCGTCCGCGTATGCTACCACCTTGCAGCCCTCCCCTTCCAGGTCACACAGAATCTTGTTGACTGCTATGTTCCATAGAAGGGGAGACAGGACACCACCTTGCGGGGTGCCTCTGTTGACATACCTTGACTGAGTGGACGATCCCATTGATGATGTCACTGTCCTGCATGTGAGCAACTGATCTATGAGCATCACCAAGTGACGATCCACTCCCAGGTCAGTCAGGGCCTCTGGGCCTCAGGAGCCACCTGGTATGACGTTGTTAAAAGCTCCCTCAATGTCTAGGAAAGCGATGTGTAGAGATTTCTCTACCGCCGAGATTACTTCATGGAGTGCCGTTTCCGTGGATTTTCCTTTTCGGTAGGCATGTTGTGCGCCTGACAGCCACTGAGGATTTATGGTTGTCCTCAGCTGCAGCCCGACTAGCCTCTCAAAGGTTTTGAGAAGAAAGGACGATAGACTTATTGGTCCCGGGATCCTTCTCGAGAAGCTCGAAGCTTCCACCCACTTCCATTGGCTTCTGGGTATTTTCCCCTCCTCGCTGCCTTTGTCGAGAACGCCTATCAGCGTCCTCTCCTTGGCGATCTGCGCGAAGGATACGTTTGGCAATACCCTGTAGCGCTTCGCGGCAACTCCGGGCGTCTCTTGAGAGCGCTGCCTCTTCGGTTGTGCGGCCACCTTCTGTGGCTCCACACTGAAGTTGGGCAACACCACCGAGGCCCATTCCACTTTTTTCAGCCAGTCTGCTGTTGGACTGACTTCCTGGCTGGCGTTCTGCCGACGGAGTATGTGCCCAGCACTCCTCTTTTCGGCCTAGCTGTATTTCCTGGTTTGGACACTTGTTGATGGTAAGCCATCACCCGCCGCTTCACCGGAAGGTTGAGCAGCCGCAATATTGCTTAGCTGCCCTACCATGGTATCAGTTTTGGGTGTTGGCTTTCCATCCATCCCAGGTTTGGGATGGGATCTACCCGGATTCATACCCGCGTCCTTCACCGTGCAGGTCTTTCCTGCGTCTGAGCGGATCGGGCCAGGCCTTTGGGCCGTTGCCTTCTCCCGCTTGGGATTTCTCCCTACAGGCATTTGGGGAGTGCCTCTCTCGTTTTTGTTTTTGTTGTTGTTTATATTTTTGTATTTCTCCATATAGTTCCCACGAGCTGCAGAGAAGGGGAACGGTCCACCCCGGCAGAGCTCTGCGTTACTCGGGTAAGGCATAATTAGAACAGGGGGCTGCCAAGTCCCTGAGCTCTCCGTTCACGACTGGGCTAGTTTTTACACCGGGCCCCCAGCCAGGCTGACTCTTGGCACGGGTCGAGTGACACCTTAGTCCGGCCCGGTGTGAGGTGAGTGTTGGGGCTGGGATGTGGGTAGGTGTTGTGTAGGGATGGGATTGTGTGAGCTACTTAATGAGAGGCGGCACCACAAGCGCATCGTCAGTGTTGCTGCGTCGCGAACACTCGCTGGCTGTCCGGGACTGCTTATTTCGGTACTTTCCCTCAGAGCCAACTTAATTGCTACTCTTTGGGATGCCCGCTTATTCGCAGCTGACCTACCCACTAGGGTAGGCCGTTCGCTATCCGCAACCTGCGACCCGTCCGGTGGCCTCAGCTAGGCCCCCTCTGAGCCACCTCAAAGCCCAATAGGATCAACGGAATATAGTAAATAAAAATAGTTTAAAATTCTTACCGGCCGAAGAGAAGATGAGGAGGTTCATAGAAGTCCGAAACTGGATCTTTGACGATCGGCAGCTGGAAGGGATGCGCAGAGTCAGTCGTAGACAGCAAAAGGCTCGATCACGGTTCCGGAAAAGGCGACAGACTCGCAAGGAGGTGGCCGAAGCAGTCAGGCGTGGAACAGGACGCGATCCCAGAGTTTTTGCCGAGGTACAGATCCGAGGAAAGCTGATTGCTGGACTCCTGGACACGGGGGCATCCGTAAGCGTACTAGGTAAGGGCAGTCGAGAGCTCCTGATTGACCTCGGAGTGGATATGGAGAAGTATGTCTCAATGGTAAAAACAGCTTCCGGGGAAGACAAGTCTATTATCGGGAGAATAAAGATTTCTGTGGAGTACAATGGAGAGAGCAAAGAGATCTTGTTTTATGTCTGCCCGTACCTTAAACAGGCTATGTATTTGGGAGTTGATTTCTGGAGGTCCTTCGCCTTAGCTCCAACAGTCTTGGGAGAAAAGCCAAGCACATCCAGCGAGGCACAAATATCCGAAGTGCAGATGTCGCAAATCAGCCAATATGCCGAAGATCGCCAGGAAGACGTGGATGTGGATGTCTGGGATCTGGAAAAAGGGGAATCGAAAGAGTTAGAAAAGGTTAAGAAGGAGTTCCTGACGTACGAAGAAGCCGGATTGGGAATAACGACGGTGGAGGAGCATCGGATCCAGTTGGTGGAGGGCGCTGAACCCTTTAAGGATCGGCACTATCTTCAATCTCCAGCGATGCAGAAAGTAGTCTGGGCCGAGGTGGACAAAATGCTGGAATTAGGAGTTATAGAGGTTAGCGATAGTCCATGGAGCAATAGGACGACGGTGGTGCGGAAACCAAACAAAAACCGATTCTGTTTGGACTAAAAAGCTAAATCAGCTTACCGTTAAAGATGCTTACCCTCTTCCGAGCATTGAAGGCATACTGTCCAGGATTGACCAGACGTATTAAATCTCAAGTGTCGACCTCAACTTCGCGTTCTGGCAAATCAAGCTGGATCCAGAAAGCCTGAAGTGCACTGCATTTACCGTGGCGGGGCATCCGCTGTATCAGTTTGTGATGATGCCTTTCGGTCTGTGCAACGTTGCCCAGCGGTTGTGTCGGGTCATGGACAAGGTGATCCCGACTCAGCTCAGATCCAATGTATTTGTGTATCTTAATGACCTTTTGACACCCACAACAAAACCCAGCCCCAAAAAAAAAATTTTCCGGAGTATTATGATTTTATTTCCACTGTTCAATTACTTAGACATAAGAGAAACAACATGAAGACTAATTTAATTAAAAAGAAAACAAGCAAAAACAACAAACAACATGACTTTTAAATCTTCTCGACAATGACCAGGATCAGAACCACCGGTGTGACGGCGCTTCGACCGGGGTATGCTCGCCGCGCGGGGGTTCACAGAATGTTTGATCTCTGGATGTGGTAGCTGAAAGAAAAGGCTCTAGGTTCAAGAAGAAGGACACGGGCAGGGTAGCAAAGTAGGGTTTTGATGTTTATTTAGCTAGGCATACAGAGTTGATATATGCTCAAATGGTTCACTGGATCGTCCTCGATGTCCTCCTTCAGGGTCGTCAGGCCGCAGTGGCTCTCGCAGCGTGCAGGTCGTGCCTGGTAGAGATCGGTCGCCGCGGAGGATAGCGCCCGAGAGAAGTGATTGATGCAGACAGCGCCCGGGAGAAGTGGTCGTTGGGAGGATAATGCGCCCGAGAAAGGTCGTTGCGGAGGATAATGCGCCCGAGAGAAGTGATCGGTGCGGAGGATAATGCGCCCGGGAGAAGACCATGCGCTCCGGGAAAGTGGTCGTTGCGGAGGATAATGCGCTCCGAGGGGTGATCGGTGCGGAGGATAATGCGCTCCGAGGAGAGAATCGGTGCGGAGGCCAATGCGCTCCGAGGAGAAGTGATCGGTGCGGAGGACAATGCGCCGGGGAAGTAGTCGTTGCGGAGATAATGCGCCCGAGGAGAAGTGATCGGTGCGGAGGACAATGCGCTCCGGGAAAGTGTCGTTGCGGAGGATAATGCGCTCCGAGGAGAAGTGATCGGTGCGGAGGACAATGCGCCCGGGAGAAGTAGTCGTTGCGGAGGATAATGCGCCTGAGAATGAATTTGGAAAAACAGCAAAGATTACCGGGAAGAGGAATCGTACGCTCTAACACGGTGATCAATGCATTCCAAAGAAATGGACGGTATAAAGCAGGGATAGTGGGGTTATAGAGGAATCGTACGCTCTAAGAACCACACCATTCAATGCTTACCAAAGCCTCGGGAGCGAATCCACCCCTTGGCAGTCCAAGACAGGAATGGTCGTGATGGCTCTGTTGCGGCTGCTTTTATTGCCAAAAGTCAGCTGTTGGCTCCGGTCTCCTGGTATTAACGCGTTGTTATGATCAGCTGCAGTGTGGCCGTTTGGTTCGGAGGGCTGGGCACACTGTTGGCGCGTAGATTTGAATTTTGTAGTGTGGCCGTGTGGTTCTGATCGCTGGTCACATTGTCGGCGCAAGATTTAAAAGTCATGTTGTTTGTTGTTTTTGCTTGTTTTCTTTTAATTAAATTAGTCTTCATGTTGTTTCTCTTATGTCTAAGTAATTGAACAGTGGAAATGAAATCATAATACTCCGCGGAATGTTTTTGTGACGCTTGGCGCTGGTTTGAGCTGGGCGTCACACTCCCCCCTCCCCTTCTAGGGTGGGTCGTCCGGATGTCCCCTCTGCGTTGAACCAGCCCGTGTTTTATAGTGTAGTCTTCTGCTATTTTCGGGTTTGTTTGTATCTGTTTCCACTTTGCTTCGTACCAAGCGCATTCCACCAGCTCTGTGATTCTCACCTCTTCGCGTGGTAAGCGGGATAATCCGTCCGCCACTGCATTGAGCTTCCCCTTCCGATAGCGTATTTCGAATGTGAATGGTTGTAGTCCCAACGCCCATCTTGCTACTCGGCCGGATGGGCTTTCGATGGAATTTAACCATTTCAGGGCTCAGTGGTCCGTTATCACTACGAACTGGTATCCCTCGAGGTACATCCTCATTTTGTGAATTCCCCAGTAGATGGCGAGACATTCTCTCTCTGTAGCGGAATATTTAGTTTCTTCGCTTTTTAGCTTGCGGCTTGCGTATGAGATTACGTGTTCTCCGTCTGCATCCTCCTGTGTTAAAACCGCTCCTAGTCCGCAATCGCTTGCGTCTGTTTGTAGGATAAAGGTTTTTCGGAACTCTGGGTAGGCCAGAATGGGTGCCTCTGTTAAACAGTGTTTCAGATCGTTGAAAGCGCTGTCTTGGGCTTCTCCCCACGTAAATTTCTGTCCTTTCTTCAGTAGTTCATGTAGTGGCTTCGCTCTCTCGGTGAAGGTCGGTACGAACCTTCGATACCACGATGCTAGCCCCAGAAAACTGTGTAGTTGTTTTAGTGTTGTTGGTGCAACCAGTTCTCTGATGGCTGATACTTTGTCCGGATCTGTGTGTATTCCTTCCTCGCTCACCATGTGTCCCAGGTATTTCAACTTCTGTTGAAAGAAGTGGCATTTCGCTGCGTTGATGCGCAAGTTTGCTCTCCTTAATCGGTTCAGCACCTCCTGAAGCTTCTGCATGTGTTCTGTTTTCGTTCGCCCAATGACGATTATATCGTCTAGGTATGCGAAAGCGAACGGCTCCATGTCTGGTCCTATAACCGAATCTAATGCCCTTTGAAACGTTGCGGGTGCTGTGGTGAGTCCGAACGGCATTACCTTCCATTGGTACAAGCCTCGCCCAGGGGCTGTGAAGGCTGTGTACTGTCGGCTTGCCTCTCCATCGGAATCTGCCAGTAGCCTGACTTTAGGTCTAGTGTGCTGATGAATTTCGCCTCTCTTAGTTGGTTTAATATGAAGTCCATCCGTGGTACCGGGTATGCGTCTTTCTCGGTTTTTCGTTTAGTAGTCTGTAGTCGACGCATAGTCTCCAATCCCCTGCTTTTTCTTGACTAAGACTATTGGTGAGCTGTATGGACTTCGTGACGGTTCTATTAGGTCCTGACGTTTCAGCTCGTTTATTTCCTGTTGATGATCTCCATTTGTGCTGGGTTCCTTGGGTAGTACCTCTGTTTGACCGGCCTATCGTCCTTGAGGAATATCCGATGAGTTGTTATGTTACTTACTCCGCCGAGGTTGTCGAATTTCTGGACCTCTGTTGATATCCATTTTCGATTTCCTTGTCCGTTGGTTCCGGTTGTGAGTTTCTTGCCCTCTCTTCGTGTCTTTGTTTTTTCTCCCTTCCACTGATCACTACGGTACTGTTTCCGCATGTAATGATGGTTCCTGCGTCCCCAAAGTCCATTCCGAGTAGTGGCGTGTCTGGGTAGCCCCTCCATTATTAAAATTGATAATGTCGTTTCCTGGCCTCCTAGCTCTACTCCGGTAAGGAATGTTCGCGTGGTTTTTTGTGTACTTCCATCTGCGAGTCTGGGTGCTTCCGAGCTGTTCCAGTCTCTCCAGTATTTCCTTACTTAGTCCCTTCTTTCCGTGAACTGAATTAGTTGTTTCCTTAATGTTTCCACTCCTTCAGGCTTCTCCAATCCAAATTCCTCGCAGTAGCTGATCAGTTCTGCTCTTGTCGCCTGGTTGATCCATGCTTTCGCCATCTTGACCATAAATGAGATTTCAATTCTAGCTACCACAACCTGCTCGGGCGCCACTGTGACGGCGCTTCGACCGGGTATGCTCGCCGCTCCGGCGTTCACAGAAATTTGTTTGATTTCTGGATGTGGTAGCTGAAAGAAAGGCTCTAGGTTCAAGAAGAAGGCGACACGGGTAGGGTGGCAAAAGTAGGTTTTTATGTTTATTTAGCTTAGGCATACAGAGTTGATATATGGCTCAAATGGTTCACTGGATCGTCCTCGATGTCCTCCTTCAGGGTCGTCAGGGCCGCACGTGGCTGCTCGCAGCGTGCAGGTCGTGCCTGGTAGAGATCGGTCGCCGCGGAGGATAATGCGCTCCGAGGAGAAGTGATCGGTGCGGAGGACAATGCGCTCCGGGAGAAGTAGTCGTTGCGGAGGATAATGCGCTCCGAGGGAAGTGATCGGTGCGGAGGACAATGCGCTCCGGGAGAAGTAGTCGTTGCGGAGGATAATGCGCTCCGAGGAGAGTGATCGGTGCGGAGGACAATGCGCCCGGGAGAAGTAGTCGTTGCGGAGGATAATGCGCTCCGAGAATGAATTTGGAGAAAAACAGCAAAGATTACCGGGAAGAGGAATCGTACGCTCTAACACGGTGATCAATGCATTCCAAAGAAATGGACGGTATAAAGCAGGGATAGTGGGGTTATAGAGGAATCGTACGCTCTAAGAACCACACCATTCAATGCTTACCAAAGCCTCGGGGAGCGAATCCACCCCTTGGCAGTCCAAGACAGGAATGGTCGTGATGGCTCTGTTGCGGCTGCTTTTATTGCCAAAAGTCAGCTGTTGGCTCCGGTCTCTGGTACTAACGCGTTGTTATGATCAGCTGCTAGTGTGGCCGTTTGGTTCGGAGGGCTGGGCACACTGTTGGCGCGTAGATTTGAATTTTGTAGTGTGGCCGTGTGGTTCTGATCGCTGGTCACATTGTCGGCGCGAAGATTTAAAAGTCATGTTGTTTGTTGTTTTTGCTTGTTTTCTTTTTTAATTAAATTAGTCTTCATGTTGTTTCTCTTATGTCTAAGTAATTGAACAGTGGAAATGAAATCATAATACTCCGCGGAATGTTTTTTGTGACGCTTGGCGCTGGTTTGAGCTGGGCGTCACAACGGCCACACTACAAAATTCAAATCTACGCGCCAACAGTGTGCCCAGCCCTCCGAACCAAACGGCCACACTAGCAGCTGATCATAACAACGCGTTAGTACCAGAGACCGGAGCCAACAGCTGACTTTTGGCAATAAAAGCAGCCGCAACAGAGCCATCACGACCATTCCTGTCTTGGACTGCCAAGGGGTGGATTCGCTCCCCGAGGCTTTGGTAAGCATTGAATGGTGTGGTTCTTAGAGCGTACGATTCCTCTATAACCCCACTATCCCTGCTTTATACCGTCCATTTCTTTGGAATGCATTGATCACCGTGTTAGAGCGTACGATTCCTCTTCCCGGTAATCTTTGCTGTTTTTCTCCAAATTCATTCTCGGAGCGCATTATCCTCCGCAACGACTACTTCTCCCGGAGCGCATTGTCCTCCGCACCGATCACTTCTCCTCGGAGCGCATTATCCTCCGCAACGACTACTTCTCCCGGAGCGCATTGTCCTCCGCACCGATCACTCTCCTCCGCAACGACTACAATTGTCCTCCGCACCGACCACTTCTCCTCGGAGCGCATTGGCCTCCGCACCGATTACTTCTCCTCGGAGCGCATTATCCTCCGCACCGACCACTTCTCCCTCGGAGCGCATTATCCTCCGCAACGACCACTTCTCCCCGGAGCGCATTGGCCTCCGCACCGATTACTTCTCCTCGGAGCGCATTATCCTCCGCACCGATCACTTCTCCTCGGAGCGCATTATCCTCCGCAACGACCACTTCTCTCGGAGCGCATTATCCTCCGCAACGACCACTTCTCCCGGAGCGCATTGTCCTCCGCATCAATCACTTCTCTCGGAGCGCATTATCCTCCGCGGCGACCGATCTCTACCAGGCACGACCTGCACGCTGCGAGCAGCCACGTGCGGCCCTGACGACCCTGAAGGAGGACATCGAGGACGATCCAGTGAACCATTTGAGCCATATATCAACTCTGTATGCCTAAGCTAAATAAACATCAAAAAACCCTACTTTTGCTACCCTACCCGTGTCGCCTTCTTCTTGAACCTAGAGCCTTTTCTTTCAGCTACCACATCCAGAGATCAAACAAATTTCTGTGAACCCCGGCGCGGCGAGCATATCCCGGTCGAAGCGCCGTCACAGTGGCGCCTGAGCAGGTTGTGGTAGCTTAGAATTGAAATCTCATTTATGGTCAAGATGGCGAAAGCATGGATCAACCAGGCGACAAGAGCAGAACTGATCAGCTACTGCGAGGAATTTGGATTGGAGAAGCCTGAAGGAGTGGAAACATTAAGGAAACAACTAATTCAGTTCACGGAAAGAAGGGATCTAAGTAAGGAAATACTGGAGAGACTGGAACAGCTCGGAAGCACCCAGACTCGCAGATGGAAGTACACAAAAAACCACGCGAACATTCCTTACCGGAGTAGAGCTAGGAGGCCAGGAAACGACATTATCATATTTAATAATGGAGGGGCTACCAGACACGCCACTACTCGGAATGGACTTCTTAAGGGACGCAGGAACCATCATTACATGCGGAAACAGTACCGTAGTGATCAGTGGAAGGGAGAAAAAACAAAGACACGAAGAGAGGGCAAGAAACTCACAACCGGAACCAACGGACAAGGAAATCGAAAAATGGATATCAACAGAGGTCCAGAAATTCGACAACCTCGGCGGAGTAAGTAACATAACAACTCATCGGATATTCCTCAAGGACGATAGGCCGGTCAAACAGAGGTACTACCCAAGGAACCCAGCACAAATGGAGATCATCAACAGGAAATAAACGAGCTGAAACGTCAGGACCTAATAGAACCGTCACGAAGTCCATACAGCTCACCAATAGTCTTAGTCAAGAAAAAGCAGGGGATTGGAGACTATGCGTCGACTACAGACTACTAAACGAAAAAACCGAGAAAGACGCATACCCGGTACCACGGATGGACTTCATATTAAACCAACTAAGAGAGGCGAAATTCATCAGCACACTAGACCTAAAGTCAGGCTACTGGCAGATTCCGATGGAGAGGCAAAGCCGACAGTACACAGCCTTCACAGCCCCTGGGCGAGGCTTGTACCAATGGAAGGTAATGCCGTTCGGACTCACCACAGCACCCGCAACGTTTCAAAGGGCATTAGATTCGGTTATAGGACCAGACATGGAGCCGTTCGCTTTCGCATACCTAGACGATATAATCGTCATTGGGCGAACGAAAACAGAACACATGCAGAAGCTTCAGGAGGTGCTGAACCGATTAAGGAGAGCAAACTTGCGCATCAACGCAGCGAAATGCCACTTCTTTCAACAGAAGTTGAAATACCTGGGACACATGGTGAGCGAGGAAGGAATACACACAGATCCGGACAAAGTATCAGCCATCAGAGAACTGGTTGCACCAACAACACTAAAACAACTACACAGTTTTCTGGGGCTAGCATCGTGGTATCGAAGGTTCGTACCGACCTTCACCGAGAGCAAGCCACTACATGAACTACTGAAGAAAGGACAGAAATTTACGTGGGGAGAAGCCCAAGACAGCGCTTTCAACGATCTGAAACACTGTTTAACAGAGGCACCCATTCTGGCCTACCCAGAGTTCCGAAAAACCTTTATCCTACAAACAGACGCAAGCGATTGCGGACTAGGAGCGGTTTTAACACAGGAGGATGCAGACGGAGAACACGTAATCTCATACGCAAGCCGCAAGCTAAAAAGCGAAGAAACCAAATATTCCGCTACAGAGAGAAATGTCTCGCCATCTACTGGGAATTCACAAAATGAGGATGTACTCGAGGGATACCAGTTCGTAGTGATAACGGACCACTTAGCCCTGAAATGGTTAAATTCCATCGAAAGCCCATCCGGCCGAGTAGCAAGATGGGCGTTGGGACTACAACCATTCACATTCGAAATACGCTATCGGAAGGGGAAGCTCAATGCAGTGGCGGACGGATTATCCCGCTTACCACGCGAAGAGGTGAGAATCACAGAGCTGGTGGAATGCGCTTGGTACGAAGCAAAGTGAAACAGATACAAACAAACCCGAAAATAGCAGAAGACTACACTATAAAACACGGGCTGGTTCAACGCAGAGGGGACATCCGGACGACCCACCCTAGAAGGGGAGGGGGGAGTGTGACGCCCAGCTCAAACCAGCGCCAAGCGTCACAAAAAACATTCCGCGGAGTATTATGATTTCATTTCCACTGTTCAATTACTTAGACATAAGAGAAACAACATGAAGACTAATTTAATTAAAAAAGAAAACAAGCAAAAACAACAAACAACATGACTTTTAAATCTTCGCGCCGACAATGTGACCAGCGATCAGAACCACACGGCCACACTACAAAATTCAAACTACGCGCCAACAGTGTGCCCAGCCCTCCGAACCAAACGGCCACACTAGCAGCTGATCATAACAACGCGTTAGTACCAGAGACCGGAGCCAACAGCTGACTTTTGGCAATAAAAGCAGCCGCAACAGAGCCATCACGACCATTCCTGTCTTGGACTGCCAAGGGGTGGATTCGCCCCCGAGGCTTTGGTAAGCATTGAATGGTGTGGTTCTTAGAGCGTACGATTCCTCTATAACCCCACTATCCCTGCTTTATACCGTCCATTTCTTTGGAATGCATTGATCACCGTGTTAGAGCGTACGATTCCTCTTCCCGGTAATCTTTGCTGTTTTTCTCCAAATTCATTCTCGGAGCGCATTATCCTCCGCAACGACTACTTCTCCCGGAGCGCATTGTCCTCCGCACCGATCACTTCTCCTCGGAGCGCATTATCCTCCGCAACGACTACTTCTCCCGGAGCGCATTGTCCTCCGCACCGATCACTTCTCCTCGGAGCGCATTATCCTCCGCAACGACTACTTCTCCCGGAGCGCATTGTCCTCCGCACCGATCACTTCTCCTCGGAGCGCATTGGCCTCCGCACCGATTACTTCTCCTCGGAGCGCATTATCCTCCGCACCGATCACTTCTCCTCGGAGCGCATTATCCTCCGCAACGACCACTTCTCCCGGAGCGCATTGGCCTCCGCACCGATTACTTCTCCTCGGAGCGCATTATCCTCCGCACCGATCACTTCTCCTCGGAGCGCATTATCCTCCGCAACGACCACTTCTCTCGGAGCGCATTATCCTCCGCAACGACCACTTCTCCCGGAGCGCATTGTCCTCCGCATCAATCACTTCTCCGGAGCGCATTATCCTCCGCGGCGACCGATCTCTACCAGGCACGACCTGCACGCTGCGAGCAGCCACGTGCGGCCCTGACGACCCTGAAGGAGGACATCGAGGACGATCCAGTGAACCATTTGAGCCATATATCAACTCTGTATGCCTAAGCTAAATAAACATCAAAAAACCCTACTTTTGCTACCCTACCCCGTGTCGCCTTCTTCTTGAACCTAGAGCCTTTTCTTTCAGCTACCACATCCAGAGATCAAACAAATTTCTGTGAACCCCGGCGCGGCGAGCATACCCCGGTCGAAGCGCCGTCACAACCTCCTAGTGATAGCCCCGGATTTCCAAACACATCTCCGTTATTTGAGATTGGTAGTACAGTGCCTGAAAAGTGCCAATTTAACAATAGGATTAAAAAAGTCGAAATTCTGCTTCAGGTCACTGAAACACCTAGGGTTTATCATCGGAGGCGGCACGCTGCGGATGGATCCGGAGAGGATTTTCCAGAGAATTTCCAATCCAAATTCCGTGAAGGAGCTACGAAGTTTCCTAGGAACCGCAGGATGGTATAGGCGCTTCATCAAGGATTTTGCGTCCATCGCAGTGCCACTAACAGATGCACTGAAGAATCATCCGCGCGGGAAGTTTTCATTGGCAAGGAGGCAGAAACGGCGATAGAATCCCTGGTTCATTCTGATTTCAGACGTCCCTTTTTTATCCAATGCGAATTATGGAGTGGGAGCTGTACTGTTCCAGCTGGATGACGATAAAGCGTAGCGTCCTGTGTCATTCTTCTCGTCCAAGCTGAACAAACACCAGCTGAACTATTCCGTAACGGAGAAGGAGTGCCTCGCTGCGGTGTTAGCGATCGAGAAATTCAAATTAGCGATTTACTGTGATCACTGATCACGCAAGCCTGAAATGGCTAATGTCTCTAAAGGACCTTAATGGGCGTTTGGCGAGAGTGGTCCTTCCGGCTTCAGAGGTTCGACTTTGAGATCCAACACCGAAAAGGAGTCGACAACATCGTGGCGGATACACTATCACGCTGCATTGAAGAGGTAGCTCTAGATCCCACGGAGATTCTCGGATTGAAGACCACGTAATTCGAAGCGGACGCGAGAAGAAATCTGCAAAAAACAGAGAATTATTACCAGATCTTCGAGTAGAGGGAAACCTTATATTCAAACGACCTTTGAGCAAATGGACGATCAATTTGGAAATATTTTTGCATAATTTGCATCGAGCCGAAACCGCATCAAAAGACTGCCATATTTTGGCCTGTTTGTATATTATTCTGAAACGTCACATCGAAATTATAATATAAATTCTTTCGAGGGGGTGGTTTTTGAGAGGATCTTACGGAGCGTGCGGCTTCCGACGTCTCCTCAATTTCAGAGCAGAATTTTTGCCAAGAGGCTATTTTTGCTCTCTTAGTTTCCCTCTTATATAGAGCTAGACTACTTTTTTAGTTTGCCCAGTGTTCCTCCTCGTTATGGCTTTTGGTTCTAGTTCGTCCAAATAACCAAATTCGAGTTTAGGATGAAGCTGAAAAGTGACTGTATCCGAGCTCCCCCAATTGAGTGTGGTGAGCGATGGCATCGCAGCCTATTATGAGGCATATATCCGACCTCTCGCTGTCGCTGGCTATCTTGCGAACGAGGTCACTTGGAGGAGGACACCAGTCTTAGGTGTGTCCCCTGTATCTCTACACTAGCCGCCGTGTTGACGCCATTGCTAAAATTTTGGAGCAGAAAGATATTTAGGTGTCTTTTTGCAAGTATGCAGGTACGAGTTTTATTTCTGTTTGGGATACAGTAACCTATTAGTCCTTCGTCACTAATTCACAGACCTTGTCTCCTACCCCCCAAGGCTCCTGGATTAGGACTACGTCGGCTCCGCTTGCAACCAAGCGGAGAATTATAGCAGCGGATGCTGCCGTACAGTGGTGGAGATTGATCGGCAGAAGTCTTAGAGGCATCGATATGATCAATCTCCACCACTGTTGTGTCGGCGTCCGAGTCGTCGGTGACACACACGTCCTCGCGACACTTTGCCACAAAGTCCCTCATGTGGGTCGAGTCTGTGAGGTATCCATCCTGTTCCGGCCCTAGCTCGTCATCGGGTGCTTCGATCTCCGAGGCAACCTCCTGCTCGACTCGGTGGTCCTCGATGGGAAGGTGTGGATTGCATCGCTGCAACATTTTGTGGATGCGCTCCGACCCTTCACTCATATTCTAGCCCTCGGCACTTCGCTCCAGTCTACCTCGACGAGCTTCGCCCTGGGTAGACCTCTCCGACTTGTGCTACCGCTGCTTTATACAGCTTTACGAAGCGCTCGTCTTCGCAGGCTACAATCTTGGTGTTGCCCTGGAACCATCCCATGTCCTTACAGACTGGGGATGGCCTAGGGTCCTTCTGCAGCAACTCGAAGTAGCGGGCGAAGTTGAGGAACCTCCCTTGGGGACTTCATGATGAAGCCTGGGAGCACAGCCGTGGCCCACTCCACCTTCTTCAGCCAGTCGGCCGACGCCAGTGGCATATGTGAATTTGGCTTGGGCACTGTTTGGCGGCAAGTCGTCTCCCTCCACTTTACCAGGAGGTAGGGCAGCCGCAGTATTGCTTAGCTGCCTCTCCAAGGATTCTGTTTTGGGTTATGAAGTGCCGCCCACCCCGGATTCGGGATGGAACCCCACCAAGTAGGATTTTCCTGCGAATGAGCGGGTTAGGCCAGGCCTTTGGGCCACTGCCTTCCCCTGCTTGGGATTGCTCCCTGTTGACATGTGAGGAGTTGTTTTTTTTCCAATTGTTTTTTTATTTTAGTTTTTGAATTTTTTTCTTTGTTTTGCTTGTTTTCCGTATTATTCCCACGATCTGCAGAGAAGGGGAACGGTCAGCCCGTGCAGGGATCCACGTTTCCCAGGTAAGTCATCATTAGAACAGGGGGCTTCCAAGTCCCTGAGCTCTCCGTTCGCGACTGGGCTAGTTATTATACTGGGCCCCCAGCCAGCCTAACTCTTAGCACGGGACGAATGACACCTTAGTCCGGCCCGGTTGAGGTGAATGTTTGGCTTGGTATGTGGGTAGGTATGTATATATACTTATATATTTCGATTTCGATGAAATAATCTGCATAGTAGCGAGGAAGGGGAAAGATTTCCAGACAGGGTGGCAAGGCCGAGGTTGAAGGGGTAGTGTTAAGCGGATAGTGGCGCCATCTAGTCGGGCGATCTTAAAACTGTAAGAGATCCGCGCGCGCTCTTGAATTACCTGTGGAGAGAGGAGAGCCTCGCATCTCACATAACAGTGTCCCGGAGCCAACTCACCTACACGCCCTTATGGGGAGAGAGCGGCTACCAGGAAGAGTAGGCCATTCCCTTGAACCTGGTTCTGGAAGTGGACCCCAAGCAAAATATCGTCCCCGACTTCCAAAAAACATTTGAATAAAATCCGATACAAATTTAGACACATGCTTTAAAATCGACTAGGCCGTCACATATTTATTTATATATTTACTTTTAATTATATTTATTTATTAACTTTTAATTATATTTATTTATTAACTTTTAATTATATTTATTTATTAACTTTTAATTATATTTATTTATTAACTTTTAATTATATTTATTTATTAAGTTTTAATTATATTTATTTATTTCCTTTAATTATATTTATTTATTTGTAATTATATGTAATTGTCCCTATTTATAGTTATTTATTCATACATATTGTAATACGCCCATAGCCCTAATTTAGCTCGAAGAGATGAAGGATTAGGATGAGGGTTAGGAGGTCGACCTGAGACAAGATAGGAGTTATTCGAACATAGAAAAAAATGTGTGTAAAAGTTGATTTAAGTTGAAAAGATGAAGTGCTAAGTGTTTAAAATGGGGGGAAGGCGAACGAAGACTTCGAGAGGATGATGAAGATGATGCACATGGCAGGGAGACCAGATGGTCTGATCTGGATCTCTTGTAGGGTGGGTACGTCGGAGGTATACAACCAACGCCTCAACCTGGTCCACGTAGAAGGTAGGAGATCGTTTGTCGACTAGCGTCTGTATGATTTATTTTTGATGTGTCGTTACGTTAGTTCCCGTTTTTTTTTTTTGTAGCTGTTTCAATTGTTGTCCGAGATGATCGATTTGTTTGGTTTGTTGTGCGAACTGAGGGCTTGGGAAGTATCCAGCCCTGGGATGACTGGCTAGCCGGCCTTGCCGGCCCAACACCAAGATGTTCGTATCAAGAATGGCTTGGACTTGTCTTTTCCGGCTTTATGGATCATTGTGATGATTGATTTCCTCCATTCTTGAGGATAATAGCCCCATTTCATCATGCTGTTGAATATCACAGTAAGGAAATACACTGCACAGCTCGGCAATTCTATGATCATTTTAGAGGAGATGAAATCGTGGCCCGGAGCTCTATTTTGCTTTGAGATTTGGTCTTTAATGACCGTTGTGACTTCTCCTGATTGGAATATGATAGGCGGAGTACCTTCGGGATTGCTGGTTGGTGGGAGCACAAAGCTATTTGTTGCTGGGTGTGGTTTGAAGACGTTTTCTAGATGGACGGCAAAAATATTTGCCTTCTCTTTGTTGCTGCGAGCCCACTCTCCTGTTTGTGTACGCAAAGGTGATTCACTCTCGATTGGTGGACAAACGCCTGATTTAGCTTTCCACGGTGGGAATCGTTTGCTAGTTGCGGAGAGTTGCTCCATATAGGATATTTGAGCTCGATTTTTTTCATCTTCTGGGGCTCTGCGTAGTAGCTGGTTGGATATTTTTAGCCGCTCTTTCGAGGCAGGTGATCTGTGTGCTTGCCACTCTCGGCGAAGCCTTCTTTTATCGCGTAGCAGCAGGCCCAAATATCCGAAGTGCAGATGTCGCAATAATCAGCCAATATGCCGAAGATCGCCAGGAAGACGTGGATGTGGATGTCTGGGATCTGGAAAAAAGGGGAATCGGAAGAGTTAGAAAAGGTTAAGAAGGAGTTCCTGACGTACGAAGAAGCCGGATTGGGAATAACGACGGTGGAGGAGCATCGGATCCAGTTGGTGGAGGGCGCTGAACCCTTTAAGGATCGGCACTATCCTCAATCTCCAGCGATGCAGGAAGTAGTCTGGGCCGAGGTGGACAAAATGCTGGAATTAGGAGTTATAGAGGTCAGCGATAGTCCATGGAGCAATCGGACGACGATGGTGCGGAAACCAAACAAAAACCGATTCTGTTTGGACTAAAAAGCTAAATCAGCTTACCGTTAAAGATGCTTAACCCTCTTCCGAGCATTGAAGGCATACTGTCCAGGATTGACCAGACGTATTAAATCTCAAGTGTCGACCTCAAATTCGCGTTCTGGCAAATCAAGCTGGATCAAGAAAGCCGGAAGTGCACTGCATTTACCGTGGCGGGGCGTTCGCTGTATCAGTTTGTGATGATGCCTTTAGGTCTGTGCAACGCTGCCCAGCGGTTGTGTCGGGTCATGGACAAGGTGATCCCGACTCAGCTCAGATCCAATGTAGTGATAGCCCCGGATTTCCAAACGCATCTCCGTTATTTGAGATTGGTAGCACAAGGCCTGAAAAATCGTTCGTTCTCTTTCGTAGTGACCAGACGTGTTTTTGTTTTGCGCTCCGCATTTTCCTTTTGTTAAACTTAAGCAGCCGGTGTTTTTGATCTATAATTTAACTTTCTAACTAACTTACACTAAAATCAACTTTTACCGCGGGTGCTTGCCTAATAATTGTGTAAAAACACAACTTATTTAATTAATTTTGTGCGTCGGTTATTCGTGTGTTTGTGTTGTTGCTTTTCGTAAGTACGCTCTTTTGTCGTAGTTACTGCCGTCTATTACTCTCTCTATCACCTACCTCTCAATAACTGTTCTTTCGCTCTCGCTCTTGTAACTTTTTGTGTAGTAACGCTCTCACTTATAAGCTGTTGCTGCAACCACTCTCCTCTCTCATCTTTTACCGATTTCGCTTTAAGCATTGCTCTAAGCATTTGCTCTGCACAGTGGTCTGATTGCTATTTGTTTTGAACTTTTTTTCCGAAGTAAAAAAAAATAAAAGACATAATATGGAATATTCTGTTGTCTGTGCCAAAAAAACCTGCAAGAAGCAGATCACCCATGACCAGCCCAATATCCCCTGCTGGCTTTGCGAAAGCGTAGTGCACGCAAAATGTGGAGGGGTCTCGGGCCGTGTAGGAGACGCCATTTCACAAAAAAACGGCCTGCATTATAGTTGTGAGGAATGCCGTGCTGTGGAAAACGACATGCGTTCGTTCATGAGGCAGACGCGGAGTGGCTTCAAAGAGCTGATCGTAGGCTTTAAACAGCAATATGATCGGCTCTTGGCCATGGACACTCAGTTCAGCAGTTTACAGCTGCTGGCTGAGTCTCCGAGGCGCAAGAAGTCTACTCCGCGGGACTTGCAAGTGCCGACTGCCTCATGTCCGCCGGCATCTGAAAAACTTACTCCGACCACCCCCTTAGTGCAGCAGTTGATTACGTTTGCTACTCCAAGGGCAACGATCGCTGCTGGTGATGCAGATTCGGGAGCCGAATGCGTCACTTCGGAGAGTATGCAGTTAAAAATGTCTGTAGAGTCCGTGTCCATCGAGTCCGCACCCTTAACTATCCCCTCAGCTTCGCTCCCACCAGCTAATAGATGTCCAGGACCACCGGATACTGACATCACAGGTACTAGGCCTGTGGTGCCAAAACCACTGGTAGGAGTCCCACCAAAGCGACAAGTTTTTGTCTCGCGGCTAGCCCCTGACCTCACATCCAATGATGTGACCGCTTTTATACAAAGCAAAATAAAAGCCGTCGGCTTAAAGGTGGAAAAATTTAACTTTTCTTACGCCAGGGAGATATCTTCCTTCAAGATAAGCGTCTCCTCAACTCAATTTAAAACCATTTGTTCCGCCAAGTTTTGGCCAGAGCATTTGGTGGTTAAAGAGTTTAAGGCTAAGAAAAAGAATAGGCCCCCCATTACTCTTCCTAGCATTCAGACCAGTGCTCCATCTCCATCCTCATCTTCCACCTCTACTTCCACCCATCCAAAAAACTAACTTCCTCTCTTGTAGTTACCTACCAGAATGCTAGAGGCTTGCGTAGTAAGCTCAGCACTCTTTTCCTTGAGAGTCTCGCATTCTCATCCCACGTTATTGTGTTCACCGAGACCTGGTTAAAGCCGGACATCCTTAGTTCCGAAGTTTTGGCAGGTCGGTACACAATTTTTAGAAATGACCGTTTGTCTCGACGGGGAGGTGGGGTCCTTATTGCAGTGGACTCAAACTTCACGTCGGAACATTTCATGGTCCAGGTTCAACAAGACCTGGAATTCCTGTGCGTAAAACTGATTCTCCCAGGCTTTTCCATCTTCATTACTTGCTCGTATATTCCACCTTCCTCGGATAACTTACTATACGAGCATCACCTGTCCGCTTTAAAAACTGTTTCTTCCTCGCTATCAGATAAAGACCATATAATAGTTCTTGGTGATTTCAATTTGCCAGGTACTGTTTGGTCTTCGGTAAACGAGTCTAATAACCTTGTGCCCATGTCACGACATGACTTTATCGACGGCTTGCTAGATCTATCCCTGTCTCCAGTCAACCATGTGAAAAATTCCTTGGATCGATTGCTTGATCTGTGCTTTGTCTCGGATCCGACCATAGCGTTGTTAACCCGAGCCCTTCCGCTCAGTATACCTGAAGACTCCTACCATCCTACATTCGAAATGTCAGTCGATATTGGCCCTACTGAATTGGATCGAATGGGTAGGCTATCTGAACGTGTCCGCTGCTTTCGTAAAGCCGAGTTTACGAAGCTTAATAACCTTATTAGGGATTTTGATTGGTCCGCTCTGTACTTGTGCACTGACGTTGTGAAAGG
Organism: Drosophila tristis; assembly: GCA_018150885.1. Taxonomy (NCBI): domain Eukaryota; kingdom Metazoa; phylum Arthropoda; class Insecta; order Diptera; family Drosophilidae; genus Drosophila; species Drosophila tristis. The sequence goes on along the minus strand of JAECWT010000202.1, from coordinate 562,665 downwards.
CACAAACATTTTTTACAATGTACTTGACACATTTTTTGATTCTTGTGTCCCACTTTCTTGTCAGGTTAGATCTGAAAAGCCTCCTTGGTTTACCAAAGAGTTATCCAGTCTAAAAAACTTAAAATCAAGACTTTATAAAAAATTTCGAGAAGTTGGTTCTCACTTCTCTTTCTCACTATGTAATAGCTCGGTCAAATTTCTCCGTTCTTAACGCTCAATGCTATAAAAACTACCTATCACAGGACCCTAAACAGTTTTACAGCTTCGTAAATAGTAAGCGTGGAACGTCCGCACATCCATCCTCGTTATCTTTTCTCAATATGTCAGCAAACAATGATCAGGCAATTGCCGATCTTTGTGTCAAATTTTTCCATACAACCTATTCTCATGAAGCTACTCTGGTCAGCCGTATCCATACAGTTTACCAAGGTCGAATGGCATCTTCAGCTCCTTGTTAAATGAAAGCTCACTGCTTCATGATCTTCGACTAGTTAAGTCGGTGTTTTCACCAGGTCCCGACGGAGTTCCTGGCTGTGTACTTAGGTACTGTGCCGCTGCTCTGTGTGGACCCTTGCTTAAACTATTCACCCTATCCATTAACTCTTCATGCTTCCCCCCCATCTGGAAGGAATCTTTTATTATTCCGCTCCATAAGAAAGGTAGCAAGTCTGATGCAAATAATTATAGAGGTATATCCAAGTTATCCGCTATTCCTAAAATGTTTGAAAAATTTTAACTCCGCATTTGCAACATCTCTGCAAATCACTTATATCTCCGTCCCAGCACGGATTTATAAGGCGACGATCAACAACCACAAATTTATTAGAGTTTACCTCTTTTATCATCAAAGGCTTTCAAGGTAACTTGCAGACGGATGTCATTTACACTGATTTTAGTAAAGCATTCGATTCTGTAAACCATTCCCTTTTAGCACAAAAACTTGACCTTTTAGGGTTTCCACCTAATCTTTTGAGATGGATTTCTAGCTACCTTCGTTCTAGGTCTCAAAGAGTCCTTTTCAAAAACTCCTTCTCTTCACCTGTTAAGGTTACTTCTGGAGTACCACAGGGCAGCCATCTAGGCCCCCTACTATTCACACTCTTTATTAATGATCTGCCTTCAGTATTAACAAACTCTCGAGTACTCATGTATGCGGATGATGTTAAACTTTGTGTCCAGTATAAGGACATTTCATTTCACTCTCGCTTGCAATCCGATCTCAATAACTTTCAATCATGGTGTTGTGCAAATATGTTACACCTAAATGCCTCGAAATGCAAAGTAATGACATTTCATCGCTCCAGCCCCCTTTTGGCTCCTTATAGCCTCTGCGGTGGTTCTCTTGAGAGAATTACCTTGGTTGATGATCTTGGTGTTAAATTAGACCCAAAGTTAAAGTTTTCTGAACACATTTCTACCATGGTAAATAAGGCCACGGGTGTGCTTGGGTTTATAAAGAGGTGGTCAAAGGAATTTGACGACCCCTATATAACGAAGACTCTCTACATCTCGCTTGTTCGTCCGATTTTAGAGTACGGCTCTTGTGTATGGTGCCCCCAGTACAAAGTACACCAGGACCGTATAGAATCAGTCCAGAAAAACTTTTTACTTTTTGCTCTGCGTGGCCTTAACTGGGATGCAGGTGTGAGACTGCCATCTTATCCTCGTAGATTGCTTTTAATAAACCTTCCAACCTTAGTTAGTCGTAGAAAAATGCTTGGTGTGATTTTTATGCACAACCTGATCAAGGGTGACGTAGATAGCCCTGACTTGTTGAGCCGCATAAACTTTACGATTCCTATTAGATCTACTAGAAACTTCATTCCTTTGTTCCTTCCGCTTTGTAAATCGAATTATTCCTTGCACGAACCATTTAGGGTACTTTGCTCGGACTTCAATTCCCTCTACCACATAATATCAACTACTAATTCCCTTCCTCTTCTTAAATCACTAATACTAACATACATTTCCCGAACTTAGTTATATTTCTTAGCTATCTTTGCATGTTTAGCTCTTTGAGTTGTGTTTAGCTCTAATTTTCCTCGAATTTTTAGTCTAACACCTATCTTTCCTGCATGCTCGCGATCGGTTCGGTAACACGCGTCGCGCGTCATGCGGCAGCGCCCCTCGGTCGGTTGGGCGGGAGGAGGGCTGCGTTTCTGCCTGGGTTCCGCGCGTAACAGGCTTCGGCTTGGTGTCGCATGGGCCACTTGATGGTGCAGTCATTGCATATCAACGTCCAGACACAAAAAAAAAAGAGCCAATTTAACAATAGGACTAAAAAAGTCGAAATTCTGCTTCAGGTCATTGAAATACCTGCGGTTTATGATTGGAGGCGGCACGCTGCAGATGGATCCGGAGAGGTTTTTGTCCATCCAGAGAATTCCCAACCCAAATTCCGTGAAGGAGCTACGAAGTTTCCCAGGAACCGCAGGATGGTATAGGCGCTTCATCAAGGATTTTGCGTCCACCGCTGTGCCACTAACAGATGCACTGAAGAAGCATCCGCGCGGGAAGTTTACATTGTCAAAGGAGGCAGAGACGGCGATAGAATCCCTTAAGAAGGCACTAACCACGGCCCCGGTACTGGTTCATGCTGATTTCAGACGTCCCTTTTTTAGCCAATGCGACGCCTCGAATTATGGAGTGGGAGCTGTACTGTTTCAGCTGGATGACGATAAAGCGGAGCGTCCTGTGGCATTCTTCTCGTCCAAGCTGAACAAGCACCAGTTGAACTATTCCGTAACGGAGAAGAAGTGCCTAGCTGCGGTGTTAGCGATCGAGAAATTCAGGCCGTATGTGGAATTAATGGCGTTTACCGTGATCACTGACCACGCAAGCCTGAAATGGCTAATGTCCCTAAAGGGCGTTTGAACGGGCGTTTGGCGAGATGGTCCTTGCGGCTCCAGAGGTTCGACTTTGAGATCCAACACAGAAAAGGAGTCGACAACATCGTGGTGGATACACTATCACGCTGCATTGAAGAGGTAGCTCTAGATCCCACGGAGATCCTCGGATTCGAGACCACGGAATTCGAAGCGGACGAGTATAAAGAGATGCGAGAAGAAATCTGCAAAAACAGAGAATTATTACCAGATCTTCGAGTAGAGGGAAACCTTATATTCAAGCGAACGGCCTTTGAGCAAATGGACGACCAAGTGGAAAGTCCCATTTGGAAGTTATGGATTCCCGCGTCGGTGACAGCAACTCTCGTCGCCAAGGCCCATGAAGACCACAAAGCTGGACACGGTGGCATGAAGAAGACCCTGCATCGGTTAAAAAGGCACTATTACTGGCCAGCGATGACGACACAAGTGCGGGAATATGTCCGAAACTGCGACACCTGTAAGGAGTCCAAAGCACCGAATTATCGCAGCCAAGTAGAAATCGGTCAGGAAGTAGTTACGGAGAGGCCATTCCAGAAGATCTACATAGATTTCCTGGGGAAGTATCCCAGGTCGAAAAGGGGACAGGCCTGGATTTTCGTCGTCGTGGACCATTTCTCAAAGTTTACCTTTCTGAAAGCGATGAGAGAGGCCACCGCGAATAGAATTCCTTGTGCATGAGGTATTCTACAAATTCGGAGTGCCAGAGGTGATCCACTCCGACAACGGAAAGCAGTTCGTCTCAAAGGTGTTCCAGGACATGACAGGCACCTTCGGAATACGACACATGCGTACAGCCGTATACTCGCCGCAAAGTAATGCAGCCGAGAGGGTGAACCGGACGATATTGGCTGCGATAAGGACGTACTTAGAAAAGGATCACCGAGACTGCGATATGTATTTACCGGAGATTGAAGTGTCGATCCGTGACTCAGTGCACGCAGCCACAGGCGTAACGCCGTTCTTCGCAGTGTTCGGACAGCAAAATGTTCCTGAATGGCAACTGCTACAAGCTGGCGAGGAAGTTGCAATCGTTAACGGAGCATGAGGTGCATGCCCTGGATCCCACGGATAAGCGTCAGATCATCCGCGAACATATAAAGAAAAATTTACACCAAGCATATGAGCGGAGCAGCCAACGCTACAACAAACGGGCCCGAGAATTTCACGCCAGACCTGGTCAAGAAGTCTTCCGGCGTAACTTCACGCGACTTTGGCAAGAGCTACAACGCCAAGTTCGCACGGAAATTTCTAAAGTGCCGAGTCGTACGCCCAGTACAATAGCAACAATGCCTATGAGTTGGAGGATCTGTCGGGGAGGCCTGTGGGGATTTTTCACGCGAAAGACCTAAAATTGTAGAAAAAAAAATAAAACCAAGATAGCAAAAGGGAAACGTACTCACGTATTAACTGGTAGAAGTGGGTGTAAGCCTACGTTGGGGCGCTGAGGCAAGGCCGGCGCAAACTTATAGGTCCTTCAATGTTTGTGAATAATTCTTCGCATCCATGATCCCCCGAATTTTCACTAGGTGTTGCATTTCAGGGTGATCGATAAAGTAATTTGCAGGGTAGCGAGGAAGAGGAAAGATTTCCAGCCAGGGTGGCAAGGCCGAGGTTGAAGGGGAGTGGTAAGCGGATAGTGGCGCCCCCTAGTCGGGCGATCTAAAAACTATAAGAGATCCGCTCGCTCTTGAATTCCCTTGTGGAGAGAGGAGAGCCTCGCCTCTCACATACCAGTGTCCCGGAGCCAACTCACCCACACATCTTTAAGGGGAGAGAGCGGCTACCAGGAAGAGTAGGCCATGCCCTTGAACCTGCTTCAAGGGCAATAGAAGAGATCGACGGGGCTTGGCGGCCAACGATATAGGTATGGGAAGGCAGTAAGGGACAGATCAAAAAAATCGTTGGCGGAAGGCAGAACTAGAAAAGGTTACGGATCGGGTTCTCATAAAAATTTAAAAAAATATACTAAGTGAGTTAAATGAAGATGGGTAGTGGCCATCATTTGTTTTGATTTGTTTTGTTTTGATTTGTTTTGTTTTGTTTTGTTTTGCGTTATCCTCGAATAGCAAGGAGGAAGTAGAGCTGCCTAGCAGGACGGATCGGAGGCAGATAGACGAGCAAAGCTGAAAAAAAAACAGGAACAAAGTGAGTCCGCTCCAATGGGGGAGAAAAATCCCAATTTACACTCCACTTTTTTTTTGTAAATTGACCAAGAACTGTGCCCAGTTCCGCCGTCCTGTCCACAGCGGCACGGTCCTTTGTCCGGCCTGGAAGTGGACCCCAAAATATCGTCCCCGTCTTCCAACAAAGATTCGATTAAATCCCATATAAATTTATACATATACTTTAGAATCCACTAGGCCGTCACGTATCTGTTTACATATTTATTTATTTATTTACCTTTAATTATATTTATTTATTTGTTGTTATATATGTAATTGTCTCTATTTATAATTATTTATTTATTTACTCATATTTAATATAATACGCCCATACCCATAATTTAGGTCGCAGAAAGGAAGAGCTTAGGAAGGGGGTTAGGAGGTCGACCTAAACCAGATAGGAGTTATTAGAATATAAAAGGAATGTGTGTAAAATTGGATTTAAGGTGAAAATATACGAAAAGATGAAGTGCTAAAGTTTTAAAATGGGGGGAAAGCGAACCGAGACTACGGGAGGATGAAGAAGAAGCTGCACATGGCAGGGAGACCCGAGATAGTCTGATCCGGATCTCTGGTAGGGTGGGTACGTCGGAGGTATAAGACCAACACCTCAACCTGGTCCACGTAGCGGTAGGAGATTGTTTGTCGAGTAGCGTCTGTATGGTTTATTTTTGATGTGTCGTTACTCTAGTTTCCGTTTTTGTTGTAGCCGTTTCAAATATTGTCCGAGATGCTCGATTTGTTTGGTTTGTTGTGCGAACTGAGGGCTTGGGAAGTATCCAGCCCTGGGATGACTGGCTAGCCGGCCTTGCCCCACCACCAAGATGTTCGTAACATAGTGTTGATCATAGTATCGCATATCTGTCGAAAACCACAAAATGTTGTACTTAACATTCCTCTAGAAACACAAGATATTAAAATTGACACCGACACTAAAAGAGAAGTAAACTCTAAACAAAACTATGAATTCAAAAACATACCATACTTTTAGAATTCATTTGCGTCTTCGCGGCCAGCTCTTCTACACTCACACCATCGATCGCAATCGATATTGCGCTCTGTCAAATAATAGTTTTCTTTAAGATTCCGTATTCTAGATCTAATCAGTCGATTTTTCATATTCAATAAAGGCACTACGCCTCTAGAAGAAAATAAAATACATTTTTCCTTTAAATAAGGATAAATTTAACTTACACCCTTTATATTCTGTACCTCTTCTTCTTTTGCTAACTTAATGACAAACCCCCTCATCGTCTTTCTCTGACGCTTAAATTACTACCTAGAGAAGCAAAAAGAGACAAGCCGGCGTTTTTTAAAATATAACAGTACCTAGTGTGAACCAAATACCCACAGATGCGATTGGCTGAAGACAATCCCAATAGTGTTTTACTGATAAAAATCTTTAAGAAATGCTGTCATAAAATGAAAATTGACTATGCTATGCCGATTGTTAAATATTATGAGTGCCTTTCTGAAGTCCAGGCTAGAGGAACTCAAACGACACATACAATTTTGAGAGAAATATTCTCAGAAATTCAATGGACTATGGTCCCAAAGACTTTACTTAAGGATTGGGAATTGAAGACATTTTCGGCCGCAACAGACTTTTGGCATTTTAGAAAAATGGTAGGATTCTAATAAGAATTATTTTTAATATTTTATTAATCTGTTAACGTGTGTTTGTGTATGTGTGTGATTTGGTATGCATACGGTACATAAACCGTTTACAAATTTGTCGTCGCAACTAGAACTTGACCCGGTTGGACTGCGGAGAGGGTTTCCTACGTCGAGCAAATGAGGGTCTGAAGACACAGCGACAGCCTCTGTTGATTGCAGTTGTAGAAAATGAGAGAACAGGCAGTGATGGTACTGTTTCTGATGCTGATTTTATTCAACAAACTTAAATTCTATTTATAGGTAACAAAACCAGAGGCAGTTATTGTTGACTCAGCTACAATGCTTTGTCATTTGTTATTATGTTTCCCGTTACATGGGTCGACCTGACTTATTCGATAAGTGTATATTATGTAACATTAATAATTGCATAAATATGCGACTGAACATTCTCCCAGCCGTTGAACTGGTGTTCAACCAGCGCCAAAGTCGACAGAAAAGCGGCGTGGAATGGGTATCGGGGGGGATGATCTGCGTGGCTCTGCTTGGTTGATTGTTGATGGCCTTGGGTTCCATGATACTTCTTCCGGAGAATGAACGCAATAATCAATAGCATTGATATTGCTTGGGCAGCATAAGTAGCGATTTTATGATTCAGCCTTTGTTGATTGATTGCCACTAATTGCAGGCGTAGATCTTCCAATTCTTGAAGATAGTCTGATGTCTGGTTCTCTGCTGGCGAAGGGGCGGTCGCTGGTAAGCGTATGTCCCCAAATCGAGTTTAGGTTGATTTGACTTCACTGATTGTTGTGCTGAAGGTACTGATGCTTATTTCTGTATTGCGAGCAGTGCATCCAGGTGACAGTGAGAGTAAGCCAGTTGTATGGTTGACGGAGACCCGTGGCAAACTGCCTGAAGTCTCATTGTAGAGTGTGTTGCAAAAATCCATTTATTTGATTGCTGAGTTTTGGACCACACCATGTCCGTCTTCGTGTGGGTTACTTCACATAAAGGTGCTGTTTTATTGTTAAGAAACTGAAACTCACAGCAATTGTCGACATTGAAGACTGTTTGATGATCAAAGCAGATGTATTCTGCGTTGAGAAGTTTAACGCAGCGTCGAAATTCTTCTGGAGTAAATCTCATAAATTGATCTCGGTGAGTGTTTACAGTGATTATGGTGGTTTTGAGATTGAAAAAACTCCAACTTGTTGAGTCCCAGACCGGAAGTGATTTAATACTGAAAACTTCGAGCTGAACTGTTGAAATTAACGGTAGTGTCACCTTGAACATGACGTGTGTGGCAGTCAGTGTTCCTTTGGCTCGCATGAGCCTGTATAATTGAATCACATTTTGTGTTGTGACAGGCAGCATTTGTTCAGCAGGCAAGTGATCCCGGATTTGGTCTAGCTGCTCTCTTAATTGCTGAGGAGATACTAGCGTTGGGCTTATTGTCCGATGGTGAATGCCGATTAATACATCAGATATGTCAGACTGCATACGTTGAAGACTCGTTGTCAGCAAAGTTAGTTGTGCTGTGAGCCCTAGGTATGACTGAATTAGATGAGCGCCGTGATATGTTCCTCTTTCTCGGCTGATGGTTGCCACTTGTTGTTCCAATACCTTTAGGCGGTTGTCCATGGCTGACTTATCGTTCCTGATCACGTTCACTGTGGAGTCGACAATTGACGTTTGATTTCGTAGTAGATGTAGCAGAAAGTCTTCGACGGTTTGTACTTTTTCGATTACTTCGGCCATTTTCTCAGCATATATAGAACCACCGAACAGGTGGTGTGCCACGTTTCGTACTATATCCAGCGGTGATTTGCGTTGTCTAGAGGCTTTCATTAGCCTATTTCCTGTTTGCAGTTCTTTGTAAAAATGTTGGAAGTGTTGAAATATGGAGTGCATGCACCCTGAATCATTTTTTAGTTCAGAGCACATGGGTCTTAGTTCGGACATTCCGGCGGACATGACTTGAATATCCTTCCAATATGGATCCAAATCGTAGTATATAATTCATTCGGAAGTGGTCATTCTTGAGATTCCAAGTTTCTCATAGAATATTCCAGGCTTGTTTGCAAATTGCGTCACATTTATTGATTGTGAACACGGATAAGCGTCAGATCATCCGCGAACATATAAAGAAAAATTTACACCAAGCATATGAGCGGAGCAGCCAACGCTACAACAAACGGGCCCGAGAATTTCACGCCAGACCTGGTCAAGAAGTCTTCCGGCGTAACTTCACGCGACTTTGGCAAGAGCTACAACGCCAAGTTCGCACGGAAATTTCTAAAGTGCCGAGTCGTACGCCCGGTAGGCAACAATGCCTATGAGTTGGAGGATCTGTCGGGGAGGCCTGTGGGGATTTTTCACGCCAAGATAGCAAAAGGGAAACGTACTCACGTATTAACTGGTAGAAGTGGGTGTAAGCCTACGTTGGGGCGCTGAGGCAAGGCCGGCGCAAACTTATAGGTCCTTCAATGTTTGTGAATAATTCTTCGCATCCATGATCCCCCGAATTTTCACTAGGTGTTGCATTTCAGGGTGATCGATAAAGTAATTTGCAGGGTAGCGAGGAAGAGGAAAGATTTCCAGCCAGGGTGGCAAGGCCGAGGTTGAAGAGGGGTAGGTGGTAAGCGGATAGTGGCGCCCCTAGTCGGGCGATCTAAAAACTATAAGAGATCCGCTCGCTCTTGAATTCCCTTGTGGAGAGAGGAGAGCCTCGCCTCTCACATACCAGTGTCCCGGAGCCAACTCACCCACACATCTTTAAGGAGAGAGCGGCTACCAGGAAGAGTAGGCCATGCCCTTGAACCTGCTTCAAAGGGCAATAGAAGAGATCGACGGGGCTTGGCGGCCAACGATATAGGTATGGGAAGGCAGTAAGGACAGGAGATCAAAAAAAATCGTTGGCGGAAGGCAGAACTAGAAAAGGTTACGGATCGGGTTCTCATAAAAATTTAAAAAAATATACTAAGTGAGTTAAATGAAGATGGGTAGTGGCCATCATTTGTTTTGATTTGTTTTGTTTTGATTTGTTTTGTTTTGCTTTTTTTGCGTTATCCTCGAATAGCAAGGAGGAAGTAGAGCTGCCTAGCAGGACGGATCGGAGGCAGATAGACGAGCAAAGCTGAAAAAAAACAGGAACAAAGTGAGTCCGCTCCAATGGGGGAGAAAAATCCCAATTTACACTCCACTTTTTTTTGTAAATTGACCAAGAACTGTGCCCAGTTCCGCCGTCCTGTCCACAGCGGCACGGTCCTTCGTCCGGCCTGGAAGTGGACCCCAAAATATCGTCCCCGTCTTCCAACAAAGATTCGATTAAATCCCATATAAATTTATACATATACTTTAGAATCCACTAGGCCGTCAAATATCTGTTTACATATTTATTTATTTATTTACCTTTAATTATATTTATTTATTTGTTGTTATATATGTAATTGTCTCTATTTATAATTATTTATTTATTTACTCATATTTAATATAATACGCCCATACCCATAATTTAGGTCGCAGAAAGGAAGAGCTTAGGAAGGGGGGTTAGGAGGTCGACCTAAACCAGATAGGAGTTATTAGAATATAAAAGGAATGTGTGTAAAATTGGATTTAAGGTGAAAATATACGAAAGATGAAGTGCTAAAGTTTTAAAATGGGGGGAAAGCGAACCGAGACTACGGGAGGATGAAGAAGCGAAAGCTGGGAGACCCCGAGATAGTCTGATCCGGATCTCTGGTAGGGTGGGTACGTCGGAGGTATAAGACCAACACCTCTACCTGGTCCACGTAGCGGTAGGAGATTGTTTGTCGAGTAGCGTCTGTATGGTTTATTTTTGATGTGTCGTTACGCTAGTTTCCGTTTTTGTTGTAGCCGTTTCAAATATTGTCCGAGGATGCTCGATTTGTTTGGTTTGTTGTGCGAACTGAGGGCTTGGGAAGTATCCAGCCCTGGGATGACTGGCTAGCCGGCCCTTGCCCCACCACCACCAAGATGTTCGTAACATAGTGTTGATCATAGTATCGCATATCTGTCGAAAACCACAAAATGTTGTACTTAACATTCCTCCAGAAACACAAGATATTAAAATTGACACCGACACAAAAAAAAAGTAAAACTCTAAACAAAACTATGAATTCAAAAACATACCATACTTTTAGAATTCATTTGCGTCCTTCGTGACCAGCCTCTTCCCCCCCCACCTTCGATCGCAATCGATATTGCGCTCTGTCAAATAATAGTTTTCTTTAAGATTCCGTATTCTAGATCTAATCAGTCGATTTTTCATATTCAATAAAGTGCACTACGCCTCTAGAAGAAAATAAAATACATTTTCCCTTTAAATAAGGATAAATTTAATTTACACCTTTTATATTCTGTACCTCTTCTTCTTTTGCTAACTTAATGACAAACCCCCCTCATCGTCTTTCTCTGCCACGACGCTTAAATTACTACCTAGAGAAGCAAAAGAGACAAGCCGGCGTTTTTAAAATATAACAGTACCTAGTGTGAACCAAATACCCACAGATGCGATTGGCTGAAGACAATCCCAATAGTGTTTTACTGATAAAAATCTTTAAGAAATGCTGTCATAAAATGAAAATTGACTATGCTATGCCGATTGTTAAATATTATGAGTGCCTTTCTGAAGTCCAGGCTAGAGGAGACTCAAACGACACATACAATTTTGAGAGAAATATTCTCAGAAATTCAATGGACTATGGTCCCAAAGACTTTACTTAAGGATTGGGAATTGAAGACATTTTCGCCGCAACAGGGACTTTTGGCATTTTAGAAAAATGGTAGGATTCTAATAAGAATTATTTTTAATATTTTATTAATCTGTTAACGTGTGTTTGTGTATGTGTGTGATTTGGTATGCATACGGTACATAAACCGTTTACAAATTTGTCGTCGCAACTAGAACTTGACCCGGTTGGACTGCGGAGAGGGTTTCCTACGTCGAGCAAATGAGGGTCTGAAGACACAGCGACAGCCTCTGTTGATTGCAGTTGTAGAAAATGAGAGAACAGGCAGTGATGGTACTGTTTCTGATGCTGATTTTATTCAACAAACTTAAATTCTATTTATAGGTAACAAAACCAGAGGCAGTTATTGTTGACTCAGCTACAATGCTTTGTCATTTGTTATTATGTCTCCCGTTACATGGGTCGACCTGACTTATTCGATAAGTGTATATTATGTAACATTAATAATTGCATAAATATGCGACTGAACATTCTCCCAGCCGTTGAACTGGTGTTCAACCAGCGCCAAAGTCGACAGAAAAGCGGCGTGGAATGGGTATCGGGGGATGATCTGCGTGGCTCTGCTTGGTTGATTGTTGATGGCCTTGGGTTCCATGATACTTCTTCCCGAGAATGAACGCAATAATCAATAGCATTGATATTGCTTGGGCAGCATAAGTAGCGATTTTATGATTCAGCCTTTGTTGATTGATTGCCACTAATTGCAGGCGTAGATCTTCCAATTCTTGAAGATAGTCTGATGTCTGGTTCTCTGCTGGCGAAGGGGCGGTCGCTGGTAAGCGTATGTCCCCAAATCGAGTTTAGGTTGATTTGACTTCACTGATTGTTGTGCTGAAGGTACTGATGCTTATTTCTGTATTGCGAGCAGTGCATCCAGGTGACAGTGAGAGTAAGCCAGTTGTATGGTTGACGGAGACCCGTGGCAAACTGCCTGAAGTCTCATTGTAGAGTGTGTTGCAAAAATCCATTTATTTGATTGCTGAGTTTTGGACCACACCATGTCCGTCTTCGTGTGGGTTACTTCACATAAAGGTGCTGTTTTATTGTTAAGAAACTGAAACTCACAGCAATTGTCGACATTGAAGACTGTTTGATGATCAAAGCAGATGTATTCTGCGTTGAGAAGTTTAACGCAGCGTCGAAATTCTTCTGGAGTAAATCTCATAAATTGATCTCGGTGAGTGTTTACAGTGATTATGGTGGTTTTGAGATTGAAAAAACTCCAACTTGTTGAGTCCCAGACCGGAAGTGATTTAATACTGAAAACTTCGAGCTGAACTGTTGAAATTAACGGTAGTGTCACCTTGAACATGACGTGTGTGGCAGTCAGTGTTCCTTTGGCTCGCATGAGCCTGTATAATTGAATCACATTTTGTGTTGTGACAGGCAGCATTTGTTCAGCAGGCAAGTGATCCCGGATTTGGTCTAGCTGCTCTCTTAATTGCTGAGGAGATACTAGCGTTGGGCTTATTGTCCGATGGTGAATGCCGATTAATACATCAGATATGTCAGACTGCATACGTTGAAGACTCGTTGTCAGCAAAGTTAGTTGTGCTGTGAGCCCTAGGTATGACTGAATTAGATGAGCGCCGTGATATGTTCCTCTTTCTCGGCTGATGGTTGCCACTTGTTGTTCCAATACCTTTAGGCGGTTGTCCATGGCTGACTTATCGTTCCTGATCACGTTCACTGTGGAGTCGACAATTGACGTTTGATTTCGTAGTAGATGTAGCAGAAAGTCTTCGACGGTTTGTACTTTTTCGATTACTTCGGCCATTTTCTCAGCATATGTAGAACCACCGAACAGGTGGTGTGCCACGTTTCGTACTATATCCAGCGGTGATTTGCGTTGTCTAGAGGCTTTCATTAGCCTATTTCCTGTTTGCAGTTCTTTGTAAAAATGTTGGAAGTGTTGAAATATGGAGTTGCACCCTGAATCATTTTTTAGTTCAGAGCACATGGGTCTTAGTTCGGACATTCCGGCGGACATGACTTGAATATCCTTCCAATATGGATCCAAATCGTAGTATATAATTCATTCGGAAGTGGTCATTCTTGAGATTCCAAGTTTCTCATAGAATATTCCAGGCTTGTTTGCAAATTGCGTCACATTTATTGATTGTGAACATGCTAATGGCAGCATGAGAAGTAACACTAACAATGTGGATGTTAGTGTAGGTAATGATAACCTTTTTCGCTGTGTTGGTGGCGCCTCTGTTTCCGCAATGTCTCTAATAGCATTGGAGCGTTTTGTTGCTACCTCCTCTGAGAATAATGGGGCGAGACGACTGATGGTGCGTTTGTATACACCGGACGATGTTTTCACATCAACCACTCGTACATGGTTGTCTTGCCCAGGATAAGTTTTGATGATGCGACCCATTGGCCACTTCATTACTGGAAGGCTGTCTTCCTTCACCAAAACTAATAATCCTTCGGTCACGTTTGGAGCGGTGGTTTTCCATTTAAGCCGAGTTTGTAGTTCGTGGAGTTATTCCGTAAACCATTGTTTCCAAAATGCATTTAAGCGTGACACCAATTCCCAGCGCTTAACCAGAGTTTTTTCTTGACGATCAGTGTTGACATCAGGTGCTGCGGTCAAAGGTTCACCGATCAGGAAATGCCCTGGATTAAGCGCACTTGTATCTGTTGGATCATTTGACATTGGAGTTATGGGTCGGGAGTTGAGAATTGCTTCAATTTCGATTATGAATATGTTCAGCTCCTCAAACGTCAAGGATGCTGTTTCTGTGGTTGTAATTAGCAGCCTTTTCGCTGATTTTACCGCAGCTTCCCAGAGGCCGCCAAACGATGGGGCCCGAGGAGGAATGAATTTAAAATCCACTTGTTTTTTGTTGCAATGATTTGTGATATGAGCATGAGCCTTTTCACTAAATATTGCTTCTTTCAATTCCTTTAGCTTGTTATTTGCGCTGACGAAATTTGTTGCGTTGTCACAATGAATAGTCTGACACTTTCCGCGTATGCTAAGGAATCGCCGGAGTGCTGCCAAGAATGCATCTGTGGTTAAGTCACTTACTAACTCCAGCAGAAGCAGAAGCGAAACATCTACGCTACGATACGTTTTAGTTTGTTGAACGAGTTGCTATGGCTGCATGTATGTAACTCTTCTCCGAGAGAGCTAGATGCGATTGGCAAGCTGACATGCTTAGCCTTTCTCTCGAGATTGTTGGGCGCAATGATGGTTAGTTTTGTCCATTTATCTCCCGATACGTGCAAAAATAATGGTCCGTATAGCCATAGACTATGATCCCTTGACTTGCTTGCTAGGATTCCTCTTGAAAGGACATCTGCTGCGTTGTTGGCTGATGAAACATGACGCCATTGTAATTGGTTAGTCAATGCCTGGAGTTTGGCGATTCGATTTGCCACGATGGTGTGGTATGTGGATGACTATGCGTTAATCCAGGACAGTACAACGGTGGAATCAGTCCAGAAGCTTCCTGATACTGTGTCGAGGTTCATATGGAGATCCCTTCTAACTCGATTGGTGAGTTCGGCACCTAAAACTGCAGCGCACAGTTCTAGACGTGGTAGGGATTGTTTGGCGGTGGGTGCCACTCGAGGCTTTGAGCATAATAGTCGTACAGAGACGTGATTGTTGTTGTAGGTGGCACGTACGTACCCTGCCGCGCCATAGGCCCGTTCCGATGCGTCTACAAAGGTATGTAGATCCTGGGTGACTGGCACTTTTCCATCATATACGTGCCGGGGAATCTCCATTGAGTTTAATGATTGTAGGTCCTCCCGGGACTCCTTCAATTCGTTTTGGAGATGTAATGGCAGTTCATCGCCCCAATCGAGTTTAATCTCCCATAGCTGTTGCATAAATATTTTTGCCTTGACTATCACTGGAGCAAAGAGACCCAGTGGGTCAAAGATTTGGGCCAATTCTGAGCACACGACCCTTTTGGTTAGGCGGGTTGCTTGGTTTTTTGTGGTTCGTCCTCGCAGTTGGTCTTGTTTTGGCATCCAAATGAGACCCAGCGTTTTCACGCTGTATTGCTCTAATGTTTCACCTAGTTTGACGTCGTTGACAACGTCCTCTTTAGGGACTCCTTGCAATAGCTGGTCGTTGTTGGAGCACCATTTGCGAAGTTTAAGGCCGAACGGTAGCAATATTTTATTAAGTTCTTATTGAACTTGTATCGCTTCCTGAATGGTATCCGCGCCAGTGAGACAGTCGTCCACATATAAATCGTTCTTCAATGCAGCAGATCCAATAGGTAATCTGTTTTGGCTCCGGGTTGCCAAATGATCCAGGCATTTCGTTGTCAGGAATGGAGCAGATGTGGTCCCATATGTGACTGGTTTTAAACGATAGTACCTGATTTTCTCCAAACTATCATCAAACTATCATCATCGGTACATTTTCTCGATGTCTGCTGTGAATACGTACTTAAGTGTACGAAAACGTAGTAGAATGGATATAAGTTCACTCTGAACTGTGGGTCCGGCATGCAGAATGTCGTTTATAGACTTTCCGTTTGTTGATTTGCATGATGCATCAAAACGACCCGTAACTTTTTGCTGGTGCTAATGTCCATCTTCATGTGCCCAAGTCCTTCATATTATTCATGAATTCCACATAGCCTTGCCAGGTTTCTGGTAAAATCCGTCGCTCTAATGCCAGCAATCTTTTCGTTGCAGTTTCCAAAGACCCCCCCAGGGCTGAAGAGTATTCTGAAAATGGGAGTTTTACTATCAACCTGCCACCCGATGCTGATTGTAAGTTCTCTAAAGTGAGCTTCGCAATGTGCTTCGATTGGCGTGCGTGGTTTTTCTTCCGTCTCTAAGTTGTCCAGGGTCCAGAATTTTTCCATTAGCTCGTTGAGTCCAATTGCATAAATGGATGAGGAGTTGTGTGCAGACCTGATTTTTCATGCCACAATCCATCCCAATTTTGTATTTTGTAGCAACGGGCCTCCTGAATTTGGCTGTTTTTGATCTGGGAGTAGTAGCGAATAATAGTGCTCTGCTCCGATGAGCATGTCGACTTTTCTCGGTTTATAGAAATGGTATGCCTGCGCTGGTTGATCAGCAATTATTTGAGGTAGTACGAATGGTTCAATTCTTTGTGTAAGTCCGCCGTGAAGGGATTTTATTAGAACATTTACTCGTGCTCTGCTGGTCTTTGACTGACCTCCAATTTCTTCGATGCGTAATGTTGTATCATTAAGTTTTACTGACAACATTGATGCCATTCGTTCAGAGATCAGGTTGATCTGTGATCCTGAATCCAGCAAGGCTCCGAAATTGGCTCTCTGTCCATTGTTTGCTTCTACTGCTACTTTTGCAGTAGCTAGCAGGCTGTAATTATTGTTACTTGCTGCGCCAACCGTCGGTGCTCTTTTGTCTGTACTTGCGCCCGATGGTATGTCCAAGTGCCGCAGTGTATTGTGTTTTTTGTCGCACTTGAAACAGTCCGACCTGGGCATGCATTTGTTTTGTGGCTTGTTTTAAAACAGTTGACACACAATTTCTGCTTTTGTACCCAATTTAGTCGTTCTGATGGAGCGAAACTCATCGCATCCGTAGAGCCAATGGCTTGCCTTCTTGCAGAATGAGCAGAGCGGCGTTTTCGATTTTCCGGTGTTTACTGTTGCACATGTTGTTCCTTTTGGTTCTTTCCTTGACATTTGTGTCTTTTTGCCTGTTCCTAGAACTCAACTCTTTGTTCTAGGAACATTGTGTCCAGGGCCTGTCCAAGGCTCTGTTAGTGATATCCAGCTTATTTTTGATGACGGCAATCAATATTGGATCCCAGGTGGATATATTGATGCCCAATCCCTTAAGTGATGCCAGGGATTCGATAGTTGTAACGTACAACTCTTTTAATGACTTGGAGTCGTCATTAACTGTATTATAATTTAGGAAGCGGTTCAATACCGTGCTAGCGACGTCTCTGGGATTGTTGTATGTATCAATCAGAATTTCCCAGGCGCTCATATAATTTTCTTCCTTTAGATCGATATGTCGTATCAATCTTTCTGCCTCTCCAGTTACGGTTGTTTTTAGATACCACATCTTCCGCACTGTGGGCATGTTTGTTTCATGTATCATACATGAGAACAGGTCATTGAACTGGGACCATTTTAGTATGTCCCCATCAAACTTGGGAATGTTGATGCTTGGAAGCTGCACGTCGTTATTGTTTGATGTGGCTGGTTTTGCCAATGCTCTTTGTACCTCTTTTTCCAGGGTCAGGTAGGCTTCCATGTTGTATCCTCCCTCTTCTGGGTTGTCATATTCCTCGTGGATAGTAAAATTGACTTCTTGTGCTTGAGTCCATAGTGATCTTATCAAATCACTTGATGCATGTCCTCCCGCCTCTGAGAATTGTAGCAGAAGCGAAACATGTACGCTACGATACGTTGTAGTTTGTTGAACGAGTCACGTCGGGGTAACCAAATGTTAATGTGTTTTTTTTATTTTTTTTTATTTGGGAAATAACTTAGGGTTTTAATTAACAAAAAGATGGTATAACAAAGGTGAGAAGGGGGGGTGGGTAAGGAGAAGATAGATAGGGTGTGGAGTGTGGATGGGTGGCACCGCAACCGCGGGACTGCCGCTAGGCATTACTTCGCGGTGCGGGCTGTGGGGTCTTCTTTTGGATTTAGCCGGGCTGGCTTCGCTCCAGCCTGCGCAGCTCCTTGAGTGTTGTTGCTGCCATGTTGGCAACTGTGCTCCATGCCTGCTCATCGGCTAGCATCTTCTCGATCAGGGTGTCCGCATTGACTCCTGCAAGTGTCTCCCCTAGCCTCTCTCGCTCTTGCGAGAAGCGGGGGCATACAAAGAAGATATGCTCCGCATCCTCTTGAACTCCAGGCCCGCAGTAGCTGCAGTATGGATCGTCTGCATGCTTGAATCGGTGCAGGTACTGCTTGAAACAGCCATGCCCCGTCAGCAGTTGTGCCAAGTAATGGTCCACCTGGCCTTGCCGTCTTTGCAGCCACGGTTTGAGCTGGTGGATGAGCCGTCTGGTCCACCTCCCTTTTTCTGCTTGGTCCCATCGCCTTTGCCACCGGGCTATGGTGCCCTCTCGCCGCTCGCTGGCTACTTCCAGCCCGCTCTGTCGTTCATCCGCCAGGAGGTCCAGCGGGACCATGCCTGCCACAACCAGTGCGGCGTCTTCCGACACCGTCCGGAAGCAGCATGTAGCCCTTAGAGCGCAGCGCCGGTAGGCGCTTCTGCAGTCTCTGCTGTACGTGGTCACCCTCATTGCTGGTGCCCACACCGCTGATCCATATAATATTATGGATGTGACCACACCGACGATGAGCTGTCTGCTGCGCTGCCGTGGTCCTCCTGTATTGGCCATCATCCTGCTGATGGCCGCCGTTGCTGTGGCTGCTTTTGCGCTGGCGTGTTCCAGATGGACTTTGAAAGTCATCCTCTGGTCCAGCATTACCCCTAGGTACTTCAGTGCCGGCTTGGTCACGATGACCGTATTGCCGAATCTCACGCATGCCTGCTCTACCTTCTTCCTGCTGCTCATTAGCACAGCCTCCGTTTTATTCTCCGCTAGGGATAGCCCGTTCGTTGCAAGCCAGGATCTTATCTTCCCGACTGCTGCGCTGCACATCTCTTCCGCATCTCGAATTTGTTTCGCCACTGTCACCAGTGCGATGTCGTCGGCGAAACCCACCAGGGTGCACCCTTCTGGTAATGTGAGCCGCAGGATGTCGTCATACATTACATTCCACAATATCGGCCCTAGGACCGAGCCCTGTGGAACGCCTCCAGTAATGTGATGTTGCTTTGCTCCTTCTTTCGTATCGTAGATCAGGACGCGGTCCGTGAAATAGCTTCGCAGCGTCCGTATGAGCTGCTCAGATATGCCCCTCCTGCTCAGGGCCTCCAGGATGCTCCTCCAGCTGGCCGAGCTAAAGGCGTTTCGCACGTCAAGTGTGCATACTAGGCACACTCCGGCCCATCGCGTTTCCGCCATGGCTTCCCTAGCTAGGTGTGTTACCATCAGAATGGCGTCTGTGGTGCTCCTCTGCTTCCGAAAGCCGAATTGTAGGTCGGAGAGGCCGTTGCGCTCTGCCAGTTCCGCCTCCAGCCGATTGCAGATCATCCTCTCCAAAATCTTACCCATGGCGTCCAGCATGCATAGCGGCCGGTACGCAGATGGGTCGCTGAGCTTTTTGCCTGGCTTGGGTATCAGGACGAGCCTCTGCTGTTTCCATGCTCTTGGTACAGTCCGCTCCGCTAGACACTGGGTGTACATAGCAGCGAATGCGTCAGGGTGGGCTCTGATTATGCATTTTAGAGCTGCATTTGGGACTCCATCGGGCCCTGGCGCTTTTCCCGTCTTCAGCTTGCTCGTGACCTCCAGTACCTCTCTGGCGGTGATGGTGGTGGTGGTGTCGGTCTGGCTCGCATCTTCCACACTGGCTCCCTCTTGTAGGGGAGGTTGCCAAGGGAAGAGGGTGTCGACAATTCCTCTCAGCTGCTCGGGGCACTTGGGCATAGGTTGTCTGTTTAGCCTCCCCATGACCAGCTTGTATGCCCCGCCGAAAGGTTCAGCATCGGCTGCATCGCAGAGTTCTTTGAAGCACTTACTCTTGCTGCTTCTGATGGCATCTTTCAATGATCTCCTTTTGGCCTTGAATACTACCCCATTGCTGCCGAATTGGGCTGTTCCTCTTGAGCGCTGGTAAGCTCGTCGAGCTGCGCAGCACTCCCTCCTAGCCTTGGCAATGTGCTCATTCCACCATGGTACGGGGCGGTGCCTGCTTCCTCCGATCTTCTTCTCGTCCATGGCTGCATCACAAGCCGCTTTGACGGTGACGGTGATGGCGATCGCGGATGCTTCGGCATCCCCGGCGGCGCTCAGTCCTTCGGCTGCCGAGAGGAGCGTGGATCTGTTGAGGCTTTCCTCCTTGTACCCAGTCCATAGCGCATTTTGTATTATTGCGGTGTTCCTTGGTGCGGTGAAGTCCGTCACCACAGCGAGATGGTCGCTATGAGTATATGTACTCAGCACATTCCACTTCGAGTGACGTGCGAGCTCCGGGCTTGCAAAGGTGAGGTCAATGATGGACTCTCTTCCTGCTTTGCTGTACGTTGGTGTGCTGCCTTTGTTGAGGAGGCAGATGTTCAGGCTGGCAAACTCGTCTAGAAGCGATGTCCCGCGAGGTGTGTTTTTCGTGCTGCCCCAAGTCGTTGCCCAGGCGTTGAAGTCGCCCGCTATCAGGACCGGCGATTTGTCTCGGGCGTCGTTGGCGATGCTGCTAATAATCTCCTCGAACTCCTGTTGGGAGAAACGTGGTGCTATGTAGCAACTATATACAAACATACCATTATATTTAGCCCTCACATAGCCCACTCTGGACAATCTGTGCGTGAGCTGGCCTGGTTGTGGGCCACAGCTCCAGATTGCCGCTCCTCCGTCTGAGCTTTGCTGCCAGACTCCTTCGTGTTTTCCCGAGTAGGGCTCGCTGAGTAGCGCTATGTCTGTCTTCTGCTCCAGGACTGTTTGCGCCAAAAGGTCCTGCGCAGCTCGGCAGTGGTTAAGGTTAAGCTGGAGGAGCTTACCCATTTGCCAATTTGAGCAGGGCCTTCTTGAACTCCGGGCAGCTGCGGCTAAGGGCTGAGTGGGCTGCCGAGCGGGTGTCTCCTGGCTTGCCAACGCACAGTATGCACTTTGGCGGGTTGTTGCATATGTTGTGCATGTTGGCGCAATGCGGCGTCGTATGCGACACACCACCCATCCAATTCGCACCTTGCCAAGTTCGAGGAGCCTATGGGCGAGGTCGGGCTGGAGGTTTAGTGTGGCTCTTTGCGTCGCTCCATACGCTTTCCGCATGTACGGCGCTACTGCGTGTGGTAGTGCGCTTTCCAGCGCTGCGGATATCGTCTCCGATACCTCCTCGCTGGTCGTTACCTCGTCTATGTCGAGGACTTCAACCGCAGTCGTCTCCTGGATGGTCTTCACTGCTGCCTTACCGCCAAGCGCTTCTTGAATGGCCACCTGCAGCTCCTGGGTGGCAGGGTCAGAGGGTTGTTGCATCCTGAGTAGCAGCTCCCCCGAGGCAGTCTTCCGGATGCCCTGAACCTTGTTTTTCAGGGTCTGGAGAGTTGGTGCTGCCTTCACCAGCTTGAGGATGTCGGCGTATGATGCCTCCTCGGTGCATTTGACCAGCACTGCGTCTGGCCGGGCTGTCTTCTTCTCTTTGGCACGCCTGCCTCTGACCTCACTCCACTTCTGGGTTGGGTCAGCGTTTTCTGCCTTGCTAATCGGGTTTTTGATCGCCTCTTGCCGGATGGTGTCAGGATGGCCTTGCCTGGGCTTGGCGCGAGCACTCTTCTCCTCAGTTTGCGTCGCCTTAGTCGCACTGGGCTTCGTGGGGTGTGGATCACAGTGGTCCAACCTGGGTAGAGGGCCTGCTGGTTGGCAGTGGCACTGGCAGTCTCCTGGCTCTGTCCTTTCCTCCGCTGGCGCCTTCAGCTGGGACCTGACTTCCATTTGCAGCTCCTTCATTCGCCCGATCATCTTCTTGATGGCCATGTTGATAGACCTCTGGCCCTTTTCATTCATTTGATGTAGGAGATCATCCAGTATTGCCCATCTCGTCGAAGTCTTGGGCGCTGGTCCTGCTCCTCTTAGGGGGGGTTTTCCTCACGCTACTCGATGGAGAAGGGGGGTCCCGCGGCCTCTTTGGGGTATCGGCGTCCTTTAATTCGTCCTGTGGCGGCCCGCTGGCAAAGCTGCGCATCGAGCTTTGCTTCATGGGCGGCGCTGAGGCTGCTAGTTGGTGTGGCGGTGTTCGGGCCACTTTTGAAGCTTTTTGGAAAGCCATTGCTCCGTTGCTTGTCATGCTACTTGCTTCGTCGGCCAAGTGTGCCACCGGCAAAGCAAGGTTGGGGGAAATGGTTGTTGGGGGCTCCAGAATTCCACCAGCGGGTGGGAAGTTTTACGGTTCGGATAGAGCGTAAGCCGTATAGATGTTCCCGCCTAGGAGGTAGGCAGTGCTTCCCTTAGAGCAGGTCGCTGACAGGAGCTATCTACTGTGGGGGCCACTGTCTCTCCGCAGCGGACGCTGTCAAGGGCTGACTGCTTTGGCACCCAGTGCCCCTTCACAACACTGCTGTCGATCAGCTGGTTAGTAGCCTGCACTCTCCAGCCCTGGTATACCAGTCGATCAGCTGCGATGCCTGGAGTGGAATGTGTGCAACCCCAAAGTAGAGAGGAAAAGGAGGAAAAGGAAAAAAGGCGGAAAAAAAGGAAAAAAAATGTTAATGTGTGTTTGTGTATGTGTGTGATTTGGTATGCATACGGTACATAAACCGTTTGCAAATTTGTCGTCGCAACTAGAACTTGAACCAGTTGGACTGCGGAGAGGGTTTCCTACGTCGAGCAAATGAGGGTCTGAAGCCACGGCGACAGCCTCTGTTGATTGCAGTTGTAGAAAATGAGTGAACAGGCAGTGATGGTACTGTTTCTGACACAAAAGGTATAGAAAGTGCTGAGTCTAGTAAGAATATGGTAAAAGAGAATTGGAATTAATATTGAATTAATTTGGATTTACTATGATATTGTGTTATTGGGCAATTGTGATAGTCAGCTATTGCACCAGTGTTATTGCCCTCTGAAGAGCGATCGCATCGTTGGCAGAAATTGCTGCAGAAGCGGTTATTGTAGACTCAGCTACAATGCTTTGTCGTTTGTTATTATGTCTTCCGTTACATGGGTCGACCTGCTTATTCGATAAGTGTATATTATGTAAAATTAATTAATGCATAAATATGCGACTGAACATAATCTAAAAAATATTTTTCTAATGGTTATAATTTAAATGGGAAGGAACATGTGAGTCGCTTCTGTGGACGCGACTCTACTTTTTATACTCAGTCCGTACATAAATTTGTGAGCTTATGATTTCTGTACAATTTTAAAATATATTACTGTTATCTACATCTACAATGTATATTCTACATCTTCTCCGATAGCGCACTGAACGAGGCAGAGTATGCGAGCTAGAAGGAGAATGAGTAGCGTGGTCTCGTGCTGGAGAAGGTGGGCGAAGCAACTGAAAATTAATTTCTTCATTCTGGCTATAAAATTGATCCAATCTTAATCAGATTTGGCATGCTGATAGATATGATAATTCTCTACGATACTGCGTTTGTAACAGTGTGATATCACATGAGTCTGGAAACAAAATTTTCTTTCTCTAGCCCTTATAGTCTCTGAGATCCAGGAGCTCATCAGGACGGACAGACAGACATGGCTATATCGACTCCGCTATTGAAACTGATCAATAATAAATACATTTTATGGGGTTGGAAACGTTTCCATCTCTGCGTTACACACATCTACTTTTACCACAAATCTAATATACCCCTTTAGGGCTCACGCACACAATAGCTGAAAGCGGAGCCAAAAAAATCAAACACGCTGCTCCAGTGCAAATGCGCACATTGCTGCTTAGCTGTGCTTAAAACTCGCCCAATGATCAAGCATGTTTGTTTTTATCAGCAAGCTGATTCAACTCCGCTTTCAGCTAGTGTGTGCGTGGGCCCTAAGTCTTCGAGTACGAATATATTGTACATATATGTATATTTACAGCGGAAGTTCAGAAATTAGAACCACTTGGTTCCTGAGGTGTTTCTAAATTCTGGAAAGTTATAATTTCTGGATCGACTAACACGGATCTTTCCTTACACTGGTGCCACAATGTATTAATTAATTACTCATTGCAACAATTTGGAATACCATTGCTAAAACCATTTGCTAACAAAATTGTCTTTTTTTATTGCTGTGCATAACTTGGTTAAATTCGTAAAAATGTCCACAGAATTAAAAAACTCATACCGCAATTATTATTATGTACTATAATAAATAAGTTATTTCAAACTTTTATTTTGGTATTCCATTTAAATTAATCTCTTATATTTTATTTTTAGCTCACGCTGCAGCTGGCACTGTCTTACCTATATGAACACGCGTTAAATTTAACACGCCTCAATGCTGATATAATGTACCTTCATCAGGACTCTGGACTTATGAACATTTCATATTTTAAGTTCGATGTTAATGATGAAAAATGTCAGCTTAATCAACATAGACCAGTGCCTTTCCGACGAACTCCAAATATGGGAGAGTTTATCACCAATTTTGGAATTTCGGGACCTTTGTCAGCAGCGATTGTGGCTACAGCTCGTTGTTTTATTCAACCAAATTATAAACTTAGCTCGATATTAAAAACTATTTTAAGAGATGAAATAATCGCTTTGCAAAAAACAGTCTTTCGAGAATATAAATTTTTTGACGGAGCAGAAGATTGTCGTTCCGAAGCTAACAGTATGGAACATACAGTTAGCGTCGTCAACTCTGCGGTATATGTTATTCTGGTGCGATTTAATAAAATTTCATATTTTGATAGCATTGAAATTAAGAAAATATCTATGCTAATACAATCTGCCACAAACATCGATAACACTACTCGACAAAATCGAACTTTTTTTTCCTCAAGGATCCAAACCGACTTTTCTGATAGATATGGGGATTTAAAATTTTTTAAAGAATTATGGTTTTTTTTTCTATGGCAGAATTTTTTTGACGAATTTTGAAGTCTGGTATTTTTTTTAAATCTTTTTTCAGAGGTAGCACTTGTTTTTTTTCACATAATTCTAGTATCTTACGTCTGGTTGTAAAATTCCCAATTGGCAGTTTGGCCCGCAACCTTCAAAAGGTATTTTTTGTTCTTTTTTTTCCATATTTTAGGTTTGGTTCCAAAGTCTCTCCATAGATTTTAATGACCGATACCTTAAACGACGCCAAATTAACGCACCTATACACAAAAAAATAGAGGACACAAAATATAATTTTTTTCGACTTTTCCTGAGTTTTTTAAAGTAAAAAAATACAATAAAATATACCGCACAAAAATCATCATTTTTTTCATTTCAATGCTTTATATTTCCCAGACGGTAAGCTGTAATCACAAAGTGTTTGGGCTTAACTTCTAGCTGTTTCAATTATCTTTTCAAAATAGCAAAGTTCTTTACAACCAGACGTAAGATACTACAGTTATATGAAAAAAACAAGCGCTACCTCTGAAAAAGCTTTAAAAAAAAATACCAGATTTCAAAAATTATTCAAAAAAAAAAATATAATCAAACCATTTCTAAGCCCCAAATCTTTAAGAAAAAGTTGGTTTGTTCCTTGAGGAAAAATCGTGTCGGGTAGTGTAATCTTTGTCGCATGGATCCCGCCTGGCATCCCTGGTTTGTAAGACATGTATTATAAGCTTATATTTTTGGATTAAATTCTATATTTTAAGTAAGTATATATATTTGTAAACCAAACATAAAATAAAAATAAAACAAATGATTCAAATTCGCGTCTAGAGTCCCATCTCCACAAAACATTTTCATTTAATCCAGTAAATGCTGACAAAGGTTTTTGGCATAGTATGCCATTATGCGCGCACTCACAAATGATATAATGATAGATTTAAATATATATATTAAGGCAAATAATGGTTTTTGTAGACATAAGATAACCAGTAGCGGAAATACATTTATGAAAGTATATGTATTAAAATCTCGCGTCGCGGTGTTTGTGGTTCAATTATTATAATCTTAAAATTAAAAAAAATAATAGATTTTTAATAGCACTGAACATCTATAATCGTATTTAATAGTCGTATTAAGGTGTGCGGAGCGAAATACGAACAAAATTGAACATGTTCCGAACAATGTTCGATAGCGCAAAACCAAATACACGGTAATGAATTGTACTATTCATCCAAAAATGAGCGTTGTAGATAACGCGTAGTCGCGGTAATGTCTCTGAGCACAGTAGAGCCTCGAAAATGTATTTCCACATAATGCGCAAACAACCTATCTCAGCTGGAAAATGGAATTTTTCAATATTTTACCGGTTTGGGCTTCTAAAAAACTTTTATTTATAAAGTAATTTCGGATGTTCACAATTATAAAAAAAAATGGATAGATCTCCTTTCATTTTAACGTTCTCTGGTACTAAAAACTAAAAATACATTGCCAATTTGATGATATAGATTCAGATATTACATCTACATTCAAATGCAATTCATTAAATTCTTTAGAAAAACTTTTCAGCCGTCAAAACCACATTACGTAGGTCTTTTCTTAACCTTCCGTTTAAGGAGCTGAGTTGGTTACTGTCAAAGTGGATACAAATGCCGTACATGCATACAAAAACATATGTTAATAAAGGTTTGAAAAAAATGTATAATATTTCGTGTAGGACCGTTTCGGACAGTGTTCGGAAAATTTTTAGACATGCGTGCTAGTGCGTGTTGGAAATTTTCATTTTCGTGCCGTGTTGGGTTGTGTCGGAAAATTGCAGTCCATGCCCATCTCTAATCGTAGGCTGTCAAAAAATACAATGTGAGCGACAAAACTGTGAAAAAGTATGTAAAAGCATGGGTTCACAGGTTTCCATAATGAATGACTATTACAAAGTGGAGGGTCATGAATTGACTCCGAAATATTACTTTAAGTTTCCTAATACTCAAATTACAAAAACCAACTTTTAACCAGGTTTTATTTTGGCTGGTCATAAGTGAGCGTGGAATCATGATACTGCCTTTTTTAAGGCAGGATTGGCTGTGAATGCACAAAATAACAAGGCGCTTAAAACATTTATTGATAAGTATCATGCGAATGATGCTGACCTTTGTCAGCAGCGATTGTGGCTACAGCTCGTTGTTTTATTCAACCAAATTATAAACTTAGCTCGATATTAAAAACTATTTTAAGAGATGAAATAATCGCTTTGCAAAAAACAGTCTTTCGAGAATATAAATTTTTTGACGGAGCAGAAGATTGTCGTTCCGAAGCTAACAGTATGGAACATACAGTTAGCGTCGTCAACTCTGCGGTATATGTTATTCTGGTGCGATTTAATAAAATTTCATATTTTGATAGCATTGAAATTAAGAAAATATCTATGCTAATACAATCTGCCACAAACATCGATAACACTACTCGACAAAATCGAACTTTTTTTTTCCTCAAGGATCCAAACCGACTTTTTCTGATAGATATGGGGATTTAAAATTTTTTAAAGAATTATGGTTTTTTTTCTATGGCAGAATTTTTTTTGACGAATTTTTGAAGTCTGGTATTTTTTTTTAAATCTTTTTTCAGAGGTAGCACTTGTTTTTTTCACATAATTCTAGTATCTTACGTCTGGTTGTAAAATTCCCAATTGGCAGTTTGGCCCGCAACCTTCCAAAAGGTATTTTTTGTTCTTTTTTTTCCATATTTTAGGTTTGGTTCCAAAGTCTCTCCATAGATTTTAATGACCGATACCTTAAACGACGCCAAATTAACGCACCTATACACAAAAAAATAGAGGACACAAAATATAATTTTTTTTCGACTTTTCCTGAGTTTTTAAAGTAAAAAAAATACAATAAAATATACCGCACAAAAATCATCATTTTTTCATTTCAATGCTTTATATTTCCCAGACGGTAAGCTGTAATCACAAAGTGTTTGGGCTTAACTTCTAGCTGTTTCAATTATCTTTTCAAAATAGCAAAGTTCTTTACAACCAGACGTAAGATACTACAGTTATATGAAAAAAACAAGCGCTACCTCTGAAAAAAGCTTTAAAAAAAATACCAGATTTCAAAAATTATTCAAAATATAATCAAACCATTTCTAAGCCCCAAATCTTTAAGAAAAAGTTGGTTTGTTCCTTGAGGAAAAATCGTGTCGGGTAGTGTAATCTTTGTCGCATGGATCCCGCCTGGCATCCCTGGTTGTAAGACATGTATTATAAGCTTATATTTTTTGGATTAAATTCTATATTTTAAGTAAGTATATATATTTGTAAACCAAACATAAAATAAAAATAAAACAAATGATTCAAATTCGCGTCTAGAGTCCCATCTCCACAAAACATTTTCATTTAATCCAGTAAATGCTGACAAAGGTTTTTTGGCATAGTATGCCATTATGCGCGCACTCACAAATGATATAATGATAGATTTAAATATATATATTAAGGCAAATAATGGTTTTTGTAGACATAAGATAACCAGTAGCGGAAATACATTTATGAAAGTATATGTATTAAAATCTCGCGTCGCGGTGTTTGTGGTTCAATTATTATAATCTTAAAATTAAAAAAAATAATAGATTTTTAATAGCACTGAACATCTATAATCGTATTTAATAGTCGTATTAAGGTGTGCGGAGCGAAATACGAACAAAATTGAACATGTTCCGAACAATGTTCGATAGCGCAAAACCAAATACACGGTAATGAATTGTACTATTCATCCAAAAATGAGCGTTGTAGATAACGCGTAGTCGCGGTAATGTCTCTGAGCACAGTAGAGCCTCGAAAATGTATTTCCACATAATGCGCAAACAACCTATCTCAGCTGGAAAATGGAATTTTTCAATATTTTACCGGTTTGGGCTTCTAAAAAACTTTTATTTATAAAGTAATTTCGGATGTTCACAATTATAAAAAAAAAATGGATAGATCTCCTTTCATTTTAACGTTCTCTGGTACTAAAAACTAAAAATACATTGCCAATTTGATGATATAGATTCAGATATTACATCTACATTCAAATGCAATTCATTAAATTCTTTAGAAAAACTTTTTCAGCCGTCAAAACCACATTACGTAGGTCTTTTTCTTAACCTTCCGTTTAAGGAGCTGAGTTGGTTACTGTCAAAGTGGATACAAATGCCGTACATGCATACAAAAACATATGTTAATAAAGGTTTGAAAAAAATGTATAATATTTCGTGTAGGACCGTTTCGGACAGTGTTCGGAAAATTTTTAGACATGCGTGCTAGTGCGTGTTGGAAATTTTCATTTTCGTGCCGTGTTGGGTTGTGTCGGAAAATTGCAGTCCATGCCCATCTCTAATCGTAGGCTGTCAAAAAATACAATGTGAGCGACAAAACTGTGAAAAAGTATGTAAAAGCATGGGTTCACAGGTTTCCATAATGAATGACTATTACAAAGTGGAGGGTCATGAATTGACTCCGAAATATTACTTTAAGTTTCCTAATACTCAAATTACAAAAACCAACTTTTAACCAGGTTTTATTTTGGCTGGTCATAAGTGAGCGTGGAATCATGATACTGCCTTTTTTAAGGCAGGATTGGCTGTGAATGCACAAAATAACAAGGCGCTTAAAACATTTATTGATAAGTATCATGCGAATGATGTTACGGTATATTGGCCTGACTTAGTGTCTGCTCAATGTGCCAGAACAACTCTGGAAGCTCTTGACCACTTTATGATTAAGGTTATTATGTTCCTGAGTTATGGCAAAATGAAAAGTTTTGGAAAAATTTGAAAAGAAAGGCTTACAGCAAGCCAAATAACATATACTGTTTAATATTAAAAATCAACAGAGAGCTTGCTAAAATACATACAAAAGGATTTCAGGAGGCTATGCGTAAGGTACCCGAACATATAAAGAAAGCTGATCGCAATGGTCATATACTTTGTAAAAATAGCTTATATCTAGTAAAAAAATATGCAAAATTGAAGTTGGTCAGACTTGGATACATTTTTTATTTGTATTACAACAGTTCGTATTTCATTCAAACCTTAGTTTTAATATAATTTTTAATTTTTAAATTCTTTAATTTTAATAGCAATATTTTGTTTTTGTTTGTATAAGATTAATAGATAAGATTAATAATTTATTTTATTTAATTTTTTTTTTTAAATTTATTTTTATGTATATTAATTCTTGTTTGTCTATCGTTCCTGACTGCCATTGGAAAAAGACGTTTGAATTTTCAACTTTGCGTATATATGAAGATTCTGAATTGGATCCCGTTGGCGATGCAGACGAATACCAAGGTCGCTCAAAAACCAACGCGATTGGATGGCCACGGCTATCAACCAAACTCCGGCAACTGCCGAAAATGCAGCAGCCTCCCGCAGCCAAGTCCAATCCTTGCCCCCATGGAACGGGGCCACTGTACAATCCCCAGCTTTCTCGCCTACTCTCGTGGATTGGCAAAAGGTGGGTGAAAAAAAGCGACGAGGAGCCGAATTATGTGCTGATATGCCCAAGAAGGGGAAGCGCCGCCAAGATCCTCCTGCTACCCCTTTACAGGGCAATAGATTTGCCATCTCACGGGAGCAGGTCTCTTCAAACCCTGTGCTGATCGCGGAGGCGGAGGCAATGTTGGGTCCTGAGAGCTCTCCTGCTAACTATAAACCGTCCAGATCCGCTCCGGCTCAGCCGAAGCAAGCTGAACAAGTCCCGAAAAAGCCTAGACGCACGGCTACCTCAGAACCTCAGAATCTATGCCAAGGACTCTGCCATTCACAGGCAGGTGATCAGGGTCCTCAATTCTCTGCAGGTGCAATACACCCACTTCTGTCTCTCCGAAGACAG
Source organism: Drosophila tristis (assembly GCA_018150885.1). Lineage (NCBI taxonomy): Eukaryota > Metazoa > Arthropoda > Insecta > Diptera > Drosophilidae > Drosophila > Drosophila tristis. The sequence continues at coordinate 531,815 of JAECWT010000202.1, read as the reverse complement.
GGTCTACCATGTAGTGGCTACAAATATAGCAGCAATACCAACATAGTTGACGACCTCTGCTGCTCGAACTGTGGAGGGAAGCATGCAGCATACGACAGATCATGTAAAATCTACGTAATGATACTGAGAATTGCCAATCGACCGTGAATATTGCACCGCAGAACCAAGGAAACACACCACAAAGGGCTAGAAGGGCGATGAAGGTCCCCTCGATGGCTGTCCAGCGAGGAATCTCGTTCGCGGATGCATCCAGGTTTAATCAGCACCAGCAAGATGGCACCAAGGAGGCCAACAGAATGCATCATACCTCCCACAGGACTACAACAGCTCTTTCCGGTACTCCAAGGCAACCGCAGGCAGCCCACCTCCCACGCCCAAGACCAATGCCCTCCTGGTCCCAACCTGGATGCAGGGACCGTTACTGCTATCCTGCCAGATCTCACAGCAGCAATTGCAGGGATCCTGCAAAACTTGGACCAGCTGCGAAGTATAAAAGCACCTCTTCCCTTACTCACATTCAGAAATTCACAATGATGTAGGACCTACGGATCGGTCACTGGAACGCTAGCAACATTGCTCACAACAACAATGAACTGGCACAATTCTTGCGTGCTCACGATATCGTCTAGTCACTGAGACTCAGCTGATAGAGGGAATGCATTACACGATGGATGGCTACGATGTATACAGAGCGGATCACCCGAGCAACAGGGCCAGAGAAGGAGCTGCCGTCCTCATAAAGAGTACAATAAAGCACTACCTGGACACGAAGCGTGGAGAAATACTGATCGCAGCCGCCTACTTAACACCATCGACCCCTTGGACCAGCGCGCAGTTCGACAGCTTGCTTGGCCAGCATGGAAGCAAGTGCATCATTGGAGGCGACTTCAATGCTAGGCACAGAGTCTGGGGCAGCTACAGAGGAGACCGCAAAGGAGCGGCACTGCATGACGCCCTTACAAACTGCGTGGCCCAAGTACTAGCGACGGCTAGCCCCACCTTTTACCCAAGTTGTTGCCGTTCCATGACCTCATGCCTGGACTTTTTCATCTACAAGTCGATCTCCAACAACCTGCTCTCAGTCCGTGAGGAGCATGAGCTAAGCTCTGACCACTTACCATTAATCGCGAAACTAACGGCTACACTCCAGATGGTCCCTGCCAAGATGAGGATACTCAAGACTGGAACAAACACAGCCCTGTTCAGAGAAATTCTGTAAGGCTACCTGGATCTAAACACGGATCTGAGGACCACCGAGGAAGTGGAAGGGGCCATTGACTCATTTGTGGCCAAGGTCTGCAAGGATGCTGCAAATGCTGCCCCACAAAGTCACCAAGTCACTCAACCGTCGCTTACTGGAAGTAGAACTACTGCTTCTAAAAAAAAGTCTAAGGAAAGAGGTCCTTCGCACCAATGACCGCAGGGTGGATAGACTCTTCAGGAGAGTAGCCAACTGACTCAGGAAAAAGCTGGCCAAGCTAAAGTACGGAGCCACCGACAAACTATTATCTGAGGCGACTGCACATGTGCACTCGAACTACTCGAAGCTCCTGGTGGGCCCAATTACGCTCTAGGAACTAGAGACGGACATCCGCTTGCTAAAATGGCCCCGGGAAAGGACAGAGTGGCAAAAGTGCTGCCACTCAGAGCGTACAGGTACAAAAACCTGTTACAAATACTGAATGCAACGCTGAGGTTGGGACACTTCCCCAAAGCCAAATGCGTTTACGACGCCACGGACAACCTCCAGCGATACCTTAAAAGGTATGAGAACTGGACATGTAGGGGAATATCAGGGTGAATCATGAGAAGTGTGTGGTAGTGACACATACGCTTAGGAAAGTAACGTGCCGTGGGGTATTTCTTAATGGCGAGCTGTTCTAGCACCGGAAGGAACATAAGTACCTGGGAACACGCTGGAAACCCGCCTGATCTTTGCCGCCACATAACAGGACAACGTATCAGAAGCGCCTTGGAAAGCAAGGCTAGAAAACTCTACTGATTTCTTAAGCCTAACAACAAGCTCAGCCTGGCTAACAAGATCAGCATATAATATATAAGGTAATTCTGGCGTCTACATGGCATCCAGGTCTATGGTATCGCAGCGAAAACGAACCTGGACAGGATCAGGGTGTTTCAGAACAAGACCCTCCGAAATATCTTTGGTGCTGAATGGTATGTCCGTAATAGAGACATCGCCAAAGACCTTGAAGTCCCCTCAGTCGGTGATATTATTAATGAGCCAGCCACAAGATACTTGACCAAACTAAGTAGCCACCCGAACGTCCTCACTAGAAGATTTTTAAGGAGCAGAACCAGGCGAAGGTTAAACCGCATCCATCCGTCCGACTTGGCTATCAGAAACATATAAATTATTGTTGCACAATCTCCGTTTTCGTCCGTTAGTCCGTTAAGTAATTTTACTTTATTGTCTGTGATAATTGTTACAATAAACCTACAAACCCTAAAAAAAAATTGTATTTGTATGTATTTTTGTATCTATTATATATAGTTGTTTATTAGCTAATTTTCCTACTGTCGTGCTTGTACTTTGGGTCATTTGGGAGATGATTCCACAGTCAAACTGCATGAACAAAGGGTTGCTTTTCAGAGCTAGCGAGATTTCATCTTAGGCAAACAAATTCACTAGATCTTAAGGACCTTGCGTCTATCCAGTTATTCAGAGTTAGGCTATAAATTTTATTTGAGAATTATGAAACATGAAGTAATCTTTTTAGTCTGAAAACATAACGAGCTACATATATCGTTAACTAATTGCTTACTAATAGCATCTCTGCTACAAAAAAAAATTCTATTCCATTTAAAAGGGACAGGGTCAGATAACTTTTAGACATTAATTGTTTTAAGTTGTGCGGTTGAAAGTATTTTGTGTGTTATAATTGGCAGAGTAATCCATGTCTTCCCCATGGATATGGGATATGGATATGGTTATCCAACTCAACGTACTGTTGAAAATGAAGCCTAGGTTATTTGCTTTATCGGATTTGAGCTCATGAACTTTACATAGTGGATGACTTACATTTGAACATTATCAGCATACATATGGACTGAAAGGAGAGACACAACATCTGGTAGATCATTTACATAAATCGAGAACAGAAGAGGACCGAATACAGAGCCGAGGAACTCCACGTTTAACAGATAACAGCCACGAGGATTGAGAGCTGTGCCCTACAGGACGCTGCGGTAGCGTACGAACAGTAAGCCCGCGCCGAGCGGCAGGAACCTACGGGGCACGAGAGGTAAGGCCGAGAGGAGCCTATTATTATTATTGTTATTACAATTATATTTATGGTTTTCCTAGCCGTAAGTTATATTATAAGAGCCAGATGAAGCGAGCATTCAGTTGCCTCTGAAGGGCGCCAGGATCGCTATAGTGCCCCGCGAGGAGCCTATTATTATTATTGGTATTACAATTATACTTATAATTTTCCTAGCCGTAAGTTATATTATAAGAGCCAGATGAAGCAAGCATTCAGTTCCCACTGAAGGGCGCCAGGATCGCGATAGAGCCGCGCGATAAGTGCGTTATAAGTGTTTCGCTATTTAACAATTGAGTTAATGATAACTTTATATTCCGAACGTGAAACAGACTTTCGCAAGCAATTTGTTAGTGATTTTACCCTTTGGATCATTGTTCTCTGTGCTCACTGTTCGTGCGCTTCATCCGATCTCTTGCTCTCACTCTTTCTTGATTTCGCCAGCATCTGCATCTTTGAATTGCTCTCTCGGTAGTCTTTTTACGTATGGTTCCCCGTTTGTTTTAGTCTTTTCACTTTATCGTCTTCCGCTGCTTCTGATCGTCGCTCACTCTGCTGCCTGCTCTATTATATCCTGTGCGCTTCCGCTCATTTCTATATACACTTTAAAAACGAATAACATTTCAATTTCTAATATAATGTTTTTAAATGAATTTGACATTGCATTAACTTATAATATAAGCTTAAATCTAATATAAATTTAACTCTTTTAAAATCGAGAAAAAAAAGTCATTTTTTCGTCACTTAATAAACGGTTGATACACCAGGTACAATAAATTAATTTTTTTTAAACTTAAAATTTTTTAAATTATTTCAATTTTCTTTTATAATACTATTAAACTATTATTATTATTATTTTTCATTAAACAATACTAAAACATTAAATTGTACAGTTATTTGAAATAGTCAAGTGAGTGAGTGAGTCAATAAAACTTGAAAATTAATCATTATTGTATAATTCTTTGAATAAAACTTATAATGATTACACTAGTCAACACAATTTTTCCTCAAGGAACAAAACCAACTTTTTATTAAAGATTTGGGGCTTAGAAATGGTTTGATGATATTTTTTTTTCACTGGCAGAACTTTTTTTTAAGAATTTTTTTAAATCTGGTATTTTTTTACAAGCTTTTTCAGAGGTAGCGATAGTTTTTTCACATAACTTTAGTATCTTATGTCTGGTTGTAAAGAACTTTGCTATTTTGAAAAGATAATTAAAACAGCTAAAGTTAAGCCCAAACACTTTGTGATTACAGCTTACCGTCTGGGAAATATAAAGCATTGAAATGCACAAAATGATGATTTTTGTGCGGTATTTTTAAAAACTCAGGAAAAGTCGATAAATTTTTATTTCGTTGATCATCATGTACTTACCACATATGTAGCAAAATGAGTCTGCTTGGAAAGCACATGCAAATGATCGGCCAGAGGTATCCATGGCAATTGATTTGAATTAATTGTTAGATGTTTTGGTAAACACACGATCGTATTCTGAGGGAAGTCAGAACTACACTAAGACAAGACTATTAGGCACAGCGTTTTATATCCATGACTACGATTAGGTAGACGCGATGAGATCCAATTTTTTTGGACCTGCACTTGTGAGAATATAAAGGAAACATTTGACCTGAATAAGTATTCTACCCCTCAGGTCACGAAAAAAGATAACTGTCAACAACATTTAATACCAAAGGAACGCGAACAGGTTACCAAATGTACAACCCTTTTCGTTTGCTTTGTTCCCAATTGGCAGTTTGGCCCGCCGCCTTCATAAAGGTATTTTTTTTTAGCTTTTTTTCATATTTTAGGTTTGGTTATACACAAATTTTAGCTCCAAAGTCTCTCCATAAGATTTTTAATGAGCGATACCTTAAAGAGATAAAATTAACGCACCTATACACAAAAAATAGAGGACACAAAATATAATTTTTTCGACTTTTCCTGAGTTTTTAAAGTCAAAAATTCAATAAAATATACCGCACAAAAATCATCATTTTTGCATTTCAATGCTTTATATTTCCCAGACGGTAAGCTGTAATCACAAAGTGTTTGGGCTTAACTTCTACCTGTTTTAATTATCTTTTCAAAATAGCAAAGTTCTTTACAACCAGACGTAAGATACTAAAGTTATGTGAAAAAAACTATCGCTACCTCTGAAAAAAGCTAAAAAAAAAAAACCAGACTTCAAAAATTCTTCAAAAAAAATTCTGCCATAGAAAAAAACCCATAATTCTTTAAAAAATTTTAAATCCCCATATCTATCAGAAAAAGTCGGTTTGGATCCTTGAGGAAAAAAAAAGTTCGATTTTGTCGAGTAGTGTTACAGTACCTGGTTATTTCTAATATTCTCATTACAAATAAAATTAATTATTAAATAAAATCTATTCAAGCTATATTGAGTTGCACAAAAATCTGTTCAATGTTAAGGAAATTCTTTACTTAATAAGCTTTAAATTGTCATTCTAGATACACTTTCCAGTACCTCTACATCTTTCTTCGAGCACAATGATTCACCGTCAAAAATGTCTGTTGTCTGCAGTGCAACGAAATGCGAATTCAGTGGCAAAATAGTCTGCGATTCATTACTTAGCTGCTGGCTATCCGACAATAAAATGTGCTGGTGGTGGTATCATCTCAAAACGTATGGATCTGATTTGGTCATGTTTGGCCTGCCGGGAGATTGAGAAACTGAAACTCTTGAGTGAATCTCCTAGACGGAACATCCCACATACCGATAACAACAACCTCTTGCAACCGATTGGAGTTGGAACGCCTTCTTCTCATCTTCATACATCGGAATTCTTTGCTACTCCGAGCGGTCAATCCGCCATCAGTCGCTCCTGTGTTTCTTCCACCGAATAACAATGAAGTAGTTACAACTGTCGGCACCGCTCTGAATGCTCCCAGTGTCGGCGTGCTTGCTGCTGATGATGTCCCCACAGTTCCTGTCACTGTTCCTGTTTCTTCCATTGCTACCGACGCTGCCATCGTTTATGCCACAAGATCTCTTTTGGGAGTGGCTCCACCTTCTCTCTCTCGCTCGTACCTCGAAAGTCTATCTTTGTCTCCCCTCTTATACGGAAGGCTACAATAGAGGATGTTAAACAAAATCTTTGCTCTCTAATGGCTAGAAGACTGGCGCTTACACGTAAACGAGAAACAGTGCAAGCATATCACATTCCACAAACCACCGAAGTAACATACCTTGGTGTTCATCTGGATAGAAAGCCTTCTTGGCGTAAAGCTAGTAATCTACATTGGCTAATAAACAATTGTTCACCACTAAAACTGGAGTACAAAGTATTTTTGTACAGTCAGTTCTCCAACCCATCTGAACATACTGCTCCGAGCTATAGGGAAATGCTTGGGTTAGTAATTTAAAAATAATCCTGAGAGTTCAATCGAAGATTCTAAGAACTATCACTGGGGCACCATAATACATACGGAATGAAAATATCCATAAAGACTTTAATGTAAGATCAGTTAAAGATGAAATTGCCAAGGTGAAAGCAAAGTATCAGGCCAAGCTTCAGGCCTTTAAGCTTCAGTTGTTAAGTTGGCACACTAGCCCTACACGACTCCGACAAAGAGACCTCCCCACCCAGCAATAAAACTTAGCTTGGAACGTACTCTAAGTAATGAAGTGTAATTAATTAAATAAATATAAAAGGCTAAGATTTGCATACTTTTCGTCCGTAAATAAAAAAACACCTTTGCTCTAGACTTAACGCCTCGCTTAATGATATAATTGTGACCCGATTCATTTTTAGACATATGCGCAATATTTCCTCCTTTAAGATTCTTTTTCCGGGTTCTTTACTATATCGATCACTTGATTCGTGTATATCTATGGAATTAAATTCATTGCAGCTTTGTGTTGGATCGGTATCAATCTATTTGACTTGCTCTTACATATCACCTTTCTGCAATTCAGACTGTTGCATTTATCGTATTATTGTCATGGGGGACTTTTAACCCTTCTTTCTTGGCTGCCTAGTTATGAGTCTAACCTGTTGCTTACCGATGTCTCCCTTGTCCAAATTAATTCCATTAGAAATAATAGGGACAGACTCCTAGGCCTTATGTTTTTTATGATGCTGCTCTAGCTACGTTACCCAGAGTAAAGGCCTGTCTCCAGCACAGCAGAAAATTGCTGCAAGCAATTTGCTAGTTATTCCGTGAGGGTGTGGAACCTAGCTAAAACAGGGTTGATGAATCAGCTGTGTTTTGATGAAAAACAAAAAACAATAATTTTCATCTCTCTTTTTGGTTTTGCCGAAAGTTTTTGCTACTACATCTAGACGACGCAATAATTAGGCGTCGTTAAAGGTATTGCTCATTAAAATCTATGGATAAACGGTCAACTTGCAGCCTTTGACCAAAACGACTCAAAACTAATTTTACCTGAAAAATGTCCAATGCCAAAGGAATGCATTCAGGCACCAAAAATTCAACCCCTTTTCGTTTGCTTTGTTTCCAATTGGCAGTTGGGCCCGCAACCTTCAAAAAAGTATTTGTTGTCTATTTTTTCACTTTTAAAGTTTGGTTAACTAATTTTAGCTCCACCGTTTATCCATAGATTTTAATGAACAATAATTAATGCAACTATCTAAAACAAAAAATATTGACCAAGAATTATTTTTTTTTGCACATTTCCGAGTTTTTAAAGTCAAAATTTCGGAAAAAAATACCGCAAAAAATTATCAAATCTGAATTTGAAAGCTTAATATCTTTCAGGCGTTAAGCTTCAGATAAAAATGGTCTGGGTCGGCTTTATAGCTGCATTTGTCAGCTTTTTAGAACTACACAGTTCTATGCAACCAGATATAAGATACTTAAGTTATGTGAAAAATATTTTTGAAAATTCTTTAAAAAAAACCATAATTCATTAAAAATTTTCGAACCCCGAAATCTATAAGAAAAAGTAATTTTGGGCCACAGCCTAATTGTCGTGTTGACTAGTGCTATTAACACTAGTCGACACGAGTTTTCCTCAAGGAACAAAACCAACTTTTTCTTAAAGATTTAGGGCTTAGAAATGGTTTGATGATATTTTTTATACCCGTATTCAAAAAAGAGTTAAGGGGTATTGTTTGGTTACGCAGCCAAATAGTGGACAAATGAATAGATTATAGCCAGTGGTGCCGTATAGTAAATCCTTATTATTGTTCGTTGTTTGCACTGCCCCCTATACTAAATTGTCATCTACCTGAAAACTTATGCACGCTGTAACGAACCGGTTTGGTCCGCCTTGTGTGCACTTGGCGTACTCAGCGGCCGGTGGGTTCGCTGCAACGAATTTGGGTGTTGCCCGGGGGACAAAGCAGAAAGACTTGGTTGGCTTCTTTACACACGAGTTCTTTATTAGTATCTTAGGAAGTACGCTTAAGGACGACAACTTAGTCTATTCTTTGGTTTAGCACTGGGATCACTGTCACGTTTGGTCCTTCTCGCCCACTCGCCGTTCCTCGGGATCCCCAAGCGTGGCACTGTCGGCTCTGAGAACTGGTACGACAACGACTCTTAGCGCTAAGCCCAAGTCCGCCGTACTCAGTTCGCACACGACACGTTCGCTCTCACTGGATCCTTCCGTTGCGCGAGCGGTACACCAGGTCCTTTCTCTTGACGCTTTTTTGGGTAACTTTCTGACTCTCCTCGATATTCGCTGTCACACGCACTTGCACTCTCCGCACTTGACTGTCTGTAGCCGAAGTCGCGCGCCTCCTTTTATTTCCTCCTTGGCGCACGGCCGCCTCGTCGCTGCCTGGCAACAACGGGACTTCCCTCCAGTCGTCGGCGTTATTTTCCATCGGCTCGTCCGATGCTCTCCACCTGCTTCGTAACGGGACCCAACCGGTGGCGTGATCGCATGGCCATAAATGGTCATGCGCTGGACCACTGCCGGCCCGATCCCACTATCCCGCCTCTCTTCTGCCTTCCACTTGCTTCGCAACGGGACCCAGCTGGTGGCGTGATCGCATGTCCATAAAGGTCATGCGCTGGACCACTGCCGGCCCGATCCCATTGTCCCGCCTCTCTTCCGCGCTCCTTTACTCTCCCTGGTAGCGCCCTCCGATCGCGGCTCTCTACGTTGCCCCTCCCTTGGGCGAGCCCCTCCCAGGCAATTCGCCGTTATCCGGTTATCCGGCCACCCGGATAGATCTTAACCCCTTATGGTCCATGCGTGTGAGGACATCATTCCTCACACTTCCCCCTTTCTTCCCCAACGAAAGATTCCCCTCTGCGACCTCTCGTAAACCCGGCCGTTAAAGTTTGAATTTCAACGGCCGCCCGCGCCTTTACACCGGGCGTGTTCTGGCGCCCTCTGCTGGACCGGGCGCGTTCTGACGCGCCCCCTGCCGGGCTTACCTGATGGGGTGCTGCCGGATCGGTGAAACGCGCACGCGCGTGCGACTATCACAGGGCTGCATACCGGCCATCGATATGACGTAGGGATGATTTCCTGTCCCACTCGATATCACTCTCTTGGCCGCGTGCGTACTCCACTTCCGCAACGAGGAATTTGTTAATGGACGATGGTAAGTGCCTTTACACTCTTCTACATCGACCATCTCTCTCACTTCCCATCCTTTAGACCCCGGCACGGATTGCTCGCCTTCACCAGCGCATTGACCACCGTGCGGCATCGGCAGCCCCATTCATCTCGGCCGTGTCTCGTCGGCCTCTGCCGCCGCTCTGCCAACGTCTCGCGGTGGCCTCCCCTTATTCCCCGTAAGTCCGCTTCCCGTTTGTGTTCTCCTTTTATTTTCTTTTCATATTAATCTCTGTTTTTACCAAGCCCCAGATTCTCGGCAGACCTCCTGGTGGTCCCGGGACACCGTTACCCGGTACCGGACCCCTCCGTCGTTCACCAGACGCTTGATGCGCCTCGAGGTGAACCGCGTTCGAGCCAGGACGCGCTCCACCGCCCCTGGCCACTCCTCCCGTCTCACGGGCCGCCAGCGTGGGCCCTCCGCCCCTCGCTGTGCCTGCGGCCACGACGCCTGGCGCTGCATGGGCGCCCGCGGTCTCTCCCGCTCCTCCGGACACGACACCTGCCGCTCCGGCCTTGGATTGGCGCGCCTGGCTTCCGGCGCGGGCCACTGCCACGGACCCCGCTCCCATGGCTCAGGTGAGCAAACTCCCGCCGTGCTCGCGGCTGGCTCCGCTGCCGCCATCGCCTCTGCCGCTGCGCTCGCCGTTGCTGGCTCCGCTGCCTCTGCCGCTGCGCCCGGCGCTGCTGGTTCCGCTGCCGTCGCGCTTGGCGTCGCTGGCTCCTCTGCCGCCGCCGACTCTGCCGCCGCCGTCGCCTCTGCGGGTTCCATCGTGGGCTCCGCTGCCGCCGTGGCCTCCTTCGGTTCCCCCGTGGGCTCCGCTGCCGCCGCCGACTTCGCCGCCGCGTTTTGCGTTGCTGGTTCCACTGCTGGCTCCGCTGCCGCCGCCGACTTTGCCGCCGCGCCCGGCGTTGCTGGTTCCACAGTGGGCTCCGCTGCCGCCGCCGACTCTGTCGTCGCGCTCGCCGCTGCCGATTCCGCTGCTGGCTCCGCTGCCGCCGACCGCCCCCTTGGGTCGCGGCCATTGCTCAGTCGGACTGGCGTCTCCTCCCACACCCGCGCTTCTTCCGGAGCCTCCGGCTCCCTAGGTGCCGGCCCCGACGCCCAGGTGATGTGGAGGATTTGGTGGTGCCACACCATTCCTCCCCGCACCGCCGTCCGCACCTCCTGCGTTACGTACGGCCCGATCACCGCGCCTTGTGGTCCCTGCCACTGGTGTTACTGCTGCTGCCACGAGGCGTCCGCTCCCGGCCGCTGTTGCTGGGACGAGGCTTGGGGCCCCCGTCCTCCTTCGGGAAACCTCGCCTCCTCCTCGGTCCGCGGTCGTCGCTGCCACGGCTCCTCCTCCTCCTCCGGCTCGGCCTGGCCACGGTCTTCGGGCTCCGGCGTTGTAGGGGAAGGCTGCCACAGGCCCTCCTCCTCCTCTTCCGCCCGACGTAGTCGCTCCTGCCACTCTTCTTCTGCCGTGGCCGGGCCTCGGCTCTCGGGTCCCGGCGTCGGAGGGGACGACTGCCACCGACCCTCCTCCTCCTCTGTGCACCGCCTTGCCTCTTCCTCGCGGCTCTTCTCCTCTGCCCTCCGCCGCTCGCTCTTTCGCAATTCGGCCGCCACCTTTTCCAGCACACACTTCCGGTGGTGCTCCTCCGCCTCCTGCCGGGCCTTTTCCTTGGCCTCCTCGGCCGCCTGCTCCGCCTCCTGCGTGGCCTTCAGCCTCTTCGCCAGCGCCCGCGCGTCCTCCCAGACCCGCTGCTGTCGCAGCGCCTCCTTTGCTGCTTCCAGCGCGATCCGCCGCCGCCACTCCGCGACCCGCTTCTCCTCGGCCTCCCGCTCCTCGGCGTCTGCCGGTGGCCGCCCCACCATCGGTCGCTCCTCCGCTTCTGCTGAGGGCCGCTTCGCTGGCCGCTTCGCCTCGGCTTCTCGCTCTTCGGCGTCTGTCGGTGGCCGCCTCACCGTCGATCGCTCCTCCGCCTCTGCTGAGGGCCGCTTCGCTGGCCGCCTCGCCACTGGTCGCGCCTTCTTGGGGGCGGGCTCCCAGCTTGTCACTACCACGTCGCTGTCGGCTTCGCTGGCCCCAGAAGACACCAGCGGCGACACTGTGGCTCCCACTGACCCTTCCGATGGGATCAGTGGGGACGCAAGGAGCTGCAGCTCAGGGGACGCCTCCCTCCGTTGTCCTTCGCCATCCTGCGAGAGCCGATTCGCTCGTCGCTGGCTCCGGGACACCGAGGCATAATATCCCCGTCGCATCAAGCTCCGTTGCTCCGCCAAGTATCTCGCCATGTGCTGCCTCATCTTAACCTTTTTTTTTTTCCTTGACACGTGTACCAAAAAGAGCCGAGTGACGGACGCGCTCCCCTTTTTATATTCCTGGGGCCCGTGTTCATCGTTCCGCCTAACGGGGCTTTGCCTGAGCCTCTCACTTCGCTCTCTCTCATTATTCTGAGTCTCTCTTTCTTCACCAATGAGAGACGGCCAAGTACCGTTTATCCAACCTCTTCGCCGCGTTAACCCTACACAGCCGACTCGGGGTCGTTAGGCACACTTGTCTCTGATAAGTCCACCTCTCCTTTTTTTTCCTTACACGGGTGCAAAAAGAGCCGCGTGACTCCCGTCTTTGTTTTAGGTTTTCTTTTCCTTTTTTTTTTTTCTCCGGCCATAGCGAGGTTCGATCACTACACCGAGTGGATTCGCTTTTGTACACGGTAATTATCCAGCTTCCTGGGATCCCACATCTGATTTTCTTCTCTTTCCAGCCCGACCCCAGACTCACCCCAGGATGCTGACCATCATTCCCACCCGCGAACAACAGGCCCTCCGGCCTTTCGCCCGGGTTGCCGAATGACGGCCCGCCACCCGGTCAGCTTCTTCCGTCTTCGGATCGATCGCCCTCCGGACGTCCCCCCGTACAGCAGCTCGGACCCGAGGATCATCCGATTCCCCGCCCGGCAGACTGCGTACGGGCGGCATCCGATCTGATCGTTCCCGACGCTCGAAAACTGCCCCTGGTGTCCTGGAGTGGATCCGGATCTTGGCCCCTCCTCGGAACCCCATCTGGAATCACCGTGTACTCCGACGCATCTCACCGTCCGTATCCGCGATTCCACGCCTGTGGGGTATCATTGACCTTTGCCTTTTTTTTTTTTTTTCCTCTGATGTTAACATTCATTTCTTCCAGATATCTTCACGCCCGATCCTGCCATTCGCCGCGGCCTTGGCTCCTCCCTTTTCGCCTTCGTGTAGACCCTTTTTTAGGAGTATGCCTTATGTCCCCTCCTCCCTCGGTTGCGGTTTCAGGTCGCTAATATGGGCTGTCCTCATCCGATTATCCTTGGGGCCCTTCAGTCGGCAGATGACGGGTGACACGAAATCCGTTATCGTGTACGGACCCGCATACTTCGGCGCCAGCTTGGCTGCAAACCCCTCAGCCGCCTTTGATAAATGGTGTTGTTTCGCCCATACCACCTCTCCGATCTTCGGCTTCCAGGGCCTTCTCCTTAGATTGTAGAACCTCGCCTGGTCCTGCGCCGCCCTTTCCAGGTTCCGCCTCACCAACTGAAACAATTCTCTCATCTTGCTTGCGTTCTCGTCCGGCGTGAGCGTGCCCTGGCCGGTCCCTATTGTTCCCTCATCGAATAGGGCTTTTGGCAGACGTGGTTCCCGGCCTTGGACAATAAACGCCGGCGAGTACCCTGTTGAGTCGGACACGCCCGAGTTCACTGCCAACATGAGTTCTGGCCACTTCTCGTCCCAGCATCTTTGGTCCCCCTCGCAGAATTGCGCGATCATGGTTTTTACTGTCCTGTTCGTGCGTTCCGTGGGATTCTCCTGGGGCGTATAGGGTGCCGTGAACTGGTGTCTGACCCCCATCTGCTCTAGAAACTTTTTGAAAATCCGGTTCGTAAACTGGACTCCGTTGTCCGTAATTATCACCTTCGGCACTCCGAATCGCGCCACTATGCGTTCTCGTACCGCTTTTGTGAGTGTCTCAGCCGTGGCCTTCCTTAGTGGCACTAACTCTGTCCACTTCGAGAACCTGTCCACCAGCACCAGCAGCATTGAATTCCCGTGCTTAGACCTGGGCAGTGGTCCCACGAAATCCGCACACACCGTCACCCAGGGTTCCTCGGGTACCTGGGTCAGCATCTTTCCGGCGGCTTGTTGTTGATTTGGTTTGAACCTTAAACATACTTCGCACTTCCTCACGTAGGCCCCTCCTCGGTCCGCGGTCGTCGCTGCCACGGCTCCTCCTCCTCCTCCGGCTCGGCCTGGCCACGGTCTTCGGGCTCCGGCGTTGTAGGGGAAGGCTGCCACAGGCCCTCCTCCTCCTCTTCCGCCCGACGTAGTCGCTCCTGCCACTCTTCTTCTGCCGTGGCCGGGCCTCGGCTCTCGGGTCCCGGCGTCGGAGGGGACGACTGCCACCGACCCTCCTCCTCCTCTGTGCACCGCCTTGCCTCTTCCTCGCGGCTCTTCTCCTCTGCCCTCCGCCGCTCGCTCTTTCGCAATTCGGCCGCCACCTTTTCCAGCACACACTTCCGGTGGTGCTCCTCCGCCTCCTGCCGGGCCTTTTCCTTGGCCTCCTCGGCCGCCTGCTCCGCCTCCTGCGTGGCCTTCAGCCTCTTCGCCAGCGCCCGCGCGTCCTCCCAGACCCGCTGCTGTCGCAGCGCCTCCTTTGCTGCTTCCAGCGCGATCCGCCGCCGCCACTCCGCGACCCGCTTCTCCTCGGCCTCCCGCTCCTCGGCGTCTGCCGGTGGCCGCCCCACCATCGGTCGCTCCTCCGCTTCTGCTGAGGGCCGCTTCGCTGGCCGCTTCGCCTCGGCTTCTCGCTCTTCGGCGTCTGTCGGTGGCCGCCTCACCGTCGATCGCTCCTCCGCCTCTGCTGAGGGCCGCTTCGCTGGCCGCTTCGCTGGCCGCCTCGCCACTGGTCGCGCCTTCTTGGGGGCGGGCTCCCAGCTTGTCACTACCACGTCGCTGTCGGCTTCGCTGGCCCCAGAAGACACCAGCGGCGACACTGTGGCTCCCACTGACCCTTCCGATGGGATCAGTGGGGACGCAAGGAGCTGCAGCTCAGGGGACGCCTCCCTCCGTTGTCCTTCGCCATCCTGCGAGAGCCGATTCGCTCGTCGCTGGCTCCGGGACACCGAGGCATAATATCCCCGTCGCATCAAGCTCCGTTGCTCCGCCAAGTATCTCGCCATGTGCTGCCTCATCTTAACCTTTTTTTTTTTTCCCTTGACACGTGTACCAAAAAGAGCCGAGTGACGGACGCGCTCCCCTTTTTATATTCCTGGGGCCCGTGTTCATCGTTCCGCCTAACGGGGCTTTGCCTGAGCCTCTCACTTCGCTCTCTCTCATTATTCTGAGTCTCTCTTTCTTCACCAATGAGAGACAGCCAAGTACCGTTTATCCAACCTCTTCGCCGCGTTAACCCTACACAGCCGACTCGGGGTCGTTAGGCACACTTGTCTCTGATAAGTCCACCTCTCCTTTTTTTTTGTTCCTTACACGGGTGCAAAAAGAGCCCCATCTGCTCTAGAAACTTTTTGAAAATCCGGTTCGTAAACTGGACTCCGTTGTCCGTAATTATCACCTTCGGCACTCCGAATCGCGCCACTATGCGTTCTCGTACCGCTTTTGTGAGTGTCTCAGCCGTGGCCTTCCTTAGTGGCACTAACTCTGTCCACTTCGAGAACCTGTCCACCAGCACCAGCAGCATTGAATTCCCGTGCTTAGACCTGGGCAGTGGTCCCACGAAATCCGCACACACCGTCACCCAGGGTTCCTCGGGTACCTGGGTCAGCATCTTTCCGGCGGCTTGTTGTTGATTTGGTTTGAACCTTAAACATACTTCGCACTTCCTCACGTAGGCCCTCACGTCTCTATGCATCCCGGGCCAGTAATAGCGTCCCGCTACGCGCGCCATGGTCTTCCTTCCTCCGGAATGTCCCGCCTCCGGTGTGTCGTGGTTTTCCTCCCTTTTCGCCTTCGTGTAGACCTTTTTTTTTTTTTTGTTTTTTTTTTTTAGGAGTATGCCTTATGTCCCCTCCTCCCTCGGTTGCGGTTTCAGGTCGCTAATATGAGCTGTCCTCATCCGATTATCCTTGGGGCCCCTTCAGTCGGCAGATGACGGGTGACACGAAATCCGTTATCGTGTACGGACCCGCATACTTCGGCGCCAGCTTGGCTGCAAACCCCCAGCCGCCTTTGATAAATGGTGTTGTTTCGCCCATACCACCTCTCCGATCTTCGGCTTCCAGGGCCTTCTCCTTAGATTGTAGAACCTCGCCTGGTCCTGCGCCGCCCTTTCCAGGTTCCGCCTCACCAACTGAAACAATTCTCTCATCTTGCTTGCGTTCTCGTCCGGCGTGAGCGTGCCCTGGCCGGTCCCTATTGTTCCCTCATCGAATAGGGCTTTTTGGCAGACGTGGTTCCCGGCCTTGGACAATAAACGCCGGCGAGTACCCTGTTGAGTCGGACACGCCCGAGTTCACTGCCAACATGAGTTCTGGCCACTTCTCGTCCCAGCATCTTTGGTCCCCCTCGCAGAATTGCGCGATCATGGTTTTTACTGTCCTGTTCGTGCGTTCCGTGGGATTCTCCTGGGGCGTATAGGGTGCCGTGAACTGGTGTCTGACCCCCATCTGCTCTAGAAACTTTTTGAAAATCCGGTTCGTAAACTGGACTCCGTTGTCCGTAATTATCACCTTCGGCACTCCGAATCGCGCCACTATGCGTTCTCGTACCGCTTTTGTGAGTGTCTCAGCCGTGGCCTTCCTTAGTGGCACTAACTCTGTCCACTTCGAGAACCTGTCCACCAGCACCAGCAGCATTGAATTCCCGTGCTTAGACCTGGGCAGTGGTCCCAAACAAATCCGCACACACCGTCACCCAGGGTTCCTCGGGTACCTGGGTCAGCATCTTTCCGGCGGCTTGTTGTTGATTTGGTTTGAACCTTAAACATACTTCGCACTTCCTCACGTAGGCCCTCACGTCTCTATGCATCCCGGGCCAGTAATAGCGTCCCGCTACGCGCGCCATGGTCTTCCTTCCTCCGGAATGTCCCGCCTCCGGTGTGTCGTGGTTTTCCTCCCTTTTCGCCTTCGTGTAGACCTTTTTTTTTTTTTTTTTTTTTTTTTTTTAGGAGTATGCCTTATGTCCCCTCCTCCCTCGGTTGCGGTTTCAGGTCGCTAATATGAGCTGTCCTCATCCGATTATCCTTGGGGCCCTTCAGTCGGCAGATGACGGGTGACACGAAATCCGTTATCGTGTACGGACCCGCATACTTCGGCGCCAGCTTGGCTGCAAACCCCTCAGCCGCCTTTGATAAATGGTGTTGTTTCGCCCATACCACCTCTCCGATCTTCGGCTTCCAGGGCCTTCTCCTTAGATTGTAGAACCTCGCCTGGTCCTGCGCCGCCCTTTCCAGGTTCCGCCTCACCAACTGAAACAATTCTCTCATCTTGCTTGCGTTCTCGTCCGGCGTGAGCGTGCCCTGGCCGGTCCCTATTGTTCCCTCATCGAATAGGGCTTTTGGCAGACGTGGTTCCCGGCCTTGGACAATAAACGCCGGCGAGTACCCTGTTGAGTCGGACACGCCCGAGTTCACTGCCAACATGAGTTCTGGCCACTTCTCGTCCCAGCATCTTTGGTCCCCCTCGCAGAATTGCGCGATCATGGTTTTTACTGTCCTGTTCGTGCGTTCCGTGGGATTCTCCTGGGGCGTATAGGGTGCCGTGAACTGGTGTCTGACCCCCATCTGCTCTAGAAACTTTTGAAAATCCGGCTCGTAAACTGGACTCCGTTGTCCGTAATTATCACCTTCGGCACTCCGAATCGCGCCACTATGCGTTCTCGTACCGCTTTTGTGAGTGTCTCAGCCGTGGCCTTCCTTAGTGGCACTAACTCTGTCCACTTCGAGAACCTGTCCACCAGCACCAGCAGCATTGAATTCCCGTGCTTAGACCTGGGCAGTGGTCCCACGAAATCCGCACACACCGTCACCCAGGGTTCCTCGGGTACCTGGGTCAGCATCTTTCCGGCGGCTTGTTGTTGATTTGGTTTGAACCTTAAACATACTTGGTACAGCCACTGAGCCACTCCCAGCGGCTGCCGGGAGAGCGCATCGGCCACCACGTTGAGTTGTCCCTTTCTATACGCGATCTCGAAATCGTACTGTTGCAGTTCTAGGGCCCACCGGGCGACTCTTCCTGTTGGGCTTTCGATGCTGTTAAGCCACTTCAACGCCATATGGTCGGTGACCACCTTGAAGTGATATCCCTCTAAGTACGGTTTTAACTTCCTTATGGCCCATACAATGGCCAGGCACTTCTTTTCGGTCGCTGAGTAATTCCTCTCAGCACTATTGAGCGTTCTGCTGGCGTACGAGATAACTCGTTCTCCTCTCTCGGTCTCCTGGGTAAGGATCGCCCCCAGCCCGTAATCACTGGCATCCGTCTGCAGCACAAACTTCCTCCTGAAATCTGGACAGGCCAGCACTGGGTCTGCCACCAGTTGACCTTTTACCGCCTCAAACGCCTGCTGCTGCGCCTCCGTCCACACCCACTTCGCCTTCTTCTTCAATAGCGCGCTCAGTGGCTGTACCAATGTGGCGAAATCGGGTACGAACCTTCGATACCACGAGGCCACGCCTAGATACTGACGTAGCTCCTTGACACTGCTTGGGGGCTGTAGTTCAGCTATCGCTGCCACCTTCTCGGGATCCGTGCAGATGCCCTCCCCGTCACCAGGTGTCCTAAGTATCGCAACTCCTGTCGGAAGAACTGGCACTTTCCGATGTTCAGCCTCAAATTTGCCTTCTTTAGACGCCTGAACACCTCCTTTAGATTCCGCTGGTGCTCCTCCTGGGTCTTTCCTATGACTATGATGTCGTCCTGGTAGGCAAAGGCATGAGGCATCATTTCGGGTCCAATTACACTGTCCAGTGCGCGCTGAAATGTGGCAGATGCGGAGTGTAGTCCAAACGGCATCACCTTCCACTGGAACAGCCCTTTCCCTGGCACCGTGAAGGCGGTAATCGGTCTGCTGGCCGCTTCCAGGGGAATCTGCCAATACCCATCCTTCAGATCTAGGCTGCTGATAAAGCGAGCCTCTCTCAACTGATCCAGGATGAAGTCTATCCTTGGCATGGGGTAGGCATCCTTGACCGATTTTGCGTTAACCTGACGGAAATCGACACACAGTCTCCACTGCCCGGTTTTCTTTTTGACCATCACGATCGGCGAACTGTAGGGGCTCCGCGATGGCTCAATGCATCCCAGCTCGATTAGCTCGTCCACCTTTTGGTCGATCTCGGCCTGCATCTTGGGATTCTTGGGGTAGTATCTTTGCTTGATGGGCTGTGCATCCCTCATTGTGATCGTGTGCACCGCCACGTTGGCCGTCCCCGTCATCTCCTTGAACTCGGCCAATTCCCGCTCAAGGAATCCTTCTACCGTTTCCTTCTCCCGCGTCCTCACTCGACCCTTCCTCTGGGGACTCGGTCACCCCCTCTCCGTCTGTCGAGGGCGCCGCGATGGCCTCCACTACCGCCACGGATAGCCTCTCCTCCGGCCGTCCGTCCCGTCGGCCTTTCGCAGGGATCACGACCCTGTGCCCCGCACAGGTCACCTCTGCGCCGACTGCGGTCAGGAAGTCCCAGCCGAGGACCAACGCGTCGATCACGCCCGGTAGCACGAGCAACGACATCCACACCTTCTTGTCTCCGAAGGCCATTTCCACTTCGAGTTGTGTATTCACCTCTTGACTGTGGCCGTCCGCCAGCCGCACGCGTTTCTTCGTCTCGTGCTCGCGTCCGACTCCCCGCAGCTGCTCCGCCAATTCACAGCTAATGAAACTGCTGGTGGCCCCGGTATCCACCGTGGCCTTCCATTCGTTTCCCGCAATCACCACCACCGCGGACAGCTGCACTTCCTCCTCGGCGAGCTCGCCGACTAGGTTGCTGGGGCCTCCTCTTGCGACCCCGGCACGGCCCTTCGTGGCTTGGGTCGCGGGGCGTTTCCCGCCCTTTTGCAGCACTGCCAGGTTAGCACGCCGACCTTGCCGCACCGCCAGCAATATGTTAGAGGGCGCCCTGAGCACGCTTGCGCCCAATGGGCGTCACTCCCGCATCGCCGACATGCTTGCGCGGGGTTTTTCACGAATCCCCCTTCAACATTGGAGTCCACCTTCTCTTCTGCCTTTGGCGGCGTTGGTTTCCGCTCCGCTGGCTTTGAGGTGTCGGTCACAGGCTCGTCCTTGCATCGTCGGCATACCTCCGTCCCGGCCGTCTTGGTGAATGGATTATGGGCCTTCGCCCGACTCGTCGGGTCCTCTCGTTGGAATTCCACCCGATCCCTCTCCAGCGCTTCAAACTCATCCGCCAGGGTCATCAGCGTTTCCAGATCTTTGCATCTATGTGGTCGGATGAACATCCTTAGGCCCGGCATGCTGTTTTCTCGGATTAACTCCAACTCTTCCTCGGGTGGGCACTTCAATGGCCGGACGAGCGTCTGCATCTCCACCATATAATCCTTGAAGGATTCTCCCCACCTCTGCTTCCGCGTTCTCACCTCCTGGAGCAATTTTTCAAAATAACCCCTCGGGAGGATTGCCAATGCTTATTGTTGGCGACAAACCACGTAAGTGCCCGCCCCTTCAGCAGCTCGGGCATCGCCCTGGGGATCATATCCAGTTCCAGCCCATACATGTCCGCTGACCATTCGACCTGCTCCAAAAATTCAAGGGGCTTTGCTGTCCCGTCGAATCGGAACGACCACTCTCTCACCTGTTTGGCCACGTGCGCATAGCTTGCTCGCAGCTGCCTCTTCGCTTGTTCGTCTCCCGTCGGGTGTGGGCTCCTTGACTCCCGTTGGCCTGAGGGAGCTGGGATGGCCGTCCTCTCTCGGCTTTCTGTCCGCTGCCGGCTAGGAGATCGACCCTTCTGTGGCACGGCCAGACTGGCGATGAGTTCCTCCGCGGCCTCTGCCGGTAGCTTCCATACTCCCGACTGTCCTGTTCCGCCGGGTATGGCCAAGCGTTCGTACGCCTCCTGCTTTTCCTCCATCTGGGGCGTGGGCGTCGTTCTGCCCGCGCGCAACTCCCATTCTTCGATCAGATCTGCGTATTCTGGTTCCTCTTCGTGTTTCTCCACCCAGTCTTTGAATGCCCGGCGCATCTCGGACAGCGTACCTTCCAGCTGCAGTCCAAAGGCTAGGCCACACTGAACCAGGTCCTCCTTCCTCATCGCGTGGATCCATTGTCGTCTCCCCATTTCTTCCTCTCGAACTCGGCACTGCCCTCCCTAAATCGATCTTACTTTGTCACCAGGCCCCACGTTGGGCGCCAGTTGTAACGAACCGGTTTGGTCCGCCTTGTGTGCACTTGGCGTACTCAGCGGCCGGTGGGTTCGCTGCAACGAATTTGGGTGTTGCCCGGGGGACAAAGCAGAAAGACTTGGTTGGCTTCTTTACACACGAGTTCTTTATTAGTATCTTAGGAAGTACGCTTAAGGACGACAACTTAGTCTATTCTTTGGTTTAGCACTGGGATCACTGTCACGTTTGGTCCTTCTCGCCCACTCGCCGTTCCTCGGGATCCCCAAGCGTGGCACTGTCGGCTCTGAGAACTGGTACGACAACGACTCTTAGCGCTAAGCCCAAGTCCGCCGTACTCAGTTCGCACACGACACGTTCGCTCTCACTGGATCCTTCCGTTGCGCGAGCGGTACACCAGGTCCTTTCTCTTGACGCTTTTTTGGGTAACTTTCTGACTCTCCTCGATATTCGCTGTCACACGCACTTGCACTCTCCGCACTTGACTGTCTGTAGCCGAAGTCGCGCGCCTCCTTTTATTTCCTCCTTGGCGCACGGCCGCCTCGTCGCTGCCTGGCAACAACGGGACTTCCTTCCAGTCGTCGGCGTTATTTTCCATCGGCTCGTCCGATGCTCTCCACCTGCTTCGTAACGGGACCCAACCGGTGGCGTGATCGCATGGCCATAAATGGTCATGCGCTGGACCACTGCCGGCCCGATCCCACTATCCCGCCTCTCTTCTGCCTTCCACTTGCTTCGCAACGGGACCCAGCTGGTGGCGTGATCGCATGTCCATAAAAGGTCATGCGCTGGACCACTGCCGGCCCGATCCCATTGTCCCGCCTCTCTTCCGCGCTCCTTTACTCTCCCTGGTAGCGCCCTCCGATCGCGGCTCTCTACGTTGCCCCTCCCTTGGGCGAGCCCCTCCCAGGCAATTCGCCGTTATCCGGTTATCCGGCCACCCGGATAGATCTTAACCCCTTATGGTCCATGCGTGTGAGGACATCATTCCTCACAACGCATTCATGCTCCCGCACGGCAACAGCCTATGCAGCCGTACTCTGTCGCCTCTTCATCTCGCGCCTTGCTTTCTTTCCGTTGGCTTTGCTATCACTCTCGATCTGTCACTCTCTCGCTCGCACTTAATTAAAATTCTTTTACCGAGACTGTTGGCCATCGAAGAACTACGGAGGCAACATATTAGAAAGAATATTAGAATGAACGTTTTCGCGTTCAGACGATACGTATGTTGTTTTTAGATATTGTCTTCTCAAACAACTGCAAATTTAGTTCGTTACAATTACCACTTTTTGGTATAATAATGCCACCTGGTAGAACTACAAATGACTACAAATGTTTTCACAATTTGCAAAAAAGTATGCACCCGTTTGACGTAAAGGAAGTTTTACTGCAATTCGCTTTTTTTTGTAATGCTTAATTAAGGAAAAACAGAATGCTTTCAATGTAATTAATATTAAATAACTTGCTCCGAATTCGGCTTAATTAATAATGACTACAGGTCAATATCTATCCTGCCCTACCTATCAAAGGTACTCGAAAATCTCATGGCGCAACAAATCAATAACTACCTAGTACAACATTCGCCATTTAAGATGTCACAGAAAACATTAGAGAGGAACTTGACGATAATAAGGTTACATTTCTGACACTCTTAGACTTTGGTAAAGCTTTTGACACGGTAAACCACAATATCCTATGGACTAAGTTAAACAAATTCTTTAATTCAACCAACACTGCAGTAAAACTAATATCGTCCTAGCCAAGCTGTGATAACTGACACTGAAATATCAACATTTTTACCTGTGAGACGCGGAGTACCCCAAGGTTCAATCCTTGGTCCACTCCTCTTCACCTTATATGTAAATGATCTCCCTGGTACGTTATCAAAGTGTAAAGTTCATATGTATGCCGATGAAGTTCATATGTATGTTAGTTGTCCGCTAAGCAGAATAAATGAGTGTGTATGGTTGTGTAATGTTGAACTGTCGAACGTTAGTAAATGTGCCAACTGTAATGGATTGTCGCTAAACCCTGTCAAATCTAAATGAATTATTATATATAAAAGGCTGCTGAGCACGGAAAATCTGCCAAAATTATCAATAAATAACACGCCAATTGAATATGTGGATCAGGCTGTTAATCTTGGTATCACCATAAACAAGACATTGTCCTGGAGTGACCAACTAATCAAGGCAACCGGTAAAACGTATGGTATTATAAAACAAATTTCCTTGACTCAGAAATTTTTGGCAAAAAACCTCAGACTCTTCATAGCCACGCTGTGTTATGGTATTGAAATTTTTGGAAATTGTGATAGTTCATCTCAGCACCGACTAAAGGTAGCATACAATAATGTAGCCAGATATTTTTTCAATGTTAAAAGGGGTGAGCACATATCCAGTTTGGCTGACAGCATCAATCAGATGAAGTTTGAAACTTGGAAAGACTACAGAATCCTAATATACAAGAGAACCGAGCTATTTGTATGAAAAGCTGCGTCTTGGTGCTTCTGCAAGAACCAACAATATTATTAATATACGTACAAGCTTGGTAATTCCGAGCGGCAATTCTTTATACATGCTATTCGTCTGTGGAATCATCTACCACAAAACCTAAAGATAATTAGTAGTGCATCGCAATATAGGGAAAAATTAAACTTTTACTTAAAAAACAATTAATAGTAATAAAAAACGAGAAGGAACGTGTGAGTCGCTTCTGGGGACGCGACACTACTTATACCCGTACTCATGATTTTTTAGAATTTTAGAATGTAAAAAAAATTTTACTTTTTATATTTTATTTTTTGCTACATCTGTTATCTACATCTATAATGTATATTCTGAATGTGCGAGTGAGAAAGAGCGGTTGTTTTCTTGCAGGAGGGTGCGGGGGAAGCAACTGAAAATTAATTTCTGCATTCTGGCTGTAATTATTATCGGATCTGATTCAGATTCGGCAATCTGGAAGATATGGTCATTCTCTCTTTGAAATACACTTGTAGCAGTGTGATATCACATGAGTCTGGAAACCAAATTTGGTTGCATTAGCTTTTATTGTCTCTGAGATCGAGGCGTCAAACAAGACGGACAGACGGACAGACCAAAGACAATATAAGTATAAGATACATAGCGCCAAACGAAATTTTTGAACATGAATTTTGAATGCTGGCTCTAGAGTTGGCTCCAGGCTCTCTTGAAATTTTTTAGAGAGAGAGAGAGCGCTCTAGAGCCAGCTGCTCTCGTGTATGCATACAGCATACGAAGGCACACGAAGTTGGTTCTATGCCGCTGCGACAGCCGAGCCGAGTCGTCGCGACGACTGTATGTGTGCACATGCATACGTTTTTTACAGCGATGTCGAAATATACCCTTCACTTTATAAGTGTAAGCTAATTTTGCAAGACGCTTACCACCCCAATATTGAAAAACTTGTATTTTGTATGCATCCCTCCAATGATAATTTCTTTTAACACGGTATATTCGGTATATACTTATATAAAAGTACATAATATATTTAATACATGACTTCACATTGGAATAATTTTCATTAGGGTATTCAGCGTGCGACGTATTCAACGACTGTAAATAAATTTGTTTCTCAACTCATAAAAAGGTTTTCATCTCGAAAATCGTCCGGTTCGTCCAAGTACGCACACATACGCACTTGCTGGTTCTGTGTGTACTCACACATGCAAGCGGATTCTATTTTTAGATTCGTACGCTCGCAAATTTGTGCGAGCGAGATGGCGCGAATTTCGTCGCTGGCCGAAAAATTGGCTTGCATGTGGCAATTGAAATGTATGAGAGTTCCGCATCTTACACTTATATTGTCTTTGGACAGACGGACAGACAGACATGGCTCTATCGAATCGGCTATTGATGCCGATCAAGAATATATATACTTTATGGGGTCGGAAATGTTTCCTTCTCTGCGTTACACACATCCACTTTTACCACAAATCTAATATACCCCTTTACTCTTTTTTGAGTACGGGTATAAAAACCATAATTTAAAAAAAAATTGTAGTCCCATATCTATCAGAAAAAGTCGGTTTCGATCCATGAGGAAAAAATTTGTTCGATTTTGTCGAGTAGTGTAATCAGCTCGATCAGTTGCGGCGAAAGATTTGCAGAGACGCGGTCAGCTCTCAGATCGAGCGATGTGTCCCTAGCAACGCGTTTTGATGCAGTTTTCGACATCTTTGTGGCAAATTACAAGTTTCAAACTATTAACTGTCGCCCTGCTTTGATGCACTACTTTACTGAGGCAGTGCTGCTAAGCGCCCTCTGGTGAAATTAATCCGAACCAAGGTGGCAGGTGCAATGATAAAAGAGGTAAACTCTAATAAATTTGTGGTTATTGATCTTCGCCTTATAAGTCCGTGCTGAGATGGAGAGTGAGTGATTTGCAGAGATTCTGCAAGTGCGGAGTTAAAATTTTGTCAAACATTGTAGGAATAGCGGATAATTTAGATATACCTCTATAATTATTTGCATCAGACTTGCTACTTTTCTTTTAATAATAAAAGATTCCTTCCAGATTGGGGGGAAGCTAATAAATACGGTGAATAGTTTAAGCAGGGATCCACACAGAGCGTCGGCACAGTACCTGAGTACACAGCCGGGAACTCGTGCAGGACCGGGTGAAAACACCGTTTTAAGTAGTCAAAGATCATGAAGCAATGAGCTTTCATTTAACAAGGGGCTGAAAATATCGGTCAAAATTGGTAAACTGTATAGATACGGCTGACCAGAGTAGCTTTCATGAGAATATGTTGTTTGGAAAAATTTGGCAAAAAGATCGGCAATTGACTGATCATTGTTTGCTGACATATTGAGACATGATAGCGAGGATGTATGTACGGACGTTTGACGCTTACTATTTACGAAGCTGTAAAACTGTTTATCCTGTCGTATCCTGCATCGAGATAGGTAGTTTTTATAGCATTGAGCGTTAAGAACGGAGAAATTTGACCGAGCTATTACACTTCATCAACTTCATCAACTTTCATGATATACAAAAAAGACTTAATATATTTTTGTAAATAATTTCTCTATAATATAATTACTTTCTTATTTCAATAGTAAAATGTTTGATGTTTGCGCTGCCAAGCTTTTTTGGCACCTATATTTATCCAAAATCAGTTAAAAGATCTTTGGTTTAAAACGTTATAATGTTTATTTCTACCGGCGGATAGCTGAAGCCAATTGCTCGATCTTATGCCCAGCCAGATAAATGTGCACAAGCGGGGGTTCGGTATGCTTGGGCCACGACGGCCGATCAATGCAAGAGCCGAAGCGGAAGGTGCAGAGCGCCATTTAACAGGGAGAGCGCAGAAGCACTGCCGAACGCTGGGGACATACATAAGCTTAGGGTTCGATACTCTTTTATGCTCAAATGCACTGTTAATGGTGTCTAATTCATGTCACTGCATCAAAATGTCATTTATTTTTTGTATTTAACAATTAAGATTCGTTTTGCTGTATAATATTCCGTTTACTTTTCATTTCATATGTTGCCGTTTTGAATATGGAAAATTCTTGCGTTTTACGAATGCGGGAGTGCCTGACTTTTCGTTTTGAAAAGTAAATCACTTTAGTGAAAGTGAAAACCGTAGCCGGCCTGAAATGTATTGTATTTAGTATTTAGTCAATTTGGTTAATAGTATTATGGTCAATTGAACATACGAAATAGTATAACAGAAATAACAGGCAAACAAATCCAACAAAATAACAAGAGATACGAAATTAACCAAGACAATTGGAATGGAGACAAGGGACATTGGAGACAGTGGTTCGTTTTCCGAATACTATTGCAAAAATCGGAAACCTTGTTGTTGTCAATTTGTCAAAAATTTTGTTACACTTCAATTAGGAATTGATCAAGAAACTCAAAACCAAAATTTTATTATTTTCAAAAAAGTTTTATATGTGTTGAATAAATATTTTCCTGGTTTGGATCTGACATTTTAACAAGGGTTCTATGTCAATAGAGAATACTCCGCTTGGCTCGTGGTGTTGGCAAACTGTCTAATACTCTCTGCACACTGAGTCCATCCTGGGGGAACGGGGTGTAGTAATATAAGTAGAGTACTGTAAATACTTAGAGAGACACCATTTAAATATTAAGGAGCGCGCGTAGGTATCGTTCACCAACTCGATACATGCAGTGGAGTTGCGAGTAGAATATATTAGAATAGATCGTAGAAATAAGATCGATAAGAGAGGAAGCGGAGATCGTGATGGAGGCTGGACTTTTGGTTGGAATACAAGCGGCTGAAAACTCACGAAGCGGAATAAAAAAGATAAAACGAACTAATTTGTGCGGAGTTTTGTAATTCTTGTACCCCCCTACAAACTCAGAAGTGGGATCAGAACCAAAGACGCCACCAGAAAATCACACATTTTTTTTTCTCGTCTTCAACCCTTAATCAACCTCGGCTACAATTAAAGAAAAACTAAAAAATTCAAAGTGAAAATGTCTGATTTGGTCGGAGCAGAGCAATACTCCGCGGCACAGCTGCGGGAGTGTCTCGAGTTCCTTAACTTGCCAAAGAACGGGACCAAAGCCGCCATGGCAGCCCGTTTAAATGAAGTCCCACTGGAAACACGCGGACAGGGGCCGCCAGCAGCAGACATGTGCGAGAGCGAGACGGAAAACGAGTTGTGCCAGAACAATCCAGATTCGACAAAAAAACACGATGTCAGTCAGCATTCTAACGGTGAGGACAAAGGAGAGACCGATGATGCGACGTCGACCATCGTATCGCCGACAAACGACAGCTACAACAACGAACCAGAAGCACAAAAGGAGCAACGAAAAGCAACGGATCTAGCAGACGAAATCGAGGCCTTGAAACTACGAATTGAGTTGCTAAAGCTGCAAAAGGGAGGAGAGAGCGAGAATATTCCGCTGTGTGCAGGCACGTCTGTCAATATTGAGTCTAGCCTCGCGCGACTCAATGTTGCGAAAGACATGTTGCCAAACTACCACGGCAACACCTCTGGCAACAATGGTGACGTCACGGCTTGGATCGAGCAATTCAGAGCGACAGCAAAGATAAACAAACTGTCGTATGAGCAGCTACTGATGCTGCTGATGTCAAAGCTGAAAGACAATGCCCTAATGTGGCTGCATTCTGAGGTACAGCACATGTCCATGCCAATTGATCAGCTATTAAACATAATGGAGAATACATTTCAACTCAAGGAAAGCAAGCTATGACTCCGCCGCAAGTTTGAGTCACGGTCGTGGATGTGCGACGAGGAGTTCGCCGGCTACTTCAACAACAAAATGATGCTAGCGTCTCGTATAGCCATCGACGCCGAAGAGTTATTCGACGGCATCGTCGAGGGTATTCCGGATGAGACACTGCTCTGTCAGGGCCACATGCAGTGTTTCGTCGCGCCGTATGAGCTGCTGAGGGCTTTCGAGAAAGTCATGCTGCCGAAGAAGTACACGCAACCAGGAACTCGTAGAAAGGCTTATAAAACTGTTCAGAACGGACTATGTGGACGCAAACAGACCAGATTTACCGGAAACAAAGTGGGAGATGAAATTAAGTTAATGAACACCCGAGTCGTATGTTATTCGGGGTCAGGCAGAGAGGCGAAGTGTCAGATCTACTAGGTGATTGTTTAAAAGAGCTAACCGAGAACCGAGTGACAAGGGATTTAGAGAAAATTAGATCAGAAGCAAACACTCATCAGGAAAAGGTACAGGACTACAACAAACAGGCAGCAGACGCAAGACGAAAAAAGCCACATGTATACAAAGACAACGATCTAGTCATGGTGAAAAACTTCGATACCCATATAGGGGTATCTAAAAATCTTATCCCGAAGTTCAAAGGGCCGTATAGGATAGCCAAAGTGTTAAGAAACAATAGATAGAAGGATTTCAGCAGTCTAGGATCCCGTAGGGCGGTATGGGCGGTAGCGAATATGAAGCCATGGCTGGGAAAAGGAAACGAGGCAAATGTCACAGGGAAAAATGACAGACAAAATGATTGTAATATATAGATTAAGGATAGTAAAATAAGAATGAAACCACCTGTTAAAAATAAGGCCAACAAGAAACCAAGGCAACTGTAAGGAGTTCAGGAGCACTCCGGTCAGGATGGCCGAATTGTAGTAATATAAGTAGAGTACTGTAAATACTTAGAGATACACCATTTAAATATTAAGGAGCGCGCGTAGGTATCGTTTACCAACTCGATACATGCAGTGGAGTTGCGAGTAGAATATATTAGAATAGATCGTAGAAATAAGATCGATAAGAGAGGAAGCGGAGATCGTGATGGAGGCTGGACTTTTGGTTGGAATACGAGCGGCTGAAAACTCACGAAGCGGAATAAAAAAGATAAAACGAACTAATTTGTGCGGAGTTTTGTAATTCTTGTACCCCCCTACACGGGGGGAATTTTGGAAAGATGTGAAACTCCGATTCCCACTGCCACCATCCACCATCCATGAAAAATAGCTGTGCACACAATTTGGCGCGGCGGAAAATTTCTTCTTTTATAATTTAAATGAATATTAATAATATTGCAATGGTTGTGAATTTGATTCAGCACCAATATATATTCTTGCATAATCTAATCATGTTGCTGGACATGGAGATGATAATAATGTGGTCAACATGGGCGAGGAGAATTTTTGAAAGTTTTGAAAACACTGAAGCGTGGTCATTTGTGACTGCTTCTACTAAATTCAATCAATGTTTTAAATACAATTATATATTCTACGATTTTTGAAAAGCGGTTTGGAGTTAAGATATACCCGAAAACAACGAGGCGTTTTTTAAAGAAAGTTTTGTATAGCTTATGGCTATGGCATTGTATACTTTGGGTTCTTTTTCTGAGTACAGAACAGACGGAAAGCTGTCAGCAAACAGCGTGTGAAATATACTGCATGAGATTTGCAGAGCATTCATAAAAGAATTCCCAGTCCACAAACTGAGTTTTTCTGCCTGAGACAATTCTGACATATCAGATGTTTTGTTGTTGTTTTTACCATTTTCCTGTCTGTCATTGTTTACATTTTCTTTTTTTTTTTGGTATTTAATCGCTAAAGCGAATTGAGTGGTCGCACGACGATGAATCTGCAATGACCAGATACTTCAGTTGGTATGGTGCTATCGATGTTTTGTTGTGGAGGGCATGCACGGTGTTGCTTTTCGATGATTCCAAGGTTTTGTTGATGAGGGCATGCACGGTGTTGCATTAAGATGATGTTCTCGGTGATATTAATTTTACAAAGTAATGTTAGGTGTAATGATTTTAACAAAGTACATTGGGTTGGTGTTAACGGTGTAGGTAATTATACAGTATAATATTTAGTTTAAAAGTGTATTCGTGTGCGTGAGTTTTACAAGGAAATTAATAATAAAATGTCAATTATACAATGTAAGGGTTAGAAAGTGTAATGTGTATGTTTTAATGTTTACGTTTTACAGGTATTCTAAGATTAAAGTGATATGTTTGTTTGAGATTAGTTTGTATGAAAATTATCACAGAAAAAAAGCAACAGAAGGTTGCTCCAGAGAGTAGGAACAACAGAAGGCTGCTCCTCAAAGTGACTTCCGATAGCACCGAGTTGCCCGACCTGAATTGATCCCATGTGCTTTGATTCAAAACTCCAAATTGGCCTCATCAATATATTTCGCCAATTCTCTAAAGAAAAGAGGCTCTTTTGTGAGTAATAACTCCTTGATGTTATTAAATCGCTTGAAAATCTTGTACTTTTTTCTAATACTGGCATGTCTCTGGCAGTAGAAAATTTCGTGTTCCGCATCATCGAGAACACTGCAAACTTCACAGATGTTGGTATTTCTGGCTTTGATCCTATGTAAAAAGACGTGATCATAGGTACGTCCAATAAGTAGTCTGTTTATGACCTTTATATTTTTGGCACGCCAATCAAGAGCCCAGTGCCACGGTTTGACTGGAATCTCGCTATAAATTGAAGCAAAATACGCCCCTTTAATTTTTGATATTTCTTTATACTCATTATTCCAGTCGATCTGGACTCTAATCTTAACTGTTCTAATTACTTCATCGAAGCTGAGAGGTATGTTAACTATTCTACCCACGCTAGTGGCTGATTTGGCTAGTAAGTCAGTCTTTTCGTTAACAGCAATGTTCTTATGAGCGGGTATCCAGTGCAAAATAAAGTTGCTAGTGAAGGAATTGTCTATATTGAGGTGGATTTCGTCTGTTAAGTATGAATTTGATTCATTGCTTTTCAGAGCCTTTAAGGCCCCTTGACTATCACAGAGAATAACAGTTTTATTATATCTTTTTATACTTGATATCTTTACTGCTGTTAGTATTCCTACAAGTTCTGCAAAAACAGAAGAGGAATTATTTTCAATTCTAAATTTATAGCTGTTGTTACTAGGGTAATCTAAGATACCTATACCTGTCCTATCCCCATTGATGGAGGCATCAGTGGAAAGAATGTTCCACCCATCTAACACCCACTCTTCAAGCTTGGCTTGATATATGGCATTACATTCTTCGTTTGAGATGTCTTTTTTTTCCTGTCGAGGACTGAGAAACAAATTGCAGCTTTAGGACTGTGTTTGTATTTCTTGTTTTCACTATAATTGTCAAAGAGGTCCCTAAATTCTTGGTACACGGCTGTGTAAGCAGTCCTTGCGTTAGACCGAGTGACACTGTCATAAAGAATCGGGTTTAGAACTTTAACTTTCAGCAGTTCTCTGACTGTAAGAATCTTAGCTCTGTGTTTAGGCGGTAATATACCAGCCAGAGCAAAAATCAAGTGCGTAGATGTTTTTGGAGGGACACACACACATCGGCGAAGGCAGTCCGTCTGTGCAGTATTAAGAGATTTGCTGTTGCCAATGTTTAGATTTGAAAAACTGGTAATGGCGTGCTCCTGCTGAGATCTGATGAAAGACTTGAAGATGTTGCAAGAGATTTTGGGTTTGAGACCTGATTTGATGGTGGTTACAGCATGTAGCAGAAGCTGACTTTTGTCTGACTTGTCCCTGATTTTTGCAATGTGCAATTTGTCTGACATATTGGCACTAAGGACTCTGCCTAAAAAGGTGATGGATTCCTTTATCGGAAAACTGCTGTTATTGCATGTTACCGAGATGTTGTTACGTCTTCCCCTCCCAGCAACCATAACTGCAGATTTGCTGGGATTGAAATTAAGACCTAGATCCTGACAGAGCAAATGAAAGTTATCGACCTTTACCTGTAAGTTGTTCCTAGCTTCAGTTATGTTGTACCCAGTTGAGATGATGGCAAAATCATCAGCAAACTGAATTACAGTCGTATGGCAATCATTGATTTGATGCAGCCTTTTGGTGTACAGATTGAAAAGTATAGGCGAGAGGCAGGAGCCTTGAGGCAAACCACCATTGACTTCTTTAATGGAGTCACCAAGTTTTAAGAATCTTGATGAGAAGAAATTAACAATCCAATCTGTATATTGCGTAGGAATGTGTTCATGATCCATTAACATTTGTAGGGTTTGTAGATTAACACAGTTATATGCATTATCTATGTCTACAACGACAGTTACAACCGATTTTCCCCGTTTTTTCTCATGGGCCATGGTATTGATAAGATCATTTATACACATGGCTGCTGATTTGCCTTTTTGGTAGGCATAAGTCCGTCTGGGCATGGTATTGTGTTCTTCTAAGAACATATCGAGGCGATTCTTAATCATTAGGTTAAGAGTTTTAGCCAACACAGAGATGAGCGAGATAGGGCGATAGTTTTGATAAATGCTGAGATCCTTACCGCGCTTTGGGATGGGAATGACTTTGATGGAACGCCATTGATCAGGGACTCTACACTTTGTAAATAGCTTGTTGTATTCTTGTATAAGATTGTTCTGTGCTGGACTACTGAGTGCTTTTACCATATCATATGTAATTCCGTCTATACCTCCCGCAGTGTTTCTGCCTCTGTTGAGAACAGCAGACAGGTCACTCAAGTCAAAAGAATCAATGTTCAGAGAAGTTTTTCCAGGAAAATATGTTTGAACTTTCGCTGATACAGAGACTTGTCTTCTAAGAAACTCAAGTTACGGAGAAGACCATTCTGAACTAAAGCTTGATTTTAAAGGATCATTGAAGGACTTGATGTTCCTCAAGAAAAGCCAGGCTTTCCTTGAGTTTGGCTGTTGATTGAGTAGATCAATTTTGTTGGCATACGAGTTCTTTTTTGCAAGCTTTACTGCCTTTTTCCATTCTGTTTTCAAGTTAACCACTCTTATATAGGTGTTCAGACTTGGAGCTCTCTGTGCCAGGATTTGTGATTCTGTATATTTGGAGTGCAGCAGGTGTAATTCTGGATTCCACCAAGCTTTGGGGCATCTAATGTTGCTTAAGGCATAAGTTGAGACCCTAATACTGTTTGTAAGGCTATTCGTGATGTTTGATATATTTCCTGCTAGCGTAGCACCTGCAAGTCTTCTAAGGAGTCTGTTTTTGGCAAGAAAGAGCCTCGGCTTCTCTTTGGTTTCTGGTATTATTATTGAGATAGGGTGATGGTGGCTGCCTCCAACAAAAGTGGAATTACAGCTCCAAGTGATATTTTCACAGCAGTTTGTGAATGTTAGATCCAAAACAGAACCACTTTGACTGTCGATATGACGTCTAAGGGTGCAGTTTCCATCATTTAAACACTTATAGCCAGAATTACTCATATAGTCTTCCAGAAATCTAGCAAGTGTTTTTTGCATTGAAATCTCCAGCAAAAATCACGTTGCTCCTGCCATCAAGCTTCTCAACAATGTCTTGAATTACATTTTTAAAAGTATCTGTCTTCATTGAAGGTTCAAAGTAGACTGAGACAATGGTAAAGTTTTTGTTTAAGTTGCATGTTTTGG
This sequence comes from Drosophila tristis, assembly GCA_018150885.1. Classification (NCBI taxonomy): domain Eukaryota; kingdom Metazoa; phylum Arthropoda; class Insecta; order Diptera; family Drosophilidae; genus Drosophila; species Drosophila tristis. The sequence continues at coordinate 497,780 of JAECWT010000202.1, read as the reverse complement.
CGATGAGAACATCGTGATCTGAGTTGTAGACTTCTTTTTTAAGTTTTATACCGTTTTTAAAAGCAATGGCTACTCCACCGTAACCATCATCTCTATGTTTTTCAATAAGATCATAATTGATCAGTTTTCTATAGGTAGTATCATGAGAAAAAACTTCGGAGAAAATAGCAATGCTATATTCACCAGAGTTAAGGGTATATTCTATGTCATTTTTATTGTTTTTAAGAGATTGGACATTGAGTTGTAAGATTTTAACAGTCATTATTATGTAAAAGGTCTATATTCTTCCCTACATGCTGTTTGCTGTGATGCGAGCTACCCTGTAGGACTTTTCCTCTGATGTTTTGAAGAATATTAGTGCCGTTAGCTGACAAGAGCAGTACAGGAGTGATAAGTTCAAGAATTTCTTGAACTATAGTGCTATTGACACTACTTAGAGTGTCCCCATTTTCCTTGTTGGGAAATTTATAGGCATGATCACTGGAGTCATTAGTGTATGAATCTAGTGAGAAGTGCGGTTTTTGTTTCATAAAGCCTACAGTTCGTTGAACAAGTCTGCTGCTATAGGAGTGCTTTTTTAAAACATGGTTAGCTTCTTCATTCTTGTTGATGACTTGGGAGATTTGATCATTTGATTTGGTATTATTTTGATTGAACTGATTTTTGTGGATAATCTGAGGAAATTCTTTGTCGTAGTCAAGATTGCGATCATAGTTTTGTTGGAAGGAAAATTGCTTTAAGGCTTCTTTCCTGGCTAATTTTTTAATGGTCATAATTTTATTTATGTCGACTTCTTTGGCCCATACCTGACATTTGTTTCTCTCAAAAGCATTGTGCCCATCACACTGACACAAGATGCACTTGTTAATGTTGCAACTTTCATTGCAAGTATTGCTACCACATTTTTTGCAACGCTTTTGTGACTTACAACGTGAGGCTGTATGTCCTAAGCGACCACAATTGTAACACTGTCTAACCGCAGGAATATAATAACTGACTTTTAGCGAGCATATGTCATAAATTTGAACAGACGATGGGATTTCTGTGCCTGCAAAAGAAATTTTTACAGTCTCAGTTGGTTCAAGAACTACTTCATTCGCTTCATTTTTAGATTTTCTTAAAATGCGTTCAACACTGTTTATTTTAACTATCGAGGAAAGATTGTCAAGAAGTTTTATGTCAGAGATGTTTGTAGGAATGCCCCTAATGACACCTACGGTTTCAGTGAAGTTCTTTGGAATAAAAATATCGATATTTAATTTTTTTAATTCATCGTTAAGCACAAAAGCATTCGCATCTAAAGGGGTATTAAAGTACAGTTTGTATAGAGTCGCTGCAAGGGGGTTTATGCGCTTAAGTCCATCAAGATTTGTATGTTTAATTTTTTCAAAGAGATAAAGGTCACTTTTTATATTTTTATTTTCAAAAATACTGCTACGTTTAGTTGCAAGAAGAACACAGGCTTCTCCTTTAAAAGAGAGCTCATACAGATTTATGTCATGTTGTTTGATTTTACTGTCATTTGGAGACACGCTACCGGCAGCAAATGTATTACTATCTTTGTTTGTATTGGTGCTATTTTCCATTTCGCTTGTATGTACGATTTTATTTTCCCGATTGAAATCCTGCCTCGACTCTACTATAAACTTTTTGATATCCATAGTCTTGTTTGCAGCGCTCTCAGATGCACGCTTTACTCCTGACGCCACTATGGTGGCGTCAGCCATCTTCGCTGGTGGTTTCACCAGCCTGCCAGGGACTTACCAGCTTCTATAAGTGAAAAGCACTATTAGGACCGACAAAGTATAATAATTAGTTGAAGCTCTTTGATTCAAGAGGTTTTTAGATCTTAAAATCAGCAGAAAACAGTCGACGATTGCACATTAAAACAAGATTGAACAAAAGGAGTTAAAAAAAACACCGGAAAAAAAACAATCCCAGATGGATGGTGGAATAACTGGGAAATTTTCGGAACGGCAAAACCTTACGGACCATCCCCGAAATGGATGGTGGATGGTGGCCTGTGGGAATAGGATATTAGCTGAGTAGCGACTTGATTCTGATCTGATTGATATTGTTAACAAACTTAATGACAGTGAGCTTGCTGAAGATTTGACAAAGAAAGAAAAGAAAGAAAAGGTCTGTTGTTTCCCAAAATTCAAAGAAATAATATAACGCGTTGTTTGCCGGTAGTGCATTTAGATTGTCAGTAATAAATCAAGTTCATGAATCAATTATGCACTTAGGTTGGAAGAAAACGCTTGATAAAGTTTATCAATATTATTGGTTTGAAAAGATGAACAAGTACGTACGAAAATTTTTTGATAATTGCATTTTAAAAAAGTTAAGGGGTCGTAGGGAAAAGTTCAGCTTCATCCCATTCCAAAAGTGAATATACCTTGGCATACCGTACATTTAGATATCACCGGAAAACTAAGCGGTAAAAGTGACCTTAAAGAGTATGTGTTTGTACAGATTGACGCTTTCACAAAGTACGTTTACTTTTTCATACTCTCAAACTGGATACCGAGAGCTTTGTGACGGCTATGAAATCATCCATTTCTTTGTTTGGGGTTCCGACCCGATTCACTGCCGATCAGGGTAGATGTTTCACTAAGTTTGCCGAGTTCTGTTCATCACAAAATATTAAGCTTCAAGTAACTGCCACGGGAGCTAGCCGTGCTAACGGTCATGTTGAGCGTGTGATGAACATTCTGAAAAATCTATGAACCGCTGTTGAATCAAGCCAACGGTCTTGGCAGGATGCCCTGGGAGAAACACGACTTGCCCTCAACTACACAGTCAACCGTGCAACTGGAGCTAGCCCCTTAGAGCTTCTGATAGGCAAAGAGGCTCGTCCAATGGGTTTAATTTCTCCATCTGATACAAAGAAACATATTAACTTACAGGTTTTGAGAGACGAGGCATCAAAAAATATGCAAGATTTAGCTGTTTATAACAAGTCTAGGTTTGACAAGAGTAAAGCTGCTGTGGTTAAACACAAGGTGGGTGACTATGTTTTGCTCAAAACCGAAGAAAGGCATCAGACAACGTAAGAAGAAGTTTAGAGGTCCATTTATTATATTAGAGACTCTTGATGGGGATCGGTATGTGTGGAAATCTTTGCATAATAATCGAACGTAGGTTAGGTTAGGAAGTGGTTTTGCTAAAATATTCTACTACATGAGGATTGCCATTGATTCGATGCATCAACATAACACCATAGCCACAGGAACTCGCATCTGTATGCAATTCAATTGGATATTCTGGGTTGATGATTACAAGATCTGGTTCATTTGTTAGAATGGTAATGACCTTCTTTTGAATCCTTTCCAGCTCTGCATTCCAACAAAAGCTTTCCTTCACTAATGTAAGAGAATAGAGGGGCTTCATCATTTGTGAAAATCCAGGCACAAATTTGCGAAAACATGAAGCCAAACCAAAAAATTGTCTCAAGCTACTAACTGATTCTGGGGGAGATAGGGAGTTCAGGGCAATGATTTTACCCGGATTCGGACTTTTCTCTCCAGCTCTCACCTCATACCCCAAATACTGAACAGCAGTTTTAAGAAAACTACACTTTGAAATGTTGAACAATAATCCAGTCCTATTCAAAATCTCCAGAACAATTTTTAGTCTCTCCAGACCCAACTCAATGGCACCACCATGTAAACATTAACGTATGACTGAGCTAGGTCAACAAGTGCATTCATGACGGTACGCTGAAAAACGAATGGTGCCTTTTTTAAACCAAACGGAATTTTCAAAAACTCGTATTGACCTTCTGGCGTTACAAACGCAGTGTATTCTACCTAATCAGGGTGCATTGGTATTTTATGATATCCGCTAGCCATGTCTAAACAAGTAAAATAATTTGCTCCACATAGTCGGTAGTCGGTGTCATACTTCCTTTAGGCTCTGACACAAAGCACTGATTGATGCTCTTCGGCTGAAATGCTCCTGATTTGGTAACGGTCGCCTCCTCGGAACATTTGTTAGCGAAATGTCCACGCTGGCCACACCGATAACATGTCACGTCCTCTCTCGGCGGCTTCGTTTCCCTCTTGAAGTTGTTTCCATCCTGCACTTGCTTAGTGCGACAGTTTTTCATTTTGTGGCCTGGCTTCTTACAAAAATGGCACAGCACGGTAGACTGCCTTAATCGCTTGCGATCGCGTTCCATGTGTTCCACTGTTCCAGCACACCGTGTGGTCACATCTGAAGCGAAAATAAGTCTCTGCAAGCGACTGTCGAAATTTGACATATGCGCCAGAACAGCAGACACAGCGATTTCTTCGATGTTCATGTTCATAAGAGAAGTTATCAGGCGGCTTGCGTACACTGCATGGCATTCGCCAGCAGAGGGGCGGCTGTTAAAAGGATTTAGCAATATGGCGGCCGACGTCTTTTCGGCCTCATACCGCTGCATGAAAAGTTCCGAAGTTCCGAAGTTGCGAAGCACTGCCCTCTATGAAATTGCTCAGTGCCATAATGAGCCCACTGCCCGTTAGCGATAAAATAATGTCAGCGGTCACACACCATTGGGAGACGTCAGCGCCAACTGCGTCAGGGTCAGCTCCAGAACTACACGCAACTGCTCCACATATATAGCAGGAGTTGGCACAGATCCCACTTCTGATGTTGGATTAATATTTTCCTGGGTTGGATCTGACATTTTAACAATGAATAGTCAGAATAGAATAGAATACGTCAATAGAGAATTACTCCGCTTGGCTCGTGGTGTGGGCAAACTCTCCAACGCAACTACTTTCTCGATATTGCAAACCAGAGCTCCGAGACATTGCAATAGGGCGAGCAAATAGGGCCACTAACATGAAGCGAAGGTGAAATTAAAGGTACATAGGTATTAAAGACATTGAACAAGGAACAATAAAATGCCGTCGAGAAATGACCAATCGATCTGTGAAATTGCAAGATTCAAGCACGTAAAATCTGCTTTCCTGAAGCAAAAAATATACGGTGGCCTAACGGGAGATTTGATGGGATCAGAGGAGGGCAACTGCACGGAAATTTCAAGTGTGGAATGGTAAGGGTCTTCTGGGAAAGATAGAGGAGACCCTCTGCAGACCATGGTATTCGATATGTCGGAAGAAAACACGAGATCAAGAAGCCTACCCAAGTTATTGGATATAGCATTGACCTGACCCAACGATGTTTCCGACAATGAATCAACAAAATCATGCTGAATAGATGGGAACATCAGGTTAGAGTCCACTGAAGGAGACCATGAGATATTAGGTAGGTTAAAGTCTCCAAGGACTATAAGACGATCAGAGTCATTAGGTTGGGACGAAACAGACTGAAGATGGGAAACGTGAAGCAGATAGGTGGAGTTCGGAGGAGTTCGGAGGACGGCGGAATGTAAGAGCAGGATATAAAGAGATTAGAAGAGGGCCAGCAAAGCTTAACAACAATAATTTCAATGTTATTATGCCCTTCCACCAAGTACTTTCGAAATTTGTGTGGTATTTTTTCCGGGCTCATATTTATATATCTATGATTCGTCATCTGTGTAGATAGAGCCATGTCTGTCTGTCCGTCCGTCTTGTTTGTCATCCAGCCGACATCCAGCCGACAAACAAGACGGACGGACAGACAGACATGGCTCTATCTACACAGAGACTCAGAGACTATAAGAGCTAGGGCAACCAAATGTGGTTTCCAGACTCATGTGATATCACACTGCTACAAGTGGTTTTCAAAATTTCGCCCCGCCCCCACAAAGGACGAAAATCTGTTTTTTGAAAAATACGATAAAACTGAAAATGCAGATCGGATCATAATTAAGCCAGAATGAAGAAATTAATTTTCAGTTGCTTCCCCCGCCCCCTCCAGCAAAAGACCCACTACTTTTCTCTTTCTCGCTCGAACACTCTGCCTCGTTATGTACACGCCCTCTAGCGAAGGAGATGTAGAATCTAAATGGTACATTTATAATCTTCATTTTAGATGTAGAATATACATTGTAGATGTAGTAGATAACAGATGTAGCAAACAAATTCAGATGTGGTTGTTTTCTTGCAGGAGCGGGCGGGGGAAGCAACTGAAAATTAAGTTCTGCATTCTGGCTATAACGAGAAGGAACGTGTGAGTCGCTTCTGGGGACGCGACTCTACTTATACCCGTACTCAGTCAGTAAATACATTTTTGAGATATGCTTTTTTAGAATTTTAGAAAAAAAAAAATTTTACATTTTACATTTTTTTGCTACATCTGTTATCTACATCTACAATGTATATTTTACATCTAACATGTAGATTATAGATGTACCATTTATATTCTACATCTCCTCCTCTAGGGGTTGCTCGCGCACTGAACGCGGCAGAGTGTGCGAGCGAGAGAGAGAATGAGTAGTGTTTGTCTTGCTGGAGGGGGCGGGGGAAGCAACTGAAAATTAATTTCTTCATTCTGGCTATAATTATTATCCGATCCGATTCATATTCGGCAATCTGGTAGATATGGGCATTCTCTACGATACTGCGTTTTTAGTTTTATCGTATCTTTAAAATTGTGCCTGCCACAGATTTTCGTCCTTTGTGAGGGCGGAAGGGGGCGGGGCGAAATTTTGAAATACACTTGTAGCAGTGTGATATCACATGAGTCCGGAAACCAAATTTGGTTGCCCTAGCTTTTATAGTCTCTGAGATCCAGGCGTCAAACAAGACGGACAGACGGACAGACGGACGGACGGACGGACGGACAGACAGACATGGCTCTATCGACTCGGCTATTGATGCTGATCAAGAATATATATACTTTATGGGGTCGGAAAATTTTCCTTCTCTACGTTACACACATCCACTTTTACCACAAATCTAATATACCTCTTAACTCTTTTTTGAGTATAAAAAGTTATGCCGTAGAAAAAAAAACCTTAATCAATTTTAAAGCCCGAAATTAATCAGTTTGTTTCCTTGAGCAAAAAAATTTTTTAATTTTGTCGAGTAGTGTAATTTATAAATAATACGTACGCCAGTAAGTCTGACAAACATAATTATGGACTATATTTTGAATCATACATATGGGGAAAAAATGCTAAGTAAATATACAATTTTACTTAAGGTATGGCATGCTTTCAATTCTTTGGATAAATAAATATATTTCAATATTAAATCTAACCTAACTAAGAGAGGACCTTTAAACTCGATTATTAGTAAAAATTGATGAGGATCGGCTGTGTTAAATGTTATAATATCCTCTTCAGTATACAATTACTATTTTTGTATAAATTTAAATAAGAGTTATGTGTCGTACGCCAATTCCTATTAGGATAAGGCTTAACGTTAGATCGGCAAGCAGTCTGGAGCCGTTGGAACTTAGTTCAGCGCTATTAATAAATAGATGATTTAGACAAGTTCTAGCTGGCTTAACAAATGTAGTAAAGTTGGGAAAAATGATAATCTCCGGTGGCTGAAAATATATAGTTTAGTATTTAACGAAAAAAAATATAGAAAGAATAACTTACAATTGATATGGAATCGTTAGAAACACGACAAAAGGTCATATGTTTACCAGTTATAAGTTCTTGTTCGACGCGTTTAGTAAAAAGTGGCTCAGACCATGGTAATTGATTTAAATGGTACAGAAATGTGCGATCATGCAACTCCACAGGATCAGATATAACCAGTTTGTCTGTAAGTCAAAAGTAAGTAATCACTTATTAATACGTATTAATACGTTAATACAACTTACTTAACAAAGACTCTTCGTACAAGAGATCCTCAACGGTCATATTTAAGTGATTTTTCTTGGATTTCGAGGTTGCTCTTTCTGGTATATAATCTAAGAGATTTCCGTTGTAAAGAAATAAATTTTCAACATCCGTCATGTTTAGAGAAAAGAACTGAAAAACACCAAACATCGCGAAAAATTCTTGAACTGGCGTCATACTGTAACAACCAGCCAACTCAATCTTCGGATAATAAGTAATGAAGGAAAGACACATTTCTTGTTTGGTGGAATAACCTCCAAAAGTGGGGCGTTTCCTCTCGGTTGTCTCATAAGCACAGTCCGTGATAATGTAGTCTCCAGGCAAAACGATTGTTTCATTGGCAAGTTGATGTACTTGCTGATATCTGTAATCGAAATTTTCATCCTCTATAATGCGGCTTAATTCTTTGCCATTCCGAACATGACGAAGGCTCATTTTCCGACCGGCCTGATGCGCATGAATCATTCCAGATATAATTTTAATGCCATTCTTAGGAAACATCTAAATATTATCTTGTTAGAGCTAATCAATTACCGACATTTATCATATTTATGCATACCACGCTAGAACATGAAGGTCCACAAATTCCAACACTGCGATATAACTTCTGTCCAGGTGCAATGAGTTGAGTGTCGGATATGGAAATGCCACTGATCATTATCCCTGCATCGTTAGGTCGCAGATGGTGCGTATAATGTATACGAAACCCGGAATTATCTACGGCTGAAATTACTGCATATAAATATTATTCCTCTTTTTTAAACTTACAATGTACCTACATTTTTTTCCATAAGGATTGTCATAATGTATTTCTAGCATGTAATACTTTACCCCCAACGAGCCTCCCATTGGTATGCCGACGTGAGAAGGTAAAAACTGTCCTGTGGACCCCGTAGACCAAACTGCAACTGGCGCCGAGCAAGAATCCCAATCGCGTGGTGTCAATAAATTACTGTTGCACACTGTACCAGAACTTCTCACCCAAACGTCCCACGAGGCCGGATCCGATCCAGGATAGAATTTCGTTTGACATTCAAATAATGTCATCTGATGAACAATATTTGTATGCTTTCCCCTATGAAAAACCAAAGAAAAACAATTAATTATAAATACAAATATTTAGCAGACCAGTTTGTTACCCAGATCGAGACAATAGGGCTTCAAAACCAATAATATGTTGTTTTTCAATTAGCTTGGGGAGGCGCACAATTTTACACCAATATAGAGTGTGCATTGATGATTCGATCGTTACATTATTTACTGTTACGTCCCATTTGTTGGCCGCTGAGCTTTCAGGTGTTGCTCCGTATGTATGTACGCTATTTTTTTGGAACATCGGAGAAAGTAGGTGCAATGATTTTTCGCCTCGATTCCTACCGTGTCCTTTTAAGCTGCCATAAACGGGGTCAGTATCACCAAAAGACCAAAGAACTTTTAAAGTATCCCTCTAAATGTATTTAGAAAAATTGAATTTGTATATTATTGTTCTATAATACATAATCATAAAATACGTACGGTTAATGGCATATCATATGGATCGCATGTGTCTATTTTACGAGTGATTCGAACATTAGTATGTGTATCATTTTGATAACCACTAACGACGTGGTAGTTTTGTGTATCATCTTGTACTGGAGCCCCGTTTGGAGAATTTTTCGTTCCATGACAGTCCTAAACAAATTATGTATTTACACAAGAACCATTAAAAATTATGAAATGGGAAAGATTTGTTGTAAAAATTATATAAAATAATATCTTTATCATTTTAGGCACAAAAGGGATTCACTTTTGTTATGCATACATATATGTACATATGTATGTATTTATTTATCTTAGAGCCGGTATTGTTATAACTATCCACCCACATAAGTATGTATATATGTACGTAGGTTTTATTTAATAGTTAATTAAATATAGTCTAAATGACAAAACTTACTAATGCATTTGCCAGGCCTGTAACATCATCAACCCACAACAGCACAATGTCCGCAGATGACATACGACCATCTTTTGAGAACCCGAGTCCAATAAAACCACGCGTGTTAACATTAACTTCGAAGCTAATAGTTTTCTCGTTGAGATTTATCCACCATTGAAGCCAATATAAGCCATTGGAGTCCATCATTACATGACGCTTCCAGTTTTGATGATGCATTGAACCACCACCGTCGACCACATTGTACATCCTATTATTATTACCAGCTTCAGAAAAACAATGACACAACCGTACATAAAGGATCCAGAATGATATTAGGACTGGTAACATCATAATAATGTTTAATAATTTTGAATTATATTAGCTGGCCCAAAACACCGGTATTGCGTCTTTTGATTTCGTGCCTGAACTCTAATTACTTTTTTTTGCACAGTTCGTGTTTATGGAAAACCAACCAGCAGCTTACATACATTTACATAGGAATGTTTGTTTTGCTAATACTTTTGGCGCCAATGTTTATAAATATGTGCAAAAATGGTCCAACTACAAATACTAACTTTGAAAATCTACCATGCTCAACAAAACATACCAAAATGGAACAGTGGGAATTTTCGAAAGATGTGAAGCACCAATCCTTCATCCATGAAAAACAGCTGATGCTGATTAATATTAATAATATTGCAATGTTATTCAGCACCAAAATATATTCTTCCTCAATCTAATCATGTTGCTGGACATGGTGATGATAATAATGTGGTCAACATTGACTAGGAGAATTTATTGGAATGGATATCTGTTTTGAAAACACTGAAGAGTGGTAATTTGTGACTGCTTCTACTAAATTCAATCAATGTTTTATATACAAATATATATTCTATCATTTTTGAGAAGCGTTGGGACATTTTAGGAGAAAGATATACCCGAAAACAACGAGGCGTTTTTAAAGCTAAGTTTTGTATAGCCGTATACTTTGGGCTCTTTTTCTGAGTACAGAATAGTCGGAAGGCTGTTAGCCCATAGCGTGTGCAATATCCTGCATAAGTGTTGCAGAGCATTCATCAATGAGAGGATCCCAGAGGATAGTCCACAAACCGAGTTGTGTGCCTGACATATTTTTTTGACATATTGTTGTTTTTTAACATTTTCCTGACTGTCATTGTTCACATTTTCGTTCCGATTTTTTGTTGTGAATGTGAAATATTTATTTTTGCATTTGACAATTATCGAAAATATACCTCACAGAAACGTGCGAATTAGGAACATCCCAAATGGATGGTGGATTAACTGGAATATTTTCGAAACGGCAAAACCTTACGGACTATCCCAGAAATGGATGGTGGATGGTCGCCAGTGTGAAAAGGCTATTACATTAATATTTAGAATAAGGCAATGGTTGTGAACGTAACAACAAATTTCCTTGCACGCTTATCATGTTTCTAGAAATGGAGGATGATGATGAGGCCAGAATAAACTAAGAGGGATTCGATCGTTAGATGAGGTTAAAATGTTAAAAATACAAAGGTCAGGAAAGTTCTAGTCGGTTGTGACTGCTTCTACAAAATCCAATCAATGTTTTATATACAAATATATATGTATGCTATGTTTTTTTAGAAGCAGTTCGGGACATTTTGGGAGAATGTAGCCGAAACGATGCGTTTTGTAGAGCAAAATTCGCTTCCGAATTTTTATGCCTGAGTCAATTCTGATTTTTTGTTGTTTTTTGAAAAATATCTTTTTTACCCTTGATTTTATTTACAAAATAATTGTTGGTTTTCGGTCGTCGCTTCGTTGACTTAACAGTGCATACATTTCGCACATAACAAGTGAACGCAAAAGCGTTTGAACTCGTCTGAACTCGCGTGTTTCATAAGCATATTTATCTGTGATCGACTAGCGCCCTCCGCGTAAATCATTTTCTATAGCTGAAAACATGGGCAAGAGAAAGAAGAGTAGAAAGAGTGGATCGTTTGCTATGGGCAATGAAAGTGATTCTGTGACATTTGGCTATTTTCTATCGGCTAGATTTCATACGCACAGAGATAGATAGTGCAAATACGACTTTCGAGGAATCATGGTTAGATGGATTAGGTTTATAGGGCTGCTCGACCGAAGGCGAGGTCACTCGGATGCAAGTCTGCCCATTGTGATGCCCGCACTCGTCACGGGATGTTGTCCGGTGCCTAGGGAGGTTTTGCGAACCACCAGTTTGTCTAAAGGCATGTTTGCCATGCTGTCCAGGTCTTCGTAGAAGGCGCCGCCGAGTATTCGATGACGCATCCTCATGAGTGCAGGACAGTTGCAGAGAAGGTGCTGGATACTCTCTATTTCCTCCTCGTCCCTGCTGCTGCGGCAGAAGTCATGGTGGGGCAGTCTGTACCTTGTGGCCATGCGGCCGATGACATAGTGTCCCGTTATAACTCCCTTTAGTGTTCACACCGGATTCTTCCTGAAGCTTAGGAGAGTCTTGGTGCGTATAGGGTCATAATGGCGCCAAAGCAAGTGAGAGCTCTCGCAGTTGGGTGTGGTGTTCCACCTCCAGTCCGATCTCATCCTTGCTCGGCCAATCATCTACGAGATGATGTCTCGTAGTGGCCTCCGTATGTCGATGACTGCGTCCGCAATTGGCTTGGCAGATCCAGTTCTGGCACACTCGTTGCCCGTCTTTGACCCGTCGGTGAAAATTTTCTTCTCCATGAGAACTCTGAGACATAGTAGTCATTCGACCCATTATAGATCCATTAGTCGTTCCATCGTTTTTAGAAAAAATGAGGACAGACTGATTGGACTGTAGTCCTTTTCGGAGATGTGGTTTATCTTCCCTGCCTTGGGGATGAAGATACCTCTCACCTCCCTCCACACATGGGCGACGTACCCAGATCTCCGTGTCGTTGGTGGCATTGGATTCGTCACCGGTGACATCTGAGCAACCCGGGAAGTGAGTACTCATGCGCAGCTCCAGGGATTCTTGGCTGCACTCTTGCGAAGGTACCGTCCTGGCTGCAGAGGAGGCCTGGTGTGGTGGGTGCCTTCGTCAGTACACGTCGAAGCCTTGAGACCTCACTGGTACCATCTATGGCATCGCAGAAGGCTGCCATATTACTCCCTTTTCGCCCTCTCACAGTTGTTCTTGTAGGTATTGAAGCTGCGGCGATAATCGTCCAAACTTTCCTGTTGACTTGTCACTTTTGCTTTGTTGAAGATGTTTCTCGATTCCTTTCTGACTGTAGCGGGGCCTGAAGCGACCCAGGAGTGTTGCGAAAGGCATGTAGATTTTGAAAGATAACTGCTTGTTTACAGGGTTGCTTCGACCCCAAACTGACAGAAACATGGCATAGTAATAAATGGGTAGGGCCTACGCAGGGTTGCTTCGACTCCAAACTCCAAGCAGCGTGTCCAGTGACAGATCACCAAACTTCCTTTTCCGCTGCGATCGTGAATCTGAAGAAAAGTGTCTCTGTAGTGCTCGAGAAAGAAAAGTTAAATCCGAACCGAAAAGGCCCCAAATTGTGCCATCCGCGTTCGACTAAAAGTGGAAACGATGCCTTAGTCGTAGGAGAAATTGTCCGTCGCGGAATTGTGACCTTTTTTGGGTGAGTTAGAGAGAAAAGCCGGTGTGCACAAAGGTATTAAGGGTATTTCCGTAGCTTGCTGAAATTTGTGCCTGCGCGCAGGAAAGAAAGGAAGCGGCCTGGAGAGAAGGTCTGAGACGCCGCCTTTACTATCGAAAAGGGCTTTTCTGGGAATTCGAGACCGGATGGACCCTCTGCTCTTCCCAAGCTCCCTGCATTTCGAGCAGGAGACCGTCTCGAACCGGCCGTCATCTTCGGTGGATCCAGATCGAAGAGTCCAATTTTCCGTGTCGGTGGCACAAGCCTCACTTTTCTTGGGCAAAAGTAGACCCCGATCCACCTGATTAATCCAGCCAGCCAATAAAGAAGCTAAGCCTCATCAAGGGCTAGTCGGCCGTAACCTGAACTAGGAGCAACAGAAGGATGAAGCCGCGGGTGACGTGATTCTTTAGCAGCAGCCGCCGTAGGAGTTGTCGACGTCACCTCACTGATGGCGCGGCCCGAGTGCCACGCTTAGCGGAACAATTAGAGTAGAGGGAGTAGACGCCTCTCGGCTAAGTAGGGCACCCTGCGTGGTGAAATGCCTTGCGCCTAGGAAGAAGTGAAACTATTAAAGTTAAAAGACCTAATCAAGAGAGCATAGCCAATGTTTGTATGAAAACACTTCGAGAGTCGTGGTAAACCCTACAGGAGGTTTAGAGCGCCCTCATCGCCCACCTGCGCCACAAATAAATACTTAATTTTCAGAATCCACCGCGGGAGATCGATCTTTCGCCGATTTACAGCCTCCAAGAGTGAGTTGAAACTAAGAAAAAGTGAGCGTTCCTTCTTGTGAATAAACCCTCGTAGCAGTTGTACCCCGATTTCTGTAATGCCTGTATACACGGCTGCCTCCAATAAGCTGCACTATAGCATCCAGTTTCGATTTTCACCCACACGGGTCGTACGGCTACGATGCTTCAATCCGCACCGTTCTCCGGTTTACGGTTTATTTAGGCCAACGACCTCCGCGTGGAATAAGATCGAAAACTGAAATTTCGGCACCTAAAGAAAAGTAAAAGATACATTTTTTGTGAGATTTTTTTTTTTAAGTTCATACCGCTAAGATTTAACTTAGCTTCGATAAGAAAGAAAGGAAAATTAATACTTACCGTTCGTTGCTTACCTTGGGAAATTTATAAGATTATCATGGATAATTAATATGATTAAATGGGAAAAAATTTAGAAAACCTGAAAGAAAAAGAAAACAAAAATGTAACACTTACCCTTCATTAATTAGATCGATAAGAGAATATAAGGTCACTACGAATAGTTGATATCATTAGCTGTAAACAAAAGGAAAAGAAGAAGAAAAAGAGATATAGGACACCTGAAAAAGAGAAGAGAAAGAATATGAATATTTAACCCTTGCTAGTTATATAAAAACGAAAAAAAGGAAAGAAAAAAAAAGAAAGTATCTCTGGCCACGCAACAGCTATGGATGTCAATCCTCCCCCTCTCCTCTTTCTTCGCTCTTTCGACCTTTTCTTTGATTTTTTTTCGATTGTCCTCTCTACCGGTTCAATCGTATTGTTTGTCGCAGCACGCTCATTTCTCAGGTTTTAAGTATGATCGAGAACAGCGGAGCGGATACGATCCGAGTGGGATCATCACCCCAATTCGCAATCGTTAACACTGGCTCCGTTACATGTCGTTGCTCAGCTGCCATGTCCTCCACGGGTTGTGATTGGACTTTGGGGGTCGGCTGATCGGGCAGGATTTGAGAAACTCCATCTGTAGAGCATTAGTAACGTTCTCCGTAGCTTCCTCTAGTGCTCCCGGTTGAAGTATGTCCCCTTCCGGTGGGTTAGGCAGCACCTTCTGTACGGTTGCGGAGAAGCGGTTCCAGTCTGTCCGCCTTCCCAAGAGGGGTGTGGCGGTATCCGCGACCGTTTAGTTCCCGAAC
Source organism: Drosophila tristis (assembly GCA_018150885.1). NCBI lineage: Eukaryota > Metazoa > Arthropoda > Insecta > Diptera > Drosophilidae > Drosophila > Drosophila tristis. The sequence continues at coordinate 482,598 of JAECWT010000202.1, read as the reverse complement.
CCTTTCACTTTACCCCTCATCTTCCACCTCACCTATCCATCCAAAAAACTAACTTTCTCTCTTTTAGTTACCTACCAGAATGCTAGAGGCTTGCGTAGTAAGCTCAGCACTCTTTTTCTTGAGAGTCGCATTTTCATCCCATCTTATTGTGTTTACCGAGACTTGTTTAAAGCCGGACATTCTTAGTTCCGAAATCCGGTACACGATTTTTAGAATTGACCGTTCGTCTCGAAGTGGAGGTGGGGTTCTCATTGCACTGGACTCAAACTTTACGTCGGTACATTTCATGGTCCAGGTTCAACAAGACCTGGAATTCCTGATTCTTTAAAGCTGATTCTCCCAGGCTTTTCCATTTTCATTACTTGCTCGTATATTCCACCTTCCTCGGATATCTTGTAACGAACCATGGTTCCTCATGGTTCGTCACAACACAGGAACACCTGTCGTTGCTATCTTTAAATGTCGTTAGTATCTCTAAATGCCTTTAATTTCTTTAATATCTTTAAAATAAACTCTAAGTAAAACTCCAATTTCACTAAGCGACATTCCTTTCCCACGGTACCGGTGCACACCGATCACCTTACCTGGGACATTGGACACTCGTTGGGAGGCGATTGCTTAGGTAACCCTCGAGTACCGGGCAAAACCCCCACATGCGCGAGCCAGTCAGCAGTCTCCGACTTTTCTTAGCGGGAATATTGGACACTGGCTGCAGGGCTAGTGATTAGGTAACCTTCTGTTACCGATCAGGCCGTCTGCACGCGCAGACTACAATTCGGCCATAGGGATTTATGTAAGAACCCTTCCCACGGTCTGGAGTAGAAATAAGATATCTATAAGACATTCGAGAAAGACCAGCCGATCTATAAAAAGGCAGTCCACCAGCCATCAATCAATCGGAGTCAATCGCAGGCAGTCGAGAGAGTTAAAGAGAGTCCACCAGCCATCGTAAGGCAATCAAGAAGTAACATACACGCCGCGTTCAAGTAGTAAAACTAAAGAATTAGCATAATAACCCGAAATAATAAACAAAACGATTAATACTTTAAAGAACCAAAAAGTGTTGTGATTTCCATTTCAGTTTCTGGCAAAGTTCCTGGTTTTCCCGATAAAGTCCTTGTGAATTATAAATAACTTGTTATTCAGGACCCTGGACAGACTGATGCATATCCCAGCCTGAAATAGGACATTACAAGTGGCGCCCGAACAGGGACTTTAAAGGATTTTTTTTTAAGGAAAACATCAAGAACAACCGAAATCAGGGAATTCGTGGATTAAAGACCCACTGCCAGCAACAGGAAAATTGAATAGAAACGCGACAATAATTCATTAACGTTATCCGGACGCGAAAACCATCGCGAAAGTAAACGCAGTGCCGACCCGAAAAGTGCCGTTTAACCGTGAATCAAGTGCCAAAACCAACAGAAAACCACCATGGAACACCACGACGAGGAACAACCAGAGGAGGCATACCCTGCGGGACACCTTTCTAATCCAGGGGTCAGCACCGGCTGGATCCACAAACTTCGTCGGGACGAGCTAGAAGTCCTCGCCGAGGAATTCGGATTCGGCAGCGAAGGAACGGTCGATGAGCGCCGAAAGAAATTTTCCGCGCTAGTCGCCGGGCCACTCGCGCAAGATGCCTGGGTGCGCTTAGGAGAGTTTGAAAGGTACTATGCCAAACCATCCTCACGCTCTCGCTCCAAGTCACCACTGCCTACTACTCCTGGACCATCCGACACTCGCCAAATGGATCCTAAGACCGGATTACGAGTACCTGCAGCCACCGAATATCGCACTCCTGCAGCCCCGTTTCAAAGGCCCCTAGCTACAGAGACTCACCCAGCGCACGTACCGAGGGCCTTTCCAGCGATCGACAGACCCATGGAAGGACACTACTACAATCACGCCGCACAAATGGCGGAAAACATCCGAAGATGGGGAATCCAGTTCGACGGCCAAAGTGACCCCCTATCATTCATTGAACTACTCGAAGAACGTGCGCTCTCGTATGGGGTGGACACAAACCAGCTGCCGCGAGCCATGACCGAACTTCTCACAGACCGTGCCAGGTGTTGGTTCCGCATCAACCGCCTACAAAGTTCCTCATGGGAAAACTTTCGCCAGGAATTCTTAGCGTTCTTCTTGCCACCAAGGTATTTCGAACAACTGGAAGACCAGATCCGAGCCCGCCAGCAAATGCCAGGGGAACTGTTCAAAGATTTCCTCATCGAGATACGTTCACTCATGTACCACGCCAGGTACGACGCAGCCAAGGAGCTAAGCAGGATCTACGACAACGCCCTCCCCGCATACCAGATGTACGTGCGCCGCGACGAACTGCGAGACTTGTCCCAGCTAACACTGCTGGCCACGGAGTTGGAGGGTATTCAAGCACGGACCATCCCGACAACTCTCGCACCACCACAACAACCGCCCAGATACGCAAAGCCGGCTACAGAGCTGAGGAGCAGCGACTCTAATCGGACACCATCCCGGAAGCCTCATTGGAACTCGGCAGACTCACCAAGGAGACAGCTATCCAACCCGACCAGTACGACAACCACCGAGGCGGCACATCGCATGATCACGACCCCCATTCCCAACCCACGCGCAGCCTGTCGCCGGTGTGGTGAAGCAGGGCACGCGGCATACGAATGCCAAAATCCCTCGATTCTATTCTGCTGGGAATGTGGCAAGCGCGGCACACGGACCGTCGATTGCTGTCGCCAACATACGTCGGGAAACGACTCGCGTCCTCGACTGACACGGGATCAGCCGGGAACGACGTCTGCCCCGACCCACGAATAAAACCCCCGCTACACATGAACGAGAACCGGATAGTGGCAATGGTAACCATAGGAGGACAGGCAACGGAAGCCACCGTCGACACAGGGGCATCCCGAAGCTTTATCAGTGCCAGCCTCGCCCGACAACTAGACAACCACACCAACCTGCAAGATGCATGCGTCCGCATACGCCTGGCCGACGGCTCGGTCAGAGAGATCACCCAGATTCTACTGGCGCACATCAGGCTGGATCAAAGAGAAGTTCAAATACCCCTCCTTGTTCTACCAAACATGTTGGATCAAGTTATCGTCGGCATGGACTTCCTATGTGCCATTGAAACAACGATCAAGTGCGGTACCACACTTCTACAATTACGAGATCAGCGCCCCACACCACCTATCCACCCCGTTCCAACCAACAGCGTACAAGGCGATGAACCTCGACACCCGAAACCGAAGCCAACGGCAGCCGTCATACGTCCACAACCTATCCCAACAATTTTGGCACCCAGCAGCGCCAACATGACACCGATACCAGCAACAGCAAGCACGCGACCACGACATACCCCAACGAATACACTGACCCATATCACCGCGAAGAACACGACACCCAACCCCGCCCCAGCAAAGGCAAAACGTCGGGCAATAACGAAGAACACGAATACGAAGCCGAAACCAAGAAACAACAAACAAGTAACCGGGGAAACGAGTCCCACGGTCATTACGGAGCAACCGCGTCCAAGGCCAACCACAGGGGACACATACCCCAAAGAAGCTACGAAAATCTCACCCACGAGACATGCACTCACGCACTGGAACCCGGCGCTCGACACAGGAAGCCCAGGTCCAAGTCCAGCAACAGAGCATGTAAGTACCACCTCCTCCAAAAAGAAAGTGAACACAGAAACACCCTCCGAGACGACCATCAGCCCTGAACCAAGGCAACAACATCGACACCGACAACGGCAGCAACAGATCAACAGCCCAGCAACAAGGGAAACAGCCACGCTAACCCCACACTGGTCGGGGCCCATAATCGAACTAATATCCACAGAGCCCCTCAACGCGGGCCCGGAAACCAGCACGATGACCCCACGATACACCGACCGCAGCCCTGTCGTACCCACGGCCGACGCCACACCGATCCTCGCCCACACAATGGAGTACCTTCCGCGTACTGACATGATTTTTAGCGTCATGCACCGAGCCATGCCTAGAGCCATGTCCGAGATCTTCGTCGCCCATACAAGTCGTTGTTGTGATACCAGAGGCGTCATCGCGACTCACCTGTTCACGTACCAGTCTGGCTGTAGTATAACACGAGTACTACACCCGGCGTACCAAAACATCGTACCCATGGTGGACACCACACCCATCGTCGCCCACGTAAGCGACTACCAACGGAGGATCGAACCGCCCAGCGCCTTCGATACAACCCTCTTACCCGAAGACCCACGCCAACCACTGGACTCCGAAGCCGCCGACCCAACAGAACATGAGCCTGAACCAGTCCCGGAACCGTGGCCGCCAGACTTAGCCCCGCAGATCCAAGCATTTCTAGATGAGGAGCTACCAAAATTTGATGGCCTCCACGGGACGTCGGACATCGCCAAGCACACTATTGTCATGAGGGATAACCGGCCCATAAAACAGCGGTACTATCCTAAGAACCCAGCAATGATGCGAATAATTGATGAACAAGTGGACCAATTGATTTCGGAAGGCCTCATCGAGCCCTCCCGGAGCCCCCACAGCGCCCCAATTGTACTCGTCCGTAAAAAGAATGGGAAATGGCGCATGTGCGTGGACTACCGGCAACTCAACACGCATTCCATCCCCGACGCCTACCCGCTGCCGAGGATCAACTATATTTTGGAACGGTTACAAAACGCGCGGTTCATCACCACCCTCGACCTGAAAAACGGATACTGGCAGATCCCCATGGCCGACGGAAGTAGAGAAGCAACAGCTTTCACCGTACCGGGCCGGGGCCTCTACCAATGGAAGGTGATGCCCTTTGGACTACACTCGGCACCGGCAACATTTCAGCGGGCTCTCGACACCGTGATTGGTACAGACATGGAGCCATATGCATTCGCGTACCTAGATGACATTGTCATCGTGGGGCGAGATTTCAACGAGCATCTACGCAACTTAAAAGTGGTTTTGTTCCGACTCCGGAAAGCGAACCTAAGGATAAATGCGGAAAAATGCGCGTTCTTTCAAACCCAAATCAAGTACCTCGGCCATATGATCAGCAATGAGGGAATCCACACCGACCCCGACAAAATTGCCGCCGTCAAAGAACTCCGGCCGCCCACCAACCTAAAAGAGCTTCGTCAATGCATCGGGATGGCGTCCTGGTACCGAAGATTTGTACCAAACTTCGCGACGGTCGTCCAACCGATGTCTCGCCTACTCAAGAAGGACCAACCATGGGTATGGTCCGAAGCACAACAGGCTGCTTTTGACCTACTGAAGACACTTCTGACGACCGCCCCCGTCCTTGCGTGCCCCGATTTCAACGTCAAGTTCTCGCTGCAAACAGATGCGAGCAATCTAGGAGTTGGCGCAGTTCTCACCCAAGAAATCGAAGGCAAAGAGCGAGTCATAGCATATGTCAGCCGACGACTTAACCAGGCGGAAGAAAACTACTCCGCTACCGACAAGGAGTGCCTGGCGGTCATTTGGGCCATTCGCAAACTACGCTGCTACCTGGAAGGGTACCGATTCGATGTAATCACCGATCATCTCGCGCTAAAATGGCTCAATACGCTTGACAGCCCATACGGTAGAGTGGCGAGATGGGCCCTCGAACTTCAGCAATACCAATATGACGTGCATTATCGAGCGGGCAAACAGAACGTAGTTGCAGATGCACTATCCAGACAGCCATTAGGAACACTCGCATGGGTCGAAGAGGAGAAGACAGCCTGCCCCTGGCTCCAGCGCAGGATAAAACAAGTCCAGGACGAGCCTCAGAAATACCCCGACTACACCTACGCTAACGGGGAACTATATCGACATCTGGGCCATGGCGCCGACGACGACGACCATATAGCATGGAAACTCTGCGTAGCAAAAGATCAACGAGCCAGAATACTTCACGAATGCCACGACCAACCCACAGCAGGCCACCTAGGGGTCAGGAAAACCATCACCCGAATATCCCAACGGTACTATTGGCCAGGTTTCTACCGAGACGTGAGGAAATATGTCCGTGGCTGCGTAAGCTGCCAGAAGTTCAAAGCTCAACAACGCAAGCCGGTGGGCCAGATGCTCACTCGCAAAGCCGAAGAGCCATTCGCTACACTATGCGCTGACTTCGTTGGACCACTACCTCGATCAAAGAAAGGAAACACGATGCTGCTCGTCTTCTTTGACACTTTCACGAAATGGGTCGAATTGGTACCACTCAAAAAGGCCACCACCGCTACCCTGGAACTGGCTTTTCGAGAACGAATCCTGAGCCATTTCGGCATACCCAAACGCTTTGTGTGCGACAACGGCACGCAATTTACAAGCCGATCGTTTCGGTCCTTTCTACAGACAGCAGGAGTAGAACTGCAACATACCGCACCGTACTGTCCCCAGGAAAATCCAACGGAAAGGGCAAATCGGACGGTCAAGACCATGATTGCCCAATTCGTAGGGGATCGTCAAAACACCTGGGACGAGCTACTACCGGAAATATCACTCGCAGTAAATTCCAGCGTCTCGGAGACAACGGGATTCAGCCCAGCTTTCCTACTGCATGGAAGAGAGCCCCGTTTGCCTGGAGCCCTCTATGACGAAGTCACGACAGGTACCGGAAGCCCCCAAGAGACCGCTCTCGGCAAGGCAACCAAACTCAGCGAAGTATTCACCATTGTCAGAAATAACATCCAGAGGGCAAGCCAAGAACAAGGAAGACATTACAACCTCCGCCGCCGGCAATGGCGCCCCACTATTGGATCCCTAGTACTTCTACGACAACACCACCTCTCCAACGCGGCCGACGGATTCGCCGCTAAGCTGGCACCGAAATACGATGGACCCTACCGAGTCAAAGGTTTTGCATCACCGAACATTGTAAAACTACAGCATCCGGGCAGCCGAAAAGCGAAGGTTGCTAACATCAACGACCTGAAGGAATTCCACGAGGACAGGGATGCCACCGACGAGGCAAATACTACCACTAGCCCCCCGCAATCCCCCTAGCACGACTTTGGTTTCCATATATGGGCAGCTGACCAGCCAAAGCCAACGAACCTAAAGACGAGAACGCAGCACACGCGCAGCCAATGACCAAAAACCCGCGGGCTCAGAATACGTAACCAACCCCCACTACAACGAAAGTAACGAACGCTCTCAAATGACGAGTTCAACACCCAAAGAAATGAAAACTCAGCACAAAATCCACAGCAAGAGACAAGACAAAGAAAATAAATATCAACCTCAGCACACGCGCAGCCGACAGACGGAAAAGTCGAGGACTCAGCACACGTGACATCGAACGGCGATCACCCCCCGCAGCGAAATACCACCAATAACCTGGAAAAGTGTCGCTCAACCCACTAAGACGAAACCTGAGCCCGGTTCGAAGAAAAGTCCCGTACATAGCCGCATCGGCCCTATCAAGAAAGGGAAAACGCTATATATAGCTGAGTTCTCCCGGTACGATTAAACGCGGCGCCCCACAACACCACCTCCTACCGGAAGAAAGGGGGTGTAACGAACCATGGTTCCTCATGGTTCGTCACAACACCGGAACACCTGTCGTTGCTATCTTTAAATGTCGTTAGTATCTCTAAATGCCTTTAATTTCTTTAATATCTTTAAAATAAACTCTAACTGTTTCTTCCTCGCTATCAGATAAAGACCATATGATAGTTCTTGGTGATTTCATTTTGCCAGTTACTGTTTGGTCTGCGGTAAACGAGTCTAATAACCTTGTGCCCATGTCACGACATGACTTTATCGACGGCTTGCTGGACCTATCTCTGTCTCAAATCAACCAAGTGAAAAATTCCTTGGGTCGATTGCTTGATCTGTGCTTTGTCTCGGATCCGACCATAGCGTTGTTAACCCGAGCCCTTCCGCTCACTATACCTGAAGACTCCCATTATCCTACATTCGAAGTGTCAGTCGATATTGGCCCTACTGTATTGGATCGAATTGGTAGGCTATCTGAATGTGTCCGCTGCTTTCGTAAAGCCGAGTTTACGAAGCTTAATAACCTCATTAGTGATTTTGATTGGTCCGCTCTGTATTTGTGAACTGACGTTATGAAAGGCACAAACATTTTTTACAATGTACTTGACACTTTTTTTGATTCTTGTGTCCCACTTTCTTGTCCGGTTAGATCTGGAAAGCCTCCTTGGTTTACCAAAGAGTTATCCAGTCTAAAAAACTTAAAATCAAGACTTTATAAAAAATTTCGAGAAGTTGGTTCTCCCTCTTCTCTTTCTCACTATGTAATAGCGCGGTCAAATTTCTCCGTTCTTAACGCTCAATGCTGTAAAAACTACCTATCTCGATGCAGGATAAGATTTTCACAGGACCCTAGGTACTGTGCCGACGCTCTGTGTGGACCCTTGCTTAAACTATTCACCCTATCCATTAACTCATCATGCTTCCCCCCTTCTGGAAGGAATCTTTAAATATTCCGCTCCATAAGAAAGGTAGCAAGTCTGATGCAAATAATTATAGAGGTATATCTAAGTTATCCGCTATTCCTAAAATGTTTGAAAAAATTTTAACTCCGCATTTGCAACATCTCTGCAAATCACTTATATCTCCGTCCCAGCACGGATTTATAAGGCGACGATCAACAACCACAAATTTATTAGAGTTTACCTCTTTTATCATTAAAGGCTTTCAAGGTAACTTGCAGACGGATGTCATTTACACTGATTTCAGTAAAGCATTCGATTCTGTAAACCATTCCCTTTTAGCACAAAAACTTGACTTTTAGGGTTTCCGCCTAATCTTTTGAGATGGATTTCTAGCTACCTTCGTTCTAGGTCTCAAAGAGTCCTCTGCAAAAACTCCTTCTCTTCACCTGTTAAGGTTACTTCTGGAGTACCACAGGGCAGCCATCTAGGCCCCCTACTATTCACACTCTTTATTAATGATTTGCCTTCAGTATTAACAAACTCTCGAGTACTCATTTCACTCTCGCTTGCAATCCGATCCAATAACTTTCAGTCATGGTGTTGTGCAAATATGTTACACCTAAATGCCTCGAAATGCAACGTAATGACATTTCATCGCTCCAGCCCCCTTTTGGCTCCTTATAGCCTCTGCGGTGGTTCTCTTGAGAGAATTACCTTGGTTGACGATCTTGGTGTTAAATTAGACCCAAAGTTAAAGTTTTCTAAACACATTTCCACTATGGTAAATAAGGCCATGGGTGTGCTTGGGTTTATAAAGAGGTGGTCAAAGGAATTTGACGACCCCTATATAACGAAGACTCCCTACATCTCGCTTGTTCGTCCGATTTTAGAGTACGGCTCTTGTGTATGGTGCCCCAGTACAAAGTACACCATGACCGTATAGAATCAGTCCAGAAAACTTTTTTTTTTTCTCTGCGTGGGCTTAACTGGGATGCAGGTGTGAGACTGCCATCTTACAATCGTAGATTGCTTTTAATAAACCTTAAGGGGTGAAGGTCGTAGAAAAATGCTTGGTGTGATTTTTAACCACAACCTGATCAAGGGTGACGTAGATTGCCCTGACTTGTTGAGCCGCATAAACTTTACGATTCCTCTTAGTAGATCAGAAACTTCATTCCTTTTTTCCTTCCGCTTTGTAGATCGAATTATTCCTTGCACGAACCATTTAGGATCCTTTGCTCGGACTTCAATTCCCTCTACCAAATAATATCGACTACTAAATCCCTTCCTCTTCTTAAATCATTAATACTAACATACCTTTCCCGTAATTTGTACTATTTTTTATCTATCTGTGCATGTTTAGTCTAATACCTATCTTTCCTGCATGCTCGCGATCGGTTCGGTAACACGCGTCGCGCGTCATGCGGCAGCGCCCCTCGGTCGGTTGGGCGGGAGGAGGGGCTGCGTTTCTGCCTGGGTTCCGCGCGTAACAGGCTTCTGCTTGGTGTCGCATGGGCCACTGGATGGTGCAGTCATTGCATATCAACGTCCAGACGATCTAGGGTTCTTGGATGAGGGCCACGTCCACCGCCTTCTCCTCCATAAACTGCAGCACGTCCTCTGATGGTACACTTGAGTGATGCCGATTAATCTGCATCACCTGCTATTCAGAGGACCTTGGATGTCGCGGTACTGCTACCGCCAGGGTGCCCATACCAAAAGATATGCGGCAGTCCGTTTCAATGAGTTTGGCAAGGCTTTCCTGACCAATGCTGATCCAGAGTTCCTTGCCGTTCCCCTTGTCTCGCACTATCGTCCTTGTGATGGTCCAGTCAGGTGTCTCCAGGATCCAGTTCTGTGCCTTCATCAGAACGAGTGTGTCCTCATCCGCCTTGATCAGGGGGGAATCCACACCTTCATGATCGTTCTCCTGGGAATTTGATCCGTGGGGACCACGCGGAGTGCCGCTCCTGGCCAAAGTTCACCAAAACCTTGACTGTGGTTTTGATAAACTCAAGGATTTCTGCATTGCCACTGCTTTGGTTCCCTTATACCACTTGTTCAGTCGCATATTTAGAGGGCAATAACAATTGCTGACTATCACAATTGCCCAATAACACAATATCATATTAAATCCGAATTAATTCAATATTAATTCGAATTCCCTTTTACCATATTCTTACTAGACTCAGAACTTTCTGTACCTTTTGTTACCTATAAATAGAATTTAAGTTTATTGAATAAAATCAGTATCAGAAACAGCCTGTTCACTCATTCTCTACAACTGCAATCAACAGGGGCTGTCGCCGTGTCTTCAGACCCTCATTTGCTCGACGTAGGAAACCCTCTCCGCAGTCCAACTGGTTCAAGTTCTAGTTGCGACGACAAATTTGTAAGCGGTTTATGTACTGTATGCATACCAAATAACACACACACAAAAACACACACTAACAACACTAACACTAAGAGACACAGAGTTTTTTTTCGAGTGCGGAGGCGACAAACAGCTGCTCTGCAAACAGGGTCCGAAATCGCGAAATATACCTGCGGAAAGACCCACACATTAGCCAAAGCGTTTGCTGACACCGCGTGCTCACCTGGGAGAGTCAAGCCACACACCTATTGGCACTGGATCCGGACTGCTCGTCGTTCCTTCACGGTCGCCCGAGGGGGGCAGGGGGTGCCAGGCCCCACCTTGAGTGCGTTGAAGTGTCTTTCAACGCCCGGAGGCTCCCGCCTTTTTCTTTTTCTACGTCTTTTTTCTTCCTATTTTCGTCTCTACTTTGGGATTGCACACATTCCACTCCAGGCATCGCAGCTGATCGTATACCAGGGCTGGAGAGTGCAGGCCACTTACCAGCTGATCGACAGCAGTGCTGCGAAGGGGGACTGGGTGTCAAAGCAGCCAGCCCTTGACAGCGTCCACCGCGGAGAGACAGTAGCTCCCACAGCAGATAGCTGTCAGCGACCTGCTTTAAGGGAAGTACTGCCTACCTCCCTAGGCGGGAACATTTATACGGCTCACGCTCTATCCAAACCATATAACTTCCCACCCGCTGGTGGAATTCTGTAGGCCCCTGCAATCATTTCCCCCAACCTTGCTCTGCCGGTGGCACACTTGGCCGGAGAAGCAAGTAACATGACAAGCAACGGAGCAATGGCTTTCCAAAAGCCTCAAAGGTGGCCCGAACACCGCCACACCAAGTAGCAGCCTCAGCGCCGCCCATGAAGCGCCCAAAGCTCGATGCGCAGCTTTGCCAGCGGGCCGCCACAGGATGAATTAAAGGATGCCGATACCCTAAAGAGGCCGCGGGACCCCCTTTCTCCATCGAGTAGCGTGAGGAATACCCCCCCTAAGAGGAGCAGGACCAGCGCCCAAGACATTGATGAGATGGGAGCAATACTTGATGATCTCCTACATCAAATGAACGAGAAGGGCCAAAGGTCTATTAACATGGCCATCAAGAAGATGATCGGGCGGAAGTCAGTCAAATGGAAGTCAGGTCGCAGCTGAAGGCGCCAGCGGAGGAAAGGACAGAGCCAGGAGACTGCAAGTGCCACTGCCAACCTGCAGGCCCCCAACCCATGGTCAATTGTGATCCACACCCCAGTTGGTTCTCCCTCTTCTCTTTCTCACTATGTAATAGCGCGGTCAATTTTCTCCGTTCTTAACGCTCAATGCTATAAAAACTACCTATCTCGATGCAGGATAAGATTTTCACAGGACCCTACACAGTTTTACAGCTTCGTAAATAGTAAGCGTAGAACGTCCGCACATCCATCCTCGCTATCTTTTCTCAATATGTCAGCAAACAATGATCAGGCAATTGCCGATCTTTGTGTCAAATTTTTCCATACAACCTATTCTCATGAAAGCTACTCTGGTCAGCCGTATCCATACAGTTAACCAAGGTCGAATGGCATCTTCAGCTCCTTGTTAAATGAAAGCTCACTGCTTCATGATCTTCGACTAGTTAAGTCGGTGTTTTCACCAGGTCCCGACGGAGTTCCCGGCTGTGTACTTAGGTACTGTGCCGACGCTCTGTGTGGACCCTTGCTTAAACTATTCACCCTATCCATTAACTAACTCATCATGCTTACCCGGATATCTGGAAGGAATCTTTAATTATTCCGCTCCATAAAAAAGGTAGCAAGTCTGAAAAGAGGTATATCTAAGCTATCCGCTATTCCTAAAATGTTTGAAAAATTTTAACTCCGCATTTGCAACATCTCTGCAAATCACTTATATCTCCGTCTCCATCACGGATTTATAAGGCGACGATCAACAACCACAAATTTATTAGAGTTTACCTCTTTTATCATTAAAGGCTTTCAAGGTAACTTGCAGACGGATGTCATTTACACTGATTTCAGTAAAGCATTCGATTCTGTAAACCATTCCCTTTTAGCACAAAAACTTGACTTTTAGGGTTTCCGCCTAATCTTTTGAGATGGATTTCTAGCTACCTTCGTTCTAGGTCTCAAAGAGTCCTCTGCAAAAACTCCTTCTCTTCACCTGTTAAGGTTACTTCTGGAGTACCACAGGGCAGCCATCTAGGCCCCCTACTATTCACACTCTTTATTAATGATCTGCCTTCAGTATTAACAAACTCTCGAGTACTCATTTCACTCTCGCTTGCAATCCGATCCAATAACTTTCAGTCATGGTGTTGTGCAAATATGTTACACCTAAATGCCTCGAAATGCAACGTAATGACATTTCATCGCTCCAGCCCCCTTTTGGCTCCTTATAGCCTCTGCGGTGGTTCTCTTGAGAGAATTACCTTGGTTGACGATCTTGGTGTTAAATTAGACCCAAAGTTAAAGTTTTCTAAACACATTTCCACTATGGTAAATAAGGCCATGGGTGTGCTTGGGTTTATAAAGAGGTGGTCAAAGGAATTTGACGACCCCTATATAACGAAGACTCCCTACATCTCGCTTGTTCGTCCGATTTTAGAGTACGGCTCTTGTGTATGGTGCCCCAGTACAAAGTACACCAGGACCGTATAGAATCAGTCCAGAAAACTTTTTTTTTTTTTCTCTGCGTGGGCTTAACTGGGATGCAGGTGTGAGACTGCCATCTTACAATCGTAGATTGCTTTTAATAAACCTTCACCCCTTACTTATCGTAGAAAAATGCTTGGTGTGATTTTTAACCACAACCTGATCAAGGGTGACGTAGATAGCCCTGACTTGTTGAGCCGCATAAACTTTACGATTCCTCTTAGTAGATCAGAAACTTCATTCCTTTTTTCCTTCCGCTTTGTAGATCGAATTATTCCTTGCACGAACCATTTAGGATCCTTTGCTCGGACTTCAATTCCCTCTACCAAATAATATCGACTACTAAATCCCTTCCTCTTCTTAAATCATTAATACTAACATACCTTTCCCGTAATTTGTACTATTTTTTATCTATCTGTGCATGTTTAGTCTAACACCTATCTTTCCTGCATGCTCGCGATCGGTTCGGTAACACGCGTCGCGCGTCATGCGGCAGCGCCCCTCGGTCGGTTGGGCGGGAGGAGGGGCTGCGTTTCTGCCTGGGTTCCGCGCGTAACAGGCTTCTGCTTGGTGTCGCATGGGCCACTGGATGGTGCAGTCATTGCATATCAACGTCCAGACGATCTAGGGTTCTTGGATGAGGGCCACGTCCACCGCCTTCTCCTCCATAAACTGCAGCACGTCCTCTGATGGTACACTTGAGTGATGCCGATTAATCTGCATCACCTGCTATTCAGAGGACCTTGGATGTCGCGGTACTGCTACCGCCAGGGTGCCCATACCAAAAGATATGCGGCAGTCCGTTTCAATGAGTTTGGCAAGGCTTTCCTGACCAATGCTGATCCAGAGTTCCTTGCCGTTCCCCTTGTCTCGCACTATCGTCCTTGTGATGGTCCAGTCAGGTGTCTCCAGGATCCAGTTCTGTGCCTTCATCAGAACGAGTGTGTCCTCATCCGCCTTGATCAGGGGGGGAATCCACACCTTCATGATCGTTCTCCTGGGAATTTGATCCGTGGGGACCACGCGGAGTGCCGCTCCTGGCCAAAGTTCACCAAAACCTTGACTGTGGTTTTGATAAACTCAAGGATTTCTGCATTGCCACTGCTTTGGTTCCCTTATACCACTTGTTCAGTCGCATATTTAGAGGGCAATAACTATTGCTGACTATCACAATTGCCCAATAACACAATATCATATTAAATCCGAATTAATTCAATATTAATTCGAATTCCCTTTTACCATATTCTTACTAGACTCAGAACTTTCTGTACCTTTTGTTACCTATAAATAGAATTTAAGTTTATTGAATAAAATCAGTATCAGAAACAGCCTGTTCACTCATTCTCTACAACTGCAATCAACAGGGGCTGTCGCCGTGTCTTCAGACCCTCATTTGCTCGACGTAGGAAACCCTCTCCGCAGTCCAACTGGTTCAAGTTCTAGTTGCGACGACAAATTTGTAAGCGGTTTATGTACCGTATGCATACCAAATAACACACACACAAAAACACACACTAACAACACTAACACTAAGAGACACAGAGTTTTTTTTCGAGTGCGGAGGCGACAAACAGCTGCTCTGCAAACAGGGTCCGAAATCGCGAAATATACCTGCGGAAAGACCCACACATTAGCCAAAGCGTTTGCTGACACCGCGTGCTCACCTGGGAGAGTCAAGCCACACACCTATTGGCACCGGATCCGGACTGCTCGTCGTTCCTTCACGGTCGCCCGAGGGGGGCAGGGGGTGCCAGGCCCCACCTTGAGTGCGTTGAAGTGTCTTTCAACGCCCGGAGGCTCCCGCCTTTTTCTTTTTCTACGTCTTTTTTCTTCCTATTTTCGTCTCTACTTTGGGATTGCACACATTCCACTCCAGGCATCGCAGCTGATCGTATACCAGGGCTGGAGAGTGCAGGCCACTTACCAGCTGATCGACAGCAGTGCTGCGAAGGGGGACTGGGTGTCAAAGCAGCCAGCCCTTGACAGCGTCCACCGCGGAGAGACAGTAGCTCCCACAGCAGATAGCTGTCAGCGACCTGCTTTAAGGGAAGTACTGCCTACCTCCTAGGCGGGAACATTTATACGGCTCACGCTCTATCCAAACCATATAACTTCCCACCCGCTGGTGGAATTCTGTAGGCCCCTGCAATCATTTCCCCCAACCTTGCTCTGCCGGTGGCACACTTGGCCGGAGAAGCAAGTAACATGACAAGCAACGGAGCAATGGCTTTCCAAAAAGCCTCAAAGGTGGCCCGAACACCGCCACACCAAGTAGCAGCCTCAGCGCCGCCCATGAAGCGCCCAAAGCTCGATGCGCAGCTTTGCCAGCGGGCCGCCACAGGATGAATTAAAGGATGCCGATACCCTAAAGAGGCCGCGGGACCCCCTTTCTCCATCGAGTAGCGTGAGGAATACCCCCCCTAAGAGGAGCAGGACCAGCGCCCAAGACATTGATGAGATGGGAGCAATACTTGATGATCTCCTACATCAAATGAACGAGAAGGGCCAAAGGTCTATTAACATGGCCATCAAGAAGATGATCGGGCGGAAGTCAGTCAAATGGAAGTCAGGTCGCAGCTGAAGGCGCCAGCGGAGGAAAGGACAGAGCCAGGAGACTGCAAGTGCCACTGCCAACCTGCAGGCCCCCCAACCCATGGTCAACTGTGATCCACACCCCAGTTGGTTCTCCCTCTTCTCTTTCTCACTATGTAATAGCGCGGTCAATTTTCTCCGTTCTTAACGCTCAATGCTATAAAAACTACCTATCTCGATGCAGGATAAGATTTTCACAGGACCCTACACAGTTTTACAGCTTCGTAAATAGTAAGCGTAGAACGTCCGCACATCCATCCTCGCTATCTTTTCTCAATATGTCAGCAAACAATGATCAGGCAATTGCCGATCTTTGTGTCAAATTTTTCCATACAACCTATTCTCATGAAAGCTACTCTGGTCAGCCGTATCCATACAGTTAACCAAGGTCGAATGGCATCTTCAGCTCCTTGTTAAATGAAAGCTCACTGCTTCATGATCTTCGACTAGTTAAGTCGGTGTTTTCACCAGGTCCCGACGGAGTTCCCGGCTGTGTACTTAGGTACTGTGCCGACGCTCTGTGTGGACCCTTGCTTAAACTATTCACCCTATCCATTAACTAACTCATCATGCTTATCTGGATATCTGGAAGGAATCTTTTATTATTCCGCTCCATAAAAAAGGTAGCAAGTCTGGAGGTATATCTAAGCTATCCGCTATTCCTAAAATGTTTGAAAAAATTTTAACTCCGCATTTGCAACATCTCTGCAAATCACTTATATCTTCGCTCCATCACGGATTTATAAGGCGACGATCAACAACCACAAATTTATTAGAGTTTACCTCTTTTATCATTAAAGGCTTTCAAGGTAACTTGCAGACGGATGTCATTTACACTGATTTCAGTAAAGCATTCAATTCTGTAAACCATTCCCTTTTAGCACAAAAACTTGACTTTTAGGGTTTCCGCCTAATCTTTTGAGATGGATTTCTAGCTACCTTCGTTCTAGGTCTCAAAGAGTCCTCTGCAAAAACTCCTTCTCTTCACCTGTTAAGGTTACTTCTGGAGTACTACAGGGCAGCCATCTAGGCCCCCTACTATTCACACTCTTTATTAATGATCTGCCTTCAGTATTAACAAACTCTCGAGTACTCATTTCACTCTCGCTTGCAATCCGATCCAATAACTTTCAGTCATGGTGTTGTGCAAATATGTTACACCTAAATGCCTCGAAATGCAACGTAATGACATTTCATCGCTCCAGCCCCCTTTTGGCTCCTTATAGCCTCTGCGGTGGTTCTCTTGAGAGAATTACCTTGGTTGACGATCTTGGTGTTAAATTAGACCCAAAGTTAAAGTTTTCTAAACACATTTCCACTATGGTAAATAAGGCCATGGGTGTGCTTGGGTTTATAAAGAGGTGGTCAAAGGAATTTGACGACCCCTATATAACGAAGACTCCCTACATCTCGCTTGTTCGTCCGATTTTAGAGTACGGCTCTTGTGTATGGTGCCCCAGTACAAAGTACACCAGGACCGTATAGAATCAGTCCAGAAAACTTTTTTTTTTTTCTCTGCGTGGGCTTAACTGGGATGCAGGTGTGAGACTGCCATCTTACAATCGTAGATTGCTTTTAATAAACCTTCACCCCTTACTTAGTCGTAGAAAAATGCTTGGTGTGATTTTTAACCACAACCTGATCAAGGGTGACGTAGATAGCCCTGACTTGTTGAGCCGCATAAACTTTACGATTCCTCTTAGTAGATCAGAAACTTCATTCCTTTTTTCCTTCCGCTTTGTAGATCGAATTATTCCTTGCACGAACCATTTAGGATCCTTTGCTCGGACTTCAATTCCCTCTACCAAATAATATCGACTACTAAATCCCTTCCTCTTCTTAAATCATTAATACTAACATACCTTTCCCGTAATTTGTACTATTTTTTATCTATCTGTGCATGTTTAGTCTAACACCTATCTTTCCTGCATGCTCGCGATCGGTTCGGTAACACGCGTCGCGCGTCATGCGGCAGCGCCCCTCGGTCGGTTGGGCGGGAGGAGGGGCTGCGTTTCTGTCTGGGTTCCGCGCGTAACAGGCTTCTGCTTGGTGTCGCATGGGCCACTGGATGGTGCAGTCATTGCATATCAACGTCCAGACGATCTAGGGTTCTTGGATGAGGGCCACGTCCACCGCCTTCTCCTCCATAAACTGCAGCACGTCCTCTGATGGTACACTTGAGTGATGCCGATTAATCTGCATCACCTGCTATTCAGAGGACCTTGGATGTCGCGGTACTGCTACCGCCAGGGTGCCCATACCAAAAGATATGCGGCAGTCCGTTTCAATGAGTTTGGCAAGGCTTTCCTGACCAATGCTGATCCAGAGTTCCTTGCCGTTCCCCTTGTCTCGCACTATCGTCCTTGTGATGGTCCAGTCAGGTGTCTCCAGGATCCAGTTCTGTGCCTTCATCAGAACGAGTGTGTCCTCATCCGCCTTGATCAGGGGGGAATCCACACCTTCATGATCGTTCTCCTGGGAATTTGATCCGTGGGGACCACGCGGAGTGCCGCTCCTGGCCAAAGTTCACCAAAACCTTGACTGTGGTTTTGATAAACTCAAGGATTTCTGCATTGCCACTGCTTTGGTTCCCTTATACCACTTGTTCAGTCGCATATTTAGAGGGCAATAACTATTGCTGACTATCACAATTGCCCAATAATACAATATCATATTAAATCCGAATTAATTTAATATTAATTCGAATTCCCTTTTACCATATTCTTACTAGACTCAGAACTTTCTGTACCTTTTGTTACCTATAAATAGAATTTAAGTTTATTGAATAAAATCAGTATCAGAAACAGCCTGTTCACTCATTCTCTACAACTGCAATCAACAGGGGCTGTCGCCGTGTCTTCAGACCCTCATTTGCTCGACGTAGGAAACCCTCTCCGCAGTCCAACTGGTTCAAGTTCTAGTTGCGACGACAAATTTGTAAGCGGTTTATGTACCGTATGCATACCAAATAACACACACACAAAAACACACACTAACAACACTAACACTAAGAGACACAGAGTTTTTTTCGAGTGCGGAGGCGACAAACAGCTGCTCTGCAAACAGGGTCCGAAATCGCGAAATATACCTGCGGAAAGACCCACACATTAGCCAAAGCGTTTGCTGACACCGCGTGCTCACCTGGGAGAGTCAAGCCACACACCTATTGGCACCGGATCCGGACTGCTCGTCGTTCCTTCACGGTCGCCCGAGGGGGGCAGGGGGTGCCAGGCCCCACCTTGAGTGCGTTGAAGTGTCTTTCAACGCCCGGAGGCTCCCGCCTTTTTCTTTTTCTACGTCTTTTTTCTTCCTATTTTCGTCTCTACTTTGGGATTGCACACATTCCACTCCAGGCATCGCAGCTGATCGTATACCAGGGCTGGAGAGTGCAGGCCACTTACCAGCTGATCGACAGCAGTGCTGCGAAGGGGGACTGGGTGTCAAAGCAGCCAGCCCTTGACAGCGTCCACCGCGGAGAGACAGTAGCTCCCACAGCAGATAGCTGTCAGCGACCTGCTTTAAGGGAAGTACTGCCTACCTCCTAGGCGGGAACATTTATACGGCTCACGCTCTATCCAAACCATATAACTTCCCACCCGCTGGTGGAATTCTGTAGGCCCCTGCAATCATTTCCCCCAACCTTGCTCTGCCGGTGGCACACTTGGCCGGAGAAGCAAGTAACATGACAAGCAACGGAGCAATGGCTTTCCAAAAAGCCTCAAAGGTGGCCCGAACACCGCCACACCAAGTAGCAGCCTCAGCGGCGCCCATGAAGCAAAGCTCGATGCGCAGCTTTGCCAGCGGGCCGCCACAGGATGAATTAAAGGATGCCGATACCCTAAAGAGGCCGCGGGACCCCCTTTCTACATCGAGTAGCGTGAGGAATACCCCCCCTAAGAGGAGCAGGACCAGCGCCCAAGACATTGATGAGATGGGAGCAATACTTGATGATCTCCTACATCAAATGAACGAGAAGGGCCAAAGGTCTATTAACATGGCCATCAAGAAGATGATCGGGCGGAAGTCAGTCAAATGGAAGTCAGGTCGCAGCTGAAGGCGCCAGCGGAGGAAAGGACAGAGCCAGGAGACTGCAAGTGCCACTGCCAACCTGCAGGCCCCCAACCCATGGTCAATTGTGATCCACACCCCAGTTGGTTCTCCCTATTCTCTTTCTCACTATGTAATAGCGCGGTCAATTTTCTCCGTTCTTAACGCTCAATGCTATAAAAACTACCTATCTCGATGCAGGATAAGATTTTCACAGGACCCTACACAGTTTTACAGCTTCGTAAATAGTAAGCGTAGAACGTCCGCACATCCATCCTCGCTATCTTTTCTCAATATGTCAGCAAACAATGATCAGGCAATTGTCGATCTTTGTGTCAAATTTTTCCATACAACCTATTCTCATGAAAGCTACTCTGGTCAGCCGTATCCATACAGTTAACCAAGGTCGAATGGCATCTTCAGCTCCTTGTTAAATGAAAGCTCACTGCTTCATGATCTTCGACTAGTTAAGTCGGTGTTTTCACCAGGTCCCGACGGAGTTCCCGGCTGTGTACTTAGGTACTGTGCCGACGCTCTGTGTGGACCCTTGCTTAAACTATTCACCCTATCCATTAACTAACTCATCATGCTTATCTGGATATCTGGAAGGAATCTTTTATTATTCCGCTCCATAAAAAAGGAAGCAAGTCTGGAGGTATATCTAAGCTATCCGCTATTCCTAAAATGTTTGAAAAAATTTTAACTCCGCATTTGCAACATCTCTGCAAATCACTTATATCTTCGCTCCATCACGGATTTATAAGGCGACGATCAACAACCACAAATTTATTAGAGTTTACCTCTTTTATCATTAAAGGCTTTCAAGGTAACTTGCATACGGATGTCATTTACACTGATTTCAGTAAAGCATTCGATTCTGTAAACCATTCCCTTTTAGCACAAAAACTTGACTTTTAGGGTTTCCGCCTAATCTTTTGAGATGGATTTCTAGCTACCTTCGTTCTAGGTCTCAAAGAGTCCTC
This sequence comes from Drosophila tristis, assembly GCA_018150885.1. NCBI lineage: Eukaryota > Metazoa > Arthropoda > Insecta > Diptera > Drosophilidae > Drosophila > Drosophila tristis. The sequence goes on along the minus strand of JAECWT010000202.1, from coordinate 461,583 downwards.
TGCAAAAACTCCTTCTCTTCACCTGTTAAGGTTACTTCTGGAGTACCACAGGGCAGCCATCTAGGCCCCCTACTATTCACACTCTTTATTAATGATTTGCCTTCAGTATTAACAAACTCTCGAGTACTCATTTCACTCTCGCTTGCAATCCGATCCAATAACTTTCAGTCATGGTGTTGTGCAAATATGTTACACCTAAATGCCTCGAAATGCAACGTAATGACATTTCATCGCTCCAGCCCCCTTTTGGCTCCTTATAGCCTCTGCGGTGGTTCTCTTGAGAGAATTACCTTGGTTGACGATCTTGGTGTTAAATTAGACCCAAAGTTAAAGTTTTCTAAACACATTTCCACTATGGTAAATAAGGCCATGGGTGTGCTTGGGTTTATAAAGAGGTGGTCAAAGGAATTTGACGACCCCTATATAACGAAGACTCCCTACATCTCGCTTGTTCGTCCGATTTTAGAGTACGGCTCTTGTGTATGGTGCCCCAGTACAAAGTACACCAGGACCGTATAGAATCAGTCCAGAAAACTTTTTTTTTTTCTCTGCGTGGGCTTAACTGGGATGCAGGTGTGAGACTGCCATCTTACAATCGTAGATTGCTTTTAATAAACCTTCACCCCTTAGTTAGTCGTAGAAAAATGCTTGGTGTGATTTTTAACCACAACCTGATCAAGGGCCGCATAAACTTTACGATTCCTCTTAGTAGATCAGAAACTTCATTCCTTTTTTCCTTCCGCTTTGTAGATCGAATTATTCCTTGCACGAACCATTTAGGATCCTTTGCTCGGACTTCAATTCCCTCTACCAAATAATATCGACTACTAAATCCCTTCCTCTTCTTAAATCATTAATACTAACATACCTTTCCCGTAATTTGTACTATTTTTTATCTATCTGTGCATGTTTAGTCTAACACCTATCTTTCCTGCATGCTCGCGATCGGTTCGGTAACACGCGTCGCGCGTCATGCGGCAGCGCCCCTCGGTCGGTTGGGCGGGAGGAGGGGCTGCGTTTCTGTCTGGGTTCCGCGCGTAACAGGCTTCTGCTTGGTGTCGCATGGGCCACTGGATGGTGCAGTCATTGCATATCAACGTCCAGACGATCTAGGGTTCTTGGATGAGGGCCACGTCCACCGCCTTCTCCTCCATAAACTGCAGCACGTCCTCTGATGGTACACTTGAGTGATGCCGATTAATCTGCATCACCTGCTATTCAGAGGACCTTGGATGTCGCGGTACTGCTACCGCCAGGGTGCCCATACCAAAAGATATGCGGCAGTCCGTTTCAATGAGTTTGGCAAGGCTTTCCTGACCAATGCTGATCCAGAGTTCCTTGCCGTTCCCCTTGTCTCGCACTATCGTCCTTGTGATGGTCCAGTCAGGTGTCTCCAGGATCCAGTTCTGTGTCTTCATCAGAACGAGTGTGTCCTCATCCGCCTTGATCAGGGGGGGAATCCACACCTTCATGATCGTTCTCCTGGGAATTTGATCCGTGGGGACCACGCGGAGTGCCGCTCCTGGCCAAAGTTCACCAAAACCTTGACTGTGGTTTTGATAAACTCAAGAATTTCTGCATTGCCACTGCTTTGGTTCCCTTATACCACTTGTTCAGTCCCATATTTAGAGGGCAATAACAATTGCTGACTATCACAATTGCCCAATAACACAATATCATATTAAATCCGAATTAATTCAATATTAATTCGAATTCCCTTTTACCATATTCTTACTAGACTCAGAACCTTTCTGTACCTTTTGTTACCTATAAATAGAAGTGTTCTGACACCGCGTGATCACCTGGGATAGTCAAGCCACACATCTATTGGCACCGGATCCGGACTGCTCGTCGTTCCTTCACGGTCGCCCGAGGGGGGCAGGGGGTGCCAGGCCCCACCTTGAGTGCGTTGAAGTGTCTTTCAACGCCCGGAGGCTCCCGCCTTTTTCTTTTTCTACGTCTTTTTTCTTCCTATTTTCGTCTCTACTTTGGGGTTGCACACATTCCACTCCAGGCATCGCAGCTGATCGTATACCAGGGATGGAGAGTGCAGGCCACTTACCAGCTGATCGACAGCAGTGCTGCGAAGGGGGACTGGGTGTCAAAGCAGCCAGCCCTTGACAGCGGGTACCGCGGAGAGACAGTAGCTCCCACAGCAGATAGCTGTCAGCGACCTGCTTTAAGGGAAGTACTGCCTACCTCCTAGGCGGGAACATTTATACGGCTTACGCTCTATGTTCATAAACATGAACAGGAACAACACAGGCCACCCCATAAATAATACAGTCCACTTGAAGGAGGCCACTTGAGAAAAGACACATAAATCTAGGATCGGTTCGACCATAAAGTCATCTACATGGGTCGCGTCGAACCCAAATCTGTCGACACACTTGTCGCACAGTCACACACACTTGTCACTATCAAGGATGATCGTGGGAACAAGTGCCGCACATTTGTTCTTTTCTTAGCGTTGGTCTTAGTTTAATTATGTTAGAGTTTCCTATATATAGTGCATAAGTTTTGAGAATAAAACAGTTCGAATTTACAACTCGTCTCAGTAACATCAACATTTGGTCCTTCGAGCCGGATTCATTATTCAGAATAGTCTGGAGAACAGAAGTCGCATCAACATTTGGTCCATCGAGCCTCTGAGTTTCCCCCACCCGCGGTAAGAAATTCAGACATATCAGCACCAGAGCCCCTGTTATCCCCCACCAGTGGTAAGAGACAGAATAGCATAAAACCTTGACTTTTATAGCAAGGTAGCTATCGAAAGCATCGAGCCCCTGTCATCATAAATTAGAAGCGAACATGATGCTGCTACAAAAGAGTTCATTAAGCAAACCATTTTCTCAGAGCAGTTCGGAAAATAATCTGATCTATTTAGCAAGAATCAGAAAGGCCATCGAGAAAAACCATTCGGAATTGTTAAACGAGGGTTACGGAGGGGAGGAATATTTCGAAAGGAATATATTTCAATATTTAATGGAAAAAGCTAAATCTCTCGAAAACGCAACTCTTATGTTATACAAGTGCGACCAACTTAATAATTATATAAACGATAAAGCATTTAATGATATAATAGGACACGATATCCGGAGGATAAATAGTGGATTTTCCAAAATATCAGAGCTATTTCATGGGCTTCAATTATCGCATCTCACAAAAGACCTCATCGAGAAGAAACGTGAAACTTTCAAGGAAAGTGGGCCAAAAGCAGCAATTCTAAGAAGCCGGTGGAATGGAATGGAATCTAACACCGAACACCGACACCGAACAGAAGCAGAAGAAAGACGACAATCAAACAAAAATGCCAACTTGTCATCTAGATGCAAAGGAGGAAGAGAAAATCGAAGAATCATCGGTTAAAGAAGCAGTCGAAGAACAAAAAGCCGACGAAAAGATAGCAAACGACGACGACGATGATGATGATGATGAGGGTGTGTCGGGTGCCCAGAAGGCGCACCAGCGTGTCCAGAGTCCCACCAAAATATCTTCGCACACGCCAGTGACTCAGAATGGTCCGCTGGGTGCCCTCAACGAGGAGGACTACTCCACGAGCACGCCCACACAGCAGAAACAGGAAGGGTTGGCACAGGAGCAGGAGAAGGAGCAGCAGACGCAATCGCAGACAGATGGCAACATTACAGCGACAAGCCGATCCTGTTCAGGGCACAACGTAGTGCCACTTTCGATGAGTCGACGCAGATCGGCAAGAGCATGCAACGGTCGGAGACGATGCCGGTAGCTAGCAGTGGGGTGACCCACAGCCTGGCCAATATCGGATCATCACTGAAGTTTACATTCGGACGTTATTCACCCGCACAATTGTCCCTTAAGAAAGACTTAAAATTGCCCGCCAATATAATAGAAAATATCTCGAGCATAAGTCGCAGTCTGATGGGAAGGAAGTCCAACGAATTGATCCAAGGATCCCTGGATATCCCTGGCGCCATATCGACCAATACAACAGAGGAAAAAGTAACGATGGAGCCGAACGATGCTTACCAATGCACGTTCACAGAAACCAAACCACTTCCAAACTGGGTGAAGTTAAAAAGCCGACAGATCGTGGAAAACCTCCCAAATGAAGGAATACTTTATCAGCAAGAAGAAACGACAACAGTGCAAAATCATACCGGAAAAGGAAAAAACTATCATCCATTTTATATCACAAGCAATATTAATGGCAAAGATGTTTTGACACCAGGACATTTTCAAATTTGCAAATATACATTGCTAATACCAGTTCCAAAAGAAGATGTAGCCATAACATCTTTTCAAAAGTGGAAACTGATTCAAAAGAAGTTTTGGAAAAAACCCAAGGATAAACTACAAAAGCTAAAAGAACTCAGCTCTCATCCCGAGAAGTACTCCGGATTCTTCACACTGAAGCGGTATGTACGGAAGAAGGTCAGATTTAAAGACAGTCGACATAAACCGCTCGTACCCCCGGAAAGATGTTCAAACCATGAACAGAACTCTACACCACACAGCGACAGTCCCAACCTTGGCGGACCATGGGCAGCACCACACCACGGTGCAATAATCACAAACCTTGCAGACCGCGGTAAGATGTTCATAGACATGAACAGAACCGACAGCAGTTCACGCCGCAGACAAATACAGTCCTCTTGAACGAGGCCTACACACCCACAGCTATCTCAACTCTAGCGGATCGCGGGCAAGATGTTCATAAACATGAACAGGAACAACACAGGCCACCCCATAAATAATACAGTCCACTTGAAGGAGGCCACTTGAGAAAAGACACATAAATCTAGGATCGGTTCGACCATAAAGTCATCTACATGGGTCGCGTCGAACCCAAATCTGCCGACACACTTGTCGCACAGTCACACACACTTGTCACTATCAAGGATGATCGTGGGAACAAGTGCCGCACATTTGTTCTTTTCTTAGCGTTGGTCTTAGTTTAATTATGTTAGAGTTTCCTATATATAGTGCATAAGTTTTGAGAATAAAACAGTTCGAATTTACAACTCGTCTCAGTTACATCAACACTCTATCCAAACCATATAACTTCCCACCCGCTGGTGGAATTCTGTAGGCCCCTGCAATCATTTCCCCCAACCTTGCTCTGCCGGTGGCACACTTGGCCGGAGAAGCAAGTAACATGACAAGCAACGGAGCAATGGCTTTCCAAAAAGCCTCAAAGGTGGCCCGAACACCGCCACACCAAGTAGCAGCCTCAGCGCCGCCCATGAAGCAAAGCTCGATGCGCAGCTTTGCCAGCGGGCCGCCACAGGATGAATTAAAGGATGCCGATACCCTAAAGAGGCCGCGGGACCCCCTTTCTCCATCGAGTAGCGTGAGGAATACCCCCCCTAAGAGGAGCAGGACCAGCGCCCAAGACATTGATGAGATGGGAGCAATACTTGATGATCTCCTACATCAAATGAACGAGAAGGGCCAAAGGTCTATTAACATGGCCATCAAGAAGATGATCGGGCGGAAGTCAGTCAAATGGAAGTCAGGTCCCAGCTGAAGGCGCCAGCGGAGGAAAGGACAGAGCCAGGAGACTGCAAGTGCCACTGCCAACCTGCAGGCCCCCAACCCATGGTCAATTGTGATCCACACCCCACGAAGCCCAGTGCGACTAAGGCGACGCAAACTGAGGAGAAGAGCGCTCGCGTCAAGCCCAGGCAAGGCCATCCGGACACCATCCGGCAAGAGGGGACCAAAAACTAGACAAACAAGGCAGAACGCGCTGACCCAACCCAGAAATGGAATGAGGTCAGAGGTAGGCGTGCCCGGCCAGATGCAGTGCTGGTCAAATGCACCGAGGAGGCATCATACGCCGACATCCTCAAACTGGTGAAGGCAGCACCAACTCTCCAGACCCTAAAAAACAAGGTTCAGGGTATCCGGAAGACTGCCTCTGGGGAGCTGCTGCTTAGGATGCAGCAACCCTCCGACCCAGCCACTCAGGAGCTACAGACGGCTATAAAAGAAGCGCTTGGTGACAAGGCAGCTGTGAAAGCCATGCAGGAGACAGCCGCGATCGAAGTCCTCGACCTAGACGAGCTTACGACAAGCGAGAAAGTATGGAAGGCCATAGCCGCAGCGATCGGACGATCAAGACTTTATAAAAAATTTCGAGAAGTTGGTTCTCCCTCTTCTCTTTCTCACTATGTAATAGCGCGGTCAAATTTCTCCGTTCTTAACGCTCAATGCTATAAAAACTACCTATCTATCTCGATGCAGGATAAGATTTTCACAGGACCCTACACAGTTTTACAGCTTCGTAAATAGTAAGCGTCAAACGTCCGTACATACATCCTCGCTATCTTTTCTCAATATGTCAGCAAACAATGATCAGGCAATTGCCGATCTTTGTGTCAAATTTTTCCATACAACCTATTCTCATGAAGCTACTCTGGTCAGCCGTATCCATACAGTTTACCAAGGTCGAATGGCATCTTCAGCTCCTTGTTAAATGAAAGCTCACTGCTTCATGATCTTCGACTAGTTAAGTCGGTGTTTTCACCAGGTCCCGACGGAGTTCCTGGCTGTGTACTTAGGTACTGTGCCGCTGCTCTGTGTGGACCCTTGCTTAAACTATTCACCCTATCCATTAACTAACTCATCATGCTTCCCCCCATCTGGAAGGAATCTTTAATTATTCCGCTCCATAAGAAAGGTAGCAAGTCTGATGTAAATAATTATAGAGGTATATCTAAGTTATCCGCTATTCCTAAAATGTTTTCGAAAAAATTTTAACTACGCATTTGCAACATCTCTGCAAATCAATTATATCTCCGATGCGACCCATGTAGATGACTTTATGGTCGAATGGCCGATCCCAGATGTAGGTGTCCCTTTTCTCAAATGGCCTGCTTCAAGTGGACTGTATTATTTATGGGGTGGCCTTGCCCGCGATCCGCTAGAGTTGAGATAGCTGCGGGCTTGTAGGCTTCGTTCAAGAGGACTGTATTTGTGTGCGGCGTGAACTGCTGTCGGTTCTGTTCATGTTTATGAACACTACTTGTACCCGTACTCAGTCAGTAAATACATTTTTGATTTTGATTTGATTTTTATACCCGTACTCAAAAAAGAGTTAAGGGGTATATTAGATTTGTGGTAAAAGTGGATGTGTGTAACGCAGAGAAGGAAACGTTTCCGACCCCATAAAGTATTTATATTCTTGATCAGCATCAATAGCCGAGCCGATATAGCCATGTCTGCCTGTCCGTGTTGTTGAGATCCTAGATCTCAGACACTATAAGAGCTAGGGCAACACAATTTGGTTTCCAGACTCATGTGATATCCCACTGCTACAAGTGAATTTCAAAATTTCGCCACGCCCCGTTCCGCCACCACAAAGGACGAAAATCTGTGGCAGGCATAATTTTAAAGATACGATAAAACAATATGTCCCCTTAAAAAAAAACAAAAACAAAATTTGTTGGTCAAATTTTGGCCCAGCCTAATGTAGATGTAGATAACAGATGTAGCAAAAAAAATGTAAAATGTAAAATTTTTTTTTAATTCTAAATAATCGAATCAAAATCAAAAATGGATATACTGACTGAGTACGGGTATAAGTAGATTCGCGTCCCCAGAAGCGAATCGCGCGTTCCTTCTCGTTTTACTTTGAAATTGAGTTGCGCTCCTAATGGATTTAAGGTGACGAGGAAGACTGTTCCATAAGCGGATTGCATTGACAATTCACTGCCTCTTCGAGCAAAGCTTTTGAATTTAAGGGCATAGATAGTTGTTGGTTCGCTGTGACGTAGCAGGGTTAAGTTTGCAGTAAAGGTAAATCGGTTCTTGAGTCGTCACAATTTTATGAAATTATCCAAGTGGTCAAGTTAAGGTCAAGTAGTTTATTAGTTAGGTGTGATACATGGTCAAAACGTCTTAAATTAAACACATATCGGACAATTTAATTAAAGGCTACTACGAATGTGCGCATGTTGCGAGCGTCACTATGTCCAAATATTTCAACACCATAAAATAGAGTGGGGATCAGAATGACATTAGAAATTAGAAGTCTTATTTCTTCTGGCAAAAATGTTTTAGACGCTGAAAATTAGCGCAACATACCTTAGGTACGTCCTGTCTTCTTTGATATATGTTTGCTCCATGACAGTGTGCTACTAAATGTTGTACCCAGGTTAACTGCATGGTCTTCATAGGAAATGGGTGTATTGTCAATGCGAAGTTTCTCCAGATTGTTTGTACTAATAATTTTTTTAGCAATTGCGAAACATTTTGATTTATTTCCAAGCCATTCTCTTTTGCCCATTTCTCTATTATGGAAAGTGTCTGGTTTCCCAGCCTGATATTCCCCAACAAATTCCTCAAAATAGCCTTTGTTTTCTATTTGCATTGCCCACTGCATATAAATTACTCACTTTAATAGCCTATGCAACCGTTCTTTCGTCTCTTTGACTCGTTCCTTTCTCCTTTACTTTACTATCTGGCTATATCGCTCTTTCGTTCTATCGATCAATCTCTCGCTCTCTATTCTTAGCATCGCGTAGGGCACGGGCAATTCGGTCCGTTTGCCCTTATATGCCTTCGCAATGGTCATGATCTGGTCCAGTACTTGCATGCCTTTGCCATCTCTCGCACTTTTCTGTCGTCGCATATATACATACGCATATATTCGGTCAATTGGTGACACACGAATCGCGGCTATATATATGTATGCATCTCGCTTCAGCTTTCATTTCGCCTGCGCTATCGTTCTCTTTATCTATGCTGTTCTCTCGCATTCTTTCTCTCTATCTATCGCTCGTACTCGGCTCAGCAGCAGCCCGAGCTTCTTTCGCTTCTTTTGTTCTCTGTCTCGCTTGCATTAGGGCACGGGCAGTTCGGCCCTCCTGCCCTCTTCACTCTTTAATTGATCGTTATAATTATCGCACTCACTTTCTTTCGTCTTGATCTGGTCCTGAACCTGCAAGAACATACCTTCGCACTTTATATCAACATTCTACATACATAACAGCATATATAGTCCTCGGTCTCACATAGCGACATACGAATCGCGTTTTTCTATCCACACAAACAATATTGATCGTTGCCAGTCCTCTATACCGCGAAACTAATAAACTGAATATTCAACTAAGTTCAACTAATATTCAACTAAATCCAACGACTTTAATCATTAAAACAATTGCAACAGCTAGTGAAAAAGATCGCTAGCTCAACAATAAAAAGCAATAGCTATTAAAAACGCTTAATAGCTCAACAGAAAGCAATTTGTTACATGTACTGACACAAACAGTTATTTCGTTAACGGGACTTTGGACGTCATCAGAATATATGTAGATGTACTTCACAGATCATTAACATATATTGTAAACTCCCCGCGTAACTTTCATAAAAGTTGAAACATTCGTACCTGAGACTACGTACCGCCTGCAATCGATTTGTAAGATAAGACTTAACAAAGTTGACTGCAGTGTCTGAGAAATTGAATAAGTTCGTAAATTTTGGGCAGAGTATTTTATGGTTTACGGAGTCAAATGCCTATGGCCAAGAAGGGTTAAAAACGTAACGCAGTTCTTGTCAATCTGCTGTTGAATATCTTCCACCATATCCGTTATCGAAATTATAAAACTTCGTTTTTTTTCGAAATCCGACTGCTTTTGGCTCAATAGCGAGTTTTGAGTCCCAAGCTGTCAATCTGTAAAGACATACGATTTTCAAAAGAAATGGAAATATTAAAAAGGGTCTGAAGTCATTGTTATGTTTTGGGATGGGTAACATTTTTTCATGATATATACATACATACATACAGTCAGAAACGAGGACGTAGTAATGTTAAAAATATAAGTGACGTAGGACAAAATCTTTGGGAGTAGAATATTTAAAAAGTTGGGACTAATGTTATCTTAAGTATAGATGCAAATACATTACATTGTTTGGCGCACACAAAACTATTATCGCAGAGTGGGATTGAATTCAGGTACGTGTTGCTTGTCGCTTCAGGTACACCAATCATCTAAACCTTTTGTTAAGTTCTTCATCCTGCTCAGCATGCGGCTTACATTTAACTAATTTAAGTCCACCTTTGTTTAAAAGTGGAACAGTTCTGAAATTTTGATTTGTAATGGACACATTTAGCATATTTTATACCTTTGGTAACAGTTGCTCTTAATCGTTTGTATGTCAAACGAAACTCATATGTAACGCTTCCATTTAAGGAAAGCGTTCGATTTTGTATGTAACTGTTGAACCATGGTTTTTGTCTTAGCTTGGTTACTTTGGTTTTTATAGGAACAAAATTATTGAACAGGTACCTGAATATTGTTGTTTAAAACACTCAATTGACAATCAACACGGAGAGATTTGTAAATGCATTATTTTCTAGTTCTAGTTCATTAAGATCAATATTCTTATATTCTCTATACGTAAAGGAATCAGTTTTGTAATTTAAAGTCAAGTCATATGTCAGGAAAATAAGGACATGTTTAGACCTGGCGGTAGGAAGGGAACGCGCGAGGGAAAAAGGGAATGTGTCCGGGAACCAGATGACCTCACCTCCGACGTGTGGTGCCAAGGCACCACCAACGCCTTCTGTATTGTGGTGCTGTTCTCACAAAGATATAAAATACCGAGATTCAAACTACCAGCAATTGGTAGAACGACACTCGAGCTATCAAGCGAAGCCAAGTATCTTGTTGTCATCCTTGACTCCAAACGGAGGAAAGGAAGAAAAATGCAATTGCAGCTTTCTACACCTGTAGGAAGACCTTTGGACGAACATAGGGCTACACCCGCGCATCATCCACTGGATGTATACAGCGGTAATAAGACCCATCCTGACATACCCAGGCATGGTATGGGGGGAAGCAGTTAACAACAAATCCCACTTGGAGAACCTCCGTAGAGTCCAACAGCCCTCTGGCAGAACGAGCTCTCCATTTTAACCGACGAGTCAAAGACGGCCGAAGGGACAGGAGCTGCAATCTTCTCTACGGAACTAGCAACCGACATATCCCTAAGACTACCAGACTGGTGCAGTGTATTCCAAGCGGAGATATATACAGAATTACAAGCGGCTAACTTGGTATATTTCAGTTGGTTGACAGTCAGGCAGCCATCAAAGCCTTGGTATTCTGCAAGACCACAAGCACACTCGTACGTGATACGGTTGACGCGCTAAACCAGATCAGCGCGCACTCAATCATACTCACGTGGGTTCCGGGTCACACCGACATAGCGGGCAAGGAGAGTGCGGACGAGTGTGCCAGAGCTGGATCGGCCAAGCCAATGGCGGATGCAGTCAGCGACATACGGAGGCCACTACGAGACATCATCTCGCAGATGATTGGCCGAGCAAGAACGAGATCGGAGGTGGAACACCACACCCAACTGCGAGAGCTCTCACTTGCTTTGGCGCCATTATGACCCTATACGCACCAAGATTCTACTAAGCTTCAGGAAGAATCCGGTGCGAACACTAAAGGGAGTTATAACGGGACACTATGTCATCGGCCGCATGGCCACAAGGTACAGACTGCCCCACCATGACTTCTGCCGCAGCAGCAGGGACGATGAGGAAATAGAGAGTATCCAGCACCTTCTCTGCAACTGTCCTGCACCATGAGTGCGTCACCGAATACTCGGCACCAAATTTGTACTTTTCAACAAATAGGTTCCTCAGTATGTTATAAAAAACTAATGATGTAAATAACCTAACTATTAAATCGAAGATTAATTGATTAAAAGCGAAAGTTATTTAAGACGCCTACTGCGTCGTTCGATCTAGCCAAAGCGCCAGTGGGAGAGGCAGTGGATGATACATAGAGGAGGCTTGGCGGGTACGCTAGCTGGTGCTAGTAGCATAAGCTCCTCCATGCGTTCAATGCATTGAACGGCCTCTCTCTCATTACAGCGCACGTGCGCAAGGCCGCGCCACGTGAAGACTGCGGAGAGAATTCGGTGCTTCTTCATTCTCATGGACTCTTAGAATATGAGGTAATGCTCTCTTAAAATCTGCTCGTTGACATAAATAGCAGCTTCAGATTCAAAACCTACCGTAGACACTGGTGGCGGTACCAATGTTATCAATTTGACTTGACCGCTCGCGCAACACATTCCAGTAGCTTCATTTTTAAACTCAAATGCCTAGCAGTATTGGCACACAACGTTCATTTGTCCAATAGCAATGTTAATTAAATGAAGCTCGATAGGCGTCTAAAGCAACATTTCTATGTTGTTGATGATTTCGATTCCAGCGATTCCGTTCAACTTCATTCCTCGTTTCGCGTTGCTCGTCGGTTTGACGTGCTCTTCTATATCTGTGACTTGCAGAATTGTGAGTTATGCGACTTAAGCCTGTAGACGTATAATTGCTAGCATTTTTGAAAACGAAAATTTCTTTGTAAATTAAAGAAAACTATTGCAACGCATCATATGATCGAAGTGTTTCGTATACAAAGCTACCTTTTCTACTGATAGGTCTCTCTGTCAAAGCTATTACCATTTGTTCAGGGTTTTTGCAGCCAATATATCGGGGATTGTAGACCCTTAAACCCTCCTCCTGACAATAACCACCACAACAACAAAAAACGAGAAGGAACGTGTGAGTCGCTTCTGGGGACGCGACTCTACTTATACCCGTACTCAGTCAGTGTTTACATTTTGGAGCATGATTTTTTAGAATTTTAGAATTAAAAGAAAATTTTACATTTTACATTTTTTTGCTACATCTGTTATCTACATCTACATCTACAATGTATATTTTACATCTAACATGTAGATTATAGATGTACCATTTATATTCTACATCTCCTCCTCTAGGGGTTGCTCGCGCACTGAACGCGGCAGAGTGTGCGAGCGAGAGAGAGAATGAGTAGTGTGTCTCTGGCTGGAGGAGGCGGGGGAACCAACAGAAAATTAATTTCTTCATTCTGGCTATAATTATGATCCGATCTGATTCATATTCGGCAATCTGGTAGATATGGGCATTCTCTACGATACTGCGTTTTTAGTTTTATCGTATCTTTAAAATTGTGCCTGCCACAGATTTTCGTCCTTTGTGGGGGTGGAAGGGGGCGGGGCGAAATTTTGAAATACACTTGTAGCAGTGTGATATCACATGAGTCTGAAACCAAATTTGGTTGCCCTAGCTTTTATAGTCTCTGAGATCCAGGCGTCAAACAAGACGGACAGACGGACGGACAGACGGACGGACGGACGGACAGACAGACATGGCTCTATCGACTCGGCTATTGATGCTGATCAAGAATATATATACTTTATGGGGTCGGAAAATTTTCCTTCTCTGTGTTACACACATCCACTTTTACCACAAATCTAATATACCCCTTAACTCTTTTTTGAGTACGGGTATAATTAGCGAAATCGGTCCAGCCGTTCACGCGTGATGCCGGGACCAAGGGAAATAGGGATTCATTTGTATATATATAGATATATATTTTTTCATTAAAACATACAGCCATGTGATTAATAATAAGGACACTGGGCCATGCTTCAGAAAATGCTCTATAAAATTACTATTTTCTGGAATTTTGCGGTGGTCTTAATTTTTATACCCGTACTCAAAAAAGAGTTAAGGGGTATATTAGATTTGTGGTAAAAGTGGATGTGTGTAATAACGTAGAGAAGGAAAATTTTCCGACCCCATAAAGTATATATATTCTTGATCAGCATCAATAGCCGAGTCGATATAGCCATGTCTGTCTGTCCGTCCGTCCGTCCGTCTTGTTGAGCGCCTGGATCTCAAAGACTATAAGAGTTAGGGTAACCAAAGTTGGTTTCCAGACTTATGTGATTTCACACTGCTACAAGTGTATTTCTAAATTTCGCCGCGCCCCCTTCCGCCTCCACAAAGGACGAAAATCTGTGGCAGGCACAATTTTAAAGATACGATAAAACTAAAACGCAGTATCGTAGAGAATGACCATTTCTATCAGATTGCCGAATCTGAATCAAATCGGATAATAATTATACCCAGAATGAAGAAATTAATTTTCTGTAGGTCCTCCTCCTCCGCCTCCATTTTTCCATTATCAATATCTACCAATTGTTTGGAAAAAATTTCCCCAGAATTCTCGTTCTGCAATTCGACTTGCACGTTTATATTTAATTTGAGCGTTTTAACGACTTTCCATAAAACGAATGACTTTAAACATGCGTTAAGTTCGTCAGCTGGTGTTGATCATGGTATTACTGGTAGTGCTTGGCGAAAATCTCCTGCTAATAAAATCAGTGCACCACCAAACCTGGTTTGGTTCTTTCGGAAATCTTGCAACGTGCGGTCTATGCTTCCAATGATTTTTTGTGTGCCATCGTGCACTCATCCCAAACCATTGATTTGCTCTGTTGCAACACTTTGGCCATCGCAGAATTTCTTGAAAGGTTGCAAGTTAGTGTTTCATTTATTTCCATGTTCAACGGCAACTTGAGTGTGGAAAGAGCTGTTCGACCGCCTTCCAACAACGTAGCTGCAATACCTGAAGAAGCAAGTGCAAGTGTGATACCATTTTGTCATCGAATCATTGCCAAAATCAATGATATCAAAAAAACGTTTTCACAATCCCACCGGGAGCATCTAAAAAAAAAAACCGGCTTTTGCATCGTTCACTACTTTCATTAGCATACCGTAGACACTGGTGGCGGTACCAATGTTATCAATTTGACTTGACCGCTCGCGCAACACATTCCAGTAGCTTCATTTTTAAACTCAAATGCCTAGCAGTATTGGCACACAACGTTCATTTGTCCAATAGCAATGTTAATTAAATGAAGCTCGATTGGCGTCTAAAGCAACATTTCTATGTTGTTGATGATTTCGATTCCAGCGATTCCGTTCAACTTCATTCCTCGCTTCGCGTTGCTCGTCGGTTTGACGTGCTCTTCTATATCTGTGACTTGCAGAATTGTGAGTTATGCGACTTAAGCCTGTAGACGTATAATTGCTAGCATTTTTGAAAACGAAAATTTCTTTGTAAATTAAAGAAAACTATTGCAACGCATCATATGATCGAAGTGTTTCGTATACAAAGCTACCTTTTCTACTGATAGGTCTCTCTGTCAAAGCTATTACCATTTGTTCAGGGTTTTTGCAGCCAATATATCGGGGATTGTAGACCCTTAAACCCTCCTCCTGACAATAACCACCACAACAACAAAAAATTAGCGAAATCGGTCCAGCCGTTCACGCGTGATGCCGGGACCAAGGGAAATAGGGATTCATTTGTATATATATAGATATATATTTTTTCATTAAAACATACAGCCATGTGATTAATAATAAGGACACTGGGCCATGCTTCAGAAAATGCTCTATAAAATTACTATTTTCTGGAATTTTGCGGTGATCTTAATTTTTATACCCGTACTCAAAAAAGAGTTAAGAGGTATATTAGATTTGTGGTAAAAGTGCATGTGTGTAATAACGTAGAGAAGGAAAATTTTCCGACCCCATAAAGTATATATATTCTTGATCAGCATCAATAGCCGAGTCGATATAGCCATGTCTGTCTGTCCGTCCGTCCGTCCGTCTTGTTGAGCGCCTGGATCTCAGAGACTATAAGAGTTAGGGTAACCAAAGTTGGTTTCCAGACTCATGTGATTTCACACTGCTACAAGTGTATTTCTCAATTTCGCCGCGCCCCCTTCCGCCTCCACAAAGGACGAAAATCTGTGGCAGGCACAATTTTAAAGATACGATAAAACTAAAACGCAGTATCGTAGAGAATGACCATTTCTATCAGATTGCCGAATCTGAATCAAATCGGATAATAATTATTCCCAGAATGAAGAAATTAATTTTCTGTAGGTTCCCCCGCCTCCTCCAGCCAGAGACTTGATACTCTATCTTCTTCTCGCTCGCACACTCTGCCGCGTTCAGTGCGCGAGCAACCCCTAGCGGAGGAGATGTAGAATATGAATGGTACATCTATAATCTACATGTTAGATGTAAAATATACATTGTAGATGTAGATAGCAGATGTAGCAAAAAAATTGAACATGTAAACTTTTTTTTTTAATTCTAAAATTCTAATAAAAAATCATGCTCTAAACACTGACTGAGTACGGGTATAAGTAGAGTCGCGTCCCCAGAAGCGACTCACACGTTCCTTCTCGTTATAAATAGATTTATGTTTGCACTCCATAAACAAAAAGTAAAAAATTCAGGTATAATGGTGAAAAAAAAAATAAAAAATTTTATTCGGTACGTCATCGACTTTTGGCTGTGCGAAATAATAGGGACACCGAAATAAAACGTGTTATATTTCGTAAAAACCGCGTGTTTCAAAGAGGTTTTTGGTCTTAAACTATTGATTGTAATTTGTTTTAGTAATTTTAGATATAAAAACATCCATAAAACAAAGTTTAGATATTTGGGATGGGAAGGAACGTGCTTAAATGTACTCAGATACCCATGGACATGAAAAAGTCCACAAAAATGGATTTTCGTAGCGGAATATTTGCCGAAACATTGACGTTTTTCAAGGAAAGTAATGATAATGCAATAAAACATAATATTTAAGAGCAAACACGGGAAAAAAAAATCAAAAATATTCCAAATTCTGGAGAAATATGTGATGAGATTCGTGAGGCAAGACCCATTTAAAATTTCTTATAATTAAAAAATATTCTATGGAGGCAAACCCTTCTAAAATATGAATAACACTTGAAGCTAAGCAAAAAGTTCCGTGTCTATTGAATAGGAATATACCAAAGATGATGATGGTCGCTGCGAACCATGAACCAAGGAACCCCCATACCATAATTTATGTTTAATAGTTTTAAGTTCTTCAAATTTGTGTTTATTGGTCTTCGCACATGCTGAGCTATCAATCAAATGATGATGGTCGCTGCGGACCATGAACCATTGGCCTGAGAACTAATGGCACAGAATATGAAGTCGACGTCGCGATAGACGCGTCGGTCAAACCAAACACTTTTTTTTCTTTAACGATCATTATTCTGCCCGTCTGACGTAGCGGGAGAGAAACAAGCTTCGGGCTATGCACAAACGGCTTCATATTCTGCTCGCCAACAGAGAAGCATTCGTTTGCCCTATGCACAATTGCTCGGCTTCCGCAGCGGCAGAGAAATAAGTAACGTATTTGCCTTCGTGTCTGTTGTCTTCGCACAACGCACCACAACGAATGTGTGAGTCTGTGTGCCGACCCCAGTTTTAAAGCGAGACAAGTGCGAGCATTTCAAATAAAGTGGTCGGCTGTTTGGTCGGAAACGGTAACAAGCTTAATTATGACGATTGTTAATAGACGGATAACTGTACAATTTGTGGAATCATTTGAAAAATTTGATTTTCTTGAGACGAACATTTACTCAAAAATGAAAGCATAGAATATGAAAATACTATTAGTCTGGCGAATACCTTTACAATACCATTAATAATGTATAAAAAAAAAACTATTGGAACCAATCGGACAAGATGTACTCAACCAAACAATGCAATACGTGTTTGAATCCAGATTGTTCCAAATGCAAATATGTACAGCTATTTAAAACTAACACATGTTATCAAACGTCAAAATTTCAACAAATAACATTAAGCCTCTTAAGTAATAGTTACCAATTAATTTAAATACAAATTTGTTTACTATTTCTTAAATTGTAGCCAGGTTATTTAAAATGCGTCAAATGATGCAGCTGATACAACAATTTTCGTTTTCCCAACTCACAGCTGTGTTAATGAAAATAAAAAAATAGCAATTTTTACAATTTTACTCAGTAAGAATTAGAAACATAGAACGCACAAAATATTTAACAGATTCTGCTAAAAAAATTTGGAATTAAATGGAGCTAGATAGGCCCTTTCGCCCACTGCCAGTCCAAAGCAATTCCTTTTCAACTAATAAAGGTTTCAAAAACAAATATATCAACACAGACATGTCTAATTTAAGCTAGCCCGAGTAATTTTCTCTGTCAACACAATTTTTTTTATCTATGACAATGTAGACAAATAAATAAACCATCGTTTAAAGGTAACAATCACTCTAAAGATGATAAGAAACACAAAAATTTGCATTCAAATATCTTTATGTATAAGAATACGTTCTCTATCACTGAATTCTAGTCAGTAAACATCTGTACGTTCCGACTTATTATGAATAGCCTAGTCGATGTGTTAATCTCCGGTCTCCTTTTTAATTTTTCACTAATTTTAGTTTAAAAACGCGCCTATACATATTGGGTCTTTAAGACAGATTGAAATGAATCGATAGTATATACGAAAATTCGATCTATCTGTAATACGAAAATATATTTTTACGTTAATTCAAAATACATGTATCAAAGTAAAGGCTATTTAAGATCGAACGTGCTCCAAATTCTGGTGACTATTTTCAGACAGTTAAACGTGCGAATTCATTCATTCTGATATCCTCAATGTTAAAAGTTATACCTCCTTTTTATATATTTAGTTTATATTTACTAAAGATAGTTACTATTGACACTAAAAATCCTCGTTCATAAAATACGTTTTTGATTTTAGCTTCTAGCGGAGACTACTGCCACCGTAGTAAAATTTATGTTTTTCTTTCTTTTGCGGTACATGTTTTGTTTGCTATTTAAGAAAATCGATTTTATTTAATGATGAATGTGAATTCAGCCAAATCGAATTTACATATGCAATGCATAAAATGAATCGGATACAATCGAAGCACTACTTGACCTCCTTGACTTGCAATCCCGGAGGCAAAGACTGCTTAATTTTGTCCGCTTTTTCCTTATCCTGTACCACTAGCGTGTACAAAAAGCGCGAGCAGCGGATCTTGAATTTAGTATTTGTAGGATTCTTCTTGATTTTCACAGCACGCGCATCTGAACGACGTGCTTTATTAAGAAAATCTTTCACTTCTTTAATTTCTCGTGGCATCTAAATTTTAAAACCGTTAATTTATTAAAAGTTCGGTTATCGTGAAAAACCAGACTTACATTGGAATATTTATTCAGATTCCACTATAATCTCGAAAATTCCGTATTGTTCGGTCTAAAGCAGAAGAGGAAAGGAAACTTTGCCACCCATTTCCGGTTGTCAACATGAGTGTCAAATTTGCACAAGGTTGTATTGAAATTATGTATCAAAATTGTACAGTCAAGATAACCACACTCTACATAGAATAGACCAAACAACTGGTAAATGAAATAAGATTTGACACTATGCCAACTATACGGCAAGGAGAAAAAGATAGCATTAGAGATAGAACGCAGCGCTGCTCCCTGTTCCATAGAAAGTAGAGTCTTGCACGAATCCATTTAAAACAGCAAACGATACACTCATACACTAACATTGACCGGTATCAAAACATAAAGTCTGAGCTTCAAAGTAAGCGTTATGTTCATATTTGCGAGAACGAGATGCTTGCGCAGTCGTGAAATTCCGAAACATGCGAATGTCTGCAATAACTACTCGGTGCTTGGGATACCGTGGAACCATTCGAATGAATTTATATATTAAATTTATATATGTTGGCTGAGCAAAAAATTCCGAAAAATATGAAGCTGTCACATGAGTAGGACTAATAGCCTATTCACACTGGCGACCATCCACCATCCATTTCTGGGATAGTCCGTAAGGTTTTGCAGTTCCATCCATCTGGGATGTTCCTAATTCGCACGTTTCTGTCCGGTATTATTTCGATAATTGTCAAATGCAAATATAAATATTTGACATTCACAACGAAAAAATCGGAACTCACTACGAAAATGTAAGCAATGTCAGACAGGAAAATGGTAAAAAAAACAACAACAAAACATCTGATATGTCAGAATTGTCTCAGGCACAAAAACTCGGCTTCTGGACTATCCTCTGGGAATTCTTTTATGAATGCTCTGTCGGCTGACAGCCTGATTATCATATTACATTTCCAGCAACATGATTAGATTGTGCAAGAATATATTTTAGTTTAGCATCACATTCACAACCATTACAATACTATTAATTTTCATTTAATTTTTAAAAGTAAACAACAATTTCCACCTCACTAAATTGTGTGCATCAGCTGTTTTTCATGGATGGAAGATGGTGCCAGTGTAAATCGGTGTTTCACATCTTTCAAAATTTCCCACCGTTTCAGTGTGCAGAGAGTATTACCAGCATTCCCATGGGATGGGCTCAGTGTGCAGAGGGCATTTGGGAGTCGAACAAAGGAAGGATATCAATATAGAATCCAGAATTTAACTATTTTATTCAGATACAAAAATGTTTATTTCTGGCGATCCTATTTCCAATTATCTATTCGCCCAATGATGGCTGCGCTTTCTTCATTCATCGTTTTTCTCTGCTTTCATAAAAAGCTGGAATTTTTAACAGGCGTGTAACCGTAGTGCATGTACACCTGGTTACACACTGACCTCATATCGAGAGCGATAATTCTGCTTTCTCAGTTCGAGCGTACTACTGTATATATATACTTATAGATGTTCTGTCCCAGGTCCCCAGATCTTCGGCTCGTGGACCTCAGACGTTCGGCATTTTTTCGCCATGTTCGATTCGTGACGAGATGCGAAAGCAAGTCGAGAATTGCAATTGTATGTGTGTATACAAACATCACAAAATATTTGCCAATGTTTATTTTTCGGAACCGAGGTTTTGATTTTGTATGTTCCAGGTTACGTAAATGTGTGTGTGCCACGCTTTCCAAATACTGTCAATGTGTGTGTTCTACAATTTTTTGGCCGCTTGAAACGAAATTCGATTTGTTTTGAGGGCTGATGTAGCGACCTGAACTGACCTGCCGCAACATAAATGAGGAATGGGCAGATTAGGTGGGGTTGGGCGTGGGAAATAAATAAAAAATAAAAATAAAAGATGTTATTTGTTTTATTTATTTGAAATTGCACACTACATATACATACATATCCATATATACATATTAATTTAAATTAAACATAAATATTGTGCAAATGACATCGGCTTTCGACTTTGCAACATTTTCAATCAATTCATTTTTTCAGAGAGTTTTTCTATATATATTTATTAATCTTTTTACATATATAAAGACATATGTATATGAAAATAATTGGTATATGTATACACATATTTAGATTGTTTACCTTAAATCAATAACAATACTCAACATAATTGAACTTTTTCTTTCCAAAATGACTTCTTCTGTTAGGTTTCGGGATTTAAAAATTTTTATTGTACTTCTTTTTATGGAATAATTTTTTTTAAAGAAATTTTAGGTATGACTTAAGTATCTTATATCTAGTTGCATAGAACTTTGCAGCTTTGAAAAGCTGACATATGCAGCTATAAATCCGACCCAGACACTTTGTATCTGCAGCTTAACGTCTGGAAGACATTAATCTTTCAAATTCAAACTTCATAATTTTTTGCGGTATTTTTTTCAAAATGTTGACTGTAATAGGCTGTTACATTGGGGCTGCGTCATGCTTCTTTGCGTCTTGCCGGAGACGCAGTTTTTATACCCGTACTCAAAAAAGAGTTAAGGGGTATATTAGATTTGTGGTAAAAGTGGATGTGTGCAACGCAGAGAAGGAAACGTTTCCGACCCCATAAAGTATATATATTCTTGATCAGCATCAATAGCCGAGTCGATATAGCCATGTCCGTCTGTCCGTCCGTCTGTCCGTCTGTCCGACTGTCCGTCTGTCCGTCTTGTTGAGCGCCTGGATCTCAGAGACTATAAGAGCTAGGGCAACCAAATTTGGTTTCAAGACTCATGTGATATCACACTGCTACAAGTGTATTTCAAAATTTCGCCCCGCCCCCTTCCGCCCCCAAAAAGGACGAAAATCTGTGGCAGGCACATTTTTAAAGATACGATAAAACTAAAATCGCAGTATCGTAGAAAATGCCCATATCTACCAGATTGCCGAAATTGAACTAGATCGGATCATAATTATAGCCAGAATGAAGAAATTAATTTTCTGTTGGTTCCCCCGCCTCTTTCAGCCAGAGACACACAACTCATTCTCTCTCTCGCTCGCACACTCTGTTCAGTGCGCGATCAACCCCTAGAGGAGGAGATGTAGACTCTAAATGGTACATGAATAATCTACATGTTAGATGTAAAATATACATTGTAGATGTAGATGTAGATAACAGATGTAGCAAAAAAATGTAAAATGTAAAATTTTTTTTATTCTAAAAAATAATATCTCAAAAATTAAATACATACTGACATAAAATACTGACTGAGTACGGGTATAAGTAGAGTCGCGTCCCCAGAAGCGACTCACACGTTCCTTCTCGTTTTACATAGGTTAAGCCAAAGACAATATAAGTATAAGATAAATAACGCCATACGAAATTTTGGTACACGAATTTTTCATGCTGGATCTAGAGCTGGCTCCAGGCTCTCTTGAAATTTTTTAGAGAGAGAAAGAGCGCTCTAGAGCCAGCCGCCCTCTTGTATGCATACAGCATACGAAGGCACACGAATTTGGTTCTATGCCGATGCGACAGCCGAGCCGAGTCGTCGCGACGACTGTATGTGTGCACATGCATACGTTTTTTACAACGCTGTCGAAATATACCCTTCACTTTATAAGTGTAAGTTAATTTTGCAAGGCGCTTACCACCCCAATATTAATAAACTCTTTTATTGTATATCCCTCCAATGATAATTTCTTTTAACTTGGTATATAGCCTTTTCACACTGGGGACCATCCACCATCTACCATCCATTTCTGGGATGGTCCGTAAGGTTTTGCCGTTTCGAAAATTTCCCAGTTATTCCACCATCCATCTGGGATGTTCCTAATTCTCACGTTTCTGTACGGTATTTTTTCGATAATTGTCAAATGCAACCATAAATATATGACATTCACAACAAAAAAATCGGAATTCACTACGAAAATGTAAACAATGACAGACAGGAAAATGGTAAAAACAACAACGAAACATCTGATATGTCAGAATTGTCTCAGGCAGAAAAACTCAGTTTGTGGACTGGGAATTTTTTTATGAATTCTCTGCAAATCTCATGCAGTATATTGCACGCGCTGTTTGCTGACAGCTTTCCGACTGCTCTGTACTCAGAAAAAGAACCCATAGTATACAATGCCATAGCCATAGGCTATACATAACTTTGCTTAAAAAACGCCTCTTTGTTTTCGGGTATAACTTCACTCCAAACCGCTTATCAAAAATTATAGAATATATAATTGTATTTAAAACATTGATTGAATTTAGTAGAAGCAGTCACAAATTACCACGCTTCAGTGTTTTCAAAACAGATATCCATTCCAATAAATTCTCCTCGTCAATGTTGACCACATTATTATCATCATCCATGTCCAGCAACATGATTAGATTATGCAAGAATATATATTGGTGCTGAATCAAATTCACAACCATTGCAATATTATTAATATTGTTTTAAATTATAAAAAAAGAAATTTTCCGCCGCACCAAATTGTGTGCACAGCTATTTCTCATGGATGGTGGATGGTGGATGGTGTCAAATTGAATCGGTGTTTCACATCTTTCAAAAATTCCCACCGTTCCCCCAGGATGGACTCAGCGTGCAGAGAGTATTATTCGATAATAATTAGCGGATATACTTATATAATAGCCTTTTTACACAGGGCGCGTCTGCTATCGATACCGATATCGGAATAGACGCAATGAAGCAGAAAAGGCGTTTACATTGGCAGACGTGCGTCTGGAATTTGGATTTGGGTGCAAATCAACAGAATTATGCAAGACGGCAGAAAAATGGACGAAAGAGAATTGATTCTCATATTTATATATTATTTTCACACATTTCTTTGTAGAGTTTGTGGGACTTCTTCTTCAAATTATGAAAACCACCGAAGTTAGTCTCCAGTAGTGTCTTAATGGCATCAGGGGGTCAGAAAAATGTCGTATGAGAATAGTACAATCAGTTTCAAGTAATTTATTTAATGATTTTATGTATATTTTCACCTTTTTGCACAATCATACATTTTTAGCGCCAAAATTTGAGTTTTGATCTACAAGTTTTTGTTGTTATTAGTTGATAGTTGAGCTGTTAGGCAGAAAATAGCAAATATGAGCAAAAGCAATCGAATATATCGAATAGACGCACATGAATCAGAAACTGACGCAACTTTTTTCCACCACTAGGGCCCTATGCTTAACCTATGTAAAAAAAACTGCGTCTCCGGCAAGACGCAAAGAAGCATGACGCAGCCCCAATGTAAACAGCCTATTCAAGTACATAATATATTTAATACATGACTTCACATTGGAATAATTGTCACTAGGGTATTCAGCACGCGACGTATTCAACGCCGGTAAATAATTTCGTTTCTCAACTCATTAACAGGTTTTCGTCTCGAAAATCGTCCGCTTCGCACAAGTACGCACACATACGCACTTGCTGGTTCTGTGTGTACTCACACATGCAAGCTGATTCTATTTTTAGATTCGTGTGAGCGAGATGGCGCGAATTTCGTCACTGGCTGAAAAATTGCCTTGCATATGGCAATTGAAATGTATGAGCGTTCCGAATCTTATACTTATATTGTCTTTGGTTAAGCCACTAACCATACAGTATATAGATGTGCCAGTTCATACAACGAAAGGGGCGCAGCTGAGTTTTCTGTCCCAGCACCCCCAGACCTTCGGCAGGGGTGCTGGGACCATTCGGCTGTGGTGCTGAGACGTTCGGGTCGTGGGCCTGAGACGTTCGGAATTTTTTCGACATGTTCGATTCATGACGAGATGCGAAAGCAAGTCGAGAATTGCAAATGTATGTGTGGTACACAGACACGACAAAATATCAATTCTTATTTTCCGAAAGCGTTTTGAGTTTGTTTTGAGTTTCGTTTCCAAGTTGCGTAAATGTGTGTGTGCCATGTATTCATTTTTGGCCGCTTGAACTGAATTTCGCTTTTTCGTTTTGTTTTGAGGGCTGCTGCAACATAAATGAGGAATGGGCAGAGTGGGTGGGGGTGGGAAACAAATACAATATATAAATTAAAAGCTGTTATTTGTTTGATTTATTTGGAATTGCACATTTACATATACATATTCCCTATTTCAGACAGGTTTATTATACCCGTACTCAAAAAAGAGTTAACGGGTATATTAGATTTGTGGTAAAAGTGGATGTGTGTAACGCAGAGAAGGAAACGTTTCCGACCCCATAAAGTATATATATTCTTGATCAGCATCAATAGCCGAGTCGATATAGCCATGTGCGTCTGACCGTCCGTCCGTCTTGATGAGCGCCTGGATCTCAGAGACTATAAAAGCTAGGGCAACCAAATTTGGTTTCAAGACTCATGTGATATCACACTGCTACAAGTGTATTTCAAAATTTCGCTCCGCCCCCTTCCGCCCCACAAAGGACGAAAATCTGTGGCAGGCACAATTTTAAAGATACGATAAAACTAAAAACGCAGTATCGTAGAAAATGACCATATCTACCAGATTGCTCAATATGAATCAGATCGGATCATAATTATAGCCAGAATGAAGAAATTAATTTTCTGTTGGTTCCCCCGCCTCCTCCAGCAAGAGACATGATACTCATTCTCCTTCTCGCTCGCACACTCTGCCGCGTTCAGTGCGCGTGCAACCCCTAGCGTAGGAGATGCAGAATATAAATGGTACATCTATAATCTACATGTTAGATGTAAAATATACATTGTAGATGTAGATAACAAATGTAGCAAAAAAATGTAGTTTTTTTTTAATTCTAAAATTTTAAAAAATCATATTCTCAAAAATGTATATACTGACTGAGTACGGGTATAAGTAGAGTCGCGTCCCCAGAAGCGACTCACACGTTCCTTCTCGTTAAATTACATATTGTGCAAATGCCGTCGGCTTTCGACTTTGAAACTCTGTCAACAAATTTCTTTTTTTCAGAGAACTTTTATATATATTTATATACATTCTTTATATATATTTATACATATATGTAAAGAATTTTTATTTTCATATACATATGTAGATTTTTTACCTTAAATCAATTATTTATCATATACGTATGTACATGCATTGATTGTTACTTTTATGTACGTACATAAATATTGTGCAAGTGCCGTCGGCTTTCGACTTCGTTGCTGCCGTAATATCAACTTCTTCAATAAATTTAAATATATTTTTCAGAGACCTGTTTTTACGACCCATATAATTGCATTTCAAAATCTTTTTATATATGTACATGCATATATCTGTGTTGAATTTTTAGAATTGGCTTATATTTCAAATTTCTTGTCAAATTCGCGCACTTTTAATACCCTCATGGAATTATTCTAATATGAAGTCGATTATGAATTATAATCAAATAATATCCGTTTATTATACATATGGGCATATCCGCCGAATGGTCAACCAGGACCGAAAAATAAAATGTTCATAATCATCGTTTTTTTTTGTGTATACTTATAAAGAAATGTCCAAATTTTCATAATGCAATGGTTTTATGGCATATCTCAGTGGTTTTCATGAGAAAATTTGCCTGAAAACTTGAAAAATGTGATTTCTTCACTTTTAGCTTTTTTTGAAGGCATTTTTATATTTAATTATTTTGCATGCAAAACATATGATATGTTTGCACTCTTTCTACCAAATCTCTCTATTGCAATCTGTTAAGAAGAGAAAAATGCAAAGAGACGGAAAAAATCTTCAGTTAACGGTTAATTTTTATTTTGCTTCTTATCTATGTTCTAATCGTACGTTCGCGACCGAAAACATAATTTTATTGTAATTGCATCGCATTGAATGCAAGCAGGTGGCTGAAACTGCATGTGCAAAGTAAGTTTTGTGTAACTATTTAAAATATAAAATAACTTTGGGGTTACTATTAACCAAACTTTTTATTTTGACTTTCGAAGTAGCGTACGTTCGCGACCGTAAGTATTTTTTTTATTTGTTAATTTAACTTTTAATTGTTTAACACGCATATAAATATTCGTAGATGGCTAAAACAAGTGGAAAACAGACCCGATATCTCAATAAAATTAAAAGCGATTCACAAAAGTTAAATAAATAAATTTCTTGTTATCATTTATTTTTTTCATTTTAAATACAATTTTCTCTTCTTACTATAAATATTATTACGTACATAAAATGGAGTAATAAGTTGGTTTTAAGGGAAATATGAACTGATTCAAGGGAAAACGTAAGGTGAAAAAATTTAAAATACATATTGAAAAATCGTACGTTCGCGACTTAATTTAATTTTTTTTAAAACAGTGGAGATAATTTTATGAGAATATACTTTATAGAAAGATACATTAATCCTCTTTTAAAATCAATTTATCGTTTTAGAATATTCCGTTCCAATTCGCAGATAATTGCATTTTTCTAGATTAAGTCAAAGTCGACTTCTATTTTTCGTACGTTCGCGACCGCATGTTTTTTTTAATTACTTTAAAAACTAAAACTCGATGAACCCCATCATTTGCACTAAGCATAGAGCTAACATAATGCTATTGAAACGCAAAAAAAAAGTCTTGGAAAGTTTTTGTTTTCTATCTTTTTTGTGCATTAAAAGCGTACGAACGTACGTTCGCGACCCGCGGATATGCCCATATTCGTTAATTCTATGGGGGTATTCAAAATTATAGTTGTTTGGTGTTGGATGTCAACCCAAAGGGCGCGCAATTGGATGGTGTGTATGCATGGTAGAGCTGGGATAAAATCGATTCAAACATCGATATAATCGATTTTTTGGTTTTGGTGGAAACATCGATTCTTTTTTTGGAAATCGATGTTTCTTTGCGACCACTAAAAAAAATTCCATCTCCAATTTACAACAATTTAATTCGAACTTGAGTGAAGCAAAAGGGTAAGAATAAAATGTAACTTTAAAAGCATATTTATACAATATTTTTGCATTTTACAAATTTTTATTTGCGGGCAGGAATCAGTGGGTTCTGGAGCAATAAAAGAAAACAATGGATCTAAAAAAAAATGTGTTTATATTCGATTTAATCGATTAAATCGATGTTTTTGTCTAAAAGATCGAAAAGAATCGATTCTGCGAAAATTGATTTTTTCCCAGCTCTAATGCATGGATGTATGGGAATGCATGGGGATGTATGGATGTATGGGGAGGTGTGGATGTATAGGGATGTATGCGTGCATGACGGAAAGCGCGGGCGAATCTGATGAGAAAGGCACAAGCGAGTCGAATTTTCCGCTGGTTGGTCGTTCCAATTTGTAATTAATTCTTTATACGTTTAAAAATTAACTTCTAACCGTTTTTTTGTCCGAGTGTGATTGAGTGTTTGTGTTTATAGCTGTATATGCTAGTAGGACTAGTAGGCATATACACTAAGAGTGAATTTTGGATAAAGCATATTCTAATAGGACTAAGAGACCCTATTATGCTTATCCACGTACTGACTGTTTTTGTGATTGTGATTGAAGTAAGGGCATATCTAGGGACCTGCACAATTGTGCTTTTGGGTTGCATTCGCTTTACCCCTTTTCGGCGAGTGTGTGCGTGAAGTGAATGTGTGTGCTTGAAGTCCGTCCGTAGTGCGCCGTTGCTGCATTTTTGGTTATATACATATATTTTAATATTTTCTTTAAATTTATATTCTTTATATTTCATATTCGTTATATTATTTTCATATTTTATTCAGCTATTTAGCACCTACAGAGTTTTTTTTTGTGGAATTAGTTATGTCGTCGGATAGTCACAAACACAAACAAAAAAAGAGGGGTGAAATGCATTATTTCTTCCTGCCTTAGAGGGTATAGAAATAGTTCGCCGGATTTCCCTGTGACATTATTTAGATTTCCATCGAATTCAATAATGTTCAATAAATGGGTTGAGGCTAGTAGTTTGGATAGCAATTTGGTGAAGGGAACTTCACGAATTTGCGATCGGCATTTTGAGGCCGAGTGGTTAGGAAACAATCGATTAAAGTCGAAAGCAATTCCAACATTAAACTTGTCTGAAAATACTTTATTAACTTCATTTAATGCAGATCTTTGTGATCAGTATGAATTTTCAGAAAATATGCAAGACAATGAACCAATAGGAAAATTTGTGACGGCTAAGAGAATTAAACTCGCCGATGTGCATAATATAATACCAATCGATGTAGAGCAACAGCGCGGATTAGAAACGCCTGAAGTTCCGTTACATAATAACGAATCGACTGATATTGAGTTTTGTGGAAATTGCTTAAAAAAAGAGCAGAACGAGGCGTATTATAGGAAAAAATATTATGAGATATTGGCTGGCGCTTAATCCTAGTGGCGGGGCTCCAGAGTGGATTGTATAGGAGAGTACAGGATAGTATAGGATTGGTTTACATAGGAGAGTTATTCATGGGAGAGGTTATATAGGATTCAATAGGAGAGGATTCAATAGGAGAGGTTCAAATAGGAGATGAGAGGACAGACGGACAGACGGACATGGCTATATCGACTCGGCTATTGATGCTGATCAAGAATATATATACTTTATGGGGTCGGAAACGTTTCCTTCTCTGCGTTACACACATCCACTTTTACCACAAATCTAATATACCCGTTAACTCTTTTTTGAGTACGGGTATATTAAACCTGT
The DNA here is from genome assembly GCA_018150885.1 of Drosophila tristis. Taxonomy (NCBI): domain Eukaryota; kingdom Metazoa; phylum Arthropoda; class Insecta; order Diptera; family Drosophilidae; genus Drosophila; species Drosophila tristis. The sequence goes on along the minus strand of JAECWT010000202.1, from coordinate 432,106 downwards.
CTGAAATAGGGAATATGTATATGTAAATGTGCAATTCCAAATAAATCAAACAAATAACAGCTTTTAATTTATATATTGTATTTATTTCCCACCCCCACCCACTCTGCCCATTCCTCATTTATGTTGCAGCAGCCCTCAAAACAAAACGAAAAAGCGAAATTCAGTTCAAGCGGCCAAAAATGAATACATGGCACACACACATTTACGCAACTTGGAAACGAAACTAAAAAAAAACTCAATACGCTTTCGAAAAATAAGAATTGATATTTTGTCGTGTCTGTGTACCACACATACATTTGCAATTCTCGACTTGCTTTCGCAACTCGTCATGAATCGAACATGTCGAAAAAATGCCGAACGTCTCAGGCCCACAGCCGAATGGTCCCAGCACCCCTGCCGAAGGTCTGGGGGTGCTGGGACAGAAAACTCAGCTGCGCCCCTTTCGTTGTATGAACTGGCACATCTATATACTGTATGGTTATTGGTTAAGCATTGGCCCTAGTGGTGGCAAAAAGTTGCGTCAGTTTCTGATTCATGTGCGTCTATTCGATATATTCGATTGCTTTTGCTCATTTTTGCTCTTTTCTGCCTATCAGCGCAACTATCACCACTAATAACAACAAAAACTTGTAGATCAAAAATCAAATTATGGCGCTAAAAATGTATGATTGTGCAAAAAGGTGAAAATATACATAAAATCATTAAATAAATTACTTGAAACTGATTGTATTATTATCATACGAAATTTTTCTGACCCCCTGATGCAATTAAGACACTGCTGGAGACGAACTTCGGTAGTTTTCACAATTTGAAGAAGAACTCCCACAAACTCTACAAAGAAATGTCTGAAATTAATATATAAATATGAGAATCAATTCTCTTTCGTCCATTTTTCTGCCGTCTTGCATAAATCTGTTGATTTTCAAATAACACAAATATTGGAATTTTTGGAAAAATTTCGAATGCTAATAATACAATCAGTTTCAAGTATTTTATTTAATGATTTTATGTATATTTTCACCTTTTTGCACAATCATACATTTTTAGCGCCAAAATTTGAGTTTTGATCTACAAGTTTTTGTTGTTATTAGTGGTGATAGTTCCGCTGATGGGCAGAAAAGAGCAAAAATGAGCAAAAGCAATCGAATATATCGAATAGACGCACATGAATCAGAAACTGACGCAACTTTTTGCCACCACTAGGGCCCTATGCTTAACCTATGTAAAAAAAACTGCGTCTCCGGCAAGACGCAGAGAAGAATGACGTAGCCCCAATGTATCGTCAAAATATGTGTCGTCAAAACCTCCTTGGTTCTCCAAGAATTTGTCTTATTTAAAGAATAGAAAAACTAGGCTCTACAAAAAGTATCAGAATACTGGATCTATGATTGTCTTCGCCCAATATTCCTCCGCTCGTTCTCAATTCCTCACTGTTAATAGTCTTTGTTATAATCAATACCTTTCCCGATATAGTAATAATTTTCGTAGTGATCCAAAAAAATTCTATTCGTTCGTTAAATCTAAACGTAAGTCCAATGCATTTCCTCCATCCCTCCATTATCAAAACAAATCTGAATCTTCTGCTGCTGGTATTGCAAATTTATTTGCCACCTTCTTCCAATCAACGTACTCGTCACATATCTACCACGCATCCACTCCGTATCCCTACCATTTACCTTATGCCAACAGCATTTTTCTTCCTTTCTTTGAGGAAAGTGATGTTCTAGAAGGTTTGTCAACGATTGACATATCATTCTCGGCAGGTCCAGACAAGGTACCAAGTTGTATTTAAAAACACTGTGCCCAGTCCTTATGCAAACCGTTGACATATCTTTTCAACCTATCATTGGAACGGTCTTGTCTTCCAGTGATTTGGAACGAATCCTATATCATTCCGCTTCACAAAAAGGGTTCAAGATCTCACATTGAGAACTACCGAGGTATTGCTAAGCTTTCCGCCATTCAAAAGCTGCTTGAGTTCCTTATTACCAGGCAATTGCAACACCTATGTAGTAGTCTGATATCTCCATCGCAACACGGTTTTTTTAAACATCGATCTACATTGACAAACCTACTCGAGTTCTCTTCTGCAATTAACCGAGGATTTCAAAGCTCACTGCAAACAGACGTAATTTTCACGGATTTTAGCAAGGCTTTCGACTCCGTGAACCATTCTTTGCTCAGTCACAAGCTTTCTTTAATTGGTTTCCCCACTAATCTTCTAAACTGGATTTCGTCTTATCTTTCTAACCGTACACAACGTCTTTTGTTTACTAATGTGTTGTCGTTAATGTTACATCAGGAGTGCCACAAGGTAGTCATTTAGGTCCACTTCTGTTTATTTTATTTGTGAATGACCTTCCTCAAGTTATAACATACTCCTCTACACTAATGCACGCTGACGATGTTAAAATCTATCTCTCCTACTCTGATTGGTACCTGCACAAACGCCTTCAACTCGACCTAAACGAGTTGGAAATTTGGTGTTCAACAAATGTCCTTTTTCTGAACCTTTCTAAGTGCAAACTTATGACTTTTTACCGTCACGCTCCACATTTTGTCTCGTACGCTCTAGGAATTCATGCCTTTGAACGAATTTCGAGTTCTAATGACCTTGGAGTTCTTTTCGATCATAGACTGTGTTTTAAAAGCCATATAGCTGCAACTGCAAATAAAGCTAAAGGTGTTCTAGCGTTTATAAAGCGTTGGTCCAAGGAGTTTGATGACCCGTATGTCACCAAAACACTGTACGTCTCCTTGGTTCGTCCGATTCTGGAATATTGTTCTTGTGTGTGGAGTCCACAGTACAAGGAGCAACAGTCCATTCTCGAGTCGGTCCAAAAACAATTTTTAATTTTTGCATTACGTAATTTTAACTGGGACTCGGATAGAATCTTGCCACCTTATCAATCGAGGCTAAAACTTTTAGACCTCCCTTCATTGCGCCATCGCAGAATCTGTAACGGCGTTATGTTTGTACACAAGCTCTTAGTAGGGCTTGTTGACTCTGAAGCTCTTCTTGGCCAGCTTGACTTTTCTGTTCTCCTAAGACCTACCCGCACCTTTCGTCCGTTTCGTTTACCCTTCTGTAGGTCTTATTACGCTCAACAATAATCTTTATCATACCCTATCCCCTGAATTATCCCTTAAAATTATAGCCAGTAAGATATACCTGTTCTTACAATCCTCTAATTTTTAATTATTTCCTATATCCCCTTTTTTTCTTCTCCTATAATTTTAATCTTAATTTACGTTAGCAGATAGTTGCTAATCTTCAATAAATGAAACAGCCTATTACATGTAATATGTAGATTCTATATGTACCATTTAGATTCTACATCTCCTCTGCTAGGGGTTGATCGCGCACTGAACGCGGCAGAGTGTGCGAGCGAGAAAGAGATAGAGTAGCGTGTCTCTTGCTGGAGGTTGGGGGAACCAACAGAAAATTAATTTCTTCATTCTGGCTATAATTATTATCCGATCTGATTCAGATTCGGCAATCTGGAAGATATGGTCATTCTCTAGGATGCTGCCTTATCTGCGTATCTTTAAAATTGTGCCTGCCACAGATTTTCGTCCTTTGTGATGTGGCAAGGGTTGGGGCGGGGCGAAATTTTGAAATACACTTGTAGCAGTGTGATATCACATGAGTCTGGAAACCAAATTTGGTTGCCCTAGCTCTTATAGTCTCTGAGATCCAGGCGTCAAACAAGACGGACGGACGGACAGACGGACAGACAGACAGACAGACATGGCTCTATCGACTCGGCTATTGATGCTGATCAAGAATATATATACTTTAAGGGGTCGGAAATGTTTCCTTCTCTGCGTTACACACATCCACTTATACCACAAATCTAATATACCCCTTATCTCTTTTTTGAGTACGGGTATAATAATGTCAGAATATTTAATTTTGTTTTGCTTTATTAGTATTAACTAGTTAATATCCAGTGTATCCACCTCTATTTTTGGTCACGTTTATAATTCTTTTTGGCATACATTTAAAAGGCGTCTGTCAGGTTTCTAAAGATGTCTCATAACAACATTTTTTTCGCTTGTTTGAAAATGAAATCTTAGCTAATTTCTTTTTTAAATCACCCCACAAGTTTTCAATTGGATTCAAGTCGGGAGATTGACTAGGCCACATTAAAACGTCAATTTTTTGTTCCCCCAAAAAGTTGGTCAAAAGCCTTGATGTGTGCTTTCTGTCGTTATCTCTTTGAAATATCCAACGCAAAGCATATTTTCTTCAGCATTAGGTAACATAGCACTCTACAATATAAATTTGTATTCTTCAGCTTTCATTCTGTTCGTTGTCTGGAAAAGTGGACCTACGCCTGCCTATCAAAATGTATCAAGGGTGCCACAGAAATCACTTCCGCTGGAAAATCACCTCAATTCCATTCCGCCGTGCCACACACCGACTTTTTAGCGGAATCAAAATCGCTCACAATTTATCCAGCGATATGATTAAATACACCCATAAAACAAACCTAAAACGATTCGAATCTTACTTTCCCATACAGGTTGTTTAATTGTTGATTAGCCCTCATCCAAATGATTTAACATTATACATGTTAAGTTAATAATATAAGCATTTTAGTAAATCACTATTCAATCCGCTGACTGAATTTTCACTTAACGATTCCGTTCTCGATTCGCTGCAGACCGAGGTGGCCACCTAGGGCGATTCGGACTTTCGAAGTTAATACAGAAATGCCACCTTCTTTAAGTCGAGTTCGGAGCAATATATTTAATATTAATTATATTGAAAGCCTTCTGTTTTTCTTTAATTAGGCATTACAAAAAATAGCTCATTGCAGTAAAACTTCCTTTACGTCAAACGTGTGCATACTTTTTGTGCAAATTGTGAAAACATTTGTAGTCATTTGTAGTTCTCCCAGGTGGCATCGCACATTATTGCAATTGCATTTATGTCAAAAAATTAGAAGCAAAGCGATCATTATACCAAAAACTGGTAATTTTAATGAACTAAATTAGCAGTAGTTTGAGAAGAAAATCACAAAAACCACATAAAAACCACATGAAAGTGAAAACGAGTCCGATGCGCATCTGACAAGCCTGCGCTGCAAGGTCTGTATTCTAATATGTTGCCTCTGTAGTACTTCGATGGCCAACAGTTTCGGTAAAAGCATTTCGATTAAGTTTACCGTAAAAGTCAGATGTCTGTTTTCTTGAACAACTGATAGAGCTGCCGAGTACATTGTTTTGTTTGACTCGCACGATATGGGATGTTTTTTTGATTTGAAATTATTATATTATCATGAAAGAAAAAAATAAAAACCAATTGTTCTGATAAAATCAATAAAACTGCAAAATGACCACTATTTGAATTGAATCTTGAAAGGTGTCAGCCCTAGCCTTAGTTCGAATTTGGTTTGTGAAAATGCTAAGAAAAATGAAATCGCTCAGAAATCTGTGGCACGGCTCAAATTTTAAAGCGGAAATCCTCTGCGCGGTTTCCCATTTCGCTAGTGATTTCTGTGGCCCACCTGTAATTATTTATTTATCTGCTAACATAAATTATGATTAAAATTAAAGGAAAAAAAAGGGGATATAGGAAATAATTCAAAACGAGAAAGAACGTGTGAGTCGCTTCTGGGGACACGACTCTACTTATACCCGTACTCAGTCAGTATATACATTTTTCAGCATATAATTTTTTAGAATTTTAGAATTAAAAAAAAAAATTTTACATTTTACATTTTTTTGCTACATCTGTAATCTACATCTACAATGTATATTTTACATATAACATGTAGATTATACATGTACTATTTAGATTCTACATCTCCTCCGCTAGGGGTTGCTCGCGCACTGAACGCGGCAAAGTGTGCGAGCGAGAAAGAGAATGAGTGGTTGTTTTCTTGCAGGAAGGGGCGGGGGAAGCAGCTGAAAATTAATTTCTTCATTCTGGCTATAATTATGATCCGATCTGATTCAGATTCGGCATTCTCTACACTACTGCGTTTTTAGTTTTATCGTATCTTTAAAATTGTGCCTGCCACAGATTTTCGTCCTTTGTGGGGGCGGAAGGGGGCGGGGCGAAATTTAGAAATACACTTGTAGCAGTGTGATATCACATGAGTCTGGAAACCAACTTTGGTTGCCCTAACTCTTATAGTCTCTGAGATCCAGGCGCTTAACAAGACGGACGGACGGACGGACGGACGGACGGACGGACAGACGGACGGCTCTATCGACTCGGCTATTGATGCTGATCAAGAATATATATACTTTATGGGGTCGGAAAATTTTCCTTCTCTGCGTTACACTCATCCACTTTTACCACAATTCTAATATACCCCTTAACTCTTTTTTGAGTACGGGTATAATTAGAGGATTGTAAGAACAGTTATACCTTACTGGCTATAATTTTGAGGGATAATTCAGGGGATAGGGCATGATAAATATTATTATAATTACAGCATAAGATTTGAAAAGGGTCGTGTTGAGCGCAATTAGACTAACAGAAGGGTAACCGAAACGGACGTAAGGTACGGGTAGGTCTAGTGGGAACAGAAAAGTCAAGCAGGCCAATAAGTGCTTCTGAGTCAACAAGCCCAACTAGGAGCTTGTGTACAAACATAACGCCGTTAAAAATTCTGCGATGGCGCAATGAAGGGAGGTCTAAAAGTTGTAGCCTCGATTGATAAGGTGGCAAGATTCTATCCGAGTCCCAGTTAAAATTACGTAATGCAAAAATTAAAAATTGTTTTTGGACCGACTCGAGAATGGACTGTTGCTCCTTGTACTGTGGACTCCACACACAAGAACAATATTCCAGAATCGGACGAACTAAGGAAACGTACGGTGTTTTGGTGACATGCGGGTCGTCAAATTCCTTGGACCAACGCACAGTCTATGATCGAAAAGAACTCCAAGGTCATTAGAACTCGAAATTCGTTCAAAGGCATGAATTCCTAGAGCGTACGAGACAAAATGTGGAGCGTGACGGTAAAAAGTCATAAGTTTGCACTTAGAAAGGTTCAGAAAAAGGACATTTGTTGAACACCAAATTTCCAACTCGTTTAGGTCGAGTTGAAGGCGTTTGTGCAGGTACCAATCAGAGTAGGAGAGATAGATTTTAACATCGTCAGCGTGCATTAGTGTAGAGGAGTATGTTATAACTTGAGGAAGGTCATTCACAAATAAAATAAACAGAAGTGGACCTAAATGACTACCTTGTGGCACTCCTGATATAACATTAACGACATTCGACAACACATTAGTAAACAAAAGACGTTGTGTGCGGTTAGAAAGATAAGACGAAATCCAGTTTAGAAGATTAGTGGGGAAACCAATTAAATAAATCTTGTGACTGAGCAAAGAATTGTTCACGGAGTCAAAAGCCTTGCTAAAATCCGTGAAAATTACGTCTGTTTGCAGTGAGCTTTGAAATCCTCGGTTAATTGCAGAAGAGAACTCGAGTAGGTTTGTCAATGTAGATCGATGTTTAAAAAAACCGTGTTGCGATGGAGATATCAGACTACTACATAGGTGTTGCAATTGCCTGGTAATAAGGAACTCAAGCAGCTTTTGAATGGCGGAAAGCTTAGCAATACCTCGGTAGTTCTCAATGTGAGATCTTGAACCCTTTTTGTGAAGCGGAATGATATAGGATTCGTTCCAAATCACTGGAAGACAAGACCGTTCCAATGATAGGTTGAAAAGATATGTCAACGGTTTGCATAAGGACTGGGCACAGTGTTTTTAAATACAACTTGGTACCTTGTCTGGACCTGCCGAGAATGATATGTCAATCGTTGACAAACCTTCTAGAACATCACTTTCCTCAAAGAAAGGCAGCAAAATGCTGTTGGCGTAAGGTAAATGGTAGGGATACGGAGTGGTTGCGTGCTAGATATGTGACGAGTACGTTGATTGGAAGAAGGTGGCAAATAAATTTGCAATACCAGCAGCAGAAGATTCAGAATTGTTTTGATAATGGAGGGATGAAGGAAATTTTTACTACATCGGCAAAGGTATTGCTTATAACAAAGACTATTAACAGTGAGGAATTGAGAACGAGTGGAGGAATATTGGGCGAAGACAATCATAGATCCAGTATTCTGATACTTTTTATAGAGCCTAGTTTTTCTATTCTTTAAATAAGACAGATTCTTGGAGAACCAAGGAGGTTTTGACGACACAGATTTGATGATAGGAACATATATATATTAAGGGCATCGTTAATAGTGTCATAAAACGATTTGACTGCTTCGTCAATGTTCGGGAACACGTGGAGGAAAGACCAGTCAATGTGCGAGAGGAGAAGATTTAGCTCAGCAAAATATGTTTGCCGAAAACACTGTATGCGGCTGGGTGCCATGGGATTGGCAACTGGATCGGACACACTCAAGGGATATGGCTAAAGTTGGATGGTAGGGGTCTTCAGGAAGTGATACTGGACTTACTCTGGAGTCCGTACCTAAAGCAGCATCACAAACAAACATAAGGTCAAGGAGTCTGTCCCTACTATTTCTTATGGAATTAATTTGAACAAGGGAGACATCGGTATGCCCGTCAATAAAATCGTTGTGGCAATTTGGTAGCAACATGTTAGACTCATCACTAGGCAGCCAAGAAAGAAGTGGTAAGTTAAAATCACGCATGACAATAATATGATCGTTGCAACCTAAAGTAGATACAATAGTCTGAATTGCAGAAAGGTGATAAAAGTAAACCTCAGCATCTGCTTTGGGAGGAATGTAAGAGCAAGTCAAATAGATCGATACCGATCCAATACAAACTTTGACTGCAATGAATTCAATGCCATAGATATTATTGAATGGGAACAACTCAGATGAGAAATCCGTTTTCACAGCAATCAGAACCCCACCAGCAAAAGATTGACGGTCCATTCTATATGTGATAAACTTTGGAACGAAAATTTCATGATCATAGACGGAGGAGTTAAGTCAGGTTCAGTTAAAGCGACAGCGTCAAAGTCAAATAAGGCATGCATGTATTTGACATTTGTATTTGCCTAACAGACGGCGTACGTTCTGGTAATGAATAATAAAAAGGTTATTTAGTTTTTTGAACTACCAGTAATATTGGGACTCTGGATAGAGTCTTTATGTAGGAACTCATGCATAATTGTATGCTCAGGCCAAATAGACGGGTCGAGTGATCTGGATAGTAAAGAATCGGGAAGAAGAATCTTAAAGGAGGAAATTTGCTCTTATGTCTAAAAATGAATTCGGTCACAATTATATCATTAAGCGAGGCGTTAAGTCTAGAGCAAAGATGTTGTTTGACATCCTCTGATGTAGCCTCCGGTATAAGACGGGAGACAAAGATAGCCTTTCGAGGTACCACTGCTCTTAGTTGAAGTCTCGAGCGAGAGAGAGAAGGTGGAGCCACTCCCAAAAGAGATCTCGTGGCAGAAACGATGGCAGCGTCGGTAGCAACGGAAGGAACAGGAACAGTGACAGGAACGGTGCACCGCGGTGGGGACATCATCAGCAGCCAGCACGTCCACACTGGGAGCAATCACAGCGGAGCCGAAAATGATGGACGTAGTAACTGCTTCATTGCTATTCGGTGTGAGAAACACCGGAGCGAGCGAGGGCGGATTGACTAACGTCGAGGCCTGACCGCTCGGAGTAGCAAAGAAACCCGATGTATGTAGATGAGAAGCAGGCGTTCCAACTCCAATAGGTTGCAAGAGGTTGTTGTTATCAGTATGAGGGACTTTCCGTCTAGGAGATTCACTCAAGAGTTTCAGTTTCTCAATCTCCCGGCAGGCCAAACATGACCAAATCAGATCCTTACGTTTTGAGATGATACCACCACCAGCACATTTTATTGTCGGATAGCCAGCAGCTAAATAATGAATCACCGACTATTTTGCCACTGAATTCGCATTTCGTTGCACTGCAGACAACAGACATTTTTGACGGCAGTTAAATCACTGTGCTCGAAGAACGATGTAGAGCTACTGGAAAGTGTATCTAGAATGACAATTTAAAGATTATTAAGTAAAGCATTTCATTTACATTGAAAAGAAAAGAAACTCAATATAGCTTGAATAGATTTTATTTACTAATTAATTTTATATGTAATTAGAATATTAGAAATAACTGTAAAATTTAATGTTTTAGTATTGTTTAAAGAAAAAAATAATAATAATAATAGTTTAATAGTATTGTAAAAGAATTTTGAAATAATTTGAACAAATTTTATTTTAAAAAGAAAATTTAATTTATTGTGCCTTGTGTATCAGCGTTTATTAAATAAAAAAAAAAATTTTTTTTCTCAATTTTAAAAGAGTTAGCTTATATTATATAAGTTAATGTAACAAAATTATTTAAAATAATATATTAGAAATGAAATGTTATTCGTTTTTAAAGGTATCTAGTTTTCTAAGAAATGGGAGAGCAAGCGATATAAGAGAGCAGGCAGCAGAGTGAGCGACGATCAGAAGCAGCGGCAGACGATAAAGTGAAAAGATTAAAACAAACGGGGAAGCTCACGAAAGCAAAGACACCGAGAGAGCAATTCAAGATGCAGATGCTGGCGAAATCAAGAGAGAGTGAGAGCAAGAGAACGGATGAAGTGCACGAACAGTGAGCACAGAGAACAATTATCCAAAGGGTAAAATCACTAACAAATTGCTTGCGAAAGTCTGTTTCGCGTTCGGAATATAAAGTTATTATTAACTCAATTGTTAAACAGCGAAACACCTATAATTGGCACAAAAATTGGAATAATTATGATGACTTTAAAGATGTACACGATTAGTTGTAATTAATATTGAATTAAATTGGCAAAAAGGCAGAAAATGCAGGAGCGAGGTGAAAAGACGACCGGCTTAAGCAAGAGCACGCGAGTTGTATATTTCAAATTACTTGTCAAATGCGCGCAAAAGCTCTCTGGAAAAAAGGAATTTTTTGAAAAAGTTGCAAAGTTGAAAGCCGACGGCATTTGCAGAATATTTATGTACATACACATTAAATTTTGTATATTCATTTCTAAAACAGGGATATGTATATGTAGTGTGCAATTTCTTAGAACTAAAAAAAATAACATATTTAATTTTTATTTTTTATTTATTTCCCACGCCCGCCCCCACCTAATCTGCCCATTACTCATTTATGTTGTGGCAGCTCAGCTCAAAACAAAACGAAAAACCAATTCAAGCGGCCAAAAATTGTAGAGCCCACATACAAGCATAGTATGTGTGAATACATGACACACACACATTTACGTAAACTGGAAACGAAACTCAAAACAAAATCAAAACGCTTTCGGAAAATAAGAATTGCTATTTTGTCGTGCATGTGTACACACATACATTTGCAATTCTCATGAATCGAACATGTCGAAAAAATGCCGAACGTCCCAGGTCCCCGACCCGAACGTCCCAGGTCCAACAGCCGAAGACCTGGGGACCTGGGACAGAAAACTCAGCTGCACCCCTTTCGTTGTATGAACTGGCACATCTATATACTGTATGGTTAGTGGCGCAAGTCTTGAAACAGTATATCCTAGACCGGAAACGGTATATTTTAGTATAGCTGGAAAAAAATGGTATATTTTAGCGTTCATGATTCGGTCAGACTACTTTTAATATCACTGGAATCCCTGGTTATTAAAAAAAAGAATAACATTGCAAAATTTTTTATATGCTCAGTGATAACTTGCTAGTTTCGCAGAAAATGCATATTTTATAATCTAGAGGTATTGAAAATGTGAATTAAAGATTCATCAATTGGTGAGCACAAAAATTAATACATTTATATATATGGTGTGAATATCTGTTATGTATGGAAGACTACATATAGGACTCGTCTCCATAGTATGTCCAACATACTTGTCTTCCAAAAAATTGTAAATTGTCTATCTTGTATTATGTTTATGTTAATTTATATCGGTCAAAAAAGCACCATAAGCATCCATAACTAAAGTTTTTCAGATCTGATCGGTCCCATTACAGCAAGTTTGAAAAATCAATAATTAATTTTACCCAAGTCTACCTTTTAATTAATTATTTTAATGTGTGCTGCTAAACTGAAGAGATATAAAATATATAACTTTGTATGTACAAACATATAACAGTTGAAACGTGTATTTAACACAATATTTTATATTACGAATATCTGCATACCTATGTAGATACATAAGGGGGCGTGGCATCTTCGATGCTTATATGCACATACCTACATACATTTGTAAATATGTATTTTTATTTTTGTATACAGCCAAATAAGAATATTTTTTACAAGTTTATGTATGTATGGAATGTATGTACATACATACACATATCGAGAAAAATATGAAATGCAATTGTTTTATACAAATGTACAGATCCTATTCAAATTGTTTATAGAATGTAAATATGTAAATCTCTCCAGAATGATGAATAACTAAAGCTCTTCCACCGTTTATAGTGATAATAGTTTAATATATTATATACATATATAAGGAGTTTTGCGTGTCTAAAATTATTGATCGGATGTAAAGTGCTTTTCTCAAGCCATTCAATCATTGCACTATGCAACCATCGATACCGCTCGAAATGTTTGAAATCTGTCACCTATATCTATATCAGTGATGCCACTTCAGCGCTTTTCCGGGGAAATCTGTCACTTTTTAAACTGGTTCAGCCTGAAAAATATCAAACATCCTTTATCCGGAAATCGATCTTGTTTTAAGTTCAATTTGGAATTTTTTATCTTTGTTTTTGTTTTTCTAGAATATGTGCAATTTGATTAAATTTCAACAATGTGAAAAGTACTAACTTGGAAACTTACATGCAAAAATGTTGTGATTTGTGGTTACGCCAACTAGATTTCCAGATCAGAATGTGCCGTTTTACTTAACTTAACTTTTCTTACTTCTTTACTTCTCGCTAACATGAACTGTATATGTTTTATATTTTAAATTTATGTCAGACACGTATAAATGAACTGTTTAAAAATTACATCATTCCAGAAGGGGAATCAGCCTTAATTAAGTAAACTTGTCCTCAAATGACCTATTGTCATATTTTAGAGAAATTATTTACAAAATAATATTTCATGAAAGTTGACATTTTTCATGTTAATTTTAGAGAGTTGACAATTCTTGGCTTATTAACTGCTCACTCATCGTGAGTTGTCTTCACAATTTTGTCCAAACAAGTTGCCCTTCGATACACTGCACATTGGGCCAGACAGTCGATATTTTTGCATAAAGGCCTGTGTCCAGCACCGCGGAAAATTGCTGCAAGGAATTTGCTAGTTATTCCGTGAGGGCGTGGAACATAGCTAAAACAGGGTTGATGAATCAGCTGTGTATTGTAAAACGAGAAGGAACGTGTGAGTCGCTTCGGGGACGCGACTCTACTTATGCCTACTTTTTAGAATTTTAGAATAAAAAAAAAAATTTTACATATTACATTTTTTTGCTACATCTGTTATCTACATCTACATCTACAATGTATATTTTACATCTAACATATAGATTATAGATGTACCATTTATATTCTGCATCTCCTTCGCTAGGGGTTGCTCGCGCACTGAACGCGCAGAGTGTGCGAGCGAGAAGGAGAATGAGTATCGTGTCTCTGGCTGGTGGAGGCGGGGGAACCTACAGAAAATTAATTTCTTCATTCTGGCTATAATTATGATCCGATTTGATTCAAATTCGGCAATCTGGTAGATATGGACATTCTCTACGATACTGCGTTTTTAGTTTTATCGTATCTTTAAAAATGTGCCTGCCACAGATTTTCGTCCTTTGTGGTGGCGGAAGGGGGCGGGGCGAAATTTTGAAATACACTTGTAGCAGTGTGATATCACATGAGTCTTGAAACCAAATTTGGTTGCCCTAGCTCTTATAGTCTCTGAGATCCAGGCGTCAAACAAGACGGACAGACGGTCAGACGGACAGACAGACATGGCTCTATCGACTGGGCTATTGATGCTGATCAAGAATATATATACTTTAAGGGGTCGGAAATGTTTCCTTCTCTGCGTTACACACATCCACTTTTACCACAAATCTAATATACCCCTTAACTCTTTTTTGAGTACGGGTATAAAAAGGAAAAAAATTCACTCTGATGATGAAGTGATTTTGTTGGTGGCGGCAAAACAAAGAAGAATAATTTGCATCTCTCTTTTTGGTTCCGCGCACAGTTTTTGCCTACATCTTGCACCATTCACTTCAGGAAGAATTGTAAAGTATATATTCCTGAGCTAGGTATCAGCTGTCCTCTCAGTCCACACACGGTCCCGATAGGCAACTATCAGAACTATGACCATGACAAGAAAAAATACATACATATTTTTGATTTAAATGTTTCAGCAAATCAATGTCAGATGTTCAATTAATTGCGATTTGGTGTACGACAGGCACATGCACATTTTATTTAGTACATACATTTCTAAAACAGGGATATGTGTATGTAAGTGTGCAATATCAAAGAAGTCAAAAAATTAACATCTTTTATTTTTATATATTGTATTTATTTCCCACCGCCACCCACTCTGCCCATGCCTCATTTATGTTGCGGCAGGTCAGTTCATGTCGCTACATACGCCCTCAAAACAAAACGAAAAAGCGAAATTCAGTTCAAGCGGCCAAAAATTTTAGAACCCACACACAAGCAGAGTATGTGTGAATACATGTCACACACACATTTACGTAACCTGGAAACGAAACTCAAAACAAACTCAAAACGTTTTCGGAAAATAAGAATTGATAAATATTTAGCCGTGCTTGTGTACACACATACATTTGCAATTCTCGGCTTGCTTTCGCATCTCGACATGAATCGAACATGTCGAAAAAAAGCCGAACGTCCCAGGTCTCCGACCCGAACGACTCAGGTCCTCCACCCGAACGTCCTAGGTCCCCGACCCGAACGGCCCCGGTCCACCAGCCGAAGACCAGGGGACCTGGGACAGAAAACTCAGCTGCGCCCCTTTCGTTGTATGAACTGGCACATCTATATACTGTATGGTTAGTGGCAAAAGTAAGGTTAATTATACCCGTACTCAAAAAAGAGTTAAGGGGGTATATTAGATTTGTGGTAAAAGTGGATGTGTGTAACACAGAGAAGGAAAATTTTCCGACCCCATAAAGTATATATATTCTTGATCAGCATCAATAGCCGAGTCGATAGAGCCATGTTGTCTGTCCGTCTGACCGTCTGTCCGTCTTGTTTGACGCCTGGATCTCAGAGACTATAAGAGCTAGGGTAACCAAATTTGGTTTCAAGACTCATGTGATATCACACTGCTACAAGTGTATTTCAAAATTTCGCCCCGCCCCCTTCCGCCCCCACAAAGGACGAAAATCTGTGGCAGGCACAATTTTAAAGATACGATAAAACTAAAAACGCAGTATCGTAGAGAATGCCCATATCTACCAGATGGCCGAATTTGAATCAGATCGGATCATAATTATAGCCAGAATGACGAAATTAATTTTCAGTTGCTTCCCCCGCCCCCTCCTGCAAGACAAACACTACTCATTCTCTCTCTCGCTCGCACACTCTGCCGCGTTCAGTGCGCGAGCAACCCCTAGCGGTGGAGATGCAGAATATAAATGGTACATCTATAATCTACATTTTAGATGTAAAATATACATTGTAGATGTAGATGTAGATAACAGATGTAGCAAAAAAATTTAAAATGTAAAATTTTTTTTTTTTTCTAAAATTCTAAAAAATTATATCCTGAGTACGAGTATAAGTAGAGTCGCGTCCCCAGAAGCGACTCACACGTTCCTTCTCGTTTCCTCTTGTACTGTTAAGCGCAAAATTTACTGCTGTTATACCCACGCGTTAGTTCCAACTCATAAAAAAAGACCTCTGTTATGTTAATTTGTTAAGTTGTCTTATATTTAAACTTTTAAAATTAAAACGAGAAAGAACGTATGAGTCGCTTCTGGGGACGCGACTCTACTTATACCCGTACTCAGTCAGTACATACATTTTTGAGCTTATAATTTTTTAGAATTTTAGATTTTTTACATGTTACATTTTTTTTGCTCCATCTGTTATCTACATGATATTGAAAAGCAAAAAGATCTTTTTCACTGTCCATAATAATAATCTCGTGCAGCGCGGTCAGCACACGCACAGTGTAATCACTTCGTGTGGTTTCATTATTCTGCTCGGCTGCCGTGGCGCCAGATAAGCAAGTATCAGGCTATGCACAAACGGCCTCATATTCTGCTCGGCTGCCTCATCGGCAGAGAACAGAATCAGTTACGCTCATATTTGATTCTGAGAAAATTTGTCAACATCCTGTGGGAACTTCCCAGAAAGGATATATTTTTTCTCTTTTCAAAATATGGATGGTGGTACTCAATGCTTTCTTTCTATTATTTGGCTTTAGTATTTGAATAGCATTTTAAAGTTTCCTCTGAATATTTATACCCTTTGTGTTAAAAGTGGATGTGTGTAAACAGAGAAGGAAACGTTTACGACCACATAACAAAGTATATATATTCTTGATCAGCATCAATAGCCGTGTCGATATAGCCATGTCTGTCTGTCCGTCCCGATGAGCGCTTAGATCTTAGAGACTAAAAGAGATAGAGCAGAGCTTTTTCCATGTACTATCACACTGCTATAAGTGTATTTCAAAATTTTGCACCATCCTCTGCCGCCCCCACAAAGAACGAAAATCTGTGGCAGCCACAATTTTGAAGATACGAGAAAACGGAAAACGCAGTATGGTAGAGAATGACCATATCTACCAGATTGCCGAACCTGAATCATATCGGACTATAGCCAGAAAAAAAGAAATTAATTTTTAGTTGCTTCCCCTACCTCCTCCGGCGATGCTCACGATAAATGTTCTCTTTCTCGCTCGCACACACTCTGCACTATGCAGTGCGCGACCTTTCGCAGAGAATCTGCATTGTAGATTTATAATCTACAATTCAGATGTAAAATAAACATGTTAGATGTAGATGACAGATGTAACAAAAAATGGCAAATGTTTTAAAATTCTACATTAATCATAAGCTCACAAATTTATGTACTGACTGAGTACGGATATAAAAGTAAAGTCGCATACAAAGAAACGATTAAAACGTTCCTTCTCGTTATTTTAACAGTCTTGCGATCGAAATATGTATATAAATTTTATTATTCAACATTTTTTTTTTCATTTGATCTAGTTTAATCATGAATCCAGCACATAGTTTGAACATGGATCCATCTTTGGTACAGGAGGCAAACAGTATGCAAACCCAGTATGCATCTTTTCAAAATTTCGAACAATTTTCGGCAGCTGGGTACACAAATTCACCAATATACATCACAAAGCCGCCAGGGATTGGTGCCATATCACATATTACGCCTCATTGTTCAGTACTTGGTCCTCAGAATAAGATCGAGACAGGTTCTCCAGAAGTTGCCCTTGCAGGTATGGAGAATCATTCACTAGGTCCAACTGTAAGATACATACAAGCCGCCCAATTTGACGAGACGCCAGAATATGGGATTTCAGGTATACCTTGTGGTGTAGAGTCCCACTATACTGATGAATCCGTAGTACCTTACGGCTACACGACGGAACCTGGTTATGGAATACAAGGTACAAGCACTAATCTGAAACAATTCACTGCAAGTCCTTTTGATGACAACCTCAATGGATCTGAAACTGTTGGCGAGTCTCAATGTCGACCATTTGACGGTACAGCTGATTTTAAATTACCTCAGTTCGCCATGAATTCAATAAATGCAGTTCCCCCCCGAGGAGTAGGGGAGAAAGAAGATTATATCGGCGGATCCGACAACGACCTTTGTTCAACCATGAGGTGGCGTGATCCAAATCTTTCAGAAGTAATAAGTTTTCTCAGTAATCCGAACAATGCTATAAAGGCAAATGCAGCCGCATATTTGCAACATTTATGTTACATGGATGACCCAAATAAGCAACGTACACGATCATTGGGAGGAATACCACCATTGATTCGATTGCTGTCGTATGATTCTCCAGAAATACATAAGTAAGTATGAATCTTTAATGAATCTTATGAATCTTTAATATATGAATTATGAATTACATGAATTATGAATTTAATATATGTATGTTTTAAAAATGATTAAATGTTTTTGATATATCTACATACTGGTCAAAAAAATAGGTACTCGCTTATGAGATTTCTTTCACGTCTCATAAAACTTTTTTGAAAAAGAAATAAACCCAATTAAGTTTGTGTTTACTAACCTACAGTAGTTTATGAAAATATTTAACATACGCATTTTTCGGCCC
The DNA here is from genome assembly GCA_018150885.1 of Drosophila tristis. NCBI lineage: Eukaryota > Metazoa > Arthropoda > Insecta > Diptera > Drosophilidae > Drosophila > Drosophila tristis. The sequence goes on along the minus strand of JAECWT010000202.1, from coordinate 413,855 downwards.
AAATATATAATTTGTGATCTATTACACTAGTCACCACGATTTTTCCTCAAGGAAGAAAACGAACTTTTTCTTAAAGATTTGGGACTTAGAAATGGTGATATTTTTTTTTCTATGGCAGAACTTTTTTTAAAGAATTTTTGAAAACAGGTATTTTTTTTAGTTTTTTACAGAGGTAGCGCTTGTTTTTTTCACTTAACTCTAGTATCTTTCGTCTGGTTCTAAAGAACTAAAGAACTGCTATTTAGAAAAGATAATTAAAACAGCTAGAAGTTAAGACCAAATACTTTGTGGTTTCAGCTTACCGTCTGGGAAATATAAAGCATTGAAATGCAAAAATTATGACTTTAAAAACTCAGAAAACGTCGAAAAAATATACTGTGTCCTCTATTTTTTGTATATAGGTGCATTAATTTGGCGTCGTTTAAGGTATCGCTCATTAAAATCTATGGAGAGACTTTGGATCTAAAATTCGTTAACCAAACATAAAAAATTAAAAAATTTAACAAAAAATACCTTTTGGAAGGTTGCGGGCCCAACTGCCAATTGGGAACAAAGCAAACGAAAAAGGGTACATTTGGTACATACCTGATCGCGTTCCATTGGTATTAAATGTTTTTGACAGTTACTTTTTCGTTACCTGAGGTAGGATACCTATTCAGGTCAAATGTTTCCTTTTTATTCTCACAAGTGCAGGTCCACACAAATTGGATCTCGTCGCGTCTACCTAATCACATTTCAATAAAACCAAAGCAGAAATACCTGAGATATGGGATTTCATTCCTTAACCCATACAACAATCAGTAATTTTTAGTCTTTTCAGTCAATTCTAAGGATATACAAACTTTTTATTTGGTGTTACGTTGCTACAAGTTCTTAAATATAAGTAATATATTTGGTTTTCTACTGCTTGTTACTGTTCATAAAACAATTTAAGTTTTCTGGCTGTCTTCCTTTGTCATTCCAATCAGAGGACACAGGATATAATTTTTTCGACTTTTCCTGAGTTTTTAAAGTCAAAATTTCGTAAAAAAATACCGCACAAAAATCATAATTTTTGCATTTCAATGCTTTATATTTCCCAGACCAAAGACAATATAAGTATAAGATTCGGAACGCTCATACATTTCAATTGCCATATGTAAGGCAATTTTCCAGCCGGCGACGAAATTCGCGCCATCTCGCTCACACAAATTTGAGAGCGTACGAATCTAAAAATAGAATCAGCTTGCATGTGTGAGTACACACAGAACCAGCAAGTGCGTATGTGTGCGTACTTGTGCGAAGCGGACGATTTTCGAGACGAAAACCTTTTTATGAGTTGAGAAACAAATTTATTTACAGTCGTTGAATACGTCGCACGCTGAATACCCTAATGACAATTATTCCAATGTGAAGTCATGTATTAAATATATTATGTATTTTTGTATCATACCCGTACTCAAAAAAGAGTTAAGGGGTATATTAGATTTGTGGTAAAAGTGGATGTGTATAACGCAGAGAAAGAAACGTTTCCGACCCCATAAAGTATATATATATAAATATATATATATAGGGGTATATTAGATTTATGGTAAAAGTGGATGTGTATAACGCAGAGAAGGAAACGTTTCCGACCCCATAAAGTATATATATATATATATATATATATATATATATATATATATATATATATATATATATATATATATATATATATAGCCTTCTCTGCGTTATACACATCCACTTTTACCTCAAATCTAATATACCCCTTAACCATGTCTGTCTGTCCGTCTGTCTGTCTGTCTGTCCGTCTTGTTGAGCGCCTGGATCTCAGAGACTATAAGAGTTAGGGTAACCAAATTTGGTTTCCAGGCTCATGTGATATCACACTGCTACAAGTGTATTTCGAAATTTCGCCTCACCCCCTTCCGCCCCCACAAAGGACGAAAATCTGTGGCAGGCACAATTTTAAAGATACGATAAAACTAAAAACGCAGAATCGTAGAGAATGCCCATATCTACCAGATCGACGAATCTGAATCGGATCATAATTATAGCCAGAATGACGAAATTAATTTTCAGTTGCTTCCCCCGCCACCTCCAGGAAGAGACATGTTACTCTATCTCTCTCTCGCTCGCACACTCTGCCGCGTTCAGTGCGCGAGCAACCCCTAGCGGAGGAGATGTAGAATCAAAATGGAACATGTACAATCTATATGTTAGATGTATAATATACATTGTACATGTAGATGTAGATAACAGATGTAGCAAAAAAATGTAAAATGTAAAATTTTTTTTTTTAGTTCTAAAGTTCTAAAAAATCATGCTCCAAAATGTAAATACTGACTGAGTACGGGTATGAGTAGAGTCGCGTCCCCAGAGCGACTCACATGTTCCTTCTCGATTTATATATGTATATCCGATCATTATTATCGAATATACCATTTAAAAAAAAATTTAATTGGAGGGATGTATACAATATAACAGTTTTTTTATTATTGGGGTGGTAAGCGTCTTGCAAAATTAACTTACACTTATAAAGTGAAGGGTATATTTCGACAGCGTTGTAAAAAACGTATGCATGTGCACACATACAGTCGTCGCGACGACTCGGCTGTCGCATCGGAATAGAACCAACTTCGTGTGCCTTCGTATGCTGTATGCATACAAGAGAGCGGCTGGCTATAGAGCGCTCTTTCTCTCTCTAAAAAATTTCAAGAGAGCCTGGAGCCAGCTCTAGATCCAGCATGAAAAATTCGTGTACCAAAATTTCGTATGGCGTTATTTATCTTATACTTATATTGTCTTTGCCCAGACGGTAAGCTGAAACCACAAAGTGTTTGGTCTTAACTTCTAGTTTTTTTATTTATCTTTTCAAAATAGCAAACAGACGTAAGATACTAGAGTTATGTGAAAAAAACAAGCGCTACCTCTGAAAAAAGCTTAAAAAAATAGCAGACTTCAAAAATTCTTAAAAAAAAAGTTCTGCCATAGAAAAAAAACCATAATTCTTTACAAAAATTTTAAAGCCCCATATCTATCAGAAAACGTCGGTTTGGATCCTTGAGGAAAAAAAAGTTCGATTTTGTCGAGCAGTGTAATAGGGGAGAAATCAATTTTGAAAAATAATTAGTCAAGCCAACGATTGCTACATATAAATAGAGCCACTGTGAAAGCCCTTGTAGATTTGTTCGTGAATTTTGAAATTATTTTTAAGAAATTGCAACTTTGTAGTTCTCCATCGCTGTGTTATGTTTTGCCATCTATTCTAAAAATTAACAGCCTTTGTATCCAAAAACTGCAATATCAATTTTAAAGGGAACTATTATTCAAAACATTGAGGGTATATGGATAGCTAATTTAAGTTTGTGGCATAAAGCTGCATTTTTTTTAAATATCAGCCGCTGAAATGAAATGGAGGAATTTAAAAACTTTAGCATTTCTCATATTCTAAGATGTTAATTTAGCAACTACTAAAGAAATGGAATCTTCAAGTTCACCTTCATATGCTGCGGCATCGCAGGTTTCTTTTGATTCGAGTAGTGACCTTCTCGGTCAAAGTAATTTAAGCGGCCAAGTTTCATCTGATAAAGAAAATTATGCTTTCTTTTTTAAAAATTTAATAAATTGACCTGTTTTAAAAATCATAGAAATGCTTGAAGAGGAAATATAAAAATATTGCAAGGATAAAGTTGATATGAATGCAAATTATAATTTGAGTGGTGGCAAAACAATAAAAGGAAATACCCCTATTTGTCAAAACTAGCTTTTAAAATTCACTGAATACCAGCTAGCAGTGCAGCGGCTGAGCGCTCGTTTTCTTTGGCGGGAAACATTATAAAAGAAAAACGTAATAGGCTAGGTCCAGGTTCGGTTGACAGCCTTACTTTTCTTAAATTCCTTTCTTAAAAATTTTAAAACATGTACATATATAATTTACATTTTTATATATATCTATTTTAATCTCATAAAATGAAGCAATTTTTTATATGTTAATTTCTATTATTTTCTATAATTTTGTTTGTTTAGTTTTGATTTGTATATTTTTATAATATAAATGAAATAAAATGTTTATTTTCTAACTCCATTCACATTTTAAATCTATTTTGTTTTTCAACCAACTCGAGTTTTTTGGCTTCACTCCCAGTAAATTCATGTGCAAGAAACCCGAAGTCAAAAATGTTTTTGCTCTTTTCGGGACTTTGTCCACATCGGAAACACCAAAGGTACCCAAAGGTTTATTCAGGCCTTTGAACGAAAACACATCCATCGAACAAGTGAACGGAAAATACCCGAAAATTCATTGTGTGTTCGAACCTGCTCGAGCCCGAAAATTTGGAAATATTTCTGCTGAGAGTTTGAGAAAACAAGAAAACAATTTTTTGAAGGGGTATCGAACAGGCTCTACCATACTCATTGACGTTCTCTTATCAGCATCAATAGCTTAATCGATAGAGCCATGTCTGTCTGACCGTCTGTTTGTCGCCTGGATCTCAGAGACTATAAAAGCTAGAGCAACGAAACCCCACAAAAAACGAAAATCTGTGGCAGACACAATTTTAAAGATACGATAAAACTAAAAAGGCAGTATCTTAGAGAATGACCATATCTACCAGACTGCCGAATCTGAATCAGATCGGATCATAATTATAGCCAGAATTAATTAATGTTCAGTTGCTTCCCCCGTCTCATACTGCAAGAGACCCGCTACTGATTCTCTTTCTCGCTGCAAGTACTCTGCCTTTCTATGCTAATCAGAGCAAATCTAGCGGGATTTTTTCTTGTTTCTTATCTCTATGTTCCATTTTACAAAAACAACTAACAAAAAGGAATATGCACAAAAACATTCATAAAGTTTTGATTCACAGCTGTTTATACATATTTCTGCTCAATACTCTAACGCCAGACTACGAGGGTTGCTATTTATGTTTATGGCGGCCTAGATCACTTCTAGTCGTAAGTTTGGAGTTTTAAGAATTAAACATACATACAACATTTTCATGTACGACCACGTTGGATATCTCAGGCAAAAATTGAAATTTAGGCATGAAAATGTCTGTTTGGATACGCAGACAAATAATCCGTAGATCATAGTCAGTGGTGCAGCATTAGAGTAAATATCTATTATTGCCTGCCCTTGAAATCAGTCCAAACCACTCACTTCTCGCATATCATAGACCTGATCTTCAATCCGACACAGTCTTGAACCGGCCCGCGTCTTCAATTGACCCCGTCTTGAATCGATCAATTAACCCATCGTGACCTATCTATCAAATCTATTAACTTTCGCTATTTTTGGATACTACATATATAATGAACTAAGCTACAATAAACTGTGAATTATTAACTGAACAACCATCGTCTCTTTAATAACCTCGCAAAACAACGCTATTGAAAAAGCTCAGTAGCTCCACAATGTCTTTGATTTTCTACCATGTTTGAGGTGGATTTTTAAGCTAAGAATGCTTAGATCAGCTTAGTTCAACTTTTATTGATGAAGCACCATGCATTGCCAATGTAAAAAACTGGTATCGCGAATTCAACCGTGAATATCCTTTGTTGCAGGACGAATTTCGTGAAAGTAGCTTAATATGAATTTTTGTGCCACAAAATATCGATGCTGTGAGTGAAATGTTTGAGCAAGATGTCACATACTGTGAGATTGATGTATAAAAACCATTAATAAGATTTTCCATGATCACCTCGTGGTAAAAAAAGTGTCTTAGCGTGGAAACGCACAAAAATCGAATATTTTCCAAAAATAAGATCGTGGTCAAAAGCTGTTTTTGAAGTATATACAGGTGACGAATTATAGATTTATAAATATAAAGTAGAAACAAAATCAATATTAAAAGCAAGAAATCACTGGTTAAGATCTGTTTTAGAGATACTTATTCTGAGTGCCAAAAGTTTTGTAAAAATAGGTTTAAACTTTAAATGTTTCAAAATAAGGTTTCATATTCCTGGAGAATGTTGTTCAAAGCAATAAAACCATTGTCAGACTCTTAATTGGGGTTTTTCACAGGGCGCTCATACATTTCAATTGCCATATGCAAGCGACGAAATTCGCGTCATCTCGCTCGCAAAAATTTGAGAGCGTACGAATCTAAAAATAGAATCCGCTTGCATGTGTGAGTACACACAGAACCAGCAAGTGCGTATGTGTGCGAACATGTGCGAAGCGGACGATTTTCTCGACGAGAAAAGTTGAGTTGAGAAACGAATTTATTTACCGTCAGTGAATACGTCGCACGCTGAATACCCTAATGACAAATACTCCTATGTGAAGTCATGTCAGTATATACTGAATGAGTACGGGTATAAGTAGATTCGCGTCCCCAGAAGCGACTCACACGTTCCTTCTCGTTATAATTTCTTTTGCTGGATGAACTTTGGGCATTTGTTGCTGGAGGCAGATTTTACGAACTGTAGACGTGTACAATCGCCTTCGTTTGGAAACGTTGCAGTTGGAGCATATGGGCTCTTTGGTGCAGCGTTTGGTGGTGTGGCCAAAGATTTGTCAATGAATTCTTGCACCGCATTGGATTTGGAGTCGAATTTTAACTTTGAGTTAGGTTCAGGGAGTGTACGTAGCATTTGATTTTGCAAATTCTAAGAAGTTCATTCCCCTTTAGAAATTTAATGGCAGTCGCCACTTCTTTTGCGTTCTTTTAGTTGATTTATAGATAAAAATTCCTTGCTAATTAGCTCGATCGCTCGGGGGATTGCAAAGCATGAATAGTCACATACAGGTTTTGTTTCGTTTTCTGAACCGAGTACTATAAACTTCGGACAAAACCCAAGAAAATAGAAAAAACGAGAAGGAACGTGTGAGTCGCTTCTGGGGACGCGACTCTACTTATACCCGTACTCAGTCAGTATATACATTTTTGAGCATAATTTTTTAGAATTTTAGAATTAAAAAAAAAAATTTTCCATTTTACATTTTTTTGCTATATCTGTTATCTACATCTACATCTACAATGTATATTTGATATCTAACATGTAGATTATACATGTACCATTTAGATTCTACATCTCCTCCGCTAGGGGTTGCTCGCGCACTGAACGCGGCAGAGTGTGCGAGCGAGAAAGAGAATGAGTGCGTGTTTTTTTGCAGGAAGGGGCGGGGGAAGCAGCTGAAAATTAATTTCTTCATTCTGGCTATAATTATTATCCGATTTGATTCAGATTCGGCAATCTGATAGATATGGGCATTTTCTACGATACTGCGTTTTTAGCTTTGTCGTATCTTTAAAATTGTACCTGCCACAGATTTTCGTCCTTTGTGGGGCGGAAGGGGGCGGGGCGAAATTTAGAAATACACTTGTAGCAGTGTGTATCACATGAGTCTGGAAACCAACTTTGGTTACTCTAACTCTTATAGTCTCTGAGATCCAGGCGCTCAACAAGACGTACGTACGGACGGACGGACGGACAGACAGACATGGCTCTATCGACTCGGCTATTGATGCTGATCAAGAATATATATACTTTATGGGGTCGGAAAATTTTCCTTCTCTGCGTTACACACATCCACTTTTACCACAAATCTAATATACCCCTTAACTCTTTTTAGAGTACGGGTATAAAAACGATAAGAAGCTTTTGGTTTAAGAGAAAACTGATACACGCGCTTGATATTCTTGATAAATCGAGGGGTTTTTTTTCGCATAGGCCCTTTTAGCAAACAATTTTCCGATTTGTTTATACGCTCAGCGCTTTCACGACTTCGGACGTCGAGTATCATGCAGTCGTCGTGCAGACGGGTTATCATACGTATGTACATACATGTGTATTATGTGTACATATGTTAATTTCATAATTAATTTCAATACTATCCCAATTTTATATATTATCTAATAAAATCTTCAAAATAACATATATATTGTTTTATTTGTAGAAATGCTTGTGGAGCTCTTCGAAACCTATCCTACGGTAGGCAAAATGATGAAAACAAACGCGGAATTAAAAATGCCAGCGGAATAGAAGCGTTAGTTCATCTGCTTTGTCGTTCTCAAGAAACAGAAGTAAAAGAATTGGTAACTGGAGTGTTATGGAATATGTCTTCCTGTGAAGATATCAAGCGGTCAATTATTGATGAATCACTAGCTGCTATAGTCTGCAACGTTATAAAACCTCATTCTGGATGGGATCCAATTTGTTGTGGTGACACTTGTTTTTCTACAGTATTTCGAAATGCATCGGGAGTGTTGAGAAATGTCAGTTCAGCTGGAGAGCATGCAAGAGGGTGTCTTCGCAATTGCGAGCATTTAGTGGAATGTCTTTTGTATGTAGTGCGAGCTGCAATAGAGAAAAACAATATTGGAAACAAAACAGTAGAAAATTGCGTATGTATACTTCGTAATCTTTCGTATAGATGTCAGGAAGTAGAAGATCCCAATTACGATAAGCATCCCTTCATAACGCAAGATAGAGTTATCCCATCTTCGTCAAAGGGTAAAACAAAATAAATCATTTTAAAATTTCAATTGTTTATTATATTTTTGATTTCTAGGTGAAAATTTAGGATGCTTTGGAACAAGTAAAAAAAAGAAGGAAGTATCTGCTACTGAAGCTCTTCAGGACTTTAGCATATCCACAGAGTATTCTAAAAGTTCAGTAACTAATAGCCAGATGAATAAGGGCTATGAACAATTATGGCAACCTGAAGTTGTTCAGTATTACTTGTCATTATTACAAAGTTGTTCTAATCCAGAAACACTTGAAGCTGCGGCAGGAGCAATTCAAAATTTATCTGCATGCTATTGGCAACCTAGCATTGATATTCGTGCCACGGTGCGTAAAGAAAAAGGTCTACCTATACTGGTAGAGCTCCTTCGGATGGAAGTTGATCGCGTAGTCTGTGCAGTTGCTACTGCCCTACGGAATCTAGCTATTGATCAACGAAATAAAGAACTAATTGGAAAATACGCTATGCGTGATCTAGTCCAAAAACTTCCATCTGGAAATGTACAGCATGACCAAAACACATCGGATGATACAATAACAGCTGTATTGGCTACAATTAATGAGGTCATAAAAAAGAACCCAGAATTTTCTCGTTCCCTTTTAGATGCAGGCGGTATAGACCGACTTATGAATATATCGAGACGAAAAGAAAAATATACTTCTTGTGTAATAAAGTTTGCTAGTCAAGTTTTGTATACGATGTGGCAACATCACGAACTCCGAGACGTCTACAAAAAAAACGGTTGGAAAGAGCAAGATTTCATAAGTAAAAATTTTACTGCACATAACACTCCGCCAAGTTCACCAAACAATGCCAATAACACACTTAACCGACCAATGGCATCTCAGGGACGTACGCGCTATGAAGACAGAACAATTCAGCGTGCAACTAGTGCTTCGTATAGGAATAATGACTCTAGTGGAGCCGTTATGTCAAATAATGAATCAGCCTTGCTTTCGGAAATGGTTAGAAAACAATTATAGAATGTATATTTGGTCGTTAATTATTTAAATAGTATTAGATACACGTGAAGTATTTAAATCTTAAATTATTCTTAAACAATACAGTGTTTCTTTTACATTAACATATAAGTTTTTATAGCATATGCCAATACATATTGTAAAGGATTATATTCATTATACATCTGGTACTCTAATCTGATTACATAATAAATACACTAAGCTATATCCATGTACGTTGAGAGTATTTTTATTGCTACATAATTTTATCCTTGAATGGTAACTATACAAACTATATACAAATGTAACACAGAGTAAGAAGTACTTTTGATCACCTATAATTGCTTTACCTATAATTCCCTTAATCAGCATCAACAATCGATTAAATCGCATATACCCTAGATCGGACTCCTTTTGAGACGGAAGAACCAATACACTATGGGCAAAAAGTCCGTTTTTTTGGCATCATTACCAATTTTGAAGATAGAAACATGAAACTATGTACATATACTTAAAAAATAAAGGTAGAATTTCGGATTTATTTGTTTTTTCAGTTGGACCACGCCTTCCTTCCCGCCCACCTCACCATAGGGTTAAAATTTTCAAATTTTTGTCTACAATTATGTTTTAAAATATTTTAATTTAATATATTTAAGGAATACGCAATAAATGAATTTTTAATAATGCATTTTTAGCAATTCCTATTTTAAAGTTGATTTGGATCCCTGCAAAATTAAATCAAACATTAGTTGAAGCCCAATATTAAGTTTTGTGACGCCATACCTTGATACCGAGTTAATAATTTATTCATCCCAAAACTCTTCCTCCAACTCCAGGGTATCCAGCCCGAAAATTTCGATTTCATCATCTTTTTATACCCGTACTCAAAAAAGAGTTAAGGGGTATATTAGATTTGTGGTAAAAGTGGATGTGTGCAACGCAGAGAAGGAAACGTTTCCGACCCCATAAAGTATATATATTCTTGATCAGCATCAATAGCCGAGTCGATATAGCCATGTCCGTCTGTCCGTCCGTCTGTCCGTCCGTCCGTCTTGTTGAGCGCCTGGATCTCAGAGACTATAAGAGTTAGGGCAACCAAATTTGGTTCCAAGACTCATGTGATATCACACTGCTACAAGTGTATTTCAAAATTTCGCCCCGCCCCCTTCCACCCCCACAAAGGACGAAAATCTGTGGCAGGCACAATTTTTAAGATACGATAAAACTAAAAACGCAGTATCGTAGAGAATGACCATATCTACCAGATTGCTGAACATGAATCAGATCGGATCATAATTATAGCCAGAATGAAGAAATTAATTTTCTGTTGGTTCCCCCGCCTCCACCAGCCAGAGACACACTACTGATTCTCTCTCTCGCTCGCACACTCTGCCACGTTCAGTGCGCGAGCAACCTAGCGGAGGAGATATAGAATATAAATGGTACATCTATAATCTACATGTTAGATGTAAAATATACATTGTAGATGTAGATAACAGATGTAGGAAAAAAATGTAAAATGTAAAATTTTTTTTTATTCTAAAATTCTAAAAAATCATATGCTCAAAAATGTATATACTGACTGAGTACGGGTATAAGTAGAGTCGCGTCCCCAGAAGCGACTTACACGTTCCTTCTCGTTTTGTCTTGTTCTGGTCTGCATTTTAATTTCATCTTTGTAATTTCTGAATACGGCGGATAAATATCGCATCCATGCAGCTTATTTATGGCTTTTATATTAATGTATTGTTGTTTTGTTAGATTATTTTCTATTAAAAATGCTAAAGCCTTTTCAGGACTTATTTTGGTGATCTCATTATGGTTCGCTATGCCAGCTATTTTTTCGCTATTCAATGCTTTTGCAGTAAAAGAGAAGTGCCGTCCTTTTTCAATTTTTTTGCCGATACAGAAGCAGCATGCAACAACAGTGGCATTGAATTTTCGGTTTCATTGACCAGTTCAGATGCTAATTTTCGCTTTAACCTTGGTCCTCCCTCAGAATAGGTCAAACGTTTGCGACCAGGCTTTTCGCGTGGAGTATCATCCTTATGAAATTCAATTTTGAACGAGGATGCAAGCCATTTCGCATGCTTTTCTTTAAAGCGGTCGAGAATTCTGTTGCATTTTGGCAAATAAGTGTTTATAAATCCGAAAAACTGCATAAGTTTATCTTTTATTAAGTTTTGCTGAACATCACTTAATTTAGTTTCATCAATATTTTGCAAAACAAACTGCTTCACAGCATCTTGTTGGCGGTTGTTGTCGCTCCAAACATCAAGCAACGTTGAATGGCAAAACGTAAATGCATCTGAAACATTGAGTATTGCCGTAAATGTTATCCACTATTTGATTGTTAACAGTTTAATTAGTAACATTCAGCATTAGAATTACCTCAAGTGTCCTCCATGCACAAGTTGCACTCCACAGAAACACAAATACATTTGTTAGTAGGGACATAAAAACATACCAACAACACATTAAACAATTGGACAATATATTACATGTACAAAACTGTTAGTGCTAATAGTTTATTTTACATACTTTGACGATTAAATTCCATGTTTAAACTTTTTTGTTTTGTTTACAATTTCATAAGAAAATTCACACCAAAAATCACAAGCTTTTGCGCCAATTTTGTTTTTTGAGTGGCCATATAATAGCACTACTCGACAAAATCGAACTTTTTTTCCTCAAGGATCCAAACCGACTTTTTCTGATAGATATGGGGATTTAAAATTTTTAAAGAATTATGGTTTTTTTCTATGGCAGAACTTTTTTTTAAGAATTTTTGAAGTCTGGTATTTTTTTTTAGCTTTTTTAGAGGTAGCGATAGTTTTTTCACATAACTTTAGTATCTTACGTCTGGTTGTAAAGAACTTTGCTATTTTGAAAAGATAAAGATTTTTTTTCGACTTTTCCTGAGTTTTTAAAGTCAAAATTTCGTAAAAAATACCGCACAAAAATCATCATTTTTGCATTTCAATGCTTTATATTTCCCAGACGGTAAGCTGTAATCACAAAGTGTTTGGGCTTAACTTCTAGCTGTTTTAATTATCTTTTCAAAATAGCAAAGTTCTTTACAACCAGACGTAAGATACTAAAGTTATGTGAAAAAAACTATCGCTACCTCTGAAAAAAGCTAAAAAAAAATACCAGATTTAAAAAAATTCTTCAAAAAAAGTTCTGCCATAGAAAAAAAAAATATCATCAAACCATTTCTAAGCCCCAAATCTTTAATAAAAAGTTGGTTTTGTTCCTTGAGGAAAAATCGTGTTGACTAGTGTTATCTCCACTAAATCATTTGATTTAGCGGCCACGGTCAGTCCGACCGCTGTCTTCCTGGTTTCCAGCTTCAGCTCTTCCTCAGAAAGCTCGAAATGGGGGTTTCTGGGCCAGCTCTCTTCTTCTTCCTTCAAAAACGCTGGTCCACTAAACCAGATCGATTGCGAAATCTCCTGAATGTCACAACCTCTCGAAACTATGTCTGCTGGGTTCTGTTTAGTTGGAACATGACGCCACGTAGCGTCATCTGACCACTCCTGAATCTCAGTTACTCGGTTCGCAACAAATATTGATAGCGACGAAGGGTGGGATCGGATCCAATGAAGGGTCACTTCCGAATCCGACCAACATATCATTCGTTCAATCGGCACCTCGAGTAGCGATTTGAGTTGGTGACAGAGATCTGCGAGAAGGTGAGCGGCACATTACTCAAGCCATGGAAGCGTTTTCGTCTTGAGCGGCGCTACTTTCTACTTTGCAGTCAACAACGAGACCTTGAAACCTTCTGCAGTCAACAACGGATATAGACGCATGCTCCATAAGCTCTCATGGAGGCGTCGGCAAAGGCATGTACTTGAATCGGTGACATGGGATCAGTATGCACAAAGCGAGGTATGGCAATCTTCTCCACCTGACCCAAGGATTCCTTTAGAAAGTTCCAAGATGTTTCCAGATTCATTAGAATTGACTCATCCCAATCTAGTTTGTTAAGCCACAGCTCCTGCAGTAGGATCTTTCCCTTGATTACCAAGGGGCTTAACAAACCAAGGGGGTCAAACAGCATTGATGTCACCGATAATATGTTCCGTTTTGTCGGTCGGAGACCCATGACTGAACTGTCAATTTGAAACCGATAGACGTCTTCATGCGTTAGCCACGATATTCCTAACGCCTTGGTTGACTCGGAGTCCGAGATCCTTATCGGTTTAACTGTGCTCTCGGATGCTGTGACCTCAGGTGAGTTCGAGAACCACTTGGTTAGCTCAAACCCTGCGGTTTGAAGAACCTGAGCCACGTCAGACATAATTGTCTTTAACTCCTCCACGCCACCAGCACCAGTCAACATATCATCGACATAAAAGTCGGACCCGATAACTTTAGCAGCCTTTGGGAATGAGAGCTTTGCAGACTCACTCAACCTTTTCAAACACCGAATAGCCAAAAATGGGGCAGGTCCAGTCCCATATGTTACTGTGTTGAGCTGGTATATTCTCAAGGACTCAGATGGGTCTCTTCTCACCTATAATCACCTATAATTGCTTTACCTATAATTCCCTTAATCAGCATCAACAATCGATTAAATCGCATATATCCTAGATCGGACTCCTTTTGAGACGGAAGAACCAATACACTATGGGCAAAAAGTCCGTTTTTTTGGCATCATTACCAATTTTGAAGATAGAAACATGAAACTATGTACATATACTTAAAAAAATAAAGGTAGAATTTCGAATTTATTTGTTTTTCAGTTGGACCACGCCTTCCTTCCCGCCCACCTCACCATAGGGTTAAAATTTTCAAATTTTTGTCTACAATTATGTTTTAAAATATTTTAATTTAATATATTTAAGGAATACGCAATAAATGAATTTTTAATAATGCATTTTTAGCAATTCCTATTTTAAAGTTGATTTGGATCCCTGCAAAATTAAATCAAACATTAGTTGAAGCCCAATATTAAGTTTTGTGACGCCATACCTTGATACCGAGTTAATAATTTATTCATCCCAAAACTCTTCCTCCAACTCCAGGGTATCCAGCCCGAAAATTTCGATTTCATCATCTTTTTATACCCGTACTCAAAAAAGAGTTAAGGGGTATATTAGATTTGTGGTAAAAGTGGATGTGTGCAACGCAGAGAAGGAAACGTTTCCGACCCCATAAAGTATATATATTCTTGATCAGCATCAATAGCCGAGTCGATATAGCCATGTCCGTCTGTCCGTCCGTCTGTCCGTCTGTCCGTCCGTCCGTCTTGTTGAGCGCCTGGATCTCAGAGACTATAAGAGTTAGGGCAACCAAATTTGGTTCCAAGACTCATGTGATATCACACTGCTACAAGTGTATTTCAAAATTTCGCCCCGCCCCCTTCCGCCCCCACAAAGGACGAAAATCTGTGGCAGGCACAATTTTTAAGATACGATAAAACTAAAAACGCAGTATCGTAGAGAATGACCATATCTACCAGATTGCTGAACATGAATCAGATCGGATCATAATTATAGCCAGAATGAAGAAATTAATTTTCTGTTGGTTCCCCCGCCTCCACCAGCCAGAGACACACTACTGATTCTCTCTCTCGCTCGCACACTCTGCCACGTTCAGTGCGCGAGCAACCCCTAGCGGAGGAGATGCAGAATATAAATGGTACATCTATAATCTACATGTTAGATGTAAAATATACATTGTAGATGTAGATAACAGATGTAGCAAAAAAATGTAAAATGTAAAATTTTTTTTTTTATTCTAAAATTTAAAAAATCATATCTCAAAAATGTATATACTGACTGAGTACGGGTATAAGTAGAGTCGCGTCCCCAGAAGCGACTTACACGTTCCTTCTCGTTTTGTCTTGTTCTGGTCTGCATTTTAATTTCATCTTTGTAATTTCTGAATACGGCGGATAAATATCGCATCCATGCAGCTTATTTATGGCTTTTATATTAATGTATTGTTGTTTTGTTAGATTATTTTCTATTAAAAATGCTAAAGCCTTTTCAGGACTTATTTTGGTGATCTCATTATGGTTCGCTATGCCAGCTATTTTTTCGCTATTCAATGCTTTTTGCAGTAAAAGAGAAGTGCCGTCCTTTTTCAATTTTTTTGCCGATACAGAAGCAGCATGCAACAACAGTGGCATTGAATTTTCGGTTTCATTGACCAGTTCAGATGCTAATTTTCGCTTTAACCTTGGTCCTCCCTCAGAATAGGTCAAACGTTTGCGACCAGGCTTTTCGCGTGGAGTATCATCCTTATGAAATTCAATTTTGAACGAGGATGCAAGCCATTTCGCATGCTTTTCTTTAAAGCGGTCGAGAATTCTGTTGCATTTTGGCAAATAAGTGTTTATAAATCCGAAAAACTGCATAAGTTTATCTTTTATTAAGTTTTGCTGAACATCACTTAATTTAGTTTCATCAATATTTTGCAAAACAAACTGCTTCACAGCATCTTGTTGGCGGTTGTTGTCGCTCCAAACATCAAGCAACGTTGAATGGCAAAACGTAAATGCATCTGAAACATTGAGTATTGCCGTAAATGTTATCCACTATTTGATTGTTAACAGTTTAATTAGTAACATTCAGCATTAGAATTACCTCAAGTGTCCTCCATGCACAAGTTGCACTCCACAGAAACACAAATACATTTGTTAGTAGGGACATAAAAACATACCAACAACACATTAAACAATTGGACAATATATTACATGTACAAAACTGTTAGTGCTAATAGTTTATTTTACATACTTTGACGATTAAATTCCATGTTTAAACTTTTTTGTTTTGTTTACAATTTCATAAGAAAATTCACACCAAAAATCACAAGCTTTTGCGCCAATTTTGTTTTTTTGAGTGGCCATATAATAGCACTACTCGACAAAATCGAACTTTTTTTTTCCTCAAGGATCCAAACCGACTTTTTCTGATAGATATGGGGATTTAAAATTTTTTAAAGAATTATGGTTTTTTTTCTATTGCAGAACTTTTTTTTAAGAATTTTTGAAGTCTGGTATTTTTTTTTTTTAGCTTTTTTTAGAGGTAGCGATAGTTTTTTTCACATAACTTTAGTATCTTACGTCTGGTTGTAAAGAACTTTGCTATTTTGAAAAGATAATTAAAACAGCTAAAGTCAAAATTTCGTAAAAAATACCGCACAAAAATCATCATTTTTGCATTTCAATGCTTTATATTTCCCAGACGGTAAGCTGAAATCACAAAGTGTTTGGGCTTAACTTCTAGCTGTTTTAATTATCTTTTCAAAATAGCAAAGTTCTTTACAACCAGACGTAAGATACTAAAGTTATGTGAAAAAAACTATCGCTACCTCTGAAAAAAGCTAAAAAAAAATACCAGATTTAAAAAATTCTTCAAAAAAAAGTTCTGCCATAGAAAAAAAAAAAATATCATCAAACCATTTCTAAGCCCCAAATCTTTAATAAAAAGTTGGTTTTGTTCCTTGAGGAAAAATCGTGTTGACTAGTGTTATCTCCACTAAATCATTTGATTTAGCGGCCACGGTCAGTCCGACCGCTGTCTTCCTGGTTTCCAGCTTCAGCTCTTCCTCAGAAAGCTCGAAATGGGGGTTTCTGGGCCAGCTCTCTTCTTCTTCCTTCAAAAACGCTGGTCCACTAAACCAGATCGATTGCGAAATCTCCTGAATGTCACAACCTCTCGAAACTATGTCTGCTGGGTTCTGTTTAGTTGGAACATGACGCCACGTAGCGTCATCTGACCACTCCTGAATCTCAGTTACTCGGTTCGCAACAAATATTGATAGCGACGAAGGGTGGGATCGGATCCAATGAAGGGTCACTTCCGAATCCGACCAACATATCATTCGTTCAATCGGCACCTCGAGTAGCGATTTGAGTTGGTGACAGAGATCTGCGAGAAGGTGAGCGGCACATTACTCAAGCCATGGAAGCGTTTTCGTCTTGAGCGGCGCTACTTTCTACTTTGCAGTCAACAACGAGACCTTGAAACCTTCTGCAGTCAACAACGGATATAGACGCATGCTCCATAAGCTCTCATGGAGGCGTCGGCAAAGGTATGTACTTGAATCGGTGACATGGGATCAGTATGCACAAAGCGAGGTATGGCAATCTTCTCCACCTGACCCAAGGATTCCTTTAGAAAGTTCCAAGATGTTTCCAGATTCATTAGAATTGACTCATCCCCAATCTAGTTTGTTAAGCCACAGCTCCTGCAGTAGGATCTTTCCCTTGATTACCAAGGGGCTTAACAAACCAAGGGGGTCAAACAGCATTGATGTCACCGATAATATGTTCCGTTTTGTCGGTCGGAGACTCATGACTGAACTGTCAATTTGAAACCGATAGACGTCTTCATGCGTTAGCCACGATATTCCTAACGCCTTGGTTGACTCGGAGTCCGAGATTCTTATCGGTTTAACTGTGCTCTCGGATGTTGTGACCTCAGGTGAGTTCGAGAACCACTTGGTTAGCTCAAACCCTGCGGTTTGAAGAACCTGAGCCACGTCAGACATAATTGTCTTTAACTCCTCCACGCCACCAGCACCAGTCAACATATCATCGACATAAAAGTCGGACCCGATAACTTTAGCAGCCTTTGGGAATGAGAGCTTTGCAGACTCACTCAACCTTTTCAAACACCGAATAGCCAAAAATGGGGCAGGTCCAGTCCCATATGTTACTGTGTTGAGCTGGTATATTCTCAAGGACTCAGATGGGTCTCTTCTCCACACTATCAACTGAAACTGCCTGTCTGCTTCATTCACCATCACTTGGCGATACATCTTTTTTACATCGGCATTCAGGGCGAACCTGTGCAGACGGAAGCGGAGCAGCGTTGAGTATAACTCCTCTTGAATAGTTGGTCCGACGCATCGAACACGACGCGAAGCTTCGCGGACGTACTTTGAGGCCGAAGGACACACTGATGTGGAATTACGTAGTGTGGAGCAGAAGGAAAAGTATTGTCAGTCGGCGACATATGACTCAAGGAGAGGTACTCTTCCATGAATTCCAAGTACATTTTCTTCAACTCAGGGTCGTGGGACAATCTTCTTTCGAGCGACAAAAACCGCCATTTAGCAATCTGGAAGGAATTGTCCAAGCAGTTTGGATCGGATTTAAACTGCAAGCGTACTTCAAACCGACCTGAAGGCAAGACTTGAGTAGTCTTTTTATAATGCTCCTCACATAACATGTGTTCAGGAGATAAAGACTTTTTAGAAGATGGCAATTCTTCTAGTGACCAAAACTTTTGTAGTGTGTTGTCGATAGACACAACTGACTCTTCTCGACAACTCAGACAGTTCCTCGCTTCCTGGGTGACAGTCACCTTTGGACTGTATCTTCCAGACACAATCCAACCGAGAAGCGTTTTCTGCAGAGTTGGATAGTCAGGACCTTGTCTAATTTGACCAACAGATAAGATTTCGAAAAATGACTCTGCACCTATCAACATATCTATTCTTTGTGGCTTGTAGAAATATGGGTCTGCAAGAGGTAGGTTCTTCGGGATTTTCAAGTCACTCACATTAAGTGCGTGATCAGGGTGGTATCCCGAGATTGACTTCAGAATCCAGAAATCGCCCGAGAACTCACTACCATTGCTTCACGACTTGTGAATTCGATTCGCCAATTCCAAGCAAGTTGATGCACGACTTCTCCCTACGGATCTGTAAGCGCTGTGCCAGGTCTTCACTTATGAAGTTAGTTTGTGACCCAGAGTCAAGCCGTGCTCGGGCCAAAACGTACTCTCCATTTGTGGTCGGACGCTTACGATCGACGTTGCCAGAATTACTCTATCCAAAGCTGTCGCATGGAGTGCATGCGAAGTGGAACGGTTACTCTGACTAGGAGGGGGAGCAGAATTCTCTGGGGGTGATGGTAACGCTAAACTTTTATCCACAACTATGTACCTATTTTTTTTAATTCCTTAACTCATTTATTTTCTTTTAAATTACGCATATAGAGAATATTAACTACTAGCTTAATGATTATTATATATTAGATTATAGACTAGATATTATTCGCCGCCAGGATACGTGGGGCGACAGAGGAAGTACCGTGTCCCTGCGGGACGGCCGCGAAGCATTGCTTCGCAGGGACGATGGTTAAACTGCCTCCCTTCTAAGGCGCTCGCATCTCCAGAGCTCTTTCAATGCGGCGGCAGCAAAATTGGTTACTGCTGTCCATACCGCCTCGTCTCCTATCATCGCTTCCACCAGGTTCCTGGGTGACAGCCGCCTGCCAATGGACTGCCACAGTTCGCTCCTCGTCTGGTCGAAGCGCCCGCAGGAAAACATGATGAGCTTTGCGTCCTCTGTGCCGCCCGCGCACCATCTGCAGTGTGGCGAGACTGCGTGCCCGAACCTAAATAAATACTGGCCGAAGCAACCGTGTCCGCTGAGGAGTTGCGTGGTGTAGAAATTCACCGCACCGTGTCCCCTGTTGGTCCAGCTTCTCACATCTGGGATGAGGCAATGGGTCCACCGGCCGTTTTCGGAGCTGTCCCAGTGGCTTTGCCACACGCTGAGGCTCTCCTCTCTTGCCTGCTCTCGCGCAGCCTTCCGTTCGGCTCCTGCCCGGATGGCCAGAGCTACATTCTTCTCCTCTACGACTAAGAGATCGATGGGGAGAACTCCTGCTATGACCAGCATATTCTCAGCGCGCAAAGCCGATGTATCGATTTTACGCCCTTCGCGTAGCTTGCGATTTTGATGGCGTCCGCCCACACAGCTGCAGCGAATGTTATGGCTGAGCGAACTACGCTGGTCAGCAAAAGCCTTCTCTCCTGCTTCGGCCCACGGGTGTTTAGTAGCAGGCGAAACAGGGCTCGGCTTGTATTGGCTGCTTTCTCCTGTACGAAACTCAGGTGCTCCCGGAAGCACAGCCTGGTGTCTATCATCACGCCTAAGTAGCGGATGGCTCGCTTCGACGCTATAGTCTGGTCTCCTACTCGGACGTGCGCTGTCTCCACCGTTGATCGAGTGCTGACCAACACTGCCTCCGTTTTTTGAGCCGCTAACTCCAGCCCCACAGACAGAAACCAGTCTGCTATAGTCTGTATTGCCGTGTTGCAGGTTTCTTCTGCCGCTTGCAGGTGTTTGGCCACCACTGAAAGGGCTACGTCGTCCGCGTAGCACGTGAGCTGACAACCGGTTGGTAGGGTCAGCCGCATAACTCCATCATACGCTATATTCCATAGTAGCGGGCCCAGCACAGAGCCTTGGGGAACGCCTGCCGAAATACGGTGGGATTGCATGCCAGCCGCCGTGTCGAAGTTCAGCGTTCTTCCGTCAAAGTAGCTGCCTACAATCGACTGCAGATATGGAGGGATGCCCATCTGTCTCAGTGAGTTGACAATGCAGTCCCAGTTCGCAGAGCGGAAGGCGTTCTTAACGTCCAGTGTGACGATTAGGCAGTATTCCTTCTTCCCGCCCTTCCATCTCGTACCCTCTACCGCCTTGGCTGCGATCCGGACAACTCTGCCGATGGCAGCCGAACTGGTTGGCAGATAGCCCACCGGCTTCGCCCACCGCCCTCTCCATCCGTGTGCAGATTATCTGCTCCATCGTCTTTCCCAATGAGTCGATCAAAAATATCGGGCGAAATGAGGAGGGGTCCTCTGGCGGCTTACCTGGTTTTGGTAAGAGCACAAGGTGCTGCGTCTTCCATTGAGAAGGAAACAGTCCTTCTTGGAGGCACTTAGTGAACGCCGTCGCGAACTCTTGCGGCTTATACGAGACAGCTAGCTTGACTGCCCTGCTGGGGATTCCATCGGGACCTGGGGCCTTATTTGGCTTCAACCTGCGGGCCGCTGTGATAGCCTCGTCTGCCGTTACCGGTTCCACCTGGTATGGGTGCTGAAGCGCTTCGTCGTTTTCTGGCAGGTTATGCATCCTAGTTGGGAACAACGCCTCCACGATGGCTGAGAGTTGGTGCGGGTCAGAGGGAGCTGCATTGTTGGTGTGCAGCCTCTTCATCACCGTCTTGTAGGCTCTTCCCCACGGGTCGTGCTCTGCTGAGTCGCAGAGTTGCAGAAAGCACTCCCGTTTGCTTATCTTGATGGAGGTCTTCAGTACTTTCCTAGCAGCGCGGTAAGCCATGTGAAGACTCGGCCAGTCGCTGTCGTTCCTTCTGCGAGCCCTCTGGTACCTCCTTCTGGATGTCAGGCAGGTGCGCCTGGCATCCGCGATCTGATCGTTCCACCAGTAGGTCGGCGGCTGCGCGCCCCTGAACATCTTTCTCCGGGTCATGCTTGCTTCACATGCGAGTCGAAGCTGGGCCGTGAGCTGTGTGGCCATCTGCTGAGCTGATCCTCCGACTGTCAAGTCGCTCATCTCATCCAGGAAACGTTGGACCTGCAAGCTTTCGGGCTTGTATACCGTCCTCTGTGCTGCGTGGTTCGGGGTTCTTGCCATTCCTCCGCCTACTGAGAATAGCAGCGCCTCGTGATCGCTGGCCGTGTAGTGGTTGCCTACTCGCCAATTTGCCCGTGGGGAAAGGGAGCTCGTCACGAAGGTGAGGTCGATAACAGAGCCGACGCCTCCCCGGTTAAAAGTGTTTGCTGTGCCCTGGTTTAGCAACACCACGTCTAGGGTCGCAAAGGCTTCTAGAAGGGCTTGACCCTTGTTGATGGCATCAGAGCTGCTGCCTCTGGTGATGTCACTGCCCCATTCTTGGGCCCATGCGTTGAAATCCCCTGCGATTATGGTAGGCTTGTGGTCTCTGGTATCGTCGACCAGTTCGTCCATGGCTGCTGCAAAGCTCTGGCGGCTCAGACTGGGTGGAAGATAGCAGCTATAGATCCAGAGGCTAGCTAGCCTTGCTCGGACGAAGTGCCTTTTTGCTTCACACGATGTTGGCCGCAACGGCGGCCTGCCACAGGACCATAGCGCTGCTTTACCCGACGAGCTTTGGACCCAGTAGCCATCTGCTGGGGATCTGTATGGCTCGCTGATGATGGCGACATCTGTTCTCTGGTCACGTACCGACTGGGTGAGCAGGTCGCTGGCTGCCTCACAATGGTTAAGGTTTATTTGGTAAAACCTAAGCATGACGATTGGTTCGTGCTTTCTCCTGAGCTGTGGGAGCCATTGGGCACCTGGCGCTGCCTGCTGTGTGTTTGTGTGGCTGGCCCTTGGTAGCGCAGTAGAAGCATTTGGCCTCATTGTGGCAATCGCGTATCTTGTGGTCCGCGGCTCCACAACGGAAGCACCAGCCGCTTCTATCAACTGTGCTCTTGCACTTCGCTGCAATGTGGCCCAGCTCTAAGCACTTAAAGCACTTGGTTGGGAGATCGCGTT
This sequence comes from Drosophila tristis, assembly GCA_018150885.1. NCBI lineage: Eukaryota > Metazoa > Arthropoda > Insecta > Diptera > Drosophilidae > Drosophila > Drosophila tristis. Next base: position 391,145 of record JAECWT010000202.1, on the reverse strand, counting down.
CCCTAATGCGGCAAACAGACCAGGCAACCTTGACCTTTCCAACGGAAAGTACCTTCGATGCCAGAGCGGCCGGAATTCTGATAATAGCCCGCTGAGTACCTCCGAATGCTGGGCGCAAACTCTTGATGGCGTCCGCATCGAGTCGTATGTCGATTTGTTTGCTAAAGGCTTTCATCGGGTCTTCCCTGGAGGCCATCTCGTCCCATTCAGCTCCAGCAGGAGCGCGCCTTTGGCTGTGCACTTTACCCTGCGCACGTTCTCGCCGACACTCTTTAGCTCCTCGCTTTGGCTCCAGGTGACCAAGTTCAGCATCTCTGCGTAGGTCATCTTGTCCTTTGCCTCGATGATGATGGCATCAGAACGTGGCCTCAGCTGTCGGACATGCGACTTACCCTTGACCTCGGTCCACTTATCTGCTGGGGGAGCAGCTGACACGATCCGCCGGGCATTCTGTTGGTGGTGCTGCTCTGTGGGCCCCCTACAGTCCATTACCGGTCCTTTATTGCGTTTTTGTATTCGCTTTGGTATCCTCTCTAATTGCCGCTTGTGCTCGATCTGTTCTGGGGAGCACTGCGTTTCCTGGTCTCTCCGTTCTACCTCCTCACTCTTCCGGGACTTAGCGTCAAGGATGAAAAGCGCGCTCTTTTGCAGTCTCGCCACTTTCTGCGCCAGCTCCTTCATTTCTTTATTGAGGTAACGTGCGTCCTTCATCATTTTGGACAGTTCCGTCGATTTGTCGACCAGAGTCGTCAGGATTTCACGGATGTCTCCGTATTCCGCCGACCCTGTGGAACTATTTTCTACGGTAACGCCGCTGAAGTCAAAAGGATTGACTGGGACTTCTGCTGGGGCTGATGCAGTCAGGGTTGGCTGCTGCATCACTCTTAGGGGCTCCGTTAGTGGGGATGCCGTTCCGAGGCATATTTGCGGTCGTTTTTCGATAGCGTGCTCTCTGGGCCAGACGCCTCTAGGCGTCTGGCACTGCGGTGGAGAGCGCTGCAAGCTCGATCTCCGCTCAAAAGCCCGTTTTTCCTCCTCCTCCATTGCTACGTTTTGCAGCGATCTGGCAGCACTGCGTCGATCCTTTGCTGTCTGGCAACTCCGTGCGGGAAGCAACTCTGCCTGAACAGCTGCTCAGTGACGAAGCTCCAGTCAAAACAATCAGGTTGAGTGAAAATTGTTTGTATTTTCCTCCCACTAGGCCGCCGAAAATCCTCCAGCTGAACCCTCCCAGAGGGTGCCGGCTGGGCAATGGGCACTGCATTATCCCGGATCGGGTAATGCATTGCCGCTTGCTCTGTCCGGGGTAATGCAGTGTCTAGCCAAGGCCAGGTCCAGGTCTTCCCGACCAAAAATTTGGGGGAACTGAACCATGGCCATGTCTGGAGGTGCCTGGCGGGTAGGCATAAAACGCTAGGGGGTGGTCCCCCCGAAAAATATTAACCAGCATGGACCCTCTGGGCCAACAATGGAGCGGACGAATGATGAAACAAGGGTTGGGATGTCAACCCAAACGTCGGTGGAAAGCGTGGCTGCTACCACCGGCGGACACAGGGAGGGGCAATCCTCTCTGCGTGTCGCCAGCGGCCACACCTCTGATAGGACGGGAGCAGGTCATATCAGTTGCAATGTTACTGCCAAAAAAACGACGCACTCCAAGTTGAGCCGCACAGGTGCCGTGGTCGATACAGACTCGGACCTGGAGAGCGTGCTCTCGGTAACCAAGACGGAGGAAGACAGCCTTCTCCGCTCCCCGGAACCAGGTTCCAGCTCCCTGCGTAGGGAAGGGCCGAAGCGTTCCAAGGAGGGGTTGAAGGCGAACGCGCATTACAAAGCGGCCCTCAAGATCATGGCACGGCTCCAGGGCAGGAAGGACCTCTCTGAGGAGGAGAAGGTCAAAATGACCTGGGCCGAACAACGGATAAAGGAGGGAGGGCTGCACTTCTCGCAGATGCCGCAGATGAAGGCATCGACGGAGGAATTTGCCAACAAGGTGGAGGAGAGTCTCGCCACCAAAAGGCACCGCTCGACCGAGAGTGCCATGAAAGACACTCCGGTGAGCAAGCGGCAACGCGGGCCCAAGGTGGCAGGCCCCGCACCCAAACAGGCGAAGCGTCCTCAAAAAGCGAAGGTCAGTGAGGTGACCAAACGACACTTAATCGTGGCACTCATTGACCGGAGCGAAGAGAACGGCAAAATAACGGCGGCGCGGTGGAAGACGGTGCACGCGCGGCTCGTGGATGCGCTGTTTGCTAGAATGGAGGAGGAGCCAACGGCCCCCATGCCCACGTTCGATGGTGCAGGGTGGCTTAACGGGGTAAAAATACTTAAATGTATTGACGACCCCACACTCAAGTGGCTGACGCAAACGGTCTGCCAAATGGAAGCGCTGTGGGAGGGGGCCAAGCTGGAGGTGGTGGACAGGGAGCTAATCCCGTCCATACCAAAGGCAAAGGTACTCTTCCCCATCGTAATCCAAGGGGACCGTGCGCTGAAGCTGCTACAAAGGCAGAACCCTGATGTGCCAACGGCTAACTGGAGGATTCTGCATATCGGGAGCCCATTACCCAACGAGGGGGGCCAGAGTGCGATCATCCAGATCAGCAAGGAGGCAGAGGACCTGCTGTACCCAAGATTCGGGAAGATGGCGTGGGGGATGGGCAGTGTGTACCTGCGGCTGAAAAAGCGCTACCCCGAGGATAAAGATGCGCACACTCTGCAGGCGGGCGAGGTGGAGAAGGACCTTGGTCTGGACACCATCGTGGAGGCCGCACAGGGTCTTGCGCTGGACTCGGAGGAGGAGGGGGAGGACGGTGACCTGACGGTAGTAGTCAACCCGTGGAGTGGAGCTGAGCCAGACGCACATGGTGAGTGTGCTGCAGCTCAACCTCCACAAGAGTAAAATTGCGTCGGCGGAGCTCCTCTTTGCCATGGAGCAAGGGCCCGCCGACATAGCCTTAGTCCAGGAGCCATGGGTTGCCTCAGGCAATGCTGTGGCCGGACTAAAGTCCTCAAACTATAACGTGTTCTATCCACCATCGGTAAGCAGGAACAGAAACGCCGTACTCGTACGAAAGGGAATCCATGCTCACCTTATGTCTCATTACAGCACTGACGATCTGACCGTGGTGATGCTAGAAAGCAAGGAAAGGCGCCTGATGGTAGCCTCCTGCTACATGGCACACGACAGGCCGGCTCCACCTGAAGAGTTGAGGCATCTAGTGGCAGAATCCAGCCCAAAGGACCAGCAACTTCTCGTCGGTACGGACGCAAACGCACATCACAACGTGTGGGGAAGCCCCGACATCAACGATAGAGGTGAGTCCCTCCTAGACTTCATACTATCAACTAACCTATAAGTAGCAAACGAAGGAGAGGAATACACCTTTGTAGGTCCCACCTCTTCAAACGTGCTAGATTTAACACTCGTAGCGGGAGCAAGTACTTTGGTATCTGGCTGGAGGGTCCTTGAAAGACCATCCTTCTCAGACCACAAGTACATCCAGTTTAAGTGCGAATTTGAACACTCTCCGAAAATAAATGTCTATAGAAACCCCCGGACCACAAACTGGGAAAAGTTTAAAAAGACAGTTACCTCGAAGCTCGCGAATCGTGCGGGCACAGTGAAATCCCCGGAAGACATAGAAACGTCATACTGGATGCGTACCACGCATCGTGCCCACCCTCGAGAACGAAAAAGAGGACCAAACCACTCTGGTGGAACCGGGACCTATCGCTCCAAAGAAACAACCTCAAATAATTCTTCAAAATCGCCGAACAGGCGAACGAGGATATAATCAATGAGGAATACAAAACCGTTGTAGTATGCACACTTAGCCAATACCCACTGTACCAAATGTACTTAAGGGGAACACACTGTAACACTTTGTTGCAGTGTTTATGTAATTACAAAGTCCCAGACATAACTTGAGCTATCGTATTACGAACGCCCAAGAATGTCTCGAGCGACATAAGTGCAGCGTCAGCATATTCTCACAGCTTGACGATACATAAAGTACACGCGCATCCGATTCCCCTCGCGCCCCCCGCTATCAGCAGCGCTGGGCATATATATATATATATGCAGCCGCTCCGCTGCCGGCGTTCCTGGCAGCGCAGCTGCGCGGCTTTAGCTGAAGCTAAAATTAGAAGAATACCTAAAAATCATTGAATAAAGATATCTCAAGTAAGACGGACGTCTTCGGGCTCAATCTCTTGGAACCTTGGCGACCGTGACAGTGAGACCCAAAAATAATTCTGCAAAAACAGTTTTCACGCAAAAACAAGAAAATGTGCATTTAAAATACACTTCCAAAAGACCGTGACAGTGAAAAAAAAAAAAAAAAAAACTAACTAACTAAAATAAAACAAGTGCAAGTGTTAAAGTGGCTGTCCAAGTTGGAATAGAATATAATATTTCAAAGACTGTGAAAATGAGCATTGAACGTGTCTTTGGAGAACAACGGACCACCGAGAAAATAAATTAAATAACGGTGCTGAAATGTTAAATTTTTTTAATCGAACGAAGTAAAGTTGATCGTTACGTTACGTTACATGCAAGCTGTTATACAAGGATGGGACACCAAACAGATATATAAACAGATGCAGTTAGAATGGTTGAAAATTCGTGACATTTTGTAAAGAAACTATTGAATGTGTTTGCCTTGAAAAAAAAAAAAAACCCAACAACAACAACCAAAAATAAAAGAAGATAAAGACCTGAAAAGTCATCGACAACGCTACATAGAGCGTATTTTAATGACCTGTGCGATGACCGGCACCGCCTGAGCCCATAGGCCCCGGACAACAGCAGCGGCAAGCATTACGCGTGAGAGGCCTCTCGCTCCTTACGCCATCGGTGGAAAAACTGGAGACGGATCTCCTCAACGCTGCTCCCATCGAGCAAAGGGACAAGCCAAGCTTACAGGAGGCTCTGGAGGCTTGTCCAACCGATGGACCACGCCCACTCACAATAGCTGAGTACCGGGCACGGCAGCAGCAGCAACAGCAGCCCAAACAGAAAAAAAAGCGGGGAGGGAGAAAAGCAAAACTCCTCCGCCAGCGGCGATTGGCCAAGGAAATGGTGCGCGCCGCAACGGAGAAGACGAAAAAAAAACCACATGCAGGAATTAGCAAAAATTAACGCGGAACTTCGCACATGTGCGGAGAAACGTAAATAAGGCTGCATTAATGCAAATGCCTTAATTTACCATTAATATAAAATAATTTTAAAAACCACAAGTAGATGCGTGAAAACGCTGCTTGTAAAAACCAACCAATTTTTTTTAAAAGGCTTTAACTAACAACATATGGCTGATATTGAAATTATATCGAGCAAACAAATGTAAATCAGCCATATGACTTGTCTATCCTAACATTTTCAAAAAAAAAAAATTTTTTTTAAAAAGGCTAATACATATATTTCCTTTTTTTTACATTTCCAAAATAAAATCCAATATTACATGGCAATCCATTACAATCCAATTTCAAATTAAATTTCAAACCCGATTAGCGGAAGTATACAAGCATGGGCTGGTTTGGTTCTGACGACAGTCAGACGAATGACAATACGGCCAATGTGGTCAATAATGTAAAAATTATTGATCACACAGATGGTATACAAGCCTTGTTTGTATTACTTCTAATACTGACCATAGTCAGTACGCTACAATTTTTGCTAACATTATATGTTAAGCATAATAAAATTATCAAGAAAAGATACATGAGTAGGGCAAATAACTTAGATAGGATCTAGAAATGAATAAGGAGAAAACAGATCATGATTACGAAAGAAGACCCATATTTGGGTATAGCAACTACATGGTAAAAGTAAAAGAATGGAATGGAAAGAAATTGCGAAAAAAATGGACGCATTTCGAAATTAATTTGATAAATCTTACAAATGCATCAATAGATCTCTATTGTTATAGTTATAAAAGCGGAAACACTAAAAAACCATATAGAAATATTAGTAAGGGAATACAATAATATAGTTACCTTAGTAAATAGTTATGAAAATAAATTCACATCTGAGCACAATAGTAAATGTTTAAGGGTAATAAAATCCCTAAACACAAGATTGATTACTGTCAGCAATAGGCGACATATTCAGATAAACGTGCCAGAAAGTCTAAATCAAGTGGCGGTGTTTAATCCCGACCAATTAAATTAATTAAACGAATCAATTCAACCAAGCGACGCTGAATCTGATAGTGACATTGAAACACTGGAAGAAAGCGATCCAATCGAAACCAAACCGGAAATAATAACAATCTCTGAAATGGCACAAACAGTTGTAGAGTTTATCAAGCTAGCCACATCTCTGATAACAGAGGTTGACGGTAAGCCGGAAAATCTACAAAGTTTTCTAGATTCTTTGAATCTATTAGAAACCTTAAAAGGCACACATGAGCTAACAGCCATAAGCCTTATAAAAACAAAGCTAAAAGGCCATGCGAGAAATTTAATAAGTAATGAGCAGAAAATTGCTGCAATCATTACGCAACTATCAAATGCAGTAAAAGGAGAATCGGTAGAAGTTGTATCTGCTAAGCTTCTTAATATGCAACAGAAAAACAAAACGGCTAACCAATACACCCAAGAGGTGGAAAAACTGGCAAAGGCCCTTGAAGGCGCCTATATCAGTGAAGGTCTAAGCCAATCACTTGCAAACAAATACAGCACTACAACAGCTGTAAAAGCTATGACCCAAAATTGCTCAATTGATATGAATGAGGCACATCACAAAAGAACCGTCAACATTCAATAAATAATAGCTAAAGGATTGGGGCATAATTAATAGGAGGCCGAGGTTATAATCGTGGCAGAAATTACAACCACAACAAATAAAACCGAGGCGGTAACTGGTGCAGATATCTCACTTTTAAAAATAAATTCACATAATTTAAAAATTCAAAAAGAAAAAATTATAAACATCCAATAAAATCTCAAGGAACAACTTCAATAGAACTTCAATCAACAAAATATATTATTCCACACGAATTTCATTTAGTAGATTCAGATTTTTCAATACCGTGTGATGGAATTGATTTTATTAAAAAAATTCAATTGTCAATTAGATTTCAAACCAAGTGAAGACTGGTTTATAATTAGACCTCAAAATTTAAATTATCCTATTTATGTTCCGATAACATATAGTGCTGGCAACAATACAGTTCTTCTGCCAGCCAAATCCCAGGTAATTCGAAAAATAGACATTATTACATTAAATGATTATATATTCGTTCCTAATCAAGAAATACATAATGGAGTTTATGTTGCAAACACAATAGCAGCATCCAAACATGTATACATTCGCCTTCTAAACACAACTAATTTCGACCAATTGGTCTAAGTAAACAAACTCCAATATGAAAATTTAACAGATTACGACATTCATACAACTAATCCAAAAAAAAAGAAGCGAACAAGTACTTTCAAAATTACAGAAAAATTTTCCAGAACAATTCAAAAGTCAACTAACAGAATTATGCACCAAGTATATTGATGGGTTCGGACTCGAAACCGAACCAATAGCGACAAATAATTTTTATAAACAAACTCTAAGACTTAAAGATGATGAACCAATTTACATTAAAAACTACAGAAGCCCGCATAGCCACGTGGAAGAAATTCAAAAACAAGTAGGAAAATTAATAGACGACAAAATAGTCGAACCTTCCGTATCAGAGTATAATAGCCCCTTATTACTTGTACCAAAGAAAGCCCTTCCGGGCACAGAGCAAAGGAAATGGCGATTAGTAATTGACTATCGTCAAATAAATAAAAAACTCCTGTCAGATAAAGTGACTTTTCTCGGTCATAAATGCACAGATAAAGGAATCTTGCCTGATGAAAAAAAAATATGACGTCATCAAAAACTATCCAGTCCCGCATGACGCGGACAGCGCTAGAAGATTTGTTGCATTCTGCAATTATTACAGACGTTTTATCAAAAATTTCGCCGACTATTCAAGGCACATAACTAGATTATGTAAAAAGAATGTTCCATTTATATGGACAGATGATTGCCAAAATGCATTTGTGCATTTAAAAGATCAACTTATCAAACCAACTCTGTTACAATACCCAGACTTCACAAAAGAATTTTGTATAATAACGGATGCAAGTAAGCAAGCGTGTGGAGCGGTTTTAACTCAAAACCATAAAGACCTCCAACTTCCTATTGCAAACGCATCCAGATCATTTACCAAAGGCGAAAGTAACAAGAGTACAACTGAACAGGAATTAGCAGCAATTCATTGGGCAATTACTCATTTTCGACCATATATATATGGCAGACACTTTACAGTGAAAACAGATCACAGACCATTAACATATCTATTTTCAATGGTCAATCCTAGCTCAAAACTTACACGCATGCGGCTTGAATTAGAAGAATACGACTTTACAGTCGAGTATCTAAAGGGTAAAGACAATTTCGAATCAGCCAACTCAAAGTGGCACCGTGGGAAAATATCTTTGAATTCATTTCAATAGATAATTTTAAAAATATGGGCAATAAAATATTGAGAACATTAAGAGTAGCGCTACTCAACCCGGTGACCCTAATAACAAATTGTCGCGGAACGGATTAGCCGTAACGGATCGATAGTATTTGCGTTTAGTATATTTGAAGAGATTTGGTATTTGGGTGACCTGCGGTCACATTAAAATTAAGAACTCATGTGAACTCAAGCCATGTTTCCCGCTTCGGTTTATTCCGATTGACGAGACCATGAAGAGTAGGAGGAAAGACTGCGGTATGTGATAATTAATAGTTGAGGTTAGACCTAACACAATGTATTTTCCCCTACAGAATAAAACACTTACTTACTCACACCCACACTTACATACGCACATATCATTTGCAGTGTCGATATATCGAAGTGCTAAAGGCAATCCTACGCGGTCATCGTCGGTCGGCGTCATTTCTTTTATTCGCACTTCCATCGCACTCGCTTATTTGCGTGCTTCTTGGGATCGCACATTAACATGTCGACCACACACTCGCCCCGGCGGAGCCCTCGAATTGGAAAGAGCGGGGCTACCGCAGCTACGACGACCACAGCCGCATCAACTGACAGCCCGGTCGCCATCGTGAGTACGGCTGGTGGATCGAAGCAGCGGCCACAGACTCCTAAGGAGAGTGGGACACAAGGAAGGAATCCGAGTGGTGCTGTACAGCCTGACGGATCAGGCCACAGCACAAATCCCACCAACGTCCAAGTTGCTGCACTGACGCAGAGGATCGCCATCTTGGAGAAGGAGCTGGAAAAGGCAAGGGCAAGTAAAGGGCAAGAGGCAGCCGCAAGGAAGCCCGTTGGAAACGGAGTTAACGGTTCTGGAGTGAGCGGTGCGGCGAATACACCGCCATGTTTGAGTGAAGAGAGGCAGATACTGAGTGCAAATCTACCGCAATGTTCGAGTGAGAATCTGATGCCAGATTTATCCGAGAGAGTGACGCCATCTTTAGATGCAGTTGCCGTTCAATTGGTGGAAGTTTGCCGCCACTATTAGTGGAAATTTGGCAATAGGGCGACAAGTCACACTGAGCACCAACTGCACAACGAGCACCCACGCCAATTGTTTTACGGCCACGGTGCTGCCAGAACAAAGTTACGTGCAGGCACTACGGGAGCCACAACACAACTTTATGATGCCCACAAATTCGCTTGGGTCATATGGAGCAGCATCGCCTACCTTGTCAAATGGATGGACGCCGCGTCGATTGCCTGATCTTCCCGAGTTTGAAGGTCAGCCAGAGGAATGGCCAATATTCCAATGCGCGTTCATGGAGACAACGGCAGCGTATCACTGTACAGCGCTGGAGAACAACCAAAGGCTAGTGAAGGCTCTGAAGGGTGAAGCGCGAGAGTCAGTTAAATCGCTGCTCATACAACCGAGCAACGTTGCAGCTGTAATGGAGCAGCTGAAATTCCGATATGGACGTCCGGAGCAACTGATACGTAGCCAGCTGGAGAGCGTGCGAGATGTGCAAGCAATTCAGGAGCACCATTTAAGCAAGCTTGTGCCATTTGCTACACGAGTCAGCAATCTCGCAGCGTTCCTACTGTCAACCACGGACGGAGTCCCGCACTTGAGTAATCCTACCCTGATGGAGGAGTTGATTGCCGACCCCGAGGGACCTCCTAGACGAAAGGCAGGTGCCAAAGGACGGCCCTGAAGTCGCACACCGGAACCTAAGCTGTGTCGATTCGGATGGAGGTCATCTACTCTACCGCATCTTGCCCGTGACTCTGTACGGGGAAAACAAGCAAGTGGACACCTACGCCCTGTTCGACGAAGGCTCGTCCGTAACAATGATGGATGACGAGCTCGCGCATAGCCTAGACCTGAAGGGCAAGAGTCGACAGCTGAACATTCAATGGTTTGGCGGGAAGTCCTCGAGCGAGAGCGCGAAGATGGTGAGCTTGCAGATTAGCGGAACTGGGAAGCCGAAACGTCATGGGCTAAGGAATGTGTACGCGGTCTCGGATTTGAATCTGCCGATGCAAAGCCTGCGTCGAGAAGATGTCAAAACGACGAGGACCAGTGCACGTTTGCCGATCAAGCCTTACTGTAACGCGGTGCCGAAGATCCTGATTGGATTGGATCATGCGCACTTGGGAATACCTATGCAAAGTAGGAGCTTTGGAGCAGGAGGACCATATGCAGCCGCCTCCATGCTCGGATGGGTGGTGTTTGGTCCGGTGAAACGTCAAGTAGGTTCACCAAACTCGAAATCATGTCTCTTAGCATTCCCACAGGATAGTTTTCTGGAGAAGATGGTCAGCGACTACTTCGAAATAGAGAATTTCGGGGTGAAGCCAGCGCCGCCAGTCGCAGCTAGCGGTGAGGTACGGGCTCTGAAGATTCTCCAGGAGACGACCAAACGAACGGGCCAACGATTCCAAACTGGTCTGCTATGGAAGGAGGACGACACGAGTTTGCCAAACAGCTACAACATGGCACTCAAGAGACTGGTCAACATCGAGAGGAAAATGCGGCGTGAAGCGAACTTCGCGCAGGCATACAATGGAATCATGGATGACTACGTCAAGAAGGGATACGCACGACGGCTAGAGCAGCAGGAAGTCACTTCAGTCAACAGTGACAAGGTCTGGTACCTGCCGCACTTCGGGGTCGAGAACCCAAACAAGCCCGGGAAGATTCGTCTGGTGTTTGATGCGGCTGCCAAGGTTGGTGGCGTGTCCCTGAATTCAGCTCTGCTTAAAGGTCCACAGCAGTACAAATCGCTCCCAGCCGTGCTCTTCCACTTTCGGGAAGGAGCAGTGGGAGTATGCGCAGACATCAAGGAGATGTTTCATCAGGTGTTGATACAGCCACAGGACAGATGTGCCCAGAGATTCCTGTGGAGGAACGGAGACGACCGGCGGGATCCAGACCTGTACGAGATGGAGGTGATGACGTTCGGAGCCGCATGTTCGCCGTGCTCAGCGCACTACGTCAAGACCCTAAATGCCTCAGGGTACCTCCATACAGATCCCCGCGCGGTGCTGGCCATCAATGAGTACCACTATGTGGACGACTACGTGGATAGCTTTGCAGACCAGAAAGAAGCTATCGCTGTATCAACACGGGTAAGAGAAATTCATGCTAACGCTGGTTTCGATTTGTGCCGGTTCTCTTCCAGTTCGGAAAGTGTGGTCAAGGCTTTGAACCCACAAGGATCCAATATGAATGTCGAATGGACCGAAGCTGAGGAGAAGATACTGGGCATGTTCTGGCAGCCGGCTACAGATGACTTCAAATTCAGCGTCAAGTACCATCGGGTGGCCAGCAGCGTGATGACCGGGGAACGGGTCCCCACCAAAAGGGGGTTCCTAAGCCTCGTCATGTCTACCTTTGACCCGATTGGATTCTTGAGCTGCTACCTGGTGACCGCCAAAGTTCTGATGAGAGAGATTTGGCGAAGAGGAGTGGACTGGGACGAGCCGCTGCCAGCAGAATTGGCCACAGCGTTTGAGAGCTGGCGGCTAGACATGAACCACGTCAGAAGATTCCGATGTCCGCGCCACTACTTTGGCATCGGATGCGTGCGGGATCTGCAGTTGCACGTCTTCGTGGACTCAAGCCAATCGGCGTTCGCTGCGGTGGCTTACTGGAGAGCCACATATGATGACGGCAATGTGCAGGCACATTATGTATGTTCCAAAACGAAATGTGCCCCGATGAAAACCATGTCGATACCACGACTGGAACTTCAAGCAGCCGTACTGGGAACGAGACTGATGGACACCGTAAAAAGGGAGCACGGTGTATCGATCAGCAGCTGCGTACTCTGGACCGACTCCAAAACGGTTCTGCACTGGATAAGCAGCACCCACCGGCGCTACAAGCAGTTCGTGGGAAACCGGGTAGCAGAGATCTTGGAGTCCACAGAAGCATCCCAATGGAGATGGATACCGTCCGCCGAAAACGTGGCAGACGATGCGACGCGGCCGCAAATCCACGTGGATCTGGATCAAGGATCACGTTGGCTAAGTGGGCCTCCCTTTCTACGGGAACCTGAGGACGAGTGGCCGAAATCTTCTTCGGGTGATGGTGGCTACCCGCGAACCGCGGATGAAGAAGAGGGCTGTCGCCATACGTCGACGAAGATGGAGTCATGCGTGCGTGTGGAAGGATCGATGCGGCCGCGTGCATGCCATTCAGTGCGCGGCGCCCGATCATACTGTCGCACAAGCACGCACTGGCAGAGATGATCGTCGGTCATTACCACGATAAGATGCGTCATCAAAACCTGGATGCGACCATATGCGAGATCCGGAAGAGGTTCTGGATAACCAACTTGCGGAGGTTACTACGGAGGGTGGTAACCAATTGCCACATCTGCAAACTGCGAAGAGCACGACCCAGACAGCCAATGATGGGTCCCTTGCCAGAGGACCGGCTCGAGGCCAATGGATGGCCATTTAAGTATACCGGCCTGGACTATTTGGGGCCGCTGATGGTGACGATTGGACGATTCGTGCATCATCGCGATGAGGAACTTCATGTGCCGCCGTGGACCTGGATGAGAAGCGACAACGGAAAGAACTTCGTCGGTGCTGACAGAGAGGCCAGGAAATTCAACGAAGTCTTCGAACCGGAGAAGATCCAGGGCGAACTGTCGTCCAAAGGATTCGAATGGATCTTCAACTGTCCGGCAAACCCAGCTGAGGGAGGCGTCTGGGAGAGAATGGTCCAGTGCGTCAAGAAGGTGCTGGCGCATACTGTGAAGGAGGTGGCCCCTAAGGAGCACGTTCTGGCAAGCTTCCTGATTGAGGCGGAAAACATTGTCAACTCGCGTCCGCTCACACACTTGCCAGTCACGGTTGATCAGGAAGCCCCATTGACACCGAACGACCTGCTGAAAGGAGCAGCCGGCGTACCGGACCTTCCAGGAGACGATGGTCAGTCGCCTAAGAAGTTCGCCACAAGGAAACAGTGGCGGATTGCCCGGATGATGAGAGATCGGTTCTGGAAACGCTGGGTACATGAGTACCTATCAACGCTTGTACGCAGGGAGAAGTGGTGCGAGCACGTCGAGCCAATGCGTCGTGGAGATCTCGTGTACGTATGCGATCCTGCCATACCAAGGAGAGAATGGAGGCGAGGCATCGTTGAGGAGGTGTATGCTGGAGTGGACGGAGTACCACGACGAGCGGCGGTGCGCGTGGCCAGCGACGATCGATCCAAGCTTATGATGCGTCCCGTCTCCAAGTTAGCTGTACTGGATGTGGTGAATGCAGCTGCTTCACGGGGGTCGGGATGTCGCGGAACGGATTAGCCGTAACGGATCGATAGTATTTGCGTTTAGTATATTTGAAGAGATTTGGTATTAGGGTGACCTGCGGTCACATTAAAATTAAGAACTCATGTGAACTCAAGCCATGTTTCCCGCTTCGGTTTATTCCGATTGACGAGACCATGAAGAGTAGGAGGAAAGACTGTGGTATGTGATAATTAATTAATAATAGAGTCACCAATAAGTGTATTCGACCGAGTACTAGTCGACACGATTGGACCATTACCAAAATCTGACAATGGCAATGAATATGCAATCACCCTAGTATGTGATTTGTCAAAATACCTAGTAGCCATACCTATAGCTAACAAAAGCGCTAATACAGTTGCTAAAGCTATATTTGAATCATTTATTGTAAAGTACGGTCCTATGAAGACGTTCATAACGGATATGGGTACAGAATATAAGAATTCTATAATCAATGATTTGTGCAAATATCTAAAAATAGACAACATAACATCAACAGCACACCATCACCAGACTCTAGGAACGGTTGAGCGAAGCCACAGGACATTCAACGAATACATACGTTCATATATATCAGTAGATAAAACTGATTGGGACGTATGGCTTCAATACTTCGTATATTGTTACAACACTACACCATCAATGACACATAATTACTGTCCTTACGAACTAGTTTTTAGTAAAAAATCCAATTTACTACAACATTTTAATACCATAGATAGAATAGAACCTCTATACAATATAGAAGACTACGCTAAAGAATCTTTGTAGTATGCATATAGCCAATACCCACTGTACCAAGAGTACTTAAAAGGGAACACACTGTAACACTTTGTTGCAGTTTTTATGCAATAAACATTCCCAGGCATATTCAGTGCGACGAAATACGATCACACATATATGCCTGGTACTACATTAGTGCAGCGTCGGCATGTATAGCATAGCCGACGGCACTTGAATATGATCCACACAAGCATGTGCATATTCCCCTCGCGCCCCCCGCTATCAGCAGCGCTGGGCATATATATAACAAACATATAAATGCGGCCGCTCCGCTGCCGGCATGCCTGGCAGCGCAGCTGCGCGGCCTTAGCTTAAGCTATAATTGTAAGAATATCAGAAATACATTGAATAAAGTTATATCAAAGGAGACGGATGTCTTTGCTTAATAATTTATGTTCACATGGCGACCGTGACATTTCGCGAACACTCGATTACACTTCGAAATCAGTGAAAAATGTGAAAATCAAATGTGAAAAACACCAAACTATATAACAATAATATAACAACAACAAAAGGAGAATTCATTCATGAGAATGAAACTGGAAAATACTACATGGAACATTATAAGCTCGAGTTTATGTGGCTAACGCAACAAAAATAATTCTGCAAAAACAGTTTTCACGCAAAAACAAGAAAATGTGCATTTAAAATACACTTCCAAATGACCGTGAACAGTGAGAACCAAAATTAATTCTGCACTTCCAAATTTCACGTTTAAATTGCCTCTAATAAATTACTGGATTTTCAAAAAAAAAAAAAAATCCAACCGAAGCTAATCATGCGTTCTTTAAAAAAAAAAAAAAAAAAATAATAATAAATAAAAAAAGAATAAAAGAAGATAAAGACCTGAAAAGGCACCGACAACGCTACATAGAGCGTATTTCAACGACCTGTGCGATGACCGGCACCGGCACCGCCTGAGCCCATAGGCCCCGGACAACTGCAGCGGCAAACATTAAGCGTTAGAGGCCTCTCGCCCCTTACGCCATCGGTGGAAACAAACTGGAGACGGATCTCCTCAACGCTGCTCCCATCGAGCAAAGGGACAAGCCAAGCCTACAGGTGGCTCTGGAGGCTTGTCCAACCGATGGACCACGCCCACTCACAATAGCTGAGTATAGGGCTCGCAACCAACCCAAACCCAAAACGAAGAAACACCGCGGCGGAAAGAAGCAGAAACTGCTACAACAACGTCGACTAGTAAAAGACCTACTAAAAGCAGCACCGGAAGAAAACAGCGAAGATCTTAAACAACAACTGGAAAATATACAAAATAAACTTTGCGATGCAAAGAAACGTAAATATGGCTGCATTTATGCAAATGCCTTCATTTACCATTATATATAATCTTACCCACAAGGCGCTGCGTGCAAACGCTTCTTGTACCAACTAACCATTCATAGGCTAATACTAAAAACATATGGCTGGTATAGTTATTATATAGAGCAACAACCATTGTGAACCAGCCATATTCCCTAAAACACTATCTTCATATTTTCACTAAATTCCGAATACACATATGTCTTAAACTTTCAAAAGAAAAAAAAAACCATGGGTTGGTTCGGGTCTGACGATAGTCAGACCAAAGACAATACGGCCAACGTGGTCAATAATGTCAAAATTATTGATCACACAGATGGTATTCAAGCTTTATGGCTTTTGTTGCTGATCTTAACGATCGTAAACGTTCTGCAGTTTCTCTTAACATTGTATGTTAAGCATAACAAAATCATAAAGAAAAGATATATGAGTAGGGCAAACGATTTAGACAGGGTTTAAAATCAAAAAAAAAAAAAAATTATGCCAACATTAGAGGCCATTAGGAAAGTCCACATTAGGGACCCACAGTTTTCGGCTAGAATCCAACAATTGGTCTCAACGACCCCTAAGAGCATATTAGAGCTCGAATATATGTACATGGATACATATCAATTAGATTTTTCCCCTTTAATCGATTGCTCGAGAACACAGAAAGCAATCGTATTAACTACCATTCCAGGTATAATAGTTAAGTCAATCATTACTGAGAATTCCATTCTGGGCAGAGTCATTGACTTTGTAGTATTTAGAAATTAAACCCCAAGAATGGAATGGAATGAAATCCATAAGTCATTAACAGATATAAAAACTAGGTTTGACAAATCGAACAAGTCCATTACGCAAAACAGGCATATTCAAAATGCCACAATAACAAAACATGCGACAATATTAGTTGAGTGTTTTAATGAAGCACGCCAACTAATTCATGAAAACAAAGCGCATATAAAGGAAGCACATTGGACACAGGTATCAAAGCTCTTGATCGGACTTCGATTAAACTTGATATCGGTTAAAAATAGATTTAACTTGGACATTTCAATTCCAACAGTTTTAAACACTCCAATAGACATAGAAATCCCTGGATCGAGCCAAGACAAAGAAACTGAACTTGCCGATCCCGATGAGGAATCAGCTGTACATCAGGAAGCAGAAATTGAAGAAAAAGATCTGCACGATCTGACAATACCTGCGGTAATAAAAATATATGAGGTACAAGAACAGGAATTGTCCGATTCTGACTCATTCAATAGTATAGTGGAACAAAAACCCGACACAATGGCAGACGAAACTGTTGCCCAACGGGCATATATCAAAGATATTTCGCACGCTATACCCGAATTCAATGGACAAAAGATCCATATGCAGAGATTCATTACTGCCATTAACTTAGTCAATTTGACAAAAGGGCCTTATGAATCTCTAGCTGTCGAAGTGATCAAATCCAAAATCATCGGCTCTACACTATACAAAGTCCAGGATGAAACGACCATCCAGTCGATCATTCGAAAATTGAAAACTACAATTGTCGGTGAAACATCTGACGTAGTTAAGGCCAAAATGGCAAAAATATGCCAAAAAGGGAAAACAGCCACTCAATTTACCAACGAAATCGACGAGATGAGAAAACTCCTAGAAGCATCATACATCGATGAGGGTCTGCCAGCTGAGCACGCTGATAAATTCAGCAGCAAGGAAGCCATTAGCACAATGGTTAAAAATTCTGAGCATGGCAGACTTAAGACCATTCTAGAAGCAGGCACATTCCCTACAATGAATGATGCCATAACCAAATATATCCAATGTTCCACTGACATGACTGGTAATGCAAGTTCCATATTGTATACCAGACGAGGTCAGGCATACCGTGGTAATAACTATAGAAGTAACTATCGTGGTAGAGGAAATGGCCGTGGTTATAACAACATCAACAGTTATAACAATAATCAGCATTCTAACAACTATAGAGGTCGTGGTAGTTATCGAGGAAATAACCGTAGTTACGGCGGATCCCATAACAATCAAAATAACGACAGAACCGGAAACACAAGACACAACAACAATGTCCGTGTTACCCAGACAGCTTCGGGAAACTCACAAGCACCTTTAGATACTCAAACTTATTAAAAGCAAAGGTTCAAACCATCAATCTCAATCTTAACATTTTCGTGTCATTTGACAATGCCACAACAGGAAAACATCTAACATTCCTAGTAGATACAGGAGCGAACATATCGCTAATAAAAGAAACTTCAGATGTCTTCAACGACATACAAATAAACAATAAAATAGACATTCAAGGTATAGGTGAAGGTATTTTAAAATCCCTAGGCCTTGCACCAATAGAGCTACAGACAGATAAATACATAATTCCTCACAATTTCCATTTAGTAAACAAAAATTTCGCAATCCCATGTGATGGAATAATAGGGATTGATTTTATAAAAGCATTAAATTGTCAAATTGATCTAAAACCTTCAGAAGACTGGTTTATAATACGACCAAACAATATAAACATTCACATTTATGTTCCAATAACATACAGTTCTGGTAAAAATACAATACTTCTACCAGCAAGATCACAAGTTATCCGAAAAATAGAACTAACTTCAAGTGAAGATAATGTTCTAATTCCAAACCAGGAAATCCAAACTGGTATTTTTGTTGCAAACACAGTTGCAACCACTCAAAATGCATTTGTCCGATTACTGAATACAACCAGTACCGACCAATTAATTAATATAAATAATTTAAAATATGAACCACTTTCGAATTACAATGTAGTTCAAACAACTTCTAAAATCAGGGAACAAACTGTCCTAGCTCAGCTCACAAAGAATTTCCCAGCTCCATTCAAACAACCATTAACGGAATTATGTTCCAAATATAGTGACATATTCGGGCTTGACACCGAATCAATAACAACAAATAATTTTTATAAACAAAAATTGAGATTGAAGGATGACGAACCAGTATACATCAAAAACTATCGAAGCCCGCATAGCCAAGTTGAAGAAATACAGAAACAAGTAGGGAAATTAATAGACGACAAAATAGTCGAACCATCAGTGTCAGAATATAACAGCCCCCTTCTGCTTGTACCAAAGAAAGCCCTTCCGGGCACTGAACAAAAGAAATGGCGATTAGTAGTTGACTATCGTCAAATAAACAAAAAACTTCTGTCCGATAAATTTCCATTACCTAGAATTGACGACATTTTGGATCAACTAGGTAGAGCGAAATACTTCTCATGCCTTGACTTAATGTCAGGTTTTCATCAAATTGAACTAGAAGAAAGTTCAAGAAACATAACGTCTTTTTCAACGAGCAATGGCTCATATCGCTTCACGCGATTACCATTTGGTTTAAAAATAGCGCCAAATTCATTTCAGAGAATGATGACTATTGCATTCTCTGGACTTGAAGCTTCGCAAGCATTCCTATATATGGACGATCTTATAGTCATTGGTTGTTCCGAAAAACATATGCTCAAAAACTTACAAGATATTTTTGAGGTATGTAGGAAACACAACCTAAAATTACATCCACAAAAATGTTCATTTTTTATGCATGAAGTGACCTTTCTCGGTCATAAATGCACTGATAAAGGAATCTTGCCAGATGACAAGAAATATGACGTCATCAAAAATTATCCAGTCCCGCATGACGCGGACAGCGCTAGAAGATTCGTTGCATTCTGCAATTATTACAGACGTTTTATTAGAAACTTCGCCGACTATTCCCGGCACATAACCAGATTATGTAAAAAGAATGTTCCATTTGAGTGGACAGATGAATGTCAAAATGCATTCCAGCATCTAAAAGATCAACTTATAAAACCAACTCTATTACAATACCCAGACTTCACAAAGGAATTTTGTATAATAACGGATGCAAGTAAGCAAGCGTGTGGAGCGGTTTTAACTCAAAACCATAAAGACCTCCAACTTCCTATAGCATACGCGTCCAGATCATTCACCAAGGGTGAAAGTAATAAGAGTACAACAGAACAGGAATTAGCAGCCATTCACTGGGCGATTAATCATTTTCGACCATATATTTATGGAAAACATTTTACAGTGAAAACTGACCATAGACCACTTACGTATCTATTTTCGATGGTTAACCCAAGTTCTAAACTTACACGCATGCGGCTCGAACTAGAAGAATATGACTTCACAGTAGAATATCTAAAGGGTAAGGATAATTTCGTAGCAGATGCGTTATCAAGAATAACCATTAAAGACTTAAAGAATATACAAACAACCAATACAGTATTAAAAGTCACTACAAGAAATCAAAGTAGACAAAAAACCTGCGCAGGTTCAAACACAGAATTGCAAAAGCAATCGATCTCTTCAAAGCCCAATATATACAACGTCATACAAAATGATGATGTTAAAAAAGTAGTGACCTTACATTTATCTTCGACTAAGTGTTTCTTTAAACATGGGAAAAAGATATTTGTAAGAATTAAAGTTAGCGACCTTTATACTAATGGAACCTTCGACTTAGGTCAATTTTTCCAAAGGCTTGAAAAAGAAGCCGGTATAAATAACATCAGCCAACTTAAAATGGCACCGAGCGAAGAAATCTTTGAGAACATTTCAATAGATTCCTTTAAGAACATGGGCAATAAAATATTAAAGAATTTAAGAGTAGCGCTACTCAAGCCGGTGACCACAATAAAAGAAAATAAAGAAAAAGAAGAGATACTGTCTACATTCCATGATGATCCAATCCAAGGAGGTCACACAGGTATAGCCAAAACATTAGCGAAAATAAGAAGGCATTATTATTGGAAAAACATGACACGTCAAATTACAAATTATGTGAGAAAGTGTCCCAAATGCCAAAAGTCCAAAACGACTAAACATACCAAGACTCCATTGACTATAACTGAAACACCACAAATGGCGTTTGATAGGGTAATTGTGGATACGATCGGTCCACTTCCTAAATCAGAACAAGGAAACGAATATGCAGTCACTTTAATCTGTGATTTGACAAAATACCTTGTAGCCATACCAATCAAGAACAAAAGTGCAAAAACAGTAGCTAAAGCTATATTTGAAGATTTTATTCTAAAGTACGGTCCAATGAAGACGTTCATTACGGACATGGGAACGGAATACAAAAATTCAATAATTGAAGATTTATGTAAAAACTTAAATATTCAAAACATAACATCCACTGCACATCATCACCAGACTGTAGGAACCGTGGAGCGAAGCCACAGAACTTTTAATGAGTTCATACGCTCATACATCTCAATTGACAAAACAGATTGGGATGTATGGCTACAATACTTCGTATATTGCTTCAACACAACCCCCTCTATGGCACATGATTATTGTCCATATGAATTAGTTTTCGGTAAGACTTCGAACTTACCAATACATTTTAATAGCATAGATAATATAGAACCTATATATAATATAGAAGATTATGCTAAAGAAAGCAAATATAGATTAGAAGTAGCATATAAAAGAGCCAGAATCATGTTAGAAGATGGCAAACAAAAACAAAAAATTAGGTACGACGCTAGTAGTTTAGATTTTGAACTAAAAATAGGAGACCAGGTTTTATTAAAAAATGAAACTGGTCACAAGTTAGACTATAAATATAAAGGACCATATAGAGTAGAAAATATCGGAGAAAGAGATAACGTCACAATCTCCGATAATAAACAGAAAACTCAGACAGTCCATAAGGATAGACTAAAACTTTTTTACTCATAGATAGAATTAGTATGGCCATACATAAGTATATCCATAGGAATATATCAAATCTTTTTAATTTTTTTACTATAACATATGAAAAAAAAAAATTTAAAAAAACAAAAAAAAAACAACTTTATTTTGAGCTATGGGATATATGAATATGTGTATTAACTTAAAAAAAAAAAAAAAAAAATTTTTTTCTTTCTCTAAATACATTTTCCTAAATATCTATCATATTATAGTTACAAAATAACTTCATAAATATTACGTTATTTTTCAAAAGGAGGGAGATGTAGTATGCATATATATAGCCAATACCCACTGTACCAAGAGTACTTAAAAGGGAACACACTGTAACACTTTGTTGCAGTGTTTATGCAATAAACATTCCCAGGCATATTCAGTGCGACGAAATACGATCACACATATATGCCTGGTACTACATTAGTGCAGCGTCGGCATGTATAGCATAGCCGACGGCACTTGAATATGATCCACACAAGCATGTGCATATTCCCCTCGCGCCCCCCGCTATCAGCAGCGCTGGGCATATATATAACAAACATATAAATGCGGCCGCTCCGCTGCCGGCATGCCTGGCAGCGCAGCTGCGCGGCCTTAGCTTAAGCTATAATTGTAAGAATATCAGAAATACATTGAATAAAGTTATATCAAAGGAGACGGATGTCTTTGCTTAATAATTTATGTTCACATCTTAGTTTAGGCTAGAAACAGCATATAAAAGAGCCAGAACAATGCTGGAAAGCAAAAAGCAAAAAAGAAAATTAGAATACGATAAAAACATAAATGACTTCAAAGTATCAATAGTTCTTTTAAGAAACGAAGTAGGACACAAACTAGATAGTAGGTATGTAGGACCTTTTACAGTAGTTCAAATAGAAGATAACAACAACATAATAATAGAAAAAAAAAGACAAAAAGTTAATAAGGATAGACTAAAACTATTTAGGGAAACATGAAAAAAAAAAAATGGCCTGATCAACCAAAGAAAATTTTTTATTATTGA
The DNA here is from genome assembly GCA_018150885.1 of Drosophila tristis. Classification (NCBI taxonomy): domain Eukaryota; kingdom Metazoa; phylum Arthropoda; class Insecta; order Diptera; family Drosophilidae; genus Drosophila; species Drosophila tristis. The sequence continues at coordinate 368,515 of JAECWT010000202.1, read as the reverse complement.
CAAATAAATAAAAAAAAAAAAGAATAAAAATATATTTTCATAAAACATATTTTAATACAAAATAATTAAAAAAAAAAGGGAAAGAATAAGGTGAACAACTTTATTTGGAAATCTTTGTTCATATATATGTATTTGCGCAAAGAAAATTTCTTTTAAACTCCTATACTTAATACATATTATTATTACAACTCGATGACAATAATTTTTATAAATAATAACTTGTATAAAATAACTCCAATATATTACGTTATTTTTCAAAAGGAGGGAGATGTAGTATGCACACATAGCAAATACCCACTGTACCAAGTGTACTTAAGGGGAACACACTGTAACACTTTGTTGCAGTGTTTATGTAATTACAAAGTCCCAGACATAACTTGAGCTATCGTATTACGATCGCCCAAGAATGTCTCGAGCGACATAAGTGCAGCGTCAGCATATTCTCACAGCTTGACGATACATAAAGTACACGCGCATCCGATTCCCCTCGCGCCCCCCGCTATCAGCAGCGCTGGGCATATATATATATATGCAGCCGCTCCGCTGACGGCGTTCCTGGCAGCGCAGCTGCGCGGCTTTAGCTTAAGCTAAAATTAGAAGAATACCTAAAAATCATTGAATAAAGATATATCAAGTAAGACGGACGTCTTCGGGCTCAATCTCTTGGAACCTATTTTTACACCCTAGTCAAGGAGTACAAGAAGGAAATACGCAGGGCACAAAGAAACTCGTGGAGGAACTTCTGCTCCAATATCGAGAAAGTCCCAGAAACGGCTAGACTTCGGAAGCAAGGTATGGATTCATCAACCGTACTCCCATAACCTTCGCATACTAAACTGCACCGGAGAATACTACCTTCGAAAGCAACCTACCATACAGAGTCAGCTGAAGCGAGAAGACGGACAGTGGACTGAGGGTAGTGAAGAAGCCCTAACAGCACTAATGGAAGCTCACTTCCCAGGATGCACCGAGGTTGCTGACGCTACAACGCATCAGAACCTAGTAACTGAGGAAGAGCATCCCCCAACTGGTCTTATATCGTCTAAGAAAATCCACTGGGCTATAGACTCCTTTGCGGGTACAAAAGCACCTGGACTAGACGGTATATTCCCAGCCATGCTAAAGGTGACCAAAGACGTGATCACCCCATGGCTCTCTGCAATATACTCAGCTTGCCTGAGCACGGGCTATATCCCTATTCAATGGCGGACCTCGAGGATTGTCTTCCTTCCAAAGGCAGGAAAGTGCAGCCATATGAGCCCCAATGATTATAGACCGATAAGCCTCACCTCCTTTCTACTCAAAACACTAGAAAAGCTGCTGGATCTACACATCAGAAACGATGTAGGGGGGCGAATGTCAACCAACCAGCATGCCTACACCAAAGGGAAATCGGTAGAGACGGCACTGCACTCGATAGTAGCCACCATCGAAAATGCCCTTCAAAATAAGAAGTATGCTCTAGGAGTGTTCGTAGACATATCCGGAGCATTCAATAACGTACCAACGCAAAAATGGACCGCCTAGAAGCGACCAACACACATCCCGCAATCAACCTCTGGATAAAGAACCTTCTAAGTTGTAGACGGGTGTACTCAGAGTGGGGCACCGCTTCCATGGTGAAAGGGGCACAAAGAGGCACATCTCAGGGTGGGGTCCTGTCGCCCCTCCTGTGGAACCTGGTGGTCGACGACCTAATAAAGAGATTCGAAAGGAGAGCTCCAAAAATAACAGCTTATGCTGATGACATAAGCATAATTATTACGGGAGTATGTCCATCGACTCTAAGCTCCATAATGGAATCAACACTCAGGGAGATATGTGAGTGGGCGGGAAAAGTAGGACTCAGTATCAACGCGGACAAGACGGACCTCATCCTCTTTACCAAGAGATACAAGGTACCGGCATGGATCCCCCCGAAAATTGAAAAAACCAGGCTGACCCCGAAAACACAAGTCAAATACCTCGGCATAGTACTGGATAGCAAGCTGGCTTGGAGACCCAATGTTTTGGAAAGGGTGATGAAGGCCACCATTCCGCTATATGCATCCAAGAAGATGCTCAGCAGCACATGGGGCCTGTCACCCGCTCTAATGCACTGGATCTACATCTCGGTGGTGCGACCGACTTTGCTGTATGGAGTCTTAGTGTGGTGGCAAGCGACAGAAAAGAAGAGCTACAATAAGCTTATGGAAAGGACCCAGCGGCAGGCACTGCTCTGCATTACGGGGGCGCTAAGGTCAACCCCAACAAAAGCTCTCGAAACCATAATCGGAATCGACCCCCTGGACATCCACGCTCAACTGATTGCAGCAAAGGCGGCACAACGCCTAGTAGCATCAGGAAACATGTCTCTACAGGGATTCGGGCACAGCTCAATTGGCCGAGACATGACTACATGATCCCCCAAACTTGCCTGGACGTAAACACAACCTCATTTATGGGACCCGATGACTGGAAAAGGGGTCGGGACCAGATTCAACACCTCAACATATACACGGATGGCTCCAAGATGGAGGGAGGAGTAGGTGCGGGCATATATTGTACAGAACCTGAAATAAGGCTGTCCTATAAGCTACCGAACCAATGCAGCATATTCCAGGCAGAAGTCTTTGCCATACGGAAAGCGGCAGAGGTTGCTCGATGTACTGAACGCCCACATAATGTGCACAGCACATGCAGTCAAACTAGGCATCACCAACAGTGACAAGTGTAGGAAATGTGATGAATCTGAGGCTATCAGAAACCCTGGAACATCTAATCTGCCAATGCCCGGCCCTCTCAAGGGCAAGAAACATACATCTTGGCAGCCTGGTACTGGCATCGCTGGAAGATGCATCCAAGAGGACGCCAGCGAGACTCCTTGCCTTTGCAAAACTCTCCTCGATCCTCGCGGTTTTCGAAACCGCGTAATAACACTCAGAAGGTCCATACGCACCAATCCGGACAACTAAGGGCCATACTGGCCTATGCGTGGCCCCGTGAGGGCCGTCCGGGACAACCTAACCTAACCTAACCTTCCTCCCACTAACGCGATGGACAGTGGAAGGCGCCAAACCCCCTCCTGTGTGTAGCACGACTGCTTGTGCCCCTGCAACCAGCCGCGATGTCCGCGAGATCAGTTACCTTGCGCAGTACGTTCCGCCGCAACAGTGTGTTGTTCTAAACCGTTTTCCTTTTGTTTCCCAGGTGTGGTGCGGATTTTTTGCGTCGAAAACTCGGAGCTCGCATGGAAACACGGCCGCACTTAGAAACTTGGTATCTACGTACTATGTACCTATGCATAAGGCATGATGTGAACGGCCACACACTCGACACTTGCCAGCTTTGCATCGTACCACAGTGTGTCCTTGTTGCACACACTTGACACAGATTTCTGCTCCTGCTTTGGTTTTGCCGATTCTTCGGCCGAAAGATGCTGATCGACTCTGTTCAAGACGAGATGAATCTTTTGGTCATCGCCTATCGACAACAAGGAACCATATATCGATGAAGTGGTATCGATTAAGTTCCTTAAGGACGATGCAGATTGCTGGGTCATTTTGGGAAGACTACAGATGGCAGCAATATGGTTCATAAAGATCAGACATTCGCCACTGAACTTTGGCAGAGCTAACTTCCGAAGTCGAGCACGAGTTGGGGCAACAGAACTGATACTGATACTGAAGGCACTGTATCGCTGGCTGTCTTCAAGGCGTCGATAAGCGACATTATCTTTGCCTTGGTTACATCGTTGCTTTCAGTACGTCGAGTCTGCACTCGAGCTCTGTCAACTGCAGCGGAATATCCCCAGCTTCCAGCCGGTCCGCTAGTCGGCGAATGCCTTTGATAAATAAACCGATACACCCAAGGATTAAAGGGTATCGAGGAACTTGGCGATCTGTTGGCGCAGGCGTGCCAAACCAAAACACTTAAGAACAACAACAAACAGCAACGGTGACAAGCGAAAGCGAAAACGAAAATTCACCGCTGCAGTTATAAACATATGCACATGTTTTTTGTTTTTTGGTGTTTTGGCGGTTTTTGTTTGTGGACCTTGGTGAACCGACCGATAGACACCAAGTCAAATACCTCGGCATAGTACTGGATAGCAAGCTGGCTTGGAGACCCAATGTTTTGGAAAGGGTGATGAAGGCCACCATTCCGCTATATGCATCCAAGAAGATGCTCAGCAGCACATGGGGCCTGTCACCCGCTCTAATGCACTGGATCTACATCTCGGTGGTGCGACCGACTTTGCTGTATGGAGTCTTAGTGTGGTGGCAGGCTACAGAAAAGAAAACCTACAACAAGCTAATGGATAGAACTCAGCAGCAGGCACTGCTCTGCATCACTGGGGCGCTGAGGTCAACCCCAATAAAAGCACTCGAAACAATACTCGGAATTGACCCCCTGGACATCCACGAACAACTGACTGCAGGTAAAGCAGCACAACGCCTTGTCGCATCAGGAAACATGTCTCTACAGGGATTCGGGCACAGCTCAATTGGCCGAGACATGACCAGTATATCTGACTACATGATCCCCCAAACTTGCCTGGACGTAAACACAACCTCATTTATGGGACCCGATGACTGGAAAAGGGGTCGGGACCAGATTCAACACCTCAACATATACACGGATGGCTCCAAGATGGAGGGAGGAGTAGGTGCGGGCATATATTGTACAGACCCTGAAATAAGGCTGTCCTATAAGCTACCGAACCAATGCAGCATATTCCAGGCAGAAGTCTTTGCCATACGGAAAGCGGCAGAGGTTGCTCGATGTACTGAACGCCCACATAATGTGCACAGCACATGCAGTCAAACTAGGCATCACCAACAGTGACAAGTGTAGGAAATGTGATGAATCTGGGGCTATCGAAACCCTGGAACATCTAATCTGCCAATGCCCGGCCCTCTCAAGGGCAAGAAACATACATCTTGGCAGCCTGGTACTGGCATCGCTGGAAGATGCATCCAAGAGGACGCCAGCGAGACTCCTTGCCTTTGCAAAACTCTCCTCGATCCTCGCGGTTTTCGAAACCGCGTAATAACACTCAGAAGGTCCATACGCACCAATCCGGACAACTAAGGGCCATACTGGCCTATGCGTGGCCCCGTGAGGGCCGTCCGGGACAACCTAACCTAACCTAACCTTCCTCCCACTAACGCGATGGACAGTGGAAGGCGCCAAACCCCCCACCCCACCATCGATGAAGTGGTATCGATTAAGTTCCTTAAGGACGATGCAGATTGCTGGGTCATTTTGGGAAGACTACAGATGGCAGCAATATGGTTCATAAAGATCAGACATTCGCCACTGAACTTAGGCAGAGCTAACTTCCGAAGTCGAGCACGAGTTGGGGCAACAGAACTGATACTGATACTGAAGGCACTGTATCGCTGGCTGTCTTCAAGGCGTCGATAAGCGACATTATCTTTGCCTTGGTTACATCGTTGCTTTCAGTACGTCGAGTCTGCACTCGAGCTCTGTCAATTGCAGCGGAATATCCCCAGCTTCCAGCCGGTCCGCTAGTCGGCGAATGCCTTTGATAAATAAACCGATACACCCAAGGATTAAAGGGTATCGAGGAACTTGGCGATCTGTTGGCGCAGGCGTGCCAAACCAAAACACTTAAGAACAACAACAAACAGCAACGGTGACAAGCGAAAGCGAAAACGAAAATTCACCGCTGCAGTTATAAACATATGCACATGTGTGTGTGTCTAAGCTGTGTTGGCGTTTGTGTATGCTGGACCTGGCTGACCGACCGATAGACACCCAATTTGAATTGCTAGGCACGCATTGACAAATTGACAGTTGGATCCTAGGCACCAAAACTATATACCCGACGATTACAGGGTAGCGCGTCGCTTGTCGAACGGTTTGACTCGAACGCGCAAAACGAAAAGAACACACCAACAACAACGACGGTCAGCAACGGTGACGAGCAAAAGCGAGAACGAAAATTCACCGCTGCTGCTGCTATTTTGGTGTGTGTGCGCTTGGCCAATGACCCAACTATATATTTGCGCAACGAAAACGGGAAAGGGAGGAAGGGGCGACAGTGATTGCAGTTATAAATTATATGTATATATGTTCTGCGTCCAAGATGGTTTGATGTATGTGAATATATGAATTGAATATATGAATATATACATGTGATATATGTAATATATGTACAAACTCTACTAAATACATACATGCAAATCTATGTCATACGGATGTGCCAAGAATTGAAAGCGAGGTGAACTTATTTTAGCACAAGACAGTAGCTGCGAGATTTTAATGAGCTTTTAATTTTTTGGACAAATACCTCTATGTATATAATATGGGATCCTGGGAATTCCACTTTCCTTGGCAGGTGGCAAACGTCTTTAGGAATGGATATCCCTCGGTGGTTGAGATCTCTGGGTATTTTTGTTGTGTATGCTTGTTAGCCGACCGGCGCGGTAGTTTTAGGTGTGACATTTAGGGGTTGATCTGATGCACACACACGCGACGCGGGCAGGTGTATATTATATACACTTAAACTATTCATATGTTTTACATATATATTTCACCACTCGTATCCCTGTCATTCTGCCTTTAAACTATAATAATTTGCGAGTCCACCCGGGGGCGCCATAAAACTTTAGAATAGTTTTTCTAAATAAACTTCAACAAATTCGAGTTTGGTGGCTGCAAATTCTGTATATTTCAACGAAAAGAAGGAAGACTCAAAAAAAGGGACGTGCGCTCGATTTCAATATTAAATTTCGACTCGTTTTCAATTTCGTTATAAAATAATCCTAAGCCCAACTTATCTAGGGCGGCGAAGCGGGGCGAATTCGCCAAGAGCGAGATAGAGCTTTATTGCGCTCCAGCTTCGCCCTAAACTATCTTACACTAGACTTCAAATTTTATCAAAATATACAAATTAGCGTCGTGACGCGACAATTACAATAATAATTTTTAGTTAATTATACCAATTCGTAATCAATATTTATAGTTAAGACTGCACAACGTCTGTCTGGTCCGCTAGAAATGAGTTTCATGTGGAACAAACGGATAAAAAGGCGAAGCTGAAAAATTAGTTTACTGTCGGAAAATCGACAGACGGGTCGAGACGAAGGATGTGGATAGCTTGAATTCCATTATTTAAGATCAAATCGCTTGAGATCTGCATTCATACAATAAATCGCAAAACCAATCTTTCATAGTCTGTTGGATAAATCAATGTGGAGTTTATCTGAAGGCGTTAAGATGGGGCGAAACAACGATACAACTGCCGGGTCCGCTAGTTATATTATATTATTATTATAAATGTTTAGAGGATGATACCAAATGTATCACCTGGTTTTACAATAAAACGTCACGCTTTAATATACACATATGTTTATTTATTGATAATATGCCTGGTCGATTAGGCGACGATGTGTCAGGTGCGAGTGCTACGTCCAAACTCTCCTAAGAGCAAGCGGACCGAATTGCCCGTGCCTAATACAAGCGAGAGAAAGATAAATGAATAGAGCCATAGCGAAGGCGAAAGAAAGAAGAAAGCTAGATGCATATATAGACCGCGATTCGTGTTTATATATGCGACGAGAGAAAAGTGTGAGAGATTGCAAAGGCATGCAAGTTCTAGACCAGATCATGACCACTGCGAAGGCATGTTAGGGCAGACGGACCGACTCTACTTATACCCGTACTCAGTCAGTATATACATTTTTGAGCCTCCCACACAGCCTTCGTCGGCTGACGAATTTCGGGAATTTCTTTGCGCTTCCATGGGCCGGAGCTTAGCCGAACATTCTACCCCCGTTGAAGAGCACGGGTCTTCTACATCCTTCTTTGGCGGCATACACCGCTTTGCTATAGCCGGCGCGGTTCTCCCAGTAGCCGTTTTGAGCTCAGCTACCCTGGAAACGCCATCTCTGCCGGCGATCAGTTTCGTCCCCCTTCCCACCGGCCACTTAAGTGGCCTTACGTGGACCACGTCGCCGACGCTGAAGTTAGGCTGCTCAGTCCTCCATTTTGCCCTCTCCTGCAGAAGCGCGAGGTACCAGAAAGTTTGCTACAGGGAGTTTACCTGCTACCAGCGATCACAACGATTGAAATTGAGTCCTGTCACATATGGTTTTTCGAAGGTACGAATTGGAGCAGTATCTAAGAAATGTGCAGGTGTTAGCACGTCTAAATCGTCGGGATGCTCTGAAATGGGAAGCAATGGCCTTGAATTTATTATAGCACTGATATGGCACACAAGCGTTCTCAGGTCATCGAAGCACAGCAAGGAGCTGGAAACGGAACGGTAGAAATGATGTTTGGCTGTTTTAGCTGCAGCCTCCCAGAGTTCGCCAAAGTGGGGTGAGCGAGGGGGAATAAACCGCCAGTCGATATGATCCGCACCGCAAAACTCCTGAACTTCCTTCATATGCTTTCTGCCAGGAACAGAATCTTTAACTCTGCCAACTCGTTCTGTGCTGCCACAAAGTTGGTTCGCGTTATCGGACCAAATTTCTCTGGGTCGACCGCGAGTAAAAATGGCATATGTAGCATTTGATGGGTGGTCTGGTCAGCAACTAACTCTTGTAAAAGAACGGACCACAAAAATCCACACCGGTAACTAAAAAATGATCGACGCATTCACACGATCCTTCGGCAAGTCGGCCATAATATGCTGAAGCAGGCGCGGTTTGGCCTTAAAACATCTGGTGCAGCGATTTGCGACGCTGGCCAATACTCATGCCGAATAAGTGCGAGCTATGATCTGGCCTTCGAGGGCGCAAGAAAGTAGCCAACGTCGTAGATAGCGTGCAGATTCCGCTCATGGACATGTACAATTACAGCCGATATGACAGGATGACGCCTTGAAGAATGACTGGGAGCCATGTGCTGAAATCAAGCGATGAATTTTCCAACCGCCCACCGACGCGTAACAAACCATGGTCATCCAGGAATGGCGAGTGATGAGATAGAGCTCGACGACTGCACCTGCTGTTCGTCACGCAGAGTCTTGTAGTTAGGCCACAAATGCACTCGCTGAATCGAACGAAGAAGTATCCGCTTACCACCAACGATGTCAGCTACTGTTAATCCGGACGACCTTATGCGCTGCAGAAACTTGAAGACGTATCCAAATGTGCTCTGGAGCTTTACCAAGGAATCGGAAAATTTTCGGCCGTCAGATAAGTCTACGAATGGAAAAACTGCAATCAGGACTCACTTGCGCAGCTCCAGTGTTGGCATGGGATGAATAGATGGCGCTTCCGACTATTTGTCCTTGACACGACGTAAATACATGTACCATAGGCTAGGCTCTAGGCCGTTAACTTCCACTGTTGGATTGGGGAAAACTGCCAGACGAGAAAATCTAAGCCGTTGAGACAAACTCTCGCAGAATATGGTCCACGCTGATCAAAAACGAGCAATAGTTGACAACATAGAACGTTTCGTCGGCTTTTATGGCAGCTGCGTGGGTACTACCGAAAAGAGAAAATTATCAGATGCAGGCCATCCAAACCAATCCAAGGGCCTTTGTGAAGTCGGTGTCATCATCGAACCTTAGCAGCGTTTCCTTATCCTTGTCAGGAATTCCCTCAAGTACGCCAGGGACGTTGGAGCACCATTTCCGAATTGGGAACCTTCCCCGAGCCAATAACTGGGATGTCAGCCTCATTTTCTCGCGGACTTCCTGTACAGATCCTCCTCCAGTAATCAAATCGTCGACATAGAAATTGGAAATCAACACTTCCGAGCCAATGGGGAATGCAGTCTTCTCTTCTACCGAAGAGATGGCCTCAAATTCTGCAAAATTCGGTAACAAGAAATTCCCAGAAAAAATAAGTGCCTTGCGTGTTTTTTTATCTCGCAATAATTGCATAAGTAATGTCTACTAACAGGTAGCCCAATCTGCTTGCGGCAGCAATCGCAGTGGTTTTTTTGATTGTGGCTGTGTTGCTGTAAAAAATAAAACCCTATCCGAATATGGTGAGACACTCGGATGAAAAAGCGTTCTTGGATCCACAGAGCAAACAAACGATCGCCTTTCCCACCATTGAGGATGGCCCAACCTTAGGTCTGAGCGTGATTGTGCCGGCAGGCAGGAGAGCGTTTGCCTTCCTTGTTGGACGAGTGCCTGGCCTTCCTGGAGGACAAATCAAAGGGGAAATCTAATTTCAATAACGAGGTGATTGTCGTCTGTGATGGCAGTGCCGATGCCACGGTTTCCACCGCACTGCGCCACTCCAAAAGCTCGGAGCTGAGAAGGTGCGTGTCCTGGAGCTTGTGGAGAATCGCGGCAAAGGTGGAGCCGTCTGCATGAGCGTGCTGAATGCCTGCGGGCGTCTGTTGCTCTTTGCCGATTCGCATGGTGCCACCAAATTCGCAGACTATGACAAATTGGATGAATCATTGTTCAGTCTGGCGTCAGAGTGGCGAAATCTGGAGGATGATTCTATTTCCAGTCGCAGTTTTTTCCGCACCATTCTGATGCCTGGCTTCCACACACAGAGAGATTTATGGCTCCAAGCTGAAACCATTCTGGTCGTGGCTGCCGATGGGCAGCGATCTGGTCATGATCTGGCTGCGGTATACCATGGGCGCCTGGCGCATTGCTGCCATCGAGAAGAAGGAAAACTGAATTCCATTTTCCCACTTGCATTTTTAATCGAAATTTCTACTATTTTCCGCTTTTAAATATATTTTTGTAGGCCTCGTAAACAAAAAGAATACTAAGTACATAAGCACACAGTATTTGTGTGAGAATATAAAAAAAAAAAACAAAAAACATGTATAATTCTTCTCCCAATTAAATAATGGCACGAATTGCAAGATAGGAAGCCGGTTTGGTTCCATATTTCATATACCTTTACATCCTCGTGAAGGGAATCCCTCCATAAGATGCACTGCAGGTAATTGGCCGGCTCAGATACTCGGACACAGCTGTACATCTTGCAAATGTGACGAGTCAGTGCAATGGGGAACGGGAGGAACCGTAGCAGCGTATGTAGCAGCTTTGGCTGGATAGTAGGCCCCGCCATTAGGACCTCGCTTAAAGAAAAACCTTTTGATGTTGCGACAGATCCATCGAACACGACTCGAAGTTTGGTGGTCGTGCTGTCCTCCTTAAACACGCAATGATGTGGTAGCGCCCAAGATATCCAGTCTTTTCTTGATGGGCAGCTTCACGGCGAACTCTCCAGATGACAGGAGCGAGAAATTAGCTTTGAAGTGTTCTTCCCAATAGATATGCTCCTGCTTCACCATCACCGAATCTTTACTGGAATTTTCAACCTCCCAGAAACGCCTCAGTAACATTTCCACTTGATCGAGAGACTTCTGCCTGGCGTCAGATAAGCGCTAAGCCCCAAGTAAGCTAAGAGAACAACATCCCTGCAGGAGTTCCGTGCAACCAGAGAGGTAGCTAAGGACTGTGGCTGCGCTTCAGGGTTCGGGAATGACGAGACAACGGGTTCCGTAGGCGAGGATCTGGCGTTTAAATGCAATAACGTGTGATATTTGCTAGCACAGTGGAGACAAGTTGATGACCTGCAAGTGCGCAATTTATGGCCTGCCTTCAGGCAATTCAGGCAAAGACCAAGCTTCTTCACCTCAATTAGGCGAAGCGACGGTGAAAGATTTCCAAACAGCGCGCATGTATGGCCAACAGTATTGCAAAATAGACACTCAAGAGAAACATATTCAGTGGCTACAAAAGAACTTCTACAGGGGTGACACAGCTTGTCAAACTGACCGAATTCCAACTGAGTTGATTTGCTAGGTGCCACAGCATGCTGTCTCGATTGGTTTTAAATTTCTAGTACTATGGCTAAAGATTTGGTTAAATTTACTGCTCAAACACACTTTACTCAAAAAAAGTGTTACAGTTTTGGAAAGTTTATCAAATTTGGGCCAGCAACCTTCCAAAAGGTATTTTTTGTTAATTTTTTTTATTTTTTAGGTTTGGTTAACGAATTTTGGCTCCAAAGTTTCTCCATAGATTTTAATGAACAATACCTTAAACGACGACAGAGGTCACTGTTTTTCGGCTTTTCCTGAGTTTATAAAGTCAAAACTTCGTTAAAAATAACCCACAAAAATCATAATTTTGGCATTTCAATGCTTTTTATTTCCCAGACGCTAAGCTGAAATCACAAAGCCTCACTTCTAGCTGTTTTAATTATGTTTTAAAAATAGCCAAGTTCTTTACAACCAGAAATTCTTACAACCAAAAATTCTTAAAAAAACGAGAAGGAACGTGTGAGTCGCTTCTGTGGACGCGACTCTACTTATACCCGTACTCAGTCAAAATTTACATTTTGGAGCATATGATTTTTTAGAATTTTAGAATTAAAAAAAAAAATTTTACATATTACATTTTTTTGCTACATCTGGTATCTACATCTACATCTTCAATGTATATTTTACATCTAACATGTAGATTATACATGTACCATTTATATTCTGCATCTCCTCCGCTAGGGGTTGCTCGCGCACTGAACGCGGCACAGTGTGCGAGCGAGAAGGAGATAGAGTAGTGGTTCTCTGCAGAAGGGGGCGGGGGAAGCAACTGAAAATTAATTTCGTCATTCTGGCTATAATTATGATACGATCTGATTCAGATTCGGCAGATCTGCGTTTTTGTTTTAATCGTATCTTTAAAAATGTGCCTGCCACAGATTTTCGTTCTTTGTGGTGGCGGAAGAGGGCGGGAATTTTGAAATACACTTGTAGCAGTGTGATATCACATGAGTCTTGAAACCAAATTTGGTTACCCTAACTCTTATAGTCTCTGAGATCTAGGCGCTCAACAAGACAGACAGGCAGACAGACAGACAGACATGGCTCTATCGACTCGGCTATTGAGGCTGCTCAAGAAAATATATACTTTATGGGGTCGGAAACGTTTCCTTCTCTGCGTTACACACATCCACTTTTACCACAAATCTAATATACCCCTTAACTCTTTTTTGAGTACGGGTATAGGTTAGGTTAGGTTGAGGCGGCTGTCGGGGTTGTCAGAGACCCGACACACCTAGACCGGTTTCGGCCCATTGTGATACCGCATGTTTCGTTCCCTTCTCCCTCGTGAGACCCTATTTTATCCATTATCCCATCCGGATGCCCTTATGAAGCCTGCGATCCGTCTGGGACTGATTGTAGACATGTCCGAAATGTCACCTAGAAAAGGAGCGCCCAAGTATTGGAGTCTCCTTCTACTGAGAGCCGGGCAGGAGCAGAACAGGTGTTCCACAGTCTCCTCCTCGTCCTCATCTCTACAGCTTCGACAGAAGTCGTTATATGGGGCGCCCAGCCTGTTTGCATGTGTGCCTATTAGCCAGTGTCCCGTAAGGGAGCGTATGACTGAGCTGCACCTACTCCTACTGAGTTTGCAGAGCTCATCGGTGCGCTTCCTATTAATGTTAGGCCATGTTTGCCGAGTTATGCGACATAGTGGCACAGTTTGCCATCTGTCATTTATTAGTTGCTTAAAATGTTCTTTTATTTTGAGCTTGCAGGCTGCCATTGGCATACGAATATCCTCCTTATCATTGAGAAGGGGGATTGTTGTTCCAGCTCTGGCCAGCTCTTCTGCTATGCAGTTGCCTTCAATGTCCTGGTGGCCCGGGACCCATATTAGGCTGATGACGAACTGATAAGCCATCTCATGAAGAGATTTGCGACAGTTTGCCACGGTAGCCGAGCTTGTTGTTATCGCATTCAGCGATTTGATTGCAGCTTGGCTATCACTATAGATATTTATGTGAGTTGCCGCAGGGGTTAGTTCCTGAAGACAGCTCAAAGCTTCCTTGATCGCTATGACCTCCGCTTGGAAGACACTGCAGTGATCCGGGAGCCTGAAGGAGTAACTTATGTTCAGCTGTTCGGAGTAGATTCCTCCTCCGACCTTGTTGTCCAGCTTTGAGCCATCAGTAAAGATTCGAATGGCTCCCTTTGGACCAGGTGGTCCCTCAAGCCAGTTGTTTCTGTGAGGGATGATTGTTTCAAAGGGGGTATCTGTATACTCCCTCGGAACTCAGTAGTCCGTTTTTGTGGGGACGATTTTGTTTCCATTTAGGATGGACGCATGACCGGTGTGATGTGACACCCATTGGTCAGAGTCTCTAAGACGGATTGCTGCCATTACTGCCTGCTCCTTACCTGCAAGGTCAAGGCTCTGCAGGCATAGTATAGCATTTAGCGCATCCGTTGGTGTTGTGCTCAGAGCTCCACTGATGCTTAGGGCTGCAGTACGCTGCACCTTGCCTAGTTGTTTAGTGATGGTCCCCTTCGATAGGGCATGCCACCACACTGCGACTCCGTAGAGCAGTATTGGTCTTACTATTGCTAGGTAGATCCATTGGACTATTCTTGGGTTCATGCCCCATTTTAGCCCAATGGCCTTCTTGCAAGTGTAGAGGGCTATCGTAGCCTTCTTCACTCTGTCTTTGATGCTCAGGTTCCAGCTAAGCTTTTTATCAATTACCAACCCTAAGTAACTGGCACTGTCGCTGAAGGAGAGCCTGCATCCGTTTAGTATTGGGGGGTTGAGGGACGGGATTTTGTATTTGGTTGTAAACAACACAAGTTCCGTTTTAGAGGGATTAACTCCCAGTCCACGCGACTTTGTCCATTCTGACAGTCGCGCGAGCTTCGCGGTCATTAGATCGCAGAGTGTTTGAGGGAATTTTCCCGAGAAGATAATGGCAACGTCGTCCGCGTATGCTACCACCTTGCAGCCCTCCCCTTCCAGGTCACACAGAATCTTATTGACTGCTATGTTCCATAGAAGGGGAGACAGGACACCACCTTGCGGGGTGCCTCTTGTGAGGATCCTATTTCAGGCTGGGATATGCATCAGTCTGTCCAGGGTCCGCTACAAGAAAATTTGTAGATTGCAGGTGACTTTCGGGTTGGAGTGGCTTATTCGGTTACGATGGCTTAGCTCGCGGATCTCGTTGTTTGGCCTTGGAGCCGGTGGACTGGGTGCCGTGTATTGGGGCTGGTGGACTGCCTGGTGCAGTGTCGTGTGTTGGGGCTGGTGGACTGCCTGGTGCAGTGTCGTGTGTTGGGGCTGGTGGACTGCCTGCTTCTTCGGCCGATCTTGGCCCTTTTATGCATCTGGTGATCGCACCTGACCCGGAATTAATTATTGCTAACTTATGATTATTTTTATACCCGTACTCAAAAAAGAGTTAAGGGGTATATTAGATTTGTGGTAAAAGTGGATGTGTGCAACGCAGAGAAGGAAAATTTTCCGACCCCATAAAGTATATATATTCTTGATCAGCATCAATAGCCGAGTCGATATAGCCATGTCCGTCTGTCCGTCCGTCTGTCCGTCTGTCCGTCCGTCCGTCTTGTTGAGCGCCTGGATCTCAGAGACTATAAGAGTTAGGGCAACCAAATTTGGTTTCAAGACTCATGTGATATCACACTGCTACAAGTGTATTTAAAAATTTCGCCCCGCCCCCTTCCGCCCCCACAAAAGACGAAAATCTGTGGCAGGCACAATTTTAAAGATACGATAAAACTAAAAACGCAGTATCGTACAGAATGACCATATCTACCAGATTGCTGAATATGAATCAGATCGGATAATAATTATAGCCAGAATGAAGAAATTAATTTTCTGTTGGTTCCCCCGCCTCCTGCAGCCAGAGACACACTACTCTATCTCTTTCTCGCTCGCACACTCTGCCGCGTTCAGTGCGCGAGCAACCCTAGAGGAGGAGATGCAGAATATAAATGGTACATCTATAATCTACATGTTAGATGTAAAATATACATTGTAGATGTAGATGTAGATAACAGATGTAGCAAAAAAATGTAAAATGTAAAATTTTTTTTTTTCTAAAATTCTAAAAAATCATATCTCAAAAATTTATATACTGACTGAGTACGGGTATAAGTAGAGTCGCGTCCCCAGAAGCGACTCACACGTTCCTTCTCGTTCTGACAATAACTGTGGGGCTAGCAAGTGGGTCGAAGCTTGGTGCTTCGTTGACAGTTTGCTAGTGGGTTAGTAGTGTTCAGAGGAAAAGAAGGTTTCGCTAATTTGGCATCACGGAAGGTGATAGCTGAGTTTGGGCCAGTAGGTCGGTAATTTTATGCAGGCTTCTTATCTAGGTCGTCGATTGCGAAATGTCCCAAGAGGTGGGGTGGTTTTAAATTGTTGTGTGGACAAAAATGTGTAGAGTGGTTTATCGAGAGTTCTTAATTAATTGTGTACGTTGCTTAAAGTGCTGACACACCGCTATGTGGGGCAAACCGTGGCTAGAGCCATGGTGCGTCAGCTCTGTGTAGATCAGTTTGTTTCTTGTCTTCCGCCAGAGTGGATGCGCTGACTCTCCGTCGTTTGTGGCGAGCCATAGGTAGACCCATGGTTCGTTACACTCTGTTGACATACCTTGACTGAGTGGACGATCCCATTGATGATGTCACCGTCCTGCATGTGAGCAATTGATCTATGAGCATCACCAAGTGACGATCCACTCCCAGGTCAGTTAGGGCCTCCGTGATGGCTCCCGGTATGACGTTGTTAAAAGCTCCCTCGATATCTAGGAAAGCTATTAAGGAGTATTCTTTGCAGTGCACTGCAGTTATTAATCGAGCATTAGTCTCAATCGGAGAACTGTCAGAGGAAGCTGCTGAAGCTAAAAATAAGGACTTAAAAAGATATAGATTTCAGCATACTAAGAAAATTTCGCGGGTCACAACATATACTGACCTTATCAACAGATTGCTTCTTAGTTCGGACCCTCTCATAAGTGGATTAAGAAAATTACAATGCAAAAAGAAAACTTTACTAACAGAGTCTGTTTTTGATTTATTTAAACAATAAATTACCTTTAACTATTTTTTCTCCTGTAGTATTTTAAGGAATAATAAATTCGTTTTTTTATTAAATATATAAATGGCTTGTGAAAGACGTATGGGCTTATAACCACTCCCAAAATGTTCAAAATAGTATTCTGGTAATTCAATAACGTGGTGTGAAAATTATAGACCCGTATGTAAAGTATAACTATTTTTGTCGCCTTCTTCCATACAACTGCGCTCACTGTGCAGTGTAGGGATTTCTCTACCGCCGAGATTACTTCATGAAGTGCCGTTTCCGTGGATTTTCCTTTACGATAGGCATATTGTGCGCCTGACAGCCACTGAGGATTTATGGTTGTTCGCAGCTGCAGCCCGACTAGTCTCTCAAAGGTTTTGAGAAGAAAGGACTAGGACTAACTAGGTTGGAGCTTAGGATGAAGCTGAAAAGTGACTCACCCCTTACATTTGTATCCGAGCTCACCCATTGGGTATGCTGAGCGTTGGCATCTCAGCCTATTACACTACCCGACACGATTTTTCCTCAAGGAACAAAACCAACTGTTTCTTAAAGATTTGGGGCTTAGAAATGGTTTTATTTTATTTTTTTTCTATGGCAGAACTTTTTTTTGAAGAATTTTTGAAATCGGGTATTTTTTTTAAAGTTTTTTTCAGAGGTAGCGCTTGTTTTTTTCACATAACTCTAGTATCTTACGTCTGGTTGTAAAGAACTTTGCTATTTTGAAAAGATAATTAAAACAGCTAGAAGTTGATGCCAAACTCTTTGTGATTTCAGCTTACCGTCTGCGAAATATAAAGCATTAAAATGCAAAAATGATGATTTTTGTGCGGTATTTTTTACGAAATTTTGACTTTAAAAACTCAGAAAAAGTCGAAAAAAAATATCTTGTGTCCTCTATTTTTTTGTGTATAGGTGCGTTAATTTGGCGTCGTTTAAGGTATCGCTCATTAAAATCTATGGAGAGACTTTGGAGCTAAAATTCGTTAACCAAACCTAAAATATGGAAAAAATTAACAAAAAATACCTTTTGGAAGGTTGCGGGCCAAACTGCCAATTGGGAACAATGCAAACGAACAAGGGTTGTACATTTGGTACCTGATCGCGTTCCGCTAACGAATTTTAGCTCCAAAGTCTCTCCATAGATTTTAATGAGCGATACTGTCGGGTCAAGCAGCCTAAATATGATTTAATTATGTTCATTATTTGCACTGTACCAATCATTGTTAATCAGCCTATGTTATGCACGGCAGCGGCCGCTCTTTCATTTTAAGCTCTCGCGTTCCATATGACGTTCGTGCTCGGCTAAGCATCTGCCCCGATATGCGCTGTATAGGGCGCTGGCAAGTCGGCCCATTTGCCCTTGTAGCCAGTAGAGAGATAATCTTTGTATCAATCGCATCGCTTTATTATATCGGTCATACTAACGCCTACTTTAATTACCAATACAAAATAAATTGTGCATTTCCCATTGAAACGCTAGACCTTTTTCTTAAAATCAAACGAGTTTCAACGGCTATTAAAAACTCTTAATAGCCAAACATTTGGTGACCCCGACGTGATTGTGCATTAGTTAATATATTCGTGCAATCACAAACTACAATTAAGCATTCAAACATTTCCATATATTGCCGGTTGTTCGTTATTGTCGTTTGCCCGCGGCTTCAAGTGTCATCGACCACATATATATACACCAGCCGCTCTTGCATATAAGCATATACGTTTTGTTTGCGGTGCTCTTTCCCGTCACTTGCGCGCGGTACTCTTTGTTTTTCATCTTCCCGCTAGAAACGTTTTTCTAACCCCGTCGCTGCTATGGAGTTGGATGGTTCAAACGGCAGTGTAACTACCGCTACGGAAAACAGGGTGATTTTTCTGAAGCGGAAGGCATCGGAATTGTGCGAAGGCCTCAAAAGATTGAGTGCCACTTGGGAGAATGAATTATCGGCTTGCGACTACTATATGCTCGTGGTAAGGTTGGAGGAGATCGAGGAGCTGCAGGGCACGTTCAAAACCGTGCAGAACGAGCTCGAAGAATTGGATTGTCAAGAATTTAGCATTGGATTGCGCGACAAGTTTCAAACACTTTTCCGAGAGTTGAAGCCGTCAATTTGTCGTGAAATTGCCAGGACTAGCGATCAGATACCTTCTCATTCCACGTTGGCTGGAACAAATGCAACTGCTGGATTTGCCTGTTCGCAGCCTCAACCTCGGCGTGGACAGTCCCTGCCGCCTTTGCAATTGCCAACGTTTGGCGGAGGGTATGCAAACTGGTCAGATTTTTATTCTATGTTTGTTACCATTATTGACAATCATCCGGACCTATCCAATATTGAAAAGTTCCAGCATCTGCGATCTTGCTTGCGTGATTCGGCGTTGGAGACAATTCGATCGTTAGAACTCTCGGATGGCAACTATAACATGGCATTAGAATTATTGGAAAAGAGATTTAATAATCGACGGTTGGTCTTTCAGGCACACATTACTGAGATCCTGGGGCTCCAGGCTGTGGAGAATGCGTCAGTGGCTATGCTTCGGGAGATTTCGGACAAGTTCAACTCTCATATGCGGGCGTTGCAGACTTTGGGTACCCCTGAGCAGATCGCTGGATGCATAATCGTGCAGGTGCTTCTACGGAAACTGGATCCAGCAAGTCAAGCAAAGTGGGAGGAAACTTTAGAAGATACAGCCTTTGTCAATCTCATTCCTTCGTGGTAATCTATGGCCTCGTTCTTGGAACAGCGATGCAGGACATTGGAAACCGTGGATTTCGCTATGGCAACTTATGCGCCGAGCAGTCAGGTGGGAAGAAGTACAAAAACTAACCCTTCTAGATCCGCACTTGTTGCCACAAGTCACAGCTCATCGGGATGCGCTCTTTGCAGTGAAACTGCTCACGAAATCCATTATTGCTCGAAGTTCAAGGTCCTGTCCCCTGCGAATCGCCTTAAGGAAGTCAGGAGACTCTCTCTATGCTTAAACTGTCTCAAAGCAGGTCATCGGGTGACTACATGCAGCTCGAGCAGTTGTCGTATCTGCGGGCGCAGGCACCACACTCTTTTGCACTTCGGTAATCCTGAAGCTACTGCAGTCCAAACTCAATCAGTGGCACTTCAAACTATATCTCCGTCTGTGCCGTCTAATCTCAGCACTCAAACATCTACTTCAGCACCCACGTTGTCTCATAATGCCACTGCACCTTCTACTTCGTCGTCTACCTCTGCTGCTCTTATTGCCCAAGGTTTCAGTAATGATGTTGTTCTGTTAGCCACGGCAACAGTCTTGGTTAAAAATCGTTCAGGAGTCCTCGTTCCCTGCCGAGCTTTGCTTGATTCCGGCTCTCAGCTCCACCTAATAACCTCTCGTTTTGCAAATCAGCTTCAGCTTCGAAAAATAAAATCATCGACTGCAGTATCTGGAATAGGTGATTCAAACTTCGTCACGGATGGATTTTCGGTCAACATTAGCCTGCACTCTCGCTCGACGGACTACTCAACTCTCATCACTGCTGTTGTAGCCTCTAACATAACCGATCGTCAACCAAGTTACGGAATAGACACTCACGACTGGAACATTCCAGCAAACCTACCTCTTGCTGATCCAGAGTTTTATAGACCTCAGCGTGTCGATCTTTTAATTGGCGCCAGTCTGTTCTACGAGCTTCTTTGTGTTGGTCAGGTCAAATTACTGCCAGGATTGCCATCAATTCAGAAAACTCGTTTGGGATGGGTCGTGTCTGGAGGTTATTCTCCGGTAAAGGGATCTTCTTTGATTGTGTCGCGTGCTCCGGCCGCAGTTGCTGACAATAGTAACCTAAAAGAGCGACTTGAGGTACTGCTTCGACGGTTTTGGGAGGTAGAGAATTGCATGGAACCTATTGTAAAGTCTACGAAAGAAGAGCTAGATTGAGAGGCTCACTTTGTTCAACATTTCCATCGATTACAAACTGGCGATTATTGTGTTCGGCTGCCAGCTAAATATAACTTGGATCTCTTGGGGGAATTTTATCAACAAGCTTAACGTAGATTCTTATCTCTTAAGCGGAGGTTAGATCGTCGCCCTGATGTGAAATCTCAGTATGCTGCTTTCATAAAAGAGTACCTTGATCTAGTTCATATGTCTTTGGATCCTGCCGAGTCAATCAGCTGCTGCCGCTACTTTTTGCCTCATCATTGCGTCACAAAGGAAGATAGCTCGACAACCAAGCTGAGGGTCGTTTTCTATGGATCCGCAGCAACTTCATCCGGTTATTCCCTGAACGACGTCTTAATGGCCGGTCCTGTAATCCAACCCAAGCTTTTCCATATTCTCACTCGATTTCGGTCATATGCAGTTGCCGTTATCGCAACTGCATATGATATTTGCAAGATGTACCGGTGTGTAAGGGTCTCACCCGAGGATAGTAACTTGCAGTGTATTCTGTGGAGGAATTCCATGCAAGAGGATTTGCGTGTGTTTAAGCTGGACACCGTTACTTATGGGACGAAGCCTGCCTCATATTTATCAGTGCGGGCGATGCATCAGCTGGCAATGGATGAGCAGGTAGCGTTTCCTGTTGGGGCTGAGATTCTTTGCCGGGACTTTTACGTCGATGACTTGAAATCTGGAGCCAGCTCTCAGGATGAGGCTATCCACATTCGTGAGCAAACCACTGGAATTTTGTCGAGAGGTCAGTTCCGGTTGAGGAAATGGTGTTCGAACGTGCCTACTGTGCTCGATGGAGTTCCGGAACAGGACAAGGAAACCTTTTTAAAGTTCGACGATGGCAGCAATTTCACCAAAACTTTAGGACTTGCCTGGGATCCGGTTTCTGATCAGCTTGTATTCTCGTTTTCGGCCCTACAGTCATCTTCGCGTCCCTGCAGGCGTTCCGTTTTGTCAACAATAGCTCGGTTCTACGATCCTCTCGGACTAGCTGGGCCTATCATTACAAAATCAAAAATCTTTCTCCAGCAGTTGTGTAAAGAGAAGTTATCCTGGGATGAAAGCTTGCCATCCGCACTCAACACCCCGTGGCAGGAAATATGCAGTAGTTTTGGCCAAATTCGGCGTTATGAATTTCGTCGGCTTGTGCTCATTCCGAACTCTGATTTAGAAATTCATGGATTTTGCGACGCGAGCATAGAGGCTTATGGTGCCTGCATTTATGTTGTGTCGAAGGGTCAGCGATCCAGCAGTCACTTACTTTGCGCAAAATCTCGTGTTGCTCCATTGAAAACACTAACCATACCAAAGCTGGAGCTTTGTGGAGCGGAATTGCTAGCTAGGCTCATATCTGAGGTAGCAGGAATGAGTGTCTTCAAAGGAAGGTGCTACTGTTGGTGTGATTCGGCTGTTGCGCTCTCTTGGATTCGGGACGAGCCATCCCGATTCAATATATTTGTCGCAAATAGAGTGGCAACGATACAGGAACTGACTGAAAAAATGGAATGGCATCATGTTCCCACAGCCTTGAACCCGGCCGACATTCTTTCACGAGGAGCTCTACCAATCGAGTTGAGTGAGTCACCCCTTTGGGCTCATGGACCTCCCTTTCTTTGCGGCTCTTCAGATGACTGGCCAGCTACGGTGTTGCCTGATAAGCCAACCCTGGAGCTGCGTCGTAAGGTTTTCTTGGCCAAATCACCTTACTTGGACATTGTAGCCAAATCCAAGTATGCGAACTCATTCGCTTCTTTGCAATGCGTTTTTGGCTACATTCACAAATTTTGCAACCGGATTCGGCGCCCTGGATTCACCGTCTCTGACATTAAACGTGGAACCCAGCTATTGGTGCGGCTGGTCCAGCGTACGCAGCTCTGGGAAGACATGAAGTCACTGCGCTCTAGGGGAGTGGTCGCCTCATCCAGCTCACTTTCATCATTGTGCCCTTTCATGGATCATTTTGGACTCCTCAGAGTTGATGGTCGGCTGAAGAATTCTTCGTTGGATTTTGATGGCCGTCATCCCATCATCTTGCCCAGCAGCCATCCGCTTACTCTTGCAATAATCTCTCACTTTCATGAGCGGAATCTACACGCCGGTCCTCGAGCTCTACTGGGATTAATTCGATCCCAATATTGGCCTATTGGGGGGAGAAGGACAGTTAACAAGGCCGTAAACAAGTGCGTGAGATGTTTTCGAACGAAACCTAGAATATTGGAGCACATCATGGCGGATCTTCCAAAAGAGCGCCTAGACGGTTCTCACGCCTTTGAGATCACAGGCTTAGACTTTTGTGGCCCGTTTTTCTACAAGCCGGAGGCACGCAACAAGGCTCCAATCAAGTGCTACGTCTGCGTCCTCATTTTTTTCGCGACCAAGGCCGTTCATCTGGAGCTGATCAAGGATCTATCGACAGTTTCATTTCTCCACGGCCTAAAGCGCTTTATATGCACCAGACGAAAGCCACGGCAAATTTGGTCAGACAACGCAACCAATTTTGTCGGTGCAAGGAACGAGCTCGTGGAGCTAAGACGCCTGTTTCTTAGCGACGATCATCAGAAGGCGGTTCTGGATTTCTGTTTGGTTGAGTCCATTGATTGGCACTTCATCCCGCCGCGCTCGCCTCACTTTGGTGGCCTATGGGAAGCCGCAGTGAAGACGGCCAAGTACCACTTCTATCGAGCGATAGCCAATTCGGTTCTTGGATTTGACGAGCTGCGGACGCTGTTATGCCACATCACGGCAGTCATTAATTCAAGACCTTTAGTTCCCATTTCAGAGAGTCCTGCCGATCTTGACGTCTTAACTCCAGCACATTTCTTGAATGGCGGCCCTTCTGCTTCATTCACTGAGCCTGACGTCACGAAGCTAAACTTCGATCGCCTTGACGTATGGCAGCGCGTTTCTTACCTTCAACAGCTCTTTTGGTCCCGGTGGAAGGAGGAGTACATCACTGCAGCAGCGCTCAAAGTGGCGAACTCAGAAGCCGAGTTTAGCAGTCAAAGACCTGGTCCTCGTCAAGGATGAAAATCTACCTCCCATGAAGTGGCTACTAGCGAGGGTGGTCGAACTACTACCTGGAAGAGATGGCGTCGCCCGAGTCGCTGTGCTGAGGACTGCAACTGGAATCACCAAGCGAGCCGTTAACAAGCTGTGTCTGCTTCCCCTTAAAGATGCTGTTGAAAGTCAGGCTTCCAACGGGGGGAGTATGTCGGGTCAAGCATCCCAAATATGATTTAATTATGTTCATTATTTGCACTGTACCAATCATTGTTAATCAGCCTATGTTATGCACAGCAGCGGCCGCTCTTTCATTTTATCCCACCTTCTTCGCTTTGTTGTTGCAGTTGCAGCATCTAAGCTCTCGCGTTCCATATGACGTTCGTGCTCGGCTAAGCATCTGCCCCGATCTGCTCTCCTTTCATCGCTCGTTTTCGCTCTCTTTTAACACTTGCTGCATAGGGCGCTGGCAAGTCGGCCCATTTGCCCTTGTAGCCAGTAGAGAGATAATCTTCGTATCAATCGCATCGCTTTATTATATCGGTCATACTAACGCCTACTTTAATTACCAATACAAAATAAATTGTGCATTTCCCATTGAAGCGCTAGACCTTTTTCTTAAAATCAAACGAGTTTCAACGGCTATTAAAAACTTTTAATAGCCAAACAGATACCTTAAACGACGCCAAATTAACGCACCTATACACAAAAAAATAGAGGACACAGGATATAATTTTTTTTCGACTTTTCCTGAGTTTTTAAAGTCAAAATTTCGTTAAAAATACCGCACAAAAATCATCATTTTTGCATTTCAATGCTTTATATTTCCCAGACGGTAAGCTGAAATCACAAAATACTAGAGTTATGTGAAAAAAACAAGCGCTACCTCTGAAAAAGCTTTAAATAAAAATACCAGACTTCAAACATTCTTCAAAAAAAAGTTCTGCCTTAGAAAAAAAACCAAAATTCTTTAAAAAATTTTAAAGCCCCATATCTATCAGAAAAAGTCGGTTTGGATCCTTGAGGAAAAAAAGTTCGATTTTGTCGAGTAGTGTTATTAGGCTTATGTCCGACCTTTCGCTGTCGCTGGCTTTCTTGCGAACGAGGTCACTGGGAGGATCGCTTTCCTCGTGAGCCATGTAGGACGATACCAGGTTCAGGCGTGTCCCTTGTAGCTCTAAGCTAGCCGCCGTGTTGTCGCCATTGCTAAAATTGTGGATCAGAAAGATATTTAGGTGCTTTCTTGCTAGTATGCAGGTTCTAATTTTACCTTCAGTTTGGGCTACAATTAGCTTGTAGTCCTTCGTCGCTGATCCACAGACCTTGCCTCTTATCACCCAAGGCTCTTGGACTAGGACTATGTCCCCTCCGCTCGCGACTAAGCGGAGTATTAGGGCAGCGGATGCTGTTTACAGTGGTGGAGATTTATCTGCAGAAGCCTCAGAGACTTCATTAGAGTTATTCTCCACCACTGTTATGTCGGCGTCAGAGTCGTCGAGAATATCGTCACGACACAACTCCTCAAAATCGAGCATCAGCTCTGTCTCCGAGGAGTAGCTCTCCAGGGCCGGCTCCGGCTCCGGGTCTACGTCGGGTTCCTCGATCTCCGAGGCAACGTCCTGATCAGCTGGGTTGTTGACAGGACGCGCCTTGGCCGCTGCATCCGACTTGTAGACCTTCATGGTCACCGAGCTGAACCCGAAGTTTAGCTCTCCCTTGGCTGCCTCGATCGGGGCTAGCGACTCCTTATTTATGATTATCACTGCCTGGTTTGTGGGGCCTTGAGATGCCTCCACTTGGACATCCTTCCAGTCTGAGGTTGGCAGTGTTGGGTTGCATCTCTGCAACATCCTGAGGATCCGCTCGGGCTCCTTAAAAGTGGCCGGCACCCATATACGAGCCCTTGGTCTACTGGGCACCTCGCTCCAGTCCACAGCGACGAGCTTCGCCCCAGCGTAGACTTCTCCGATTTGCGCCACCGCAGCTTTGTATAGCTTCACGGAGCGCTCATCTTCGCAGGCTACCACTTTGATGCTTCCCTGAAACCATCCCATGCCTTTGCAGACTGGAGGTGGCCCGGGATCCTTCTCGAGAAGCTCGAAGCAGCGGTCGGCCAGTGCCGCTTCCACCCACTTCCATTGGCTTCTAGGAATTTTCCCCTCCGCGCTTCCGTTGTCGAGAACGCCTATCAGCGTCCTCTCCTTGGCAATCTGCGCGAAGGATACGTTCGGTTGAACTCTGGAGCGCTTCGCGGCAGGTCCGGGCGTCTCTTGCGAGCGCTGCTTTTTCGGTTGTGCAGCCACCTTCTGTGGCTCCACACTGAAGTTGGACAGCACCGCCGAGGCCCATTCCACCTTTTTCAGCCAGTCTGCTGTTGGACTGACTTCTTTGCTGGCGTTCTGCCGACGGAGCATGTGCCCCGCACTTCTCTTTTCGGCATAGCTGAATTTTTTGGCTTGGACACTGGTTGATGGTCGGCCGTCACCCGCAGCTTCACCGGAAAGTTGGGCAGCCGCAATATTGCTTAGCTGCCCTACCATGGAATCAGTTTTGGGTGTTGGCTTTCCACCCATCCCAGATTTGGGATGGGACCCACCCGGGTTCATACCCGCGTCTTCCACCGTGCAGGTCTTTTCTGCATCTGAGCGGATCGGGCCAGGCCTTTGGGCCGCTGCCTTCTATCGCTTGGGGTTTCTTCCAGCCGGCATTTGGCGATTCCCACGAGCTGCAGAGAAGGGGAACGGTCCACCCCGGCAGAGCTCTACTTTACCCGGGTAAGGCATAATTAGAACAGGGGTCTGCCAAGTCCATGAGCTCTCCGCTCACGACTGGGCTAGTTTTTATACCGGGCCCCCAGCCAGGCTGACTCTTGGCACGGGTCGAGTGACACCTAAGTCCGGCCCGGTGTGAGGTGAGTGATGGGGCTGGGATTTGGGTAGGTAATGTGTAGGTATGGGAGTGTGAGAGCTACTTAATGAGAGGCAGCACCACAAGCGCATCGTCAGTGTTGCTGTGTCGCGAACACCCGCTGGCTGTCCGGGACTGTTTATTTCGGTACTCTCCCTCGGAGCCAACTTGGTTGCTTCTCTTTGGGATGCCCGCTTATTCGCAGCTGACCTACCCACTAGGGTAGGTCGTTCGCTATCCGCAACCTGCGACCCGTCCGGTGGCCTCAGCTAGGCCCCCTCTGAGCCACCACAAAGCCCAATAGGATCATCGGTTATGTACATAACCACATTCAGATCTGGAAGGACTGGAAGCAAGAAATAAAAAGGAAATTGGCTGAGAGCAAAAAGAAACCAGGGCCCATACAACGGTCATCGAGCTGAAGCAGGCCGTAGACGGAGTGGCAGGAGCCAACAATCGAAGAGCAGTTGCCAACTGCAAGATCGGTGAAATGGTTGATGATTTCAAATTAAAAACCATCATGAAAGATTCTATGTTCACACGATAGTTATAGCGAATTTCACCAAAATAAGAAAATAAATAATCATTTGTTTACATGCTGCTTAAAAAAGCAAAGTCCAACGTGGAGTCAGAAGTAGACAATGGGTCTGACTTCATTCTTAACATCCTGCGTTCTATTCGTTTTCTTCCTTCTAAGAAGATCCCTTGCTATTAATCCGGCAATTGGTATTTTTCCATAAAATTTGTTCAATTTAGAATGCAAGTAATTGACGTGACGTTCAATTTATAATGCTAAGAATTGACGTTAGCCAAGCCAGTCACAGACAACCGCAAAAAAAAACGAGAACGAACGTGTGAGTCGCTTCTGGGGACGCGACTCTACTTATACGCGGCCGGCAAAAATCCTCCAGCTGAACCCTCCCAGAGGGTGCCGGCTGGGCAATGGGCACTGCATTATCCCGGATCGGGTAATGCACTGTCGCTTGCTCTGTCCGGGGTAATGCAGTGTCTAGCCAAGGCCAGGTCCAGGTCTTCCCGACCAAAAATTGGGGAACTGAACCATGGCCATGGCTGGAGGTGCCTGGCGGGTAGGCATAAAACGCTAGGGGGTGGTTCCCCCGATAAACATTAAACACGTATGGACCTTCGGGCCTAATATGGAGCGGACAGAAGGTCAAGCACGGGTTGGGATGTCAACCCAAACGTCGGTGGAAAGCGTGACTGCTACCACCGGCGGGCACGGGGAGGAGCAATCCTCTCTGCGTGTCGCCAGCGGTCACACCTCGGATATGGCGGGAGCAGGCCATGTCAGTTGCAATGCTACTGCCACAAAACGGACTCACTCCAAGCTGAGCCGCACAGGTGCCTTAGTCGAGACAGACTCGGACCTGGAGAGCGTGCTCTCGGTCAGCAAGACGGAGGAAGAAAGCCTTCTCCGCTCGCCTGAACCAGGTTCCAGCTCCCTGCGTAGGGAAGGGCCGAAGCGTTCTAGGGAGGGGATGAAGGTTAAGGCCCAATATAAGGCGGCGCTTAAAATCCGAAGCCGTCTCAAAGGCAGAGAAGACATCTCCCAAGAGGAGAAGTCCAAGCTAGCCTGGGCCGAGCAGAAGGTAGAGGAGGGCCGCCTACACTTCGCACAGATGCCGCAAATGAAAGCGTCGAAGGGGGAATTTGCCAACAAGGTGGAGGAGATTCTCGCCACCAAAAGGCAACGCTCGACCGAGAGCGCCAGCAAGGACAATACGGCGAGCAAGCGGCAACGCGGGCCCAAGGGGGGTGGGACCTCCACCCAAAACGGCAAAGACCCCCAAACACAAGGCGAAGGTCAATGAGGTGACCAAACGACACCTGATCGTGGCACTCATTGACCGGAGCGATGAGAATGGCAAGATGACGGAGGCGCGGTGGAAGATGGTGCACGCGCAACTCGTGGAGTCGCTATTCGGAAGAATGGAGGAGGACCCAACAGCCCCCATGCCCACGTTCGATGGTGCTGGGTGGCTTAACGGGGTCAAAATACTGAAATGTATGGACGACCCCACACTCAAGTGGCTGACGCAAACGGTCTGCCAAATGGAGGCGTTGTGGGAGGGGGCCAGACTGGAGGTTGTGGACAGGGAGCTAATCCCGTCCATACCAAAGGCGAAGGTACTCTTCCCCATCGCAATCCAAGGAGACCGTGCGCTGAGGCTGCTACAGCGGCAGAACCCAGACGTGCCAACGGCGAACTGGAGAATCCTGCACATTGGGAGCCCACTACCCAACGGGGCCCAGAGTGCGATCCTCCAGATCAGCAAGGAGGCAGAGGACCTGCTGTACCCCAGATTCGGGAAGATGGCGTGGGGCATGGGTAGCGTATACCTCCGCCTCAAAAAGCGCCACCCCAAAGACAAAGACACGCACACCCTGCAGGCAGGCGAGGTGGAGAAGGACCTCGGTCTGGAGTCCATCGTGGAGGCCGCTCAGGGTATTACGCTGGATGACTCCGAAGAGGAGGAGGACGATGACCTGACAATAATAGTCAACCCGTCGAGTGTAGTTGATCCATCCTCCCATGTCAGTGAGGGTGCTGCAGTTCAACCTACATGGAGCAAGGGCTCGTCGACATAGCTTTGGTCCAGGAGCCATGGATTGCCTCTGGCAACGCTGTGGCCGGACTAAAGTCCTCTAACTACAACCTTTTCCACTCACCATCGGTAAGCAGGACTAGAACCGCCGTACTCGTACGAAAGGGCATCCATGCTTACCTTTTGTCTCATTACAGCACTGATGACCTGACTGCTGTGATGCTGGAAAGCGAGGAAAAGCACCTTGTAGTAGCTTCCTGCTATATGGCACACGACAGGCCAGCTCCACCGGAAGAGCTAAGGAGTCTGGTGGTGGATACCAGCCCGAAAGACCAGCAACTTCTGGTTGGTACGGACGCCAATGCCCACCATAGCGTGTGGGGAATCCCCGACATCAACGACAGAGGTGAGTCACTTCTAGACTTCATACTATCAACTAACCTAGATGTAGCAAACGTAGGGGAGGAACACACCTTCGTAGGTCCCACCTCTTCTAACGTACTAGATCTAACTCTCGTAACGGGAAAGAGTACCTTGGTGTCTGGCTGGAGAGTCCTTGAAAGACCATCCTTCTCAGACCACAAGTACATTCAATTCAATTGCGAATTTAAACACTCTCCGAAGATAACTGTTTATAGAAACCCCCGGAACACAAACTGGGAAAAGTTTAAAAAAACAGTTACTTCGAAGCTCGCGACTCGCCCGGGCACAGTGAAATCCCCGGAAGACATAGAAACGTCCCTAGAGACCCTGTCCAAGGAACTACTGGATGCGTACCACGCATCATGCCCACCATCGAGAACGAAAAAGAGGACCAAACCACTCTTGTGGAACCGGGACCTATCGCTTCAAAGAAACAACCTCAAAGAATTCTTCAAAATCGCCAAACAGGCGAACGAGGAGATAATCAATGAGGAATACAAAACCCTACTCAGGGAGTACAAGAAGGAAATACGCAGGGCACAAAGAAACTCGTGGAGGAACTTCTGCTCCAATATCGAGAAAGTCCCAGAAACGGCTAGACTTCGGAAGCTGCTATCAAAGCAACCTACCATACAGAGTCAGCTGAAGCGAGAAGATGGACAGTGGACTGAGGGCAGTGAAGAAGCCCTAACAGCACTAATGGAAGCTCACTTCCCAGGATGCACCGAGGTTGCTGACGCTACAACACATCAGGACCTTGCAACTGAGGAAGAGCATCCCCCAACAGGTCTCATATCGTCTAAGAAAATCCACTGGGCTATAGACTCCTTTGCGGGTACAAAAGCACCTGGACTAGACGGTATATTCCCAGCCATGCTACAGGTGACCAAAGACGTGATCACCCCATGGCTCTCTGCAATATACTCAGCTTGCCTGAGCACAGGCTATATCCCTATCCAATGGAGGACCTCGAGGATTGTCTTCCTTCCAAAGGCAGGAAAGTGCAGCCATATGAGCCCCAAGGATTATAGACCGATAAGCCTCACCTCCTTTCTACTCAAAACACTAGAAAAGCTGCTGGATCTACACATCAGGAACGATTTAGGGAGACTGATGTCAACCAACCAGCATGCCTACACCAAAGGGAAATCGGTAGAGACGGCACTGCACTCGCTAGTAGCCACCATCGAGAGAGCCCTCCATAATAAAAAGTATGCTCTAGGAGTGTTCGTAGACATATCCGGAGCATTCAACAACGTCACTACGAACGCAATTATGGACCGCCTAGTAGCGACCAACACACATCCCGCAATCAACCTCTGGATAAAGAACCTTCTAAGTTGTAGACGGGTGCAATCAGAGTGGGGCACCGCTTCCATGGTGAGGGGGGCGCATAGAGGCACACCACAAGGTGGGGTCCTGTCGCCCCTCCTGTGGAACCTGGTGGTCGACGACCTAATAAAGAGATTCGAGAGGAGAGCCCCAAAAATAACAGCCTATGCAGATGGCATAAGCATAATTATTACGGGAGTATGTCCATCGACCCTCAGCTGCATAATGGAATCAACACTCAGGGAGATATGTGAGTGGGCAGGAAAAGTAGGACTCAGTATCAACGCGGACAAGACGGACCTCATCCTCTTTACCAAGAGATACAAGGTACCGGCATGGATCCCCCCGAAAATTGATAAAACCAGGATGACCCCGAAAGCACAAGTCAAATACCTCGGCATAGTACTGGATAGCAAGCTGGCATGGAGGCCCAATGTAGTGGAAAGGGTGAAGAAGGCCACCATTGCGCTATACGCATCCAAGAAGATGCTTAGCAGCACATGGGGCCTATCACCTGCTCTAATGCACTGGATCTACATCTCGGTGGTGCGACCGACTCTGCTGTACGGAGTCTTAGTGTGGTGGCAAGCGACAGAAAAGAAGACGTACAATAAGCTTATGGAAAGGACCCAGCGGCAGGCACTGCTCTGCATTACGGGGGCGCTAAGGTCAACCCCAACAAAAGCTCTCGAAACCATAATCGGAATCGACCCCCTGGACATCCACGCTCAACTGATTGCAGCAAAGGCGGCACAACGCCTAGTAGCATCAGGAAACATGTCTCTACAGGGATTCGGGCACAGCTCAATTGGCCGAGACATGACCAGTATATCTGACTACATGATCCCCCAAACTGGCCTGGATGTAAAAACAACCGCATACATGGGACCCGATGACTGGAAAAGGGGTCGGGACCAGACTCAATACCTCAACATCTATACCGATGGCTCCAAGATGGAAGGAGGAGTAGGAGCAGGCATATACTGTACAGACCCTAAGATAAGGCTGTCCTATAAGCTACCGGACAAATGCAGCATATTCCAGGCGGAAGTCTTCGCCATACGGAAAGCGGCAGAGGCTGCTCAGTCGACGGATCGTCCACACGACGTGATCAACCTGTTTGTGGACAGCCAGGTGGCGATAAGATCCATGCAGTCGTCGGCGGTCAGTTCCAGAAATGTATTGGCAAGCAGGGAGGCACTAGATATCCTAAGCACGACAAAGTCAGTGCGGATCTACTGGGTTCCCAGCCACCAAGGCATCGATGGCAACGAGATGGCGGACGGTCTGGCTAAGGACGGCGTCGGGCTGGCAAACGACAGAACTGAGATCGTGCCTGTCTCCCTTAGAACGCTCCAAAGCGATTTAGAGAAACGGGCCGACACACAGGCAAGAAGCAGGTGGAGCAGAACCACCACCTGCAGAACCTCAAAAACCATGTGCAAGGAGCGCAATAGGAAACTCAGCCACTACATACTGCACCTCCCACGGAAGGACTGCAGAATGTTGGTGGGAATACTCACAGGTCACTGTCTGGCCGCGGCACATGCTGTCAAACTAGGCATCACCAACAGTGGCAACTGCAGGAAATGCGAGGAATCCGGGGCAACTGAAACCCTGGAACATCTCATCTGCAACTGCTCTCTCAAGGGCTAGGAGAATATACCTGGGCGCCCCGGTACTGGCATCACTGGAAGATGCCTCGAAGAGGACGCCAGGGGAACTGCTAGCCTTTGCTAAAAACACTTCGATCCTCAAGGACTTAAAAAGCTCGTAAATATACTCGAAAGGTTCATACACCCCCATCCGGACAACTAAGGGCCATATTGGCCTATGCGTGGCCCCGTGAGGGCCGTCTGGGTTAACCTAACCTAACCTAACCTACTTATACGCGTACTCAGTCAGTATATACATTTTTGAGCATTTTATTTTTTAGAATTTTAGAATTAGAATTTTAGCTACATCTGTTATCTACATCTACTATTTATATTCTACATAAAATATGTAGATTCTACATGTACCATTTAGATTCTACATCTGCTCCGCTAGGGGTTGCTCGCGCACTGAACGCGGCAGAGTGTGCGAGCGTGAGAGAGAATGAGTAGCGTGTCTCTTGCTGGTAGAGGCGGGGGAAGATATCTAATATTTTCTATTTTCATTCTCTACGATACTGCGTTTTCAGTTTTAAGGTATCATTAAAATTGTGCCTTCCACAGATTTTCGTCCTTTGTGGGAGCTGAAGGGGGCGGGGCGAAATTTTGAGTGAGATCACATGAGTCTTGAAACCAAATTTGGTTACCCTAGCTCTTATAGTATCTGAGATCTAGGCGCTCAACAAGACGTTTCCTTCTCTGCGTTACACACATCCACTTTTACCACAAATCTAATATACCCCTTGACTCTTTTTTGAGTACGGGTATTAAAACTGTGACAGGAATGTTTCGTTTACGTATTCCTGGAGTGTGTATCCAGCAACATGAGCGGAATCCACATATTTACATCGATAGTTGCCAATCGGGACCGTGTGTGGACTGAGAGAACAGCTGATACCCTGCTCAGGGTACTATTTTACAATTCTTCCTGAAGTGAGTGGTGCAAGATGTAGGCAAAAACTGTGCGCAAAACCAAAAAGAGAGATGAAAATTATTCTTTTTTGTTTTGCAACAATATATGCTGCCACCAACACAATCACTTCATCATCAGAGTGCATTGTTTTCCATTTTTAATTTTAGCAGAATTTTACAGTTGGCTCTGTTTACAAAACACAGCTGATTCATTAACCCTGTTTTAGCTATGTTCCACACTCTAACGGAATAACTAGCAAATTCCTTCCAGCAATTTTCCGCGGTTCTGGAGACAGGCCTTAAACAGTTGAAACTAGCAGCGATTATCAACATTGAACACCGTATGTAGGTTAAAACAGATGAATTCCTCGTTTGGTAGTTTGAAACACCGCCGAAAGTACTCTGGAGTGGTGCATATGAACTGATCTCGGTGGATGTTCACAGTTACCAAGAGTGTTCTAAGATCGATCAAGCTCCAACTTGTTGAGTCCCAGAACAGAATTGGTATGATGCTGAAAACTTCGCGTTGAATTTTTGAGACTAGAGTTACCTTGAATACGACGTGTGGGGCAGTCGGAGTTCCTTTGGCTCGATCCCGTATTTGGTCTAGCTAATCTCTTAATTGCTCAGGAGACAAAAGTGTTGGGCTTATTTTCCGATTTCAAATATTTCGGACTGTGTTTCGCTAATTAACAATTGAGTTAATATACATTTTATATTCCGGACGTAAAACAGACTTGCGCAAGCAATTTGTTAGTGCTTTTATCCATTCCGCTTTGGATCAATGCTCTCTGTGCTCCCCGTTCGTGCGCTTCCTCCGTTGCATCACCTACCAACACACGCTCTGGAGAGCATAAGTGCAAGCTCTCTTGCTCTCACTCTCTCTCGATTTCGCCAGCGTCTGCATCTTGAATTGCTCTCTCGGTGTCTCTGCTTTCGTGAGCTTCACCGTTTGTTTTCATCTTTTCGCTGGATCGTCTGCCGCTGCTTATATCGCTTGCTCTCCCACTTTGCTTTTCTCTTCAATCACAGTGATTCAAATGCTGCCAAAAATAGCTGTTGTCTGTAGTGCAAAGAAATCCGAATTCGGTGGCTATGCTACAATGTTGCCCATGTAAAGAGTGGTGGTGGTAATTTTGGACATCTACACGATCTTATCTCAATACGCATGGGTCTGACTTGGTCATGTTTGGCTTGCCGGGAGATTGAGGCGAAAATGCGCATTTTTATGAGACAGACTCGTACTGGTTTTCAGGATGTTCGGAAGAAATTTATCTCTCTCAACGAGAAGTTCCTGCCCTTGGCATCAAACTCTTGAGTGAATCTCATAGACGGAAAATCCCTCATACCGATAACAACAACCTCTTACAACCTATAGGAGTTGGAACGCCTGCTGCTCATCTACATACATCGGAATTCTTTTCTACTCCGAGGGTGTAGTGTTCAGCTTTGGGCCGTGAGTGAAAGTCAGAGTCTATTTAGGCTCTAACCCAGCCATTGCCATAGATGGTATTTCTGACTCCATGCTCCTAGGAAGCTAGGTTCGAAGGTGCGCATTCTTGTTGTGCTCGGGTCCAGCTCGTCGGATGGGTGGGGGTTCTTTCTCCCCTAGCTACACAGTTGTACTGACACAAATCAATATAATGCGCTTCGAGAATTATACACAGAATCTATACGTTAGGTTAGGTTAGGTTTATAGGGCTGCTCGACTGAAGTCGAGGTCACTCGGAGGCAAGTCTGCCCATTGTGATGCCCACACTCGTCACGGGATATTGTCCGGTGCCTAGGGAGGTTTCGCGAACCAACCCGAGGCCTCTATAAAGAGCACCAGTTTCTCTAGAGGCATGTTTGCCAGGCTGTCCAGATCTTCGTAGAAGGCGCCACCGAGTATTCGGTGACGCCTCCCCATGAGTGCAGGACAGTTGCAGAGAAGGTGCTGGATGCTCTCTATTTCCTCCTCGTCCCTGCAGCTGCGGCAGAAGTCATGGTGGGGCAGTCTGTACCTTGTGGCCATGCGGCCGATGACACAGTGCCCCGTTATAACTCCTGTCAGTGTTCGCACCCGACTCTTCCTGAAGCTTAGGAGAGTCTTGGTGCGTTTAGGGTCATAGTGGGGCCAAAGCGAGCGAGAGATCTCACAGTTGGGTGTGGTGTTCCACCTCCTGTCCGATCTCGTTCTTGCTCGGCCCATCATCTGCGAGATGATGTCTCGTAGTGGCCTCCGTATGTCGCTGACTGCGTCCGCCATTGGCTTGGCCGATCCAGCTCTGGCACACTCGTCCGCACTCTCGTTGCCCGCTATGTCGGTATGACCCGGAACCCACGTGAGTGTGATTGAGTGCGCGCTGATCTGGTTTAGCGCGTTAACCGTATCACGTACGAGTCTGCTTGTGGTCTTGCAGGATACCAAGGCTTTGATGGCAGCCTGACTGTCGACGCAGATTGCTATGTTCCTCGGAGGTATCTCCAAGGTGTATACCAACTTAGCCGCTTGCCATACTGCATATATCTCCGCCTGGAATACACTGCACCAGTCTGGTAGTCTTAGGGATATGTTGGTTGCTAGTTCTTCGGAGAAGATTCCAGCTCCTGTCCCTTCGGCCGTCTTTGACCCGTCGGTGAAAATGGAGAGCTCATTCTGCCCCAGGACCGTGTTACTCTTCCATTTCTCCCTATCCGGTATGTGTCCTTTAAAGTTTCTTTTCCATGAGAACTCTGAGACACAGTAGTCACTCCCCTGGCCGTTCCACTATCTTCCATACGGAGTATAGTGGCGTGGCCATAAGGCGATGGCTTGAAGAACTGCGCGGCTAATAGCCTAGCGGCACTTATCTCAGCCTTGCACTTAAGATGAAGGTCTATCGGTTCCAGGCCTAACATGGTGTCCAGAGCTGCCTGTGGGGTGGATTTGAGAGATCCGGTGACCCCAAGGCATGCTGTCCGTTGGACTCTACGGAGGTTCTCCAGGTGGGATTTGGTGTTAACCGCTTCCCACCATACCATGCCTCCGTATGTCAGGATGGGTCTTATTACCGCTGTATACATCCAATGGATGATGTGCGGCTGTAAGCCCCATGTTCGTCCAAAAGTCTTTCTACAGGTGTAGAAAGCTGCCATTGCCTTTTCTTCCTCTCCTCCGTGTTTCTCTTCCAGGAGAGTTTGGAGTCAAGGATGACACCAAGATACTTGGCTTCGCTCGATAGCTCGAGTGTCGTTCCACCGATTGCTGGTAGTTTGAAACTCGGTATCTTATATCTTCGTGAGAACAGCACCAGTTCTGTTTTTTGAGGATTGACCCCCAAACCGTTCTGGCGTGCCCAGCTGGCGGTAGTGCCCAGTGCAGATTCTAGAAGGTCACTGATTGTGGGCAGAAATTTACCCGTTACCAGTATTACTAGATCGTCTGCATAGGCCGTAACCTTATATCCGCTCCTCCCCAGCTGAAGAAGGAGGTCGTTGAGGACCAGGTTCCACAGGAGAGGGGATATAACTCCTCCTTGCGGAGTACCTCGTGTGACCGTCTTTCTTGACGAGGAGGAGCCTAGATTGGCGCTTATCGTTCTGCTCCTGAGAACGCTGTCTAGCCATCCGGTTACCGTCGGGTGTGTACCAATCTTGGCCAGTGCGGCCGTTATTGACTCGATCCTGACGTTGTTGAAGGCCCCTTCTATATCTAGAAAGGCCGCCAAGGCATATTCCTTATGGCTTAGATTCTTTTCAATATGCCCAACAACTTCGTGTAGTGCGGTCTCAACTGATCTACCTTTGAGGTAGGCGTGCTGAGCTCCACTGAACACTTGTTTGTCTAGCTTGGTTCTTATATATAGATCCATTAGTCGCTCCATCGTTTTAAGCAAAAATGACGACAGACTGATGGGTCTGTAGTCCTTTGGGGAGATGTGGTTTATCTTCCCGGCCTTGGGGATGAAGACCACTCTCACCTCCCTCCACCCATGGGGGACGTACCCAGTTAGGAGGCATCCTTTGAATATTTTCTTCAGCCATGGTAGTAGGTGCAGGCAAGTTGCTTGCAGCATGGCTGGTCGGATATCATCCGGTCCCGGTGACTTGTAGGGACTGAATGATTTAATGGCCCAGATTATCTTGTCTGGTGCCATTATATTTCGTATGAGATCCTCGATTTCCTCTCCCGGATGATCCTCAGTGTCATTGGTGGCGTTGGATTCGTCACCGGTGACATCTGAGCAACCCGGGAAGTGAGTACTCATGAGGAGCTCCAGGGATTCTTGGCTGCTCTCTGCGAAGGTACCGTCCTGGCTGCGGAGCAGGCCTGGTGTGGTGGGTGCCTTCGACAGTACGCGTCGAAGCCTTGAGGCCTCAGTGGTACCGTCTATGGCATCGCAGAAGGCTGCCCATGATTCCCTTTTCGCCCTCCTACAGGTGTTTTTGTAGGTATTGAAGCTGCGGCGATACTCGTCCCAACTTTCCTGTGTGTTTGTCACTTTTGCTTTATTGAAGAGTTTCCTCGATTCCTTTCTGACTTCGCTCAACTCCCGTGTCCACCACGGGTTGTGATTGGACTTTGGGGGTCGGCTGATCGGGCAGGATTTGAGAAACGCCATCTGTAGAGCTTTAGTGACGGTCTGCGTAGCTTTCTCCAGTGCTTCCGTTTGAATAATGTCCCCTTCCGGTGGGTTGGGCAGCACCTTCTGTACGGTTGCGGAGAAGCGGTTCCAGTCTGTCCGCTTGGGATTGCGGTAGGCCTTGGGCCTCTCCTTGTTCCATTTGATGCTGTACACTATCCTGTAGTGGTCCGAAAAGGAACACTCACTGGACACGTGCCAGTCATCGATGGTAAGGGAGTCGCTATTCGAGGCCAGTGTTATATCTATAACCTCTGCACGGTTCCTGTTGCGGAAGGTGGGGTGGTCTCCCCGGTTGCACACAACAAGATTTGTGGACAGAATGTACTCGAACAGCGACTCTCCTCTAGAATTTGTGCCCGTACTTCCCCAGAGGGAGTGATGGGCATTCGCGTCACAGCCTAAGACAATATCAAGTCCCTCCCTCCGCGCTTGGTGGATCAGGGCCCTGACATCCTCCGAGGGTGGGTCTTCCTCTTCGTACGGCAGGTATGCAGAGGCTAGGTATAGGTTTTTCCCGTCCTCCCTCTCACATAGTGCCACCGTTAGGTCCGGAGTGCTGTACCTGGAAGAAAACAGAACATTAAGCTCGTTCCTTACCACGATACAGGTTCTTGGCTTAAAAGCGGGTGTGGCGTGAGAAGGCGGTATCCGCGACCGTTCAGTCCCCGAACCCTTTCACTTACGATCCAGGGCTCTTGGATGAGGGCCACGTCCACCGCCTTCTCCTCCATAAACCGCAGCAGGTCCGCCGATGGTACACTTGAGTGATGCAGATTAATCTGCACCACCTTCATGCTATTCAGCGGACCTGGGGTGTCGCGGTACTGCTACCGCCAGGGTGCCCATACCAAAGGATATGCGGCAGTCCGTTGCAAGGAGTTTGGCCAGGCTTTCTTGACCAATGCTGATCCAGAGTTCCTTGCCGTTCCCCTTGTCTCGCGCTATCGCTCTTGTGATGGTCCAGTCAGATGTCTCCAGGATCCGGTTCTGTGCCTTGATCAGAACGAGTGTGTCCTCATCCGCCTTAATCGGGGGAGGAATCCACACCCTCATGATCGTTCTCCTGGGAATCTGATCCGTCGGGACCACGCGGAGTGCCGCTCCTGGCCAAAGTTCACCAAAACCTTGGACCGTGGTTTTGAGAAACTCAAGAGTTTCTGCATTGCCACAGGCCACTGCTTTGGCTCCCTTATACCACTTGATGCCCTTGAACTCGCAGACAAACGGGTTATCTGCGCGCACAATGGCATCCTTCATGGCGGTCAGGATCTCCGATTCTGCCTTCAGCCAATTGACGTCCGATATCTTCCCCTCTGGGTGACTTTGGTCGATGATGGCTACCTGCAGCTCGGCCGGCGATCCTAGGCTGGCCAGAATGTCCTCTGGTTTCGCCTTCTTCGACTCGGAAGCTTTTGTGGAGTCGTCCGTTCTCTGTCGCTTGAACCTTGGCTCGACCAGTCGGTTCCACCGGTGCCTTCTGTACAGAGGGCGTTGGTGGTGCCTTGGCACTCGCCGTGTTCTGCGTCAGAGGTGTGGTCTTCCCCCTCTGCTTCCCGGACAACTTTTTCCCCTTTCTCCCTCGCGCGTTCGCAGACGATGACTTTGAGGGTTGGTCCACCTTCGTCTTCGTGCCAGCTGATGCTGACGCTGAAGTCGACGGTTTGGGGTCCTCAGTCACCGCCGCGTGTGCGCTTGGGGGGCTTTGTCTCCGTTGGTAGGAGCGACTCCGTTGAGCCGCTCGTACCTCCGCACGTTTTGCTCGTGCTTCTTCTTGAGGCTCCTTTCCCTCGCCGTCAGCGTATCGGGGGTCTTTGGCTAATACCACGGAGGTATTTTGCCGATGCCCTGTATCCCGACAGCCGTTTGCGTAGGGTCTCAGCCTCCGTCTTCTCATCCGTCACAGGTAGTGGACCCGAGTCGACCTGGATGTTGGGAGCCGTGACTTGTGGCTCCGCCTTCTGCGGCTCCTCGTTGTATCCGAGTCGAGAGAAGGCGGTAGCCAACTCTGCCTCCGACACTGAGGGACCAGTGAAGACGAAGCTTCCGTCTGTGGTTCCCGGTTCCAGATCCTCTATCGTCCCTTTCTGTCTGCGGATCCTCCTGTTGCTTGTGGCATTACGCGATTTGGCAGCCAAGCACTCCACTGCCATCTCGGGTTTCCTGCAGTCACAGGATATCGACGCCGGGGGGCCTGCGCTCGCACCCCCAATCACCGCCGGTACTGGGTCTCCGACTCCCTGCACCATAACTGTTTTCTCGTTATCGGACATTCCTCCATAACGGATGCGTTTTATCCCTACCGCCAGGGTGAACTACTTTTAGCTTCGGCGCTCCCCCATGACCTGCCCGGCTTGGGTGGCCCTTCTGGCAGCATTACGCTGCCGCCGGTAAAGCTCTTGGGTTCCTTACGCTTACTAAGCCCCCTCATCGCGGCAAGATGGTAGTTCTCCGAGGGGGATCTATACGTTAATAACAAACCAAAACAAAAATAATAAGCTGATTACAAATCTGCGCCGATACGCATTAAGGAAGCTGGTAGAAGAGATATAGTTCTCCTTTCGTCTGATAAGGGAACAGTGGTGGTAAATGTCCCTAGTCCTTGCCCTCCCGACCATGACAACCGCCTGTACTTTTGTGCGTTGTCCCAATTTCAAGATCCTACATATTCTACAGCGTCTTGCGAGAGATAAGCATAAGTACTAGACGGACGGAGATAATAATTAGTTTAGGCAGACATATTCATAATAATAATAATAATTCATAATTTTAATTGAGTAACAGAATAAGATATGAATAATAATAATAGAATATATAGGTACAGAATTACATAGCTAATACAATTCTTTACTTTACATACATACATACATTCACATATATATAAAGAGAATTATATTATTCCAAGCTCATATTGCTCAGTTTCCAAAATCTTCAGTTACTTTATGGATTTTTCCATTAGAAGAAGTTATATAGTTAATAAAATAGTTAAGACAATATTATATAATAACCGAGACAAGAATATAAAAGTATAAACAGCGGTGCTTTAGGGCAGCAACGAATAGCTTTTTATATGATGCTGATAAGGGTGAACTTGAACTTGAAATTTCACTATAGAAGCATAGGAATCAAAACAAACAATAATTGGTGATTGATGTATGTAAGAAACAGCGGTTCTGATGCAATGTGGTTTTGGCTAGCCTGATTACTTAATCTTTTGTATTTTTGGGGTATGTTGGTGATAATTAAGTCCTCCGGATTTCGGAATTCACAGGTGGGGACTGCCTTCTCTTAGTCTTTTCCATACCCAGAAAAGGTATATGTGTAGTGTGGTCTTCGACAAAACTGGGAATGCTTCCCGATAATGGGGCTAGACCAACGTCGGCGAGACCGTATCGACCTTTTTCCGCAGCGGAAAAGTGGACCGCAACAACTCAGTTGTTCAGTTTTCGGTTTTATCGTAGTCTGGTGGCCGACTTGGGTGTATCCCGTTTTCCCAGAACTCCTTTTCCTGGATAAAAAAAATTGCGTAAGAACCTTATGTTTCCACGGGGTATAACGTACCTCTAGTTTCTCTAACAACCTTCACTTTATTTTCACTTTCCCTTTGGCTCTAATGGTTCTGCCAGTAGTTGTATTCACTAATATTACATTAGTAACTGGACAATTTGTGTGGATTAGCACAATTAAAAAACTGATATAAGTCCACGTGTCTTCACTTTTCACAGAGCGATTGTAGCAACAAAATTATGTGTACGTGTGCATTGATTGAATCGAAGCAAGTGAGTGATTCCGCATGGAACAATTCTAAACGCCTGTACCCCTTGCATTCTGAAGCTGAGCTTTAAGCTTTATAATAGCTGTATAATCGGATGATCTTCTTGGTCTCCCGCATTACACCAAATTCTTCGAGATATGCTTACGAGGGCAGTATGAAAAGTATTTCCCTACCAAATGTACCTAAATTGTTCGCTCAGTATTTTATTTAGCTGAAATGGGATAGTGGGACACTACAAGGGGTCATGCCTCGCCGTTAGTCAATCCGCCATCAGTCGCTCCGGTGTTTCTTACACCTAATAACAATGATGCAAAAATGTCGCCACCGCTGTGAGTGCTTCCAGTGGGGGGCGTGCTTGCTGCTGATGATGTCCCCAATGTTCCTGTCACCGTTTCTGTTCTTTCCGTTGCTACCGACGCTGCCATTTTTTCTGCCACGAGATCTCTTTTGGGAGTGGCTCTACCTTCTCTCTCTCGATCGAGACTTCAACTAAGAGCAGTGGTACCTCGAAAGTCTACCTTTGTCTCCCGTCTTATACGGAAGACTACAATAGAGGATGTTAAACAAAATCTTTGCTCTATAATGCCTAGCAGAGTGGCGCATACTAGTAAACGATCAAAAGTGCAAGCACATAACCATCCAAAAACCACAGAAGTAACATACCTTGGTGTTCCATCTTTGCGTAAAGCTAGTAATCTACATTGGCTAATAAACACCCGTTCACCACTAAAACTGGCATACAAAGTACTTTTGTACAGTGCAGTTCCCAAACCCATCTGGAATTACGGCTCTGAGCTATAGAGAAATGCTTGCGTTAGTAATTTAGAAATAATCCAGAGATCAATCGAAGATACTAAGAACTATCACTGGGGCACCATGGTACAAACGGAATGAAAATATCCATAAAAAAGAAAGTGTTGATTGGTGCTATGGACAAGGAATGTCGCCATTGTCACGCGCTCAAGTATAAACATGAGTCAAGTGGTATGTGTTGCGAATGAGGAAAAGTACAACTACCTGAAATTGAGACACCACCGGAACCATTGAACAGCTTGCTCATAGGCACTGACCCAGATTCAAACAACTTCCTGAAGTCTATTCGAAAATACAATTCATGCTTCCATGGTGCAACAGAAATAGTCAACAATACTGCGGAAAATGGTTGTTCGGGCCAGAGGCTACTTAAGCGTCTATCATAATATTAAATGTAGCTCTAACTAGTTGTATAAGAGTATCGAAACCTAAGCTTATGTATGTCCCCAGCGTTCGGCAGTGCTGCTGCGCTCTCCCTGTTAAAGGGCGCTCTGCACCTGCCGCTTCGGCTCTTGCATTGATCGGCCGTCGTGGCCCGAGCAGTTCTATTCTAATCTCTCGCCGCATAGGTTGCATACCGAACCCCCGCTTGTGCACATTTATCTGGCTGGGCAAAAGAGCGAGCAATTGGCTTCAGCTAGCCGCCGGTATAAATAAGCATTATAACGTTTTAAATCAAAGTTCTTTTAACTGATTTTGGATAAATATAGGTGCCAAAAAAGCTTGGCATCTCAAGCATTGGTGACCCCGACGTGATTTAACTACAATCTTTAATCGCGTTTCGTTTAAAAAGTATAAATATCGAATAAGACATTCGTTGCTGTGCCGTTTAACGACCAACAAATACATTTTGTGCAAACAAGAACAGATAAAGTGCAAGTTCAGTGAGACTGCAGCCGTCTAATATTCCGTTGCTTAATCGCCGATTCTCTCTTGCTGCAGCCGCGGCCCTTGACTTTCCGTATCTTCTATTCTCGCTCCTGTTCTTTCGCCGTCACTTAAGCGGTCTTACATTTTCCGTTGTTTCGTTGCATTACACCGTTTGGCATGGGCAAAGAGCCGAATACAGGTGCGGGCGGAAATATTGCGATGGAGGAAAAAAGGCTGAGGCTTTACAAGCGTAAAGTTCAGTCTCTGGCCAGTCATTCTCGGGGAATAAAATCGACAATCTAACTGCGTCTGAAATAGATGTGCGCCTCGATATGTTGGCTGAAATGTTCAACAAGTCCCATCATGAGTTGGAATCACTGGATTAAGACGAGATTGGAAGTGAGCTGCGTGAAACGTTCGATACGCTCTTCATTTCTTTGAAAGCCAAGCTGCTGGCGGCTCTCGAAGTAGGACATTTGCGCGTAGGTGCTCATTCCACTAGCATGCCAAATAGCTCTGGAGGTCATACCATCATCATGGCTCACAAGCAGCGGCTTCCTGAGCTGAAGCTACCTAGCTTCTCCGGTGGCTATGTGGAATA
This sequence comes from Drosophila tristis, assembly GCA_018150885.1. Lineage (NCBI taxonomy): Eukaryota > Metazoa > Arthropoda > Insecta > Diptera > Drosophilidae > Drosophila > Drosophila tristis. Next base: position 324,331 of record JAECWT010000202.1, on the reverse strand, counting down.
TGCGGATTTTATTGCCATGTTCAATTCGGTCATCGAAGGGGATGCAGATCTCAGTGAAATCAAGAAGTTCCAACATCTTCGCTCATGTCTCTCGGATGCGGCCCTGGATTCGGTTCGATCGTTGGAGCTCTCCAGTGTCAATTATCGTGTGGCTCTGGACATACTTAGCAAACGTCAGGATACCCACAGCTGGGGAGTTCTACGATTTCCTGGAGAAGCAATGCCAGAAGCTGAAGAACGTGCAATACGCTATAGCAACACACGCTGGTAGCGCTCAGCGCTCACACCGCCGACCCGTCTGGATGCCCTTTCTGACATTCAGCGGGCCACGGAAAATACTCGTGCAACATCTTCACAAATTTCTCTCCTTTTCTGCGTCACAAGGAAGTGAAGAAGCTGTCAGTTTGTTTTAATTGCCTAAAATCGGGTCATCGGACTCGTGCATGCACAGGTGGCCAGTGTAGAATTTGCGGAAGGAGGCATCATACCTTGTTGCACTTCGACTCATCTATAGCGCAAAGCTCCCCAGCTGTTTCTCCTCCAGAACGAGCAGTACAACCAGGAGCTAGTACGCCGGTTCAGGATTCCGCCAGCAGTGTGCCGTCTCATGCGTCTACCTCTCTTGCTGCTCAAGGTCTCCACTCCGATATTTTGCTGCTGCCACAGCTGTTGTTTTGGTGAAGAATCGATCTGGCGTTTTGGTTCCTTGTCGCGCTATTCTAGATTCAGGATCTCAGCTTCATTTCGTTACATCCAGGTTCGCCCAGCAGCTTCAGCTTAGGATAACTCAATCGTCTGCCCTTGTTTTGGTTGATTAATTGAGAATGTTTATGGAATATCTTTTTCTTCTTATCCTAGGGTACAATCGTTCTTATGTATAACGGAGAGCGAGAGTTCTCCCATGCATTATATGAAAAGAGTACCACCGCATAAGTATTAGTGCGCGTGGACTCTGCCTGAGTCTAATGGAAATGCATGATCAGCGTTAAGGGGCTTTTGAGAGGGAGACCCATCGCCTCAGTGTTAGGGCGTTTGGGTTCTGCCTGAGTTCGGGTAAATGCCTGCTCAGCAGTTTTGGTAGCTGACCGATCTGCGTTCAAGTCGTAGATCGTTGCTGTGCAAAAGGAATGCGTAACATAAACATAAGTTGTTTATGTCACTGCTCATATGTACGCGCTTATATATGTATTTATATATATAACAGAGTGTTACATATGTACATGTTTGGGTTCACTACACCTCCCTTTTTAAAAAATAACGTAATATATGAAGTTATTTAAAACAATATTTGAATTTTGTGAACGAAAACGTATGTATAAAAGAAATTTTTTGTTTTGTTTTATTTATTTATATTATTTATTTATTTTTTTTTTTATTCTTTTTTTTAATTTTTATTTCCGATGAACTATGTATCATGGTTATTTACGTATGCCTACCTAAATCATGGCCATGACAGGATAAAATGAAATTATCATGAAATGAAAAGTTTTAATCTATCCTTATGTACTTTTTGTTTTTTTGTCTTTTATATTTGAAATTGTTATATTACCATTTTCTCCTATACTATCTACCTTATATGGTCCAGTATATTTAAAATCAACTTATGACCTGTTTCATTTTTCAATAAAACCTGATCTCCTGTTTTTAATTTGAAATCTAAACAGTTTTTATCACAATTAATTTTTTTTTTCTGTTTATTAGATTCTACCATTAATCTTGCTCTTTTAAAAGCTTGTTCTAGTCTAAATTTTGATTCTTTAGCGTATTCATCTATATTATAAAGAGGATCTATTCTATCTATACTATTAAAATGGGTTGGTAAGTTCGAAGTCTTACCGAAAACTAATTCATATGGACAATAATCATGTGCCATTGAGGGGGTTGTGTTGAAGCAATATACGAAGTATTGTAGGCATACATCCCAAACTGTTATGTCAGTTGAGATGTATGAGCGTATGAACTCATTAAAAGTTCTGTGGTTTCGCTCCACGGTTCCTACAGTCTGGTGATGATGTGCAGTGGATGTTATGTTTTGAATATTTAAGCTTTTACATAAATCTTCAATTATTGAATTTTGTATTCCGTTCCCATGTCCGTTAACATCATCATTTTGTATGACGTTGTATATATTGGGCTCTGAAGAGATCGATTGGTTTTGCAATTCTGTGTTTGAACCTGCGCAGGTTTTTTGTCTACTTTGATTTCTTGTACTGACTTTTTATACTGTATTGGTTGTTTGTATATTCTTTAAGTCTGTAATGGTTATTCTTGATAACGCATCTGCTATATGGTTGTCCTTTCCCTTAAGATACTCCACAGTAAAATCATATTCCTCCAAATCTAGTCTGGGGTTAATCATAGAAAATAAATAGTTAAGTGGCCTATGGTCAGTTTTGACAGTGAAATGTTTGCCATAAATGTATGGTCGAAAATGATTTATTTCCCAATGTATTGCCGCCAATTCTTGTTCTGTTGTGTTTTTATTACTTTCTCCCTTTGTGAATGATCTTGATGCATACGCTACTGGTAGCTGAGTTCCATTATAATTAGTACTTAGTAATTAGTATAAAAGTACCACATGCTTGTTTACTTGCATCCGTTGTTATACAAAATTCTTTGCTAAAATCTGGATATTGCAGTAAGGAAGGTTTCATCAATTGTACTTTTAAATATTCGAATGCTTTCTGACATTTATCTGTCCATTCGAAGTTAACATTCTTTTTAAATAATCTTTTTATGTGACATGAATAATCGGAAAAATTTTTAATAAAACGTCTATAGTAATTGCAAAATGCAACGAATCTTCTAGCGCTATCTGCGTCCGTTGGGACTGGGTATTTCTCTATAACGTCATATTTCTTGTCGTCTGGTAAAATACCTTTATCAGTTTATCACTTATGACCTAGAAAGGTTACTTCGTGTCTGAAGAATGAGCACTTTTCAGGGTGCAATTTAAGGTTGTGTTTCCTACACATATCAAAAACGCTGGTGAGGTTTTTAATCATGTGTTTCTCGGAACAACCGATGACAATTAGGTCATCCATATACAAGAATGCCTGAGAAGGTTCGATACGTGAAAATGCAATTGTCATCATTCTTTGAAAAGAATTGGGCGCTATTTTTAAACCATATGGTAATCGCGTGAAGCGATAGGAGCCATTGCTCGTTGAAAATGAAGTTATATTTCTTGAACTTTCTTCAAGTTCTATTTGATGAAAACCTGACATCAGATCTAGGCATGAAAAGTATTTAGCTCTACCTAATTGATCAAGAATATCATCTATTCTGGGAAGTGGAAATTTGTCTGATAAAACTTTTTTGTTTATCTGAATTCGGGACAATTAATAATGGACTGTTGTATTCAGAGACTGAGGGTTCTACTATTTTGTCTTTTATTAGCTTTTCTACTTGCTTTGTTACTTCCTCTTTTTGACTGTGGGGAATTCTGTAGTTTTTTATATATATCGGTTCATCATCTTTCATTCTTATCTTTTGTTTGTAAAAATTATTAGTTGATATCGATTCGGTTTCTGTTCCGAATATATCACAGTATTTGGTGCATAATTCTGTAAGAATGGTTTTGAATTGGATAGGGAAATTTTTATCTAACTTGTCTAAAATTTCGGTGTGATTATTATTAGGATTGGTATTTACTATGTCATAATCATCTAATGGTTCGAATTTGATAGTATTTAATTCAATGATTGCATTTTTTTGTTGTATTTAATATTCGGACGAAGGTGTTTTGAGAGTCTGAAATAGAGTTTCCAATGTATACTCCATTTTGAATCTCTTGATTTGGTATGAATATATATTCAGTTGCTGTATTTATAGCAATCTTTCGGACAACTTCGGATCGTGCTGGTAAAATTGTTAAATTGTTTTCTAGTGTATGATATATTGGAATTTGGTTGAACCTTCACCAATACCTGATATTTGTGTGATATTTTTGTAATCTATGTTACGAAATGTGTCTGTATTTTCTTTTATTAAAGATATGTCCGCACCTGTATCTACCAATAATGTATACATGTTGTGTGTTTTTTTATTTTGTAATGAAACAAAAAGGTTGAAATTAAGATTGATAGTGTGAACCGTTACCGGTTTTGGTTTCTTAAGGGGGCTTACTGGTTTTCCGGTGTGGTTTGCACCTGTCGGACATTATTATTTTGCCTGTTGGAGTTGGCATTATTACCACTATAGAATCCACCGTTCTGACGGTTGTTTCCTCTATAGTTTGTATTGTTGCTATTGTTGTAACGTCGAAAATTTCCTCTGAAATTTCCGCGTCCTCGGCTTTGGCTACTTTGGTAACTACCTCGGTAATTACCTTGGTATCCACCTCGGCTTCCGCCTCGGTATGAGTTTCCTCTATATGAGTTATTACTCTGCCGATTATAGTACAGTACGGTATCAGTTTTACCGGTTGCATCTGTGCAACTGTTTACGAACTTGTAGACAGCTTCGTTCATGTTATCGAACTGTCCCGCTTCCATGATAAGTTTAACTTTTTCGATGGAGCAATTCTTTGTCATAGCTTTTACAGCTTGATGGGTTGAATATTTAGTGGCAAGTGAAAGGGAAATTCCGTCTGCAATATAGGCGCTTTCCAGAGCCTTTGTCAATTGTTGAATTTCCTGAGTATAAACGTTTGCAATTTTATTTTTCTGTTGGACGTTCAAAATTTTAGCGTTCAGTACTTCAACTGACTTCAACTGACGGATACAGCTAAAATTTCATGAGTTCCTTTAATGGAATCTACTATTTCTAGTGCAACTAGGAAAGTTCTCAGATTTTCGTGCTTACCACCGAAATCTGGTATAAGCCTGGAGGCTGAGTTGAGAAATTCTATATTTGTTTGTGCCATTGTTGTTTCTATTTCTTGGTCAGTTTCTAGATCATTTTCTAGTATTACTTGTTCTGCTATATGTCTTGTATCGGGCAGACATGATTTATCAAAGCTGACTAGTCTGGTGTAATTGTTTGGTAAGGAAAATTGCAAGCTATATATTGTACTGATTTTAATAAGTTTTTCTTGTAGGTTTGCTAATACTTCTATAATTTGGGTTTCCTGTACTGTAACGAACCATGGTTTCTCATGGTTCGTCACAACACAGGAACACCTGTCGTTAATGTGTTAATGTCGTTAATGCCTTTAATGTCTTTAATATCTTTAAAATAAACACTAAGTAAAACCTCCAATTTCCCTAAGCTACATTCCTTTCCCACGGTACCGGTGCACACCGATCACCTTACCTGGGACATTGGACACTTGTTGGGAGGCGATCGCTTAGGTAACCCTCGATTACCGGGCAAAACCCCCACATGCGCGAGCCAGTCAGCAGTCTCCGACTTTTCTTACCAGAAATATTGGACACTGGCTGCAGGGCTAATGATTAGGTAACCTTCTGTTACCGATCAGCCCGTCTGCACGCGCAGACTATAATTTGGTCATAGGGATTTATGTAAGAACCCTTCCCACGGTCTGGAGTAGAAATAAGATATCTATAAGACATTCATGGAAGGCCGGCCGATCTATAAAAAGGCAGTCCACCAGCCATCGGGGCAGTCAATCGGCAGTCGATCGAGAGTCAAAGAGAGTCCACCAGCCATCGTAAGGCAATCAAGAAGTAACATACACGCCGCGTTCAAGTAGTAAAACTAAAGAATTAGCATAATAACCCGAAATAAGAAACAAAACGATTAATACTTTAAAGAACCAAGAAGTGTTGTGATTTCTATTTCAGTTTCTGGCAAAGTTCCTGGTTTTCCCGATAAAGTCCTCGTGAATTATAAATAACTTGTAATTCAGGACCCTGGACAGACTGATGCATATCCCAGCCTGAAATAGGACATTACAAGTGGCGCCCGAGCAGGGACTTTAAAGGATTTTTTTAAGGAAAACATCAAGAAAAACCGAAATCAGGGACTTCGTGGATTAAAGACCCACTGCCAGCAAAAGGAAAATTGAATAGAAACGCGACAATAATTCATTAACGTTATCCGGACGCGAAAACAATCGCGAAAGTAAACGCAGTGCCGACCCGAAAAGTGCCGTTTAACCGTGAATCAAATGCCAAAACCAACAGAAAACCACCATGGAACACCACGACGAGGAACAACCAGAGGAGGCATACCCTGCGGGATACCTTTCTAATCCAGGGGTCAGCACCGGCTGGATCCACAAACTTCGTCGGGACGAGCTAGAAGTCCTCGCCGAGGAATTCGGATTCGGCAGCGAAGGAACGGTCGATGAGCGCCGAAAGAAATTTGCCGCGCTAGTCGCTGGACCACTCTCGCAAGATGCCTGGGTTCGCTTAGGAGATTTGAAAAGGCACTATGCCAAACCATCCTCACGCTCTCGCTCCAAGTCACCACTGCCTACTACTCCTGGACCATCCGACACTCGCCAAATGGATCCTAAGACCGGATTACGAGTACCTGCAGCCACCGAATATCGCACTCCTGCAGCTCCGTTTCAAAGGCCCCTAGCTACAGAGACTCACCCAGCGCCCGTACCGAGGGCCTTTTCAGCGATCGACCGACCCATGGAAGGACACTACTACAATCACGCCGCACAAATGGCGGAAAACATCCGAAGATGGGGAATCCAGTTCGACGGCCAAGGTGACCCCCTATCATTCATTGAACTACTCGAAGAACGTGCGCTCTCGTATGGGGTGGACAAAAACCAGCTGCCGCGGGTGATGACCGAACTTCTCACAGACCGTGCCAGGTGTTGGTTCCGCATCAGCCGCCTACAAAGTTCCTCATGGGAAAACTTCCGCCAGGAATTCTTAGCGTTCTTCTTGCCACCACGGTATTTCGAACAACTGGAAGACTAGATCCGAGCCCGCCAGCAAATGCCAGGGGAACTGTTCAAAGATTTCCTCATCGAGATACGTTCACTCATGTACCACGCTAGGTACGACGCAGCCAAGGAGCTAAGCAGGATCTACGACAACGCCCTCCCCGCATACCAGATGTACGTGCGCCGCGACGAACTGCGAGACTTGTCCCAGCTAACACTGCTGGCCACGGAGTTGGAGGGTATTCAAGCACGGACCATCCCGACAACTCTCGCACCACCACAACAACTGCCCAGATACGCAAAGCCGGCTACAGAGCTGAGGAGCAGCGACTCTAATCGGACACCATCCCGGAAGCCTCATTGGAACTCGGCAGACTCACCAAGGAGACAGCTATCCAACCCGACCAGTACGACAACCACCGAGGCGGCACATCGCATGATCACGACCCCCATGTGGTGAAGCAGGGCACGCGGCATACGAATGCCAAAATCCCTCGATTCTATTCTGCTGGGAATGTGGCAAGCGCGGCACACGGACCGTCGATTGCTGTCGCCAACATACGTCGGGAAACGACTCGCGTCCTCGACTGACACGGGATCAGCCGGGAACGACGTCTGCCCCGACCCACGAATAAAAACCCCGCTACACATGAACGAGAACCGGATAGTGGCAATGGTAACCATAGGAGGACAGGCAACGGAAGCCACCGTCGACACAGGGGCATCCCGAAGCTTTATCAGTGCCAGCCTCGCCCGACAACTAGACAACCACACCAACCTGCAAGATGCATGCGTCCGCATACGCCTGGCCGACGGCTCGGTCAGAGAGATCACCCAGATTCTACTGGCGCACATCAGGCTGGATCAAAGAGAAGTTCAAATACCCCTCCTTGTTCTACCAAACATGTTGGATCAAGTTATCGTCGGCATGGACTTCCCATGCGCCATTGAAACAACGATCAAGTGCGGCACCACACTTCTACAATTACGAGATCAGCGCCCCACACCATCTATCCACCCCGTTCCAACCAACAGCGTACTAGGCAACGAACCTCGACACCAGAAACCGAAGCCAACGGCAGCCGTCATACGTCCACAACCTATCCCAACAATTTTGGCACCCAGCAGCGCCAACATGACACCGATACCAGCAACAGCAAGCACGCGACCACGACATACCCCAACGAATATACTGACCCATATCACCGCGAAGAACACGACACCCAACCCCGCCCCAGCAAAGGCAAAGCGTCGGGCAATAGCGAAGAACACGAATCCGAAGCCGACACCAAGAAACAACAAACAAGTAACCGGGAAAACGAGTCCCACGGTCATTACGGAGCAACCGCGTCCAAGGCCAACCACAGGGGACACATACCCCAAAGAAGCTACGAAAATCTCACCCACGAGACATGCACTCACGCACTGGAACCCGGCGCTCGACACAGGAAGCCCAGGTCCAAGTCCAGCAACAGAGCATGTAAGTACCACCTCCCCCAAAAAGAAAGCGAACACAGAAACACCCTCCGAGACGACCATCAGCCCTGAACCAAGGCAACAACATCGACACCGACAACGGCAGCAACAGATCAACAGCCCAGCAACAAGGAAAACAGCCACGCTAACCCCACACTGGTCGGGGCCCATAATCGAACTGATATCCACAACGTGGGCCCGGAAACCAGCACGATGACCCCACGATACACCGACCGCAGCCCTGTCGTACCCACGGCCGACGCCACACAGACCTTCGCCAACGCATTGGACCACCGAGCCATGCGTAGAGCCATGTCCGAGATCTTCGTCGCCTAAACAAGTCGTTGTGGCGACACCAGAGGCGTCATCGCGACTCACCTGTTCACGTACCAGTCTGGCTGTAGTATAACACGAGTACTACACCCGGCGTACCAAAACATCGTACCCATGGTGGACACCACACCCATCGTCGCCCACATAAGCGACTACCAACGGAGGATCGAACCGCCCAGCGCCTTCGATACAACCCTCTTACCCGAAGACCCACGCCAACCACTGGACTCCGAAGCCGCCGACCCAACAGAACATGAGCCTGAACCAGTCCCGGAGCCGTGGCCGCCAGACTTAGCCCCGCAGATCCAAGCATTTCTAGATGAGGAGCTACCAAAATTTGATGGCCTCCACGGGACTTTGGACATAAAACAGCGGTACTATCCTAAGAACCCAGCAATGATGCGAATAATTGATGAACAAGTGGACCAATGGATTTCGGAAGGCCTCATCGAGCCCTCCCGGAGCCCCCACAGCGCCCCAATTGTACTCGTCCGTAAAAAGAATGGGAAATGGCGCATGTGCGTGGACTACCGACAACTCAACACGCATTCCATCCCCGACGGCTACCCGCTGCCGAGGATCAACTATATTTTGGAACGGTTACAAAACGCGCTGTTCATCACCACCCTCGACCTGAAAAACGGATACTGGCAGATCCCCATGGCCGACGGAAGTAGAGAAGCAACAGCTTTCACCGTACCGGGCCGGGGCCTCTACCAATGGAAGGTGATGCCCTTTGGACTACACTCGGCACCGGCGACATTTCAGCGGGCTCTCGACACCGTGATTGGTACAGACATGGAGCCATATGCATTCGCGTACCTAGATGACATTGTCATCGTGGGGCGAGATTTCAACGAGCATCTACGCAACTTAAAAGTGGTTTTGTTCCGACTGCGGAAAGCGAACCTAAGGATAAATGCGGAAAAATGCGCGTTCTTTCAAACCCAAATCAAGTACCTCGGCCATATGATCAGCAATGAGGGAATCCACACCGACCCCGACAAAATTGCCGCCGTCAAAGAACTCCGGCCGCCCACCAACCTAAAAGAGCTTCGTCAATGCATCGGGATGGCGTCCTGGTACCGAAGATTTGTACCAAACTTCGCGACGGTCGTCCAACCGATATCTCGCCTACTCAAGAAGGACCAACCATGGGTATGGTCCGAAGCACAACAGGCTGCTTTTGACCTACTGAAGACACTTCTGACGACCGCCCCCGTCCTTGCGTGTCCCAATTTCAACGTCAAACAGATGCGAGCAATCTAGGAGTTGGCGCAGTTCTCACCCAAGAAATCGAAGGCAAAGAGCGAGTCATAGCATATGTCAGCCGACGACTGAACCAGGCGGAAGAAAACTACTCCGCTACCGACAAGGAGTGCCTGGCGGTCATTTGGGCCATTCGCAAACTACGCTGCTACCTGGAAGGGTACCGATTCGATGTAATCACCGATCATCTCCCGCTAAAATGGCTCAATACGCTTGACAGCCCATACGGTAGAGTGGCTAGATGGGCCCTCGAACTTCAGCAATACCAATATGACGTGCATTATCGAGCGGGCAAACAGAACGTAGTTGCAGATGCACTATCCAGACAGCCATTAGGAACACTCGCATGAGTCGAAGAGGAGAAGACAGCCTGCCCCTGGCTCCAGCGCAGGATAAAACAAGTCCAGGACGAGCCTCAGAAATACCCCGACTACACCTACGCTAACAGGGAACTATATCGACATCTGGGCCATGGTGCCGACGACGACGACCATATAGCATGGAAACTCTGCGTAGCAAAAGATCAACGAGCCAGAATACTTCACGAATGCCACGACCAACCCACAGCAGGCCACCTAGGGGTCAGGAAAACCATCACCCGAATATCCCAACGGTACTATTGGCCAGGTTTCTACCGAGACGTGAGGAAATATGTCCGTGGCTGCGTAAGCTGCCAGAAGTTCAAATCTCAACAACTCAAGCCGGTGGGCCAGATGCTCACTCGCAAAGCCGAAGAGCCATTCGCTACACTATGCGCTGACTTCGTTGGACCACTACCTCGATCAAAGAAAGGAAACACGAGCAGCAGTCTTCTTTGACACTTTCACGAAGTGGGTCGAATTGGTGCTACTCAAAAAGGCCACCACCGCTAACCTGGAACTGGCTTTTCGAGTACGAATCCTGAGCCATTTCGGCATACCCAAACGCTTTGTATGCGACAACGGCATGCACGGATCCATGTGATCAGTCCAGCCCTTCTAGACGGCGCCGACATCCAAGAGTTCGAAGCACCACATCTGACCAACCTCAGCTTAGTAGAACTTTTGGGAGTATCAAAAGTGAGCGTCTTCCAGAGCAGCGACCTACTCACGTTCCTGATAAAATTCCCCCAACCCAAACGAACATGCCGAAAAATACTCATATTCCCAGTACAACACCAACGGAAAGTACTGGACTTCGGCGAGGGAAACATCGTAGCAGAATGTGCAACAGAAGCCGTCAAAGTTGGCGACTGTGAGGCTACCGTCGGCGCAACATTCTGCCGACAATATCAGGGGAACACCTGCGCCCAACAGATGATGACAGGGTCCGTCGCCCACTGCGCAACGCTGCCAGGGCACCTAGAAGCCATCAGCCCCGTGGATCACGGAACCATCATCATTAACAACGCCCAAGTGACCATTTTGGAGGAGACGGGCGCTATACAGAACATCTCTGGGACCTATCTGGTGACGTATTCCCACCGGATCGCGCTAAATGGGACCTGGTATGTAAACCATCTCGGGGACTCGCGACGAAAAGCCGTGGTGTCAGCAATGACACAGGTGAATGTGACCTCACATCGAGAGCAGCTGAGTCTACCCTTCTTGAGGGAACTCAGCCTGAAAAACCTTAAGCACATCGGCCACCTGCAAGAAGTGCTGACGATCAGAAGTGCTACCGCATATATTCTCACGGCAAGCATCGCATTTCCACTCTGCGTAATCATTTGGGTCCTACATCGCCGGCTGAGAACCCAAAACACGACGCCTACAGACCCTGAGGCCCCAGCTTGCGAAACCGACTCCAGCCAGGTACACACCACCGTCGTTAGAATGGACAAGTCCCAAGAAGCTCGAAAACAACCAGACGCGGCCATCCGAGTAGGGCCAGCCCCACGACCACCGGACCAAGAACGCGGATAACGCCCGTGTCCAAACAGTAGGAAACAACAACAAACATGCTGACTACGACTTCTGCCCACCGCTCGACGACAGGTCGAAAACCGAGGCAACATCGGAGTGTGAAACGGTAGTGCCCATCAGTACTACCAAACATACTCCCAAAGTGAAAAGCTGCGACACGAAGTCTACGAAGAAGGAAGAAAAAAAAAAAGATAAGAAACGATGAACAACAACAATAACAACAACGACGATATTATCGTCATCTCCTCTGACGAGGAATCAGAAGTCTTCACCACCAGCACCGAGGAAGACGAGGAGGAGCCACCGTACCCCAGATTCCGGCGAGAGAATCTGTGGTCTCCTCCACCGGAGGCTCCAACTGCCAACCGCTTCCCAAGGCCGACCACGCCGTCATACTCGCCAAGGGCGTACGACGACGAGGATTGGCCAGGAACCCGGCCAACGTCCACGGCACCACCCGGGCGAAGCAGCCCCCCGCTGTTTACGCGCAGGCCAGCAGGTCACCGGCCCCAGGAATGCTGGCCCCCAAGAGCGGAACGCGGCCAGGAAGACGTCCCCCGCGACCCACGATCAGGTCAGGGACCCACTCCGAAACCGAAGCCACTAGAAGAAGACGAGCCGTACGCACGACGCGTCTTCCGGGAGTTCGAACAGTATGTATACACTAACACGCCCTGGGGACTCCGAGTCACCAGAGTACACCTGACGGCAGTAGATGTTCTCGTTCCCACGGGCCGAGATCCAAAGACCTACCGCAAGAAGTACGAGAAACAGTTCGGGACAAACAACGCCGAGCAGGATAGTACAAGTCCCGGCCCCAGCCGGAAACGGCGCCGCTACGATTAAACGCGGCGCCCCACAACACCACCTCCCACCGGAAGAAAGGGGGCCCCCCCCTAAAGGGGGTGTAACGAACCATGGTTCCTCATGGTTCGTTACAACACAGGAACACCTGTCGTTAATATCTTTAAATGTCTTTAATATCTTTAAATGCCTTTAATGTCTTTAATATCTTTAAAATAAACACTAAGTAAAACCTCCAATTTCCCTAAGATACATTCCTTTCCCACGGTACCGGTGCACACCGATCACCTTACCTGGGACATTGGACACTTGTTGGGAGGCGATCGCTTAGGTAACCCTCGATTACCGGGCAAAACCCCCACATGCGCGAGCCAGTCAGCAGTCTCCGACTTTTCTTACCAGAAATATTGGACACTGGCTGCAGGGCTAATGATTATGTAACCTTCTGTTACCGATCAGCCCGTCTGCACGCGCAGACTATAATTTGGTCATAGGGATTTATGTAAGAACCCTTCCCAAGGTCTGGAGTAGAAATAAGATATATATAAGACATTCATGGAAGGCCGGCCGATCTATAAAAAGGCGGTCAATCGGCAGTCAATCGGCAGTCGATCGAGAGTCAAAGAGAGTCCACCAGCCATCGTAAGGCAATCAAGAAGTAACATACACGCCGCGTTCAAGTAGTAAAACTAAAGAATTAGCATAATAACCCGAAATAATAAACAAAACGATCAATACTTTAAAGAACCAAAAAGTGTTGTGATTTCTATTTCAGTTTCTGGCAAAGTTCCTGGTTTTCCCGATAAAGTCCTCGTGAATTATAAATAACTTGTAATTCAGGACCCTGGACAGACTGATGCATATCCCAGCCTGAAATAGGACATTACAGTACATCTGAAAGTCTTTCTTGGCAATTTTGATAGATAAGTACTATTTTATTATATTGTGCAATAAGTATTTCTGTATGCTTTATAATAGTTTAAACATTTAAAAGATTTATCAAATTCTGCTCTAATTCTTACAATTGCTTTTGTTATCGGTATCCAATCATTGTCCATAGATAATCGGATATTTTGAAATAATTTAAAATAATTTAATTTTATTATTTTTTTTTTATATATTTTCTTTAATATCTTATTGTGCATTGCATACAACTTTAGCAAAAGCATTGTGGATATAAATAATTATTATTAGTAATAGTGTCCACAGTGAACCAATGTCTTCTGTGTGATCTACTTTTTTAAGTTTATTGACGACATTTACCGTCGGGTTTTCAATCTTAGATTCTGTTTTTCCCATGATTGTTAAATTTTTGGGTTTTTCTTGTAATTCAAAAATTGCTTTTAAAATTTGATATATTATTATATCAATTATTATTACATTTGTTTCCTACCTAATAGGCGAATGGCTTTACAGGCCAATCTATTTTACCGGTCGACTCAATTGTCGTCGGGTATTACAAAAATTTAATTTATTTATATTGTTTTAATAGTATTTAATATTATTTTGATGGGCGTTCTCTGTAACGCTATCGGTCCGTGGCCCAACTTGTCGCGCTGGCGGTGCCGGTGCAGTGTCTTCGTACAGGCTAGTTGGATTGGGTGCTGGAGCTGGTCATCTCGCAGGCTGATGGAGTGCCGCCGCTGGTCATCTCATTCCGTTTTGGCAACACCCATATGCAAGTGTTGTTGCACGTCGGGTTGTAAAGTGGCCCTTGGCAGTCTCCAGGGCACTTCTTTTGTTGTTTTGGTATGGCTCTGGGGGCAGGACGGTGATTAATAAGTTGTCTATTTTGTTTTTGTGTTGTGGCACAGGGTGAGCTTTTACTTTTTACTAGCGACTCGAGGTGTTCGAGTTCGCTCTGTAACTTCACTGCGACTTCCCACTTCGGGGGATTGTCGTTTTAATACAGAAATTTAACGATATCAGACTTTCTCTTTCTGATCCGTTCCTTTAAACCACTTCTTCTGGGTTTAGGTTTAATTTGGGTGCTCATCCCTGTACTCACTCAGATATTTCTTTGCTGTTTCTGTCCTTATTATTCCAGTTGGGCCAGTTGTTCATCACTGTAATTATTGTTGGGCCAGTTGTTCATCACAACTTTCACGGTCGCCATGTTAAATTACAAATACTTAGCGAAACAAAACCGCTCAGCTTGGTGGTTTATTTCAGAATGTTTATTAAATATCTTTTAGTTCTTATCCTAGGGTACAATCGTTCTTATGTATAACGGAGAGCGAGAGTTCTCCCACGCATTATATGAAAAGAGTACCACCGCCTAAGTATTAGTGCTCGTGGTCTCTGCCTGAGTCTAATGGAAATGCATGATCAGCGTTAAGGGGCTTTTGAGAGGGGGACCCATCGCCTCAGTGTTAGGGCATTTGGGTTCTGCCTGAGTTCGGGTAAATTCCTGCTCAGCAGTTTTGGTAGCTGGCCGATCTGCGTTCAAGGAAACGACTCGCGTCCTCGACTGACGGCTGATCCCGGCCGGGAACATCTCACAAGTTCTACTGGCGCACATCAAGCTGGACCAACGAGAGGTTCAAATACCTCTTCTGGTTTTGCCAAACATGTTGGGACAAGTCATTGTCGGCATGGACTTCCTAGGTGCCATTAAAACAACGATCCAGTGCGGTACCACACTTCTACAATTACGAGATCAGTGCCCCACACCACCTATCCACCCCGTTCCAACCAACAGCGTACAAGGCGACGCACCTCGACACCAAAAACCGAAGCCAACGGCAGCCGTCATACGTCCACAACCTATCCCAACAATTTTGGCACCCAGCAGCGCCAACATGACACCGATACCAGCAACAGCAAACCCGCGACCACGACCTACCCCAACGAATACACTGACCCAGATCGCCACGAAGAACACGACACCCAGCCCAGCCCCAGCAAAGGCAAAACTTCGGGCAATAACGAAGAACACGAATCCCACGAGACATGCACTCACGCACTGGAACCCGGCGCTCGACACAGGAAGCCCAGGTCCGAGTCCAGCAACAGAGCATGTAAGTACCATCTCCTCCCAGGAGAAAGTGAACATAGAAACACCCTCCGAGACGACAATAAGCCCTGAACCAAGACAACAACATCGACACCGACAACGGCAGCAACAGATCAACAGCCCAGCAACAATAGAAACAGCCACGCGGACCCCACCCTGGTCGGGGCCCATAATTGAACTGATATCCACAGAGCCCCTCAGCGCGGGCCCGGAACCCAGTTCAATGACCCACGATACACCGACCGCAGCCCTGTCGTACCCACGGCCGACGCCACACAGACCTTCCCCAACGCATTGGAGTACCTTCCGCGTACCGACATGATTCCTAGCGCCATGCACCGAGCCATGCCGAGAGCCATGTCCGAGATCTTCGTCGCCTAAACAAGTCGTTGTTGCGATACCAGAGGTGTCATCGCGACTCACCTGTTCACGTACCTGTCTGGCTGTAGTGTAACACGAGTACTATATCCAGCATAACAAAATATCGTACCCATGGGCGATACCACACCCATTGTCGCCCACATCAGCGAACTCCCCCGCAGGCGTTTGACACCACAATCCTACCCGAAGCCCCGAACCAACACTTTGACCCCGAGATGGAAGACGAGTCAGAACCAGCCCCGGATCCCTGGCCACCCGACATACCGCCACAACTTCAAGCATTTGCTTCTCGTGGCACGAATGCCACGACCAACCCACAGCAGGCCACCTAGGGGTCAGGAAAACCATCACCCGAATATCCCAACGGTACTATTGGCCAGGTTTCTACCGAGACGTGAGGAAATATGTCCGTGGCTGCGTAAGCTGCCAGAAGTTCAAATCTCAACAACTCAAGCCGGTGGGCCAGATGCTCACTCGCAAAGCCGAAGAGCCATTCGCTACACTATGCGCTGACTTCGTTGGACCACTACCTCGATCAAAGAAAGGAAACACGAGCAGCAGTCTTCTTTGACACTTTCACGAAGTGGGTCGAATTGGTGCTACTCAAAAATGCCACCACAGTCGGAATAAGACCTTCAAGGTGAACAGTCAGGTGAGAAAAAAAATAAAATAAATAATAATTAAACGTCAAAAAAACAAGTCAAATATTTTTTTGGTTTTGAATATAGAATAAATTTATTTTTTGCAAATATATAGATTCAAAATATGCAAAAACGAAAAAAGCAAGATTAACTAAAAGAAGAAAATGTGATGATTACAGTGAGTTCAGTAGCGAATGTGAAGCAATGGAGGTTACTGAAGCCGATACGACTGGATCAAAACAGGAATCTGGAACAAAAATTTATGTTGAACAAGTAATTAAAAATTTTATGGTTAGGTGTGAAGAAAAAATTATGCCGACAGAAATGTCAGAAATTTCTGGAACAAAAACGAGTATGGAAAAGAAAACAAACGTAACTCAAGAAAAAAATGTGAATATATTTTACGATGACAAACACAAGGGACCCTATATAGTTTATGTAGACAAAATTACTGGCAAAGAAAATTAATCAAAAAGATTTCCCATTAACCCCATTGATCTTAGTTGTATATTAATGAAACTGAAAGTTGACGGTGTTCTAACTGTGTCAAAGATAGGCTATGGCATATGCAAAATTGAATTTAAAAACTCAATGGGTGCCAATAAGTTTGTGATGATTAATTTAAAGAATCATTGTTATGAACCTAAAATTTTTATTTATTTCGTTTATAAAACGGGTCTAATTTGTAATATACCTACATCCATTTCTGACGAATTATTATCTGAATACATCGACTCTCCAGTTCCTATTAAGAAATTGATTAGAATTGATACAAGAGATAAGAATAACACAAACGAAAATATGCTTTCTTGTCCTGCTAGAAAGCGAGCGTATGCTATACAAAAATGTATGACGGTGGAAAATTTATCTAGATTAGAGGTCAAAATTAGATATCCGGCGCTGTTTGGCAAGACGGAATCAGTTGATATTTTTGATCACGATTCTTTTCCGCAACCTTTTTGGCAAAATCGACAAATGAAAATATACTATTACAAAACAACATGTCTTCCACGGCAGAGACTATACATTCTTTTAAACCCTTTAACAAAATTGTTAAAACCACAAATATAAAAATACGGAAAGTCTAAATGCACAAAACACAATAAAAGCTTGGCAGAATGTTTTAAGAGAGCATGAATATGTTCCAAGCGAACGATTCACTCCCTCAACATCCAGAAATAATATACAACATGAGAAGGCTCTTAACACAGCTGAAAAAGCCTTAACAAGCGTTCTCTAGACATCTCCCATTTTCTTACAGATACAGATGCAAACAAACTGTAAAATTGATTTAAGTAAAATTTATAACTAATATTTATTAATCTCAAGACTCTTAATTTGATTAATTTTCCATTTATATATCTATTATTTTCTTTAGTTCTTTTTTTTATTTACATTGATTCTAACTATCCCTAATGAAAATACTACAATACAACATTCAAAGCCTTACTACAAATAATAATAAGCATCTACTAGCAATTTTCTTGATTAATCATAACATTGATATTGCCATAATATCTGAAATTCGGATCAAAAATAACGCCATGTGTAATTTATTAAATTTCAACTTTATCTGTAAAGAGCGGGAGGATGGTTACGGAGGTGTTGGAATTTATATAAAGAAAAATATACAATTTAAAATTTTGAAATGCAATGCAAGTCTTGAAGTCATAGGTCTAAGTATAGAAAATCTCTCTCAAAACATAAATATTTTTAGTGTGTATTGTGCTCCAAACATCAACCTTCAAACTTTTGAATCAGGATGTAAGAAATTATTTACTAAAGCAGCTTCGTTAAATGGCCTGACTTTTGTAGGAGGCGACCTTAATGCCAAATCGTCCATATGGGGAAACATCATACAGAATGCTAGAGGTAAATATTTGGAGAGAGCTTTATTGAATTCAGTTTTTTTTTGCATAAATAATGTCACTCCAACTTTTTCACCCAATCCAAATTATTCTTCAGCACTAGACATTACACTGGTAATTAAATCTAATAATAACATAAACTGGTCCGTTCAAAAATCTAAAATTTCAAACAGCAACCATTTCCCTATAGTTATTGATATTTCGAACTACTCTTTCACACCTAGCAATCAAATTTTACACAAAATCGAGGTAATCGAGGATTTCTCTAAGATAAAAATTAGCACATTAGAAAACCTAAATAATTCAACCAAAAAAAATAATCTCAAATAATACCATAAAATTATCTGTAAATAACAATTATATTCCTAAAAAATACTGGGACGAGGCGAGTGAAAGACTTTTTAGATTAAGAAATGCTAAGAGACAAAACTATTACAAAACTACACTCTTTACGGACGCATTTGAATATATTAAAGCTAACAAAACTCTAAACAATTACATATATAATATCAGAAAAGATAACATGAACACACTTTCCGATGCAATTTCAAATCCATTATTTCCAAAAGAAATGTGAAAAAAAATTAAAAGTCTTAAGTTATATAAACTAATCAAGCCAACAAAAAGTACTTGGAATGAATTTGAACGCCTCCATAGTCTCAAACAACAGACCGATCTGCCTCCTAAGCTTTTTATTTAAAAGCTTGGAGGGTATGATAAAGATTCGTATGGAATCTTTTATAAATAGGCGCAATCTACTGATCAATAGATCTTATGCCTTTAGAAAAAACCACTCCACTGCACACTGCATAAATAATGTAATAAATAATGTAGCCAATCTCAAAACCAAAGGCTGCTGCAGCGGTTTTGGATATAAGCAAGGCATTTGACACAGTCAACATACCTCTGCTGTGTCGGAAGCTAATAGATTTACAGTTTGACATAGACTATATTAGGTTTATAATTAGTTTTTTGGAGAAAAGGGTTTTAAAATGCGGAAAACAAGAAAAAACTGTTCACAAGGGTGTCTGTCAAGGTAGCTAGCTGCCTTAGCCCAATACTTTTTAATATCTATACATCAGGTTTTCATTCTATGATGATGAATGATGAAAATTTTATTTTATTTCAGTATGCAAATGCCTTTTTTTTATTTTATGTTTTCACAAAGTTTTTGATTCGGCTAAGAATATTTTAAAAGAAAAAATAAATGAATTCAATATGGTATGCAGCAGTAAAAACTTAAGATTCAATTCGACAAAATCTACCGTAATTCATTTTAGTAATAGAAGACGTCCATTAAATATAGTGCATAACAATGAAACACTAAAAGAGGTAGGTAAAGTAAATTACCTTGGTAGAAAATTCGCTGCTAACAACTCCTAAGTACTTCACATTGATGAAATAATTTCAAAATCAAATAAGAATAACATGTTTTTACAAATGCTCAGTGGATGTCACTTCGGAGTTACTCGTAATCCAAGCAAATCTTTAAATTTTTACAAAGCCTTTGTACGCTCCAAATTAGAATACTCTTGTTCCTCATTTGCAAACATTTCTAAGGAACATTTCTAACAAAATTAAAGTTCATATAAATTTTCATCTTAGGCGAGAACTAGGCCTAATAAAGTCCACCCCGGTAAATATAATTACACTAGTCAACACGATTTTTCCTCAAGGAACAAAACCAACTTTTTATTAAAGATTTGGGGCTTAGAAATGGTTTGATGATATTTTTTTTTTTTTCTATGGCAGAACTTTTTTTTGAGAATTTTTAAATCTGGTATTTTTTTTTAGCTTTTTTCAGAGGTAGCGATAGTTTTTTCACATAACTTTATTATCTTACGTCTGGTTGTAAAGAACTTTGCTATTTTGAAAAGATAATTAAAACAGCTAGAAGTTAAGCCCAAACACTTTGTGATTACAGCTTACCGTCTGGGAAATATAAAGCATTGAAATGCAAAAATGATGATTTTTGTGCGGTATTTTTTACGAAATTTTGACTTTAAAAACTCAGGAAAAGTCGAAAAAAAATTATATCTTGTGTCCTCTATTTTTGTGTATAGGTGGCGTTAATTTGGCGTCGTTTAAGGTATCGCTCATTAAAATGGAGAGACTTTGGAGCTAAAATTCGTTAACCAAACCTAAAATATGGAAAAAATGCACAAAAAATACCTTTTTGAAGGCGGCGGGCCCAACTGCCAATTGGGAACAAAGCAAACGAAAAAGGGTTGTACATTTGGTACCTGTTCGCGTTCCTTTGGTATTAAATGTTGTTGACAGTTACTTTTTTCGTGACCTGAGGTAGAATACCTATTCAAGTCAAATGTTTTTGCCAGAGTTTTGTTGAATAATGCTGTTCTCTAGCTCTACTATCCCATAGGCACAGGAAGCAGCAGTGTTTTGTGTAACCACCTTGCAATCCCGTTAACATGGCTACAACCTTCAAGTCACACGCGACCTTCCACTGGTGTTCTTTATATTTTATGTTTACAAACAACTTAGCCATTGTTTGATATGTTTCCTTCATATTAACAGCATGGGCGATAAGAACAGACGGCTTTTGGTTTCCATTATGTAGCAAAACAGCCTTTAAACTTTCCTTAACTGCTGTCAACAAATAACCTCCAATCTTTTGGGTCACGCTTCACCAAGTTGCTTGAAGAGTCCGAAAATGTCGTGGCAAACGCACATGTCATCCTTCGTCATATAAAATTGTGCGTGAACCAAATGACGCGTCCGGAAATGAGTTATTTTGACACCTTCCTTCAATAAACGGGCATTTTTTCCATATTTTAGGTTTGGTTAACGAATTTTAGCTCCAAAGTCTCTCCATAGATTTTAATGAGCGATACCTTAAACGACGCCAAATTAACGCACCTATACACAAAAAATAGAGGACACAGGATAATTTTATTTCGACTTTTCCTGAGTTTTGAAAGTCAAAATTTCGTAAAAAATACCGCACAAATATCATCATTTTTGCATTTCAATGCTTTATATTTCCCAGACGGTAAGCTGTAAGCTTAACTTCTAGCTGTTTTAATTGTCTTTTCAAAATAGCAAAGTTCTTTACAACCAGACGTAAGATACTAAAGTTATGTGAAAAAAACTATCGCTACCTCTGAAAAAAGCTAAAAAAAAATATCAGACATCAAAAATTCTTCAAAAAAAGTTCTGCCATAGAAAAAAAACCATAATTCTTTAAAAAAATTTTAAATCCCCATATCTATCAGAAAAAGTCGGTTTGGATCCTTAAGGAAAAAAAAAGGTTCGATTTTGTCGAGTAGTGTTATTAATCTAGCAGCCGAAGTTCCACCTGAATACAGACTAAAATTTATTAAAGCTAAGGAGCTGGCTAAGGTTTTTGCCTATGGTCTTCCGGCGTAATCGCTTTTGGTCAGTTCTTTTGCGGCACGGAATACCAGCTACGCCAAAGTCTACGACGAGTTTAAAGACATTTTGAATGCAATTGTACCGATCACAGATGTACGTATTTTGAACAGCAAAATTTCAACCAACACATATTTTTTCAAGGGCTCATGTTTAAACAAAAGATCTGCAGGTAATGTTCTTATAAATTCGTTAGCTCAAGAAAAATTAACTCATTTAAAATCTAAACACTTCATCTAAACACCTAGTTTGACAGCATGTGCCGCGGCCAGACAGTGACCTGTGAGTATTCCCACCGATGGCTGAGTTTCCTATTGCGCTCCTTGCACATGGTTTTTGAGGTTCTGCAGGTGGTGGTTCTGCTCCACCTGCTTCTTGCCTGTGTGTCGGCCCGTTTCTCTAAATCGCTTTGGAGCGTTCTAAGGGAGACAGGCACGTTCTCAGTTCTGTCGTTTGCCAGCCCGACGCCGTCCTTAGCCAGACCGTCCGCCATCTCGTTGCCATCGATGCCTTGGTGGCTGGGAACCCAGTAGATCCGCAGGATATCGTGCTTAGGATATCTAGTGCCTCCCTGCTTGCCAAGACATTTCTGGAACTGACCGCCGACGACTGCATGGATCTTATCGCCGCCTGGCTGTCCACGAACAGGTTGATCACGTTGTGTGGACGATCCGTAGACTGAGCAGCCTCGGCCGTTTTCCGTATGGCAAAGACTTCCGCCTGAAATATGCTGCATTGGTCCGGTAGCTTATAGGACAGCCCTATCTCAGGGTCTGTACAGTATATGCCTGCTCCTACTCCTCCCTCCATCTTGGAGCCGTCAGTATAGATGTTGAGGTATTGAGTCTGGTTCCGACCCCTTTTCCAATCGTCGGGTCCCATGTATGAGGTTGTTTTTACATCCAGTCCAGTTTGGGGGATCATGTAGTCAGATCAGTAGTCATGTCTCGGCCAATTGAACTGTGCCCGAATCCTTGTAGAGACATATTGCCTGATGCTACTAAGCGTTGTGCCGCCTTTCCTGCAGTCAGTTGAGCGTGGATGTCCAGGGGGTCGATTCCGATTATGGTTTCGAGAGCTTTTGTTGGGGTTGACCTCAGCGCCCCCGTAATGCAGAGCAGTGCCTGCCGCTGGGTCCTTTTCATAAGATTATTGTACGTCGTCTTTTCTGTCGCTTGCCACCACACTAAGACTCCGTACAGCAGAGTCGGTCGCACCACCGAGATGTAGATCCAGTGCATTAGAGCAGGTGACAGGCCCCATGTGCTGCTAAGCATTTTCTTGGATGCGCATAGCGCAATGGTGGCCTTCTTCACCCTTTCCACTACATTGGCTCTCAATGCCAGCTTGCTGTCCAGTATTATGCCGAGATATTTGAATTGTGTTTTTGGGGTAAGCCTGGTTCTGTCAATTTTCGGGGGGATCCATGGCGGTACCTTGTTTCGCTTGGTGAAGAGGATGAGGTCCGTCTTGTCCGCGTTGATACTGAGTCCCAATTTTTCCGCCCACTCACATATCTACCTGAGTGTTGATGCCATTATAGAGCTGAGGCTCGATAAACATACTCCCGTAATAATTATGCTTATGTCGTCCGCATAAGCCGCGTTTTTTTGGGGCTCTCCTCTCGAATCTCTTGATTAGATCGTCGACCACCAGATTCCACAAGAGGAAGGACAGCACTCCCACCCTGAGGTGTGCCTCTGTGTGCCCTTTCACCATCGGGCTCGTGTTCACGTTGTTGAATGCTCCGGATATGTCTACGAAGCCTCCTAGAGCATACTTTTTATTTTAGAGGGCATTTTCGATGGTGGCGACTAGCGAATGCAGTACCGTCTCTACCCTTCAGTGTATTCATGCTGGTTGGTTGACATCCGTTCCCCTACATCGTTTCTAATGTGTAGATCCAGCAGCTTTTCTACTGTTTTGAGTAGAAAAGAGGTGAGGCTTATCGGTCTTTAGTCGTTGGGGCTCATATGGCTGCACTTTCCTGCCTTTGGAAGGAAGACAATCCTCGAGGTCCTCCATTGGATAGGGATATACCCTGTGCTCAGGCAAGCTGACTAAGTCTAGTCCAGGTGCCTTTGAACCTGCAAAGGAGTCTATAGCCCAGTGGATTCTCTTAGACGATATGAGATATTTTGGAGGGTGCTGTTCCTCAGTTGCTAGGTCCTGATGCTCTGTAGCGGTAGCAACCTCGGTGCATCCTGGGAAGTGAGCTTCCATTAGTGCTGTTAGGGCTTCTTCACTGCCCTCAGTCCACCGTCCATCATTTCGCTTCAGCTGACTCTGTAAGGTGGGTGGCTTTGATAGCAACTTCCGGAGTCTGGCCGTTTCTGGGACTTTCTCGATATTGCAGCAGAAGTGGTAACGAACCATGGTGCTAGCCATGGCTCGTCTCAAATGGCGGAGTGTCAGCGCATCCCCGCTAGTCGGCAACAATAATAAAACTGATATACACAGAGCCAACGAACCACGGTTCTCAACAAATAGCTTTCAAGCATCCACAGGTCATCAGTGTTTATGTTTATGTTTATGTTTATTTTGATTTTTCCTAGTGCTACAAGTAAAACTTATTTTTAATGCACTAGTCACAGAAGAGTTATAGTTACAATTACAATATTTACTCTTATTTCTAAAAAATATTTGACATACATCAAGATTAATTTATTTCATCTATTTTGTATTTAATATTTAATATAATATTTAATATACTTTAATTTAAACTCAATTTTTCATTTTTTTCATTTTTATTCTTATTTTAGGTTTTTATATATATATATTTTTTTTTTTTTTTTTTTTTTAGTTTTATGTGTTATGATTGTAGGTGTGTTTTTAAATTTTTCCTAAATTGCGTTGGGTTGCTCAATGACTTTACATGATGGGGAAGCTGGTTCCATATGCGAATTGCATTTATAAAATATTGCCGTTCTGAATTCAATGTTTTGTATCGAATGCTCTTTATGTTGTTGGTTCGCGCAGAGTTAGCGAAATTAAGTTTCTGGTAAAGGTATGCTGGTTCTTTAGTGAAAACTATTTGATGTAAGAAAATTAGTGTTTTATAGTCCATCCATTTCAAAAGTCAAGTTCAAATATCGTAGAAGCTATGTCTGATATTCTGTCTCTCCTCGTCAAATCGTAAATGTATCTTGCTATATCATTATATGCTACGGTCAGCTTGTGTCTACTCCTAGAGTAGCAATTTCCAAATACCTCAACGCCATGCAAGAGAGCAGGAATGAGGTATGCTTTTGCAAGCATCATGCGGGTTTGGGTTGGCAGAAAGCGTTGCGTAAATTTAAGTGATCTTAGTATTCCATAAGTTCTTCCTGACGCTCTATTAACTTGGTCGACCCATGTTAATGATCTATTAATCACAAACCCTAAGTTGCTTGCCCTTTCGCAGTATTCAATCGGTGTGTTACCAATTTGAAGCCGTCTTATTGCATTCATATCCACTTTCGTTTTGTTTTTATAAATAACAAGACATTTAGACTTCATAGGATTGAGGGAAAGCCCAATAGCATAAGCCCAGTTGCTAATTTTGTCGAGTTCCCTATTACACGCATTTATACAATCATTTAGTTCACATAGAGGTCGACTAACATAAAGTTGGACATCATCTGCATACATATGACAACTAGACTCAGACAAAACAGATGGCAGATCGTTAACATATATAACGAATAACAATGGTCCAAGAACTGATCCTTGGGGTACACCACGTTTAACAAATAAAGACGCTGACTTAGCAGTTGTTGTGACAACTGTTTGACATCTATTGCACAGGTATGAGGTCATTAGTTTTACAGCCGATGGAGAGAAGTTGCACTCATTGTGTAGTTTTTCGACCAGAATTGCATGATCAACGGTGTCAAAGGCCTTACTAAAGTCAAGTAGTGTCAGGAATGTTATTTTGCCCTCATCCATTTGTTCTCGTATATCCTCTACTATTTTTATAATGGCTGTTGTACAGCTTCTATTTCTCCTAAATCCAGACTGATTATCATTTAGTATTTTGTGCTCTGTCAGATAGTCACTGATCTGTTTTGCCATTAAGCTTTCAAAGGCTTTCGATAGCATTGGGAGAATTGAAATAGGTCTATAATCTTTTGAATTTGATTTTGGGATGGGTATGATTTTAGCTTCTTTCCATTTTTCAGGGAACGTTGACGTCATTAGAGCAGTATTGAATATATGGGTAATTGGCATTATAATATATGGGAGTATAAGTTTGAGAAATTTGGGGTTCATATTATCTAGACCAGTTGCGGTGGACTTTATTTTCAAAATACAGTCAAGGGCATCTCTCGGACTCACGCTGATAAAGTTAAAGTCTGGAAATGTATGACTGGCAGGTACGGAGCTCAGTCTTGTATTGTTTCTAGTGACAGGCACTGGAGGTTGCGAAAATTTTATATTTAGTTCTTCAACATTAATATTTGCTTGGGCCACAGATTGTTGTTTCCCTATCCCTATACTTTTTATTGCTTGCCATTTTTGTTTAGAAGTGATTGCTTCGTTAAGTGTTACTGTATAGTACGATTTTTTAGCTTCGATAATTCTCTTTGACACATTCTGTCTATTTTCTTGGTAAATTTTAAAATGAGTTTCAGTCTTGTATCTCTTCCACTTATGATAAGCTTGGTTTCTTTTTTTAATTCCTAGTTTTAGGTCATTTGAGAACCAAGGATTTGCTTTTCGATTGGCAGTTGCTCTCTTTAGCGGAACATTCTGATTAAATAGGTAATTAATATTAAACTGAAGCTGGTCAAGTTGAGTGTTAACGGATAATTGGTCATATATAGAGTGCCAGTCAAGTAGGTTAATGTCAATGTCAAGCTTTGCAAAGTCAATATTTTGAAGTCTCTGTAGAATATGGGAGGGTCATTTTCGTCAAGATTAAAGTCATAGGTCAAAAATAATAAGTCATGTTTTGAATATCCAGGTACTGAAAGTTGATCGTATAACATTATCTTTGTTTTAACATTCACAAAAAATAAGTCAAGTAAAGTATTTCGGGTTTTTGTATAGTGTGTGGCCACCGTAGAGTTTACCAAGTTCAGTCCTAATGCTTCCATATGTTCTGTCAAGTGACTTTGTCTGAATATATCACAGTTAAAATCTCCAGTCAGAATTATATCAGTATATGTAAGGGATATGTCAGATATTTTAGTTGTCAATTCGGAATAGTCAATGTTCTGATTAGGTCGATAAATGCATCCTAGTAGTAATTTATTTGAGCTTTTTGTGTCGATCAGTTTTACAAAAATATATTCGAGTTCACTTTCTGGGGGCTGTTTGCAGACAATTTTAGTCAGGATATTTTTCTTGTGTAAATTGCAACGCCACCCGCATGGCCAATACGATCTGAATACGATCTGAACGAAAACATTGTAACCACTACATGCAATTAACAAATCACTACATTCAGAGACGAACACAAGTATTGTGAATTTCTAACCTAAGTTTGATTGAAACCGATATATCGATTATAATAATGTGACCACTTTATGAAGTTTTTTAAGAGTAATCCCGAAGGAGGGAAAAGTGAAGTCAAAAAAAAAAATAGTCGATCGAGCCGGATATTTATATTCATTCAACAGGTACGACACAACAAATAACATCTATTTCAGAATCGGTAAACATATATCTGAACTCTTCTATTTTCTTTGGCAGGCTTTGTGCATTAATATGGCAAATTTTTAGGCCAGATCTTTGCTTCACCAGAATTCTTAGCAAACCATGGGTATTAGGATTTATGCTTTCTGTGGAATCACCCATTTTAAATGTTCAAATGAAGTAATATTCAACAGCGCAAGAACAGGAAAAAATCCAAAAACACATCTAAAAACACATATTTTAATTAAAACTACTGGTAAAGTATTATTAATTTTACTTGCTATCATTTCTGCGTCACTGCTGCTCTCCTTCTTGATGGCGAAAGGAACAAGTTGGTATCATGGAAAGGTGGTTCATGTTTTCTAGAACAATGATTTCACCGTTTTGGCTTGCCCTGACATGTACTACTCCTCTTCGCGTGAACACAGCCGTTAGTTTCCTAGCCTTTTTCAGCTTCATAGCTTCCCTGAAAACCAAATAGTTTTCGTTCGTTAATTGCTCGTTGACATAAACGGGGGCCGGGGAGTCCAATCCAAGTTGCTGGAGGGTCAGTGTTTGCTGCGTTTCGCGCCTTAGCGTGCCAATTGCTCTGAGCAGCGCAGCCTTATCACGTAAGTGATCGAGCTTGACGATTATTACCGGATCAACTATTGACTGTGGTTGGTTCCGTCCTTTTCCCATGCGGTAGATGTCCTTAATGGTAGGCGCTGGGGTTAAATTTAAATTGAAGCATAGGGTGTTGAAAATATGCTTCAATTTTTCGCCTTCAACAAAGGGGACACCGTGAATGCGCAAATCGCAGGCGATGTTTGCATTTTCTTGCACAGATAGCTTGTGACTTAGCTTAGCTTCTAGATCGGCGACTCTTTGCGTTATTCCTCGAGCCTCGCCCAACTCCTTTTCAAGGAACTCCACCCGGTCGCTAAGCTGCTTTATTTGTCCAGTTAGAGTGCCTATTTTTTCGGCTAAAAAAATGAGAATGGATGGAGAAGCATGGATGCCCTTTCATACGAGTACGACGGTTCTGTTCCTGCTTACCGATGGTGGATAGAAAACGTTAAAATTTGATGACTTTAGTCCGGCCACAGCATTGCCTGATGCTTAGCTCCGCCTGCCTGTAGAGTGTGCGCATCCTTATGCTCGGGGTGGCGCTTTTTCAGACGCAGGTAAACACTGCTCATCCCCTTACGCCATCTTCCCGAATCTTGGGTACAGCAGGTCCTCTGCCTCTTTGCTGATCTGGATGATCGCACTTTGGCCCTTTCATTGGGTAGTGGGCTCCCGATATGCAAAATCCACCAGTTCGCCGTTGTCAGATCAGGGTTCTGCCGCTGTAGCAGGTTCAGCGCACGGTCCCCTTGGCTTGCGATGGGGAAGAGTTCCCTTGCCCTTGGTATGGACGGGATTAGCTCCCTGTCCACCACCTCCTGTTTGGCCCCCTCCCACAACGCTTCCAACTGGCAGACCGTTTGCGTCAGCCACTTGAGTGTGGGGTCGTCAATACAGTTGAGTATTTTGACCCCATTCAGCTGCCCTGCACCATCGAACGTGGGCGTGGGGGCCGTCGGGTCGTTGAACGTTGAACGTGGAATGACAGGAAGTTTTTGTCTGAAATCTCCAGAAAAGAGTAACAGACTTCCTCCGAATACATTGTCATTATGTTTTATATCTTTATGTGTTCTGTTCAACGCCTCTAGGGAATATTTATGTGCATAGTACATTCATCCCACATGATAATATTGCATTTTTATAGTGCTGTTGCCATTGATGAATTTTTTGCGGCTGGTTTGTTTCGAATATTTATGGGTAGCTTAAATGCTGAATGTGCTGTTCTGCCTTCATTTGTAACGAACCATGGTTTCCAATATATCTTTATATATAAATATATCTGTAATAATAAATAAACCTTAAATTTCCCCAAATGACATTCCTTTCCCACTAGTATCCCGTTCAAGAAACGCGCAGTGCCAACGAAATTCCTTTCTCACGGTACCGGTACATATCGATCACCTTACCTGGGACATTGGACACTTGTTGGGAGGCGACTCACATGCGCGAGCCCGTGAGCAGTCCCCGACTTTCCTTACCGGGAATATTGGACACTGACTATAGGGCTAATGATTAGGTAACCTTCTGTTACCGATCAGCCTGTCTGCACGCGCAGACTATAATATATTTATGTAAGAACCCTTCCCACATTCTGAAGTAGAAATAAGATATCTGTAAGACATTCATGGGAAAATCGAAGGCCGATCCATAAAAGGCACTGCCTGGCATTGAGACGAGGCAGTCGATTTTCGGTTGCAGGCAAAGTTCCTGGTTTTCCCAATAAAGTCCTCGTGAATTATAAATATCTTGTAATTCAGGACCCTGGACAGACTGAAGCATACCTCAGCCTCAGATAGGACATTACAAGTTGCGCCCGAGCAGGGACTTTAAAGGATTTTTTAAGGAAAACATCAAGAAAAACCGAAATCAGGGACTTCGTGGATTAAAGACCCACTGCAAGCAAAAGGAAAATTGAAAAGAAACAATAATTCACTAACGTAATCTGGGCGCGAAAACAATCGCGAAATGGCGGAAAACATCCGAAAATGGGAAATCCAGTTTTACGGCCAAGGTGAACACCTATCATTCATTGAACTACTCGAAGAACGCGCGCTCTCGTATGGGATGGACACAAACCAGCTGCCATGGCCGAACTTAGACCGAACATAGACTGTGCCAGGTGTTGGTTCCGCACCATCCGCCTACAAAGTTCCTCATGGGAAAACTTCCGCCAGGATTTCTTAGCGTTCTTCTTGCCACCACGGTATTTTGAACAATTGAAAGACCAGATCCGAGCCCGCAAGCAAGTATCAGGGGAACTGTTCAAAGATTTACTCATCGAGATACGGCTACTCATGTACCACGCCAGGTACGACGCAGCCAAGGAGCTAAACAGGATCTACGACATCGCCCCCCCAGCATACCAGATGTACGTGCGTCGCGACGAACTGCGAGACTTGTCCCAGCTAACAGTGCTGGCCACGGAATTGGAGAGTATTCAAGCGCGGACCAGCCCGACAACTCTCGCACCACCACAACAAACGCCCAGATACACAAGGCCGGCTACAGAGCCGAGGAGCAGCGACTCCAATCGGACACCATTCCGGAAGCCTCATTGGGACTCGGCAGACTTACCAAGGAGACAGCTATCCAACCCAACCAGTACGACAAAACCCGAGGCGGCACATCGCATGATCACGGCCCCCATCGCCAACACACGCGCAGCCTGTCGCCGGTGTGGTGAAGAAGGGCATGCGGCATACGAATGCCAAAATCCCTCAATCCTATTCTGCTGGGAATGTGGCAAGCGCGGCACACGGACCGTCGATTGCTGTCGTCAACATACGTCGGGAAACGACTCGCGTCCTCGACTGACGGCTGATCCCAGCCGGGAACGACTTCTGCCCCGACCCACGAATAAAACCCCCGCTACACATGAACGAGAACCGGATAGTGGCAATGGTGACCATAGGGGGACAGGCAACGGAAGCCACCGTCGACTCAGGGGCATTCCGAAGCTTTATCAGTGCACGCCTCGCCCGACAACTAGACAACATCACCAACCTGCAAGATGCATGCGTCCGCATACGCCTGACCGACGGCTCGGTCAGAGAAATCACTCAGATTCTACTGGCGCACATCAGGCTGGATCAAAGAGAAGTTCAAATACCCCTCGTTGTCCTACCAAACATCAAGTTATCGTCGGCATGGACTTCCTATATGCCATTGAAACAACGATCCAGTGCGGTACCACACTTCTACAATTACGAGATCAGTGCCCCACACCACCTATCCACCCCGTTCCAACCAACAGCGTACAAGGCGACGCACCTCGACACCAAAAACCGAAGCCAACGGCAGCCGTCATACGTCCACAACCTATCCCAACAATTTTGGCACCCAGCAGCGCCAACATGACACCGATACCAGCAACAGCAAACCCGCGACCACGACCTACCCCAACGAATACACTGACCCAGATCGCCACGAAGAACACGACACCCAGCCCAGCCCCAGCAAAGGCAAAACTTCGGGCAATAACGAAGAACACGAATCCCACGAGACATGCACTCACGCACTGGAACCCGGCGCTCGACACAGGAAGCCCAGGTCCGAGTCCAGCAACAGAGCATGTAAGTACCATCTCCTCCCAGGAGAAAGTGAACATAGAAACACCCTCTGAGACGACAATAAGCCCTGAACCAAGACAACAACATCGACACCGACAACGGCAGCAACAGATCAACAGCCCAGCAACAATAGAAACAGCCACGCGGACCCCACCCTGGTCGGGGCCCATAATTGAACAGAGCCCCTCAGCGCGGGCCCGGAACCCAGTACAATGACCCACGATACACCGACCGCAGCCCTGTCGTACCCACGGCCGACGCCACACAGACCTTCGCCAACGCATTGGAGTACCTTCCGCGTACCGACATGATTCCTAGCGCCATGCACCGAGCCATGCCGAGAGCCATGTCCGAGATCTTCGTCGCCTAAACAAGTCGTTGTTGCGATACCAGAGGTGTCATCGCGACTCACCTGTTCACGTACCAGTCTGGCTGTAGTGTAACACGAGTCTATATCCAGCATACCAAAATATCGTACCCATGGGCGATACCACACCCATTGTCGCCCACATCAGCGAACTCCCCCGCAGAATCAAACCACCCAGCGCGTTTGACACCACAATCCTACCCGAAGCCCCGAACCAACACTTTGACCCCGAGATGGAAGGCGAGTCAGAACCTGCCCCGGATCCCTGGCCACCCGACATACCGCCACAACTTCAAGCATTTCTGGACGAAGAGCTACCGATGTTCGCTACCCTCCATGGCACCTCAGAATCGACCCATCAAGCAACGGTACTATCCTAAAAACCCGGCCATGATGTAGACCAATTGATAACGGAAAGTCTCATCTCATGCTTATGTCATCTGCATAGGCTGTTATTTTTGGGGCTCTCCTCTCGAATCTCTTTATTATTATTGCACAGGAGGGGCGACAGGACCCCACCTTGTGGTGTGCCTCTATGCGCCCCCTCACCATGGAAGCGGTGCCCCTCTCTGATTGCACGCGTCTGCAACTTAGAAGGTTCTTTAGCCAGAGGTTGATTGCGGGATGTGTGTTGGTCACTTCTAGGCGGTCCATAATAGCGTTCGTAGTGACGTTGTTGAATGCTCCGGATATGTCTACGAACACTCCTAGAGCATACTTTTTATTATGGAGGGCTCTCTCGATGATGGCTACTAGCGAGTGCAGTACCGTCTCTACCGATTTCCCTTTGGTGTAGGCATGCTGGTTGGTTGACATCAGTCTCCCTACATCATTCCTGATGTGTAGATCCAGCAGCTTTTCTAGTGTTTTGAGTAGAAAGGAGGTGAGGCTTATCGGTCTATAATCATTGGGGCTCATATGGCTGCACTTTCCTGCCTTTGGAAGGAAGACAATCCTCGAGGTCCTCCATTAGATAGGGATATAGCCTGTGCTCAGGCAAGCTGAGTATATTGCAGAGAGCCATGGGGTGATCACGTCTTTGGTCACCTGTAGCATGGCTGGGAATATACCGTCTAGTCCAGGTGCTTTTGTACCCGCAAAGGAGTCTATAGCCCAGTGAATTTTCTTAGACGATATGAGACCTGTTGGGGGATGCTCTTCCTCAGTTACTAGGTCCTGATGCGTTGTAGCGTCAGCAACCTCGATGTATCCTGGGAAGTGAGCTTCCATTAGTGCTGTAAGGGCTTCTTCACTGCCCTCAGTCCACTGTCTATCTTCTCGCTTCAGCTGACTCTGTATGGTAGGTTGCTTTGATAGCAGCTTCCGAAGTCTAGCCGTTTCTGGGACTTTCTCGATATTGGAGCAGAAGTTCCTCCACGAGTTTTTTTGTGCCCTGCGTATTTCCTTCTTGTACTCCCTGAGTAGGGTTTTGTATTCCTCATTGATTATCTCCTCGTTCGCCTGTTTGGCGATTTTAAAGAATTCTTTGAGGTTGTTTCTTTGATGCGATAAGTCCCGGTTCCACCAGAGTGGTTTGGTCCTCTTTTTCGTTCTCGAGGGTGGGCATGATGCGTGGTACGCATCCAGTAGTTCCTTGGACAGGGTCTCTAGGGACTGTTTTTTTAAACTTTTCCCAGTTTGTGTTCCGGGGGTTTCTATAAACAGTTATCTTCGGAGAGTGTTTAAATTCGCACTTGAATTGAATGTACTTGTGGTCTGAGAAGGATGGTCTTTCAAGGACTCTCCAGCCAGATACCAAAGTACTCTTTCCCTTTACGAGTGTTAGATCTAGTACGTTAGACGAGGTGGGACCTACGAAGGTGTCTTCCTCCCCTACGTTTGCTACATCTAGGTTAGTTGATAGTATGAAGTCTAGAAGTGACTCACCTCTGTCGTTTATGTCGGGGCTTCCCCACACGCTATGGTGGGCATTGGCGTCCGTACCAACCAGAAGTTGCTGGTCTTTCGGGCTGGCATCCGCCACCAGACTCCTTAGCTCTTCCGGTGGAGCTGGCCTGTCGTGTGCCATATCGCAGGAAGCTACCATAAGGTGCTTTTCCTCGCTTTCTAGCATCACAGCAGTCAGGTCATCAGTGCTGTAATGAGACAAAAGGTAAGCATGGATGCCCTTTCGTACGAGTACGGCGGTTCTGGTCCTGCTTACCGATGGTGAGTGGAAAAGGTTGTAATTAGAGGACTTTAGTCCGGCCACAGCGTTGCCAGAGGCAATCCATGGCTCCTGGACCAAAGCTATGTCGACGAGCCCTTGCTCCATGTAGGTTGAACTGCAGCACCCTCACTGACATGGGAGGCTGGATCAACTACACTCGACGGGTTGACTATTATTGTCAGGTCATCGTCCTCCTCCTCTTCGGAGTCGTCCAGCGCAATACCCTGAGCGGCCTCCACGATGGACTCCAGACCGAGGTCCTTCTCCATCTCGCCTGCCTGCAGGGTGTGCGTGTCCTTGTCTTCGGGGTGGCGCTTTTTGAGGCGGAGGTATACGCTACCCATGCCCCACGCCATCTTCCCGAATCTGGGGAACAGCAGGTCGTCTGCCTCCTTGCTGATTTGGAGGATCGCACTCTGGGCCCCGTTGAGTAGTGGGCTCCCAATGTGCAAGATCCTCCAGTTCGCCGTTGGCACGTCTGGGTTCTGCCGCTGTAGCAGCCTCAGCGCACGGTCTCATTGGATTGCGATGGGGAAGAGTACCTTCGCCTTTGGTATGGACGGGATTAGCTCCCTGTCCACAACCTCCAGTCTGGCCCCCTCCCACATCGCCTCCATTTGGCAGACCGATTGCGTCAGCCACTTGAGTGTGGGGTCGTCCATACATTTCAGTATTTTGACCCCGTTAAGCCACCCAGCACCATCGAACGTAGCGACTCTACGAGCTGCGCGTGTACCATATTCCACCGCGCCTCCGTCATCTTGCCATTCTCATCGCTCCGTTCAATGAGTGCCACGATCAGGTGTCGTTTGGTCACCTCATTGACCTTCGCCTTGGGTTTTGGGCTTCTTTGCCGTTTTGGGTGGAGGTCCCACCCCCTTGGGCCCGCGTTGCCGCTTGCTCGCCGGAGTGTTCTTACTGGCGCTCTCGGTCGTTGCCTTTTGGTGGCGAGAATCTCCTCCACCTTGTTGGCAAATTCCCCCTTCGTCTCTTTCATTTGCGGCATCTATGCAAAGTGTAAGCGGCCCTCCTCTACCTTCTGCTCGGCCCAGGCTAGCTTGGACTTCTCCTCTTGGGAGATGTCTTCTCTGCCTTGGAGCCGGCTTCGGATTTTGGGCGCCGCCTTATATTGGGCCTTAGCCTTCATCCCCTCCCTAGAACGCTTCGGCCTGAACGCCGGAACGCTGGAACCTGGTTCAGGCGAGCGGAGAAGGTTATCTTCCCCCTTTTGCTGACCAAGAGCACGCTCTCCAGGTCCGAGTCTGTCTCGACTAAAGCACCTGTGCGGCTCAGCTTGGAGTGAGTCCGTTTTGTGGCAGTAGCATTGCAACTGGCATGACCTGCTCCCGCCATATCAGAGGTGTGACCGCTGGCGACACGCAGAGAGGATTGAGACGAGAAGCGTGACTGAAACCAGGTTGGTTTCTATCTTAAAAAAATTATAATATTTTTAGTACGAAAGGACCAAATATTAAAATAATAATATTTCTAAAATGAATATCACTAATATATAAAGCTATTTTGGCAGATTAGTGCAATAAATTTAGAATTTATTTATGTAATTTTTATTACAAATAGTACTTGTTTTATATAGAATTTATTTTATCATTAGTAGGAAGTTTATTATTAGTTATTTTGTATTATTAGTTATTTTTTAACTTTATTAGAGCGTAAAGTTTTAGGTTATATTCAAATTCGTAAAGGTCCAAATAAAGTTGGTTTAATAGGAATTCCTCAACCTTTTTGTGATGCGATTAAATTATTTACAAAAGAACAAACTTACCCTCTTTTATCAAATTATTCAAGATATTATATTTCTCCTATTTTTTCATTATTTTTATCTTTATTTGTTTGGATATGTATACCTTTTTTGTTAAATTATATTCTTTTAATTTGGGGGGTTTATTTTTTTTATGTTGTACTAGATTAGGAGTTTATACTGTTATAGTTGCTGGTTGGTCTTCAAATTCTAACTATGCTTTATTAGGTGGGCTACGAGCTGTCGCTCAGACAATTTCTTATGAAGTAAGATTAGCATTAATTTTATTATCTTTTGTTTTTTAAATTGGTAGTTATAATATAATATATTTTTTTTACTATCAAATTTATATCTGGTTTTTAATTATTTTGTTTCCTATATCTTTAGTGTGGTTAACAATTTCGTTAGCTGAAACAAATCGTACTCCTTTTGATTTTAACAATTCCAGAAGATAAAGGGGGGTATACTGTTCATCCAGTACCAGCTCCATTTTCAACTATACTACTTACTAATAATAAAGAAAGAGCT
Source organism: Drosophila tristis (assembly GCA_018150885.1). Lineage (NCBI taxonomy): Eukaryota > Metazoa > Arthropoda > Insecta > Diptera > Drosophilidae > Drosophila > Drosophila tristis. The sequence goes on along the minus strand of JAECWT010000202.1, from coordinate 287,817 downwards.
GGAGGAAGTAATCAAAATCTTATATTATTCATCCGGGGAAAAGCTATATCAGGGGCTCCTAATATTAAAGGGACTAATCAATTTCCAAATCCTCCAATTATAATAGGTATAACTATAAAAAAAATTATAATAAATGCATGTGCTGTTACAATCACATTATAAATTTGGTCATCTCCAATTAAGGCTCCAGGGTGCCCTAATTCAGCTCGAATTAAAATTCTTAAGGATGTCCCAACTATACCAGCTCATGCTCCAAAAATAAAATATAATGTTCCAATATCTTTATGATTTGTAGAAAATAATCATTGTCGCGATTAAGTGGCTGAAGTTTAGGCGATAGATTGTAAATTTATTTATAAGAATTATTCTTCTTAATCAATGGTCTTATAGTCAATAATGACATCAAACTGCAATTTTGAAGGAGTAAAATTTACTAAGGCTTAAAGGAATACCTATATTTACAGCTTTGAAGGCTATTAGTTTTATTAACTTAAAGCCTTAAAGTATAAAAAAAAATAAAGTAATTAAAGGTAGTCCAAAAATTGAAAAAAAAGTAAAAATTAAGTATAAATTTGTATTTATATTATTAAATTGTGTGTTAATAGATCAATTATTTTCGTAATAATTTAATATAAACGCTGAATAACAAATTCGTAAATAAAAAAATAAAGTGATTAATGTGGATATTATCATAATAGTTAGAGAAAAATATTGATTACATAGTGTTAATTGTTGAATTACTAATCATTTTGGTAAAAATCCTAAAAATGGGGGTAATCCACCTAAGGATAAAAAATTTAAAAATAAAGTAAATTTTATTTTTTTTTATTAAAAAATCAAAAAAATTATTTTTTTAAATGGGGGAAATGCCTTAACCAAACCAAGATGAAAAGACATCCACATTTGTTGAGTTCAATATTAAAACTGGTTCTTTATTAAAATTGTATGAGATTAGGTAGCTCTACTGTGAAGCAAAACTAGGCTTAGGTCTAGTGCCAACGCAGTGGTATGTGTTTGTGTGTGAGCACACTGGAGCTCTGGTAACAAAATAAGATAACACATGTGTGTACAATTGGTGTGACATCGGCGACCAACGCATCGCGGACATCTGTCAGCGTGGGACCTTTTTAAGAGATTTCTCGGCTGTGCACTTAAGAACTAGACAATTTATGAGTTTGTGTCTAAATATCAATTTACATTGGTGTACAAGTGCGGTCGTTAAATTGGTTATTATTACTCTAAACATTCTAAACATTCTGTAAAAGGCCAGAAAAGGTGCCGAGATGTATTACTTTACAATTTTAATTTTTTCTTAATTTCTATTTTTGTATTCATACATACATACATACATATCTTAAAATATGCTTTTTTATTGTTTGTTTTAACTAACCATGCTTTCCGGTATGACAATGACTTGCAATTGCCGCCTTACATTTATTTTTCTTACAAAATATACAAATAAAATTACAGTTATTATTATTACTAAAATTAAAGATGTGTGCCCGGAAAGAAGGTGAAATTTTAGTTCTTTTAATTCTAGCTTGTGCGTTTTCAAATAATTTAATTCATTTTGTATGCGGTTTATTTCGTCTGTATGATTAATAACACTACTCGACAAAAGAAATTTTTTTTTCCTCAAGGATCCAAACCGACTTTTTCTGATAAAGATATGGGGCTTAAAAATTTTTTAAAAGATTTTTGGTTTTTTTTCTATGGCAGAACTTTTTTTGAAGAATTTTTGAAGTCTGGATTATTTTTTTTTTTAAGTTTTTTTTCAGAATAGCGATAGTTTTTTCACATAACTTTAGTATCTTACGTCTGGTTGTAAAGAACTTTGCTATTTTGAAAGATAATTAAAACAGCTAGAAGTTAAGCCCAAACACTTTGTGATTACAGCTTACCGTCTGGGAAATATAAAGCATTGAAATGCAAAAATGATGATTTTTGTGCTGTATTTTCACAAAATTTTGACTTTAAAACCCCGGAAAAGTTCCGAAAAACAAAAAATTATATCTTGTCTCCTCTTTTTTTTGTGGTATAGGTGCGTTAATTTGGCGTCGTTTAAGTATCGCTCATTAAAATCTATGGAGAGACTTTGGAGCTAAAATTCGTTAACCAAACCTAAAATTGAAAAAATAAAAAAAATGAACCTTTAACGGCAACCCCCCCAGTGAGAAGGAACAGATCAGGTACCAAGTACGAACCCCTTTTTCGTTTCTTTCTTTTGGCCCGGTTTCCGTTTCCCCAGGCCTGTTCATTTTCCATATTTCCAGGTTTGATTAACAGCCCACAACTCAAAATATACTCCATGGGTGTGAGCATCCCTTAAACAACACATCTCTCTCACAAATGAAGGACACAATTTTTCGACTTTCCTGAGTTTGGAGTCAGAGCCTAAATATGCTGCAAAAAATATCTTTTTGAAATATGCTTTTTTTTTATTGTTTGTTTTAACTAACCATGCTTTCCGGTATGAAAATGCCTTGCAATTGCCGCCTTACATTTATTTTTCTTACAAAATATACAAATAAAATTACAGTTATTATTATTACTAAAATTAAAGATGTGTGCCCGGAAAGATGGTGAAATTTTAGTTCTTTTAATTCTAGCTTGTGCGTTTTCAAATAATTTAATTCATTTTGTATGCGGTTTATTTCGTCTGTATGATTAATAATTGGTGAGTCTAATTGGTTCCAAACAATCTTGGGTATTTCGCTGATGTCTCCTATGTATGACAAAGACAATGTTCCCTGATCTTCTGTTTCTATACTGTGATGAGGAATTAGAATCTTATCATTAACTCGAGCAGTACAATCCGACCTAATTGTTAAAATCCCCTGTTCGGGCAATTCTACTATATCTAAGCTTGTGGTGCCGCATTGTATCCTAGCCCTTGCATTATCCTCAACCTTAAAAAACCAACTACTTTTTCTTTCCAACTCTATCCAATACGACTTGCTCTCCACTATTGACTTATATATGCAATTTGATGCTCTATTTGGTTTGAGAGGCTTCAGTTCACAACTGCCATCGCTGGCACTACTCCAAGGCCAACTTCCTTCACAAACTCTTTTATTAGATTGCCACCTTTGGCACTTATTGAGGGTAGATTCTTTCATAAGGTGATATGCATCTATCTCGAAGTTATAAACTAAATACTGAACCTCGACGTGCACCATAATCATGCGTTCTTCAATTCTGATTGGTATTGGAACAACCTTAAATAACGCTGACGCATGTCGACCAAGCAAAGGTATCTTCGCGTATATTATAAGTCTTTTGTCAACAAATAAGCCCCTAGCTGTTAACAGAGAATAAACTTCTTTTAGCTCTGTGCCAGTTCTTTTCCCAGGCAAAACGTAATTTTCTGATAAATTATCCTTTATTTTTGAAATCTCACCTTTTAATTGACTGGGCTTTAAAATGTTAGTATTAAGTCGACCATGGTTAATATCTATTAGTAAGCTTATGATTCCCGATTGTATTTTTTCGCATTCATCTACTATGTTACTTAATTGTTTGGTTATCATGAAGAATTTTATAGATTCTCTGTACACATAATATGATTCCTGTAGTGTAGCAGTCATATTCTCAATTCGCGTATTCATTCCCTTAAAATTCCTATTTACCTCATCAGTGGTTGTTTTTAAAATGTTTGTTGTAGAATCGACTAAAGAAGTTTGTTTCTTACTTAGCTCATTCAGATTGTGCTGATTGCTTAATAAGTTTTTCATATTATCCTCCATTTGAACCCTATCGTCTTCATCCATTATTCCAAATAAAATATGATATAGGGATCCCATAAATCCAAATGGAGCTCGCTTATTTCGTGCCCTACTTTGAGCCATGAACAGTTTGTTATTTTCTTCCAAGTCTAACATTTTCTTTTCTGTATTTTCCAAAACTAAAAGGCATTGCTCTTCGAAAGTATGAAGCCTTTCGCAAATCAATTTCATTTTCGGAACCAAATCTTTACTCTTTTTTAGCATCTCAAAATAGGTGTCCATATTATAGGAAATTATTAGATTCCAAGAGGAGGCTACTATTTCAACGTTCCCCATTGGATCTATTTTGGTTTATCAACCTTGAGTGATGCGTTAGAAAATTGACAACTTAATATAAATAACAACATGGCCATTATAAACCCGAGTTTTGACATTCTCGATGAATTTCTAGTCTGCCTTTTTTGCTGGATCTCTTCAGTTTCAGCCTCAACCTTGGCGACAGACTTAATTCCGTCTAAGGGACTAATTTTACTGATGGGTCTAGTGATAAATCCATCCTGCAATTTTACCTCTACCACTCTGACCTTTTCATCTTTGCTTTTATGGATTTTTTCCACCTTTCCTATTGGCCATCTGGCTGGATGACAATTTTCATCTTTTAAGAGGACAATTTGTCCTTCTTCTATATTAGGACTTACCCTCTTCCATTTGTGCCTCTGCTGAAGAGTATGCAAATACTCCTCTTTCCACTTCACCCAGAAATCTCTTCTTATCTTTTGGATTAGTTTCCACCTATCTAGATTTCCAATTTTTTCATCTGTCATTGGCTCCACTATATCTAATGGTGGTCTTCCAATCAAAAAATGACCTGGGGTAAGAACCTCTTGTTGATCAACTCCATTTTCTGCAGCATATAAAGGTCTTGAGTTCAAACATGCCTCTATTTGACACAAGAGCGTTGACATCTCTTCGTATGTTAGGCTGTTGTCCCCGATAACCCTTTTAAGATGATACTTCATGGATTTTACTCCAGCCTCCCAGATACCTCCGAAGTGAGGTCCTGCCGGGGGGATAAAATGCCAATCAATTCTATCTTTTTCAAGTTGTGCAGCAATCATAGTATTTTCTTGGATTGCTTTGACCACATCTTGATCTAACTTTTTTGAAGCTCCTACGAAATTTGTTCCGTTGTCGGAATAGATGTTGGCACATTTACCTCGTCTAGCGATAAATCTTCTAAGTGCTGCTAAAAATGCATCAGAAGTTAAATCACTGACCATTTCTAAATGTATGGCTTTGGTAGCCATACAAACAAATACAGCAATATATCCTTTATATGTCTTTTGCCCACGAGTTTTGGAACATTTGACGTAATAAGGACCTGCATAATCAATTCCAGTATTTAAGAACGGGTATGTCATTGTAACTCTGTATTGAGGCAAATTTCCCATTATTTGTTGAGCAGTCTTTTGTCTGTATCTTGCGCACTTTACGCATTCTCTTAAATATTTCTTTAACGAATTTCTGAGCCCGAAAATCCAATACTTTCTTTGGATATAATTACGCATTAAGTTTATGCCTCCATGTAAAGATTCTTTATGGGCATTTTTAATTATTAACCCTGATACGTGACATTTTTCTAAAATTATTGGATGTTTAACATCAAATTCGGCAGCGGAGTTTTGCAATCTTCCGCCCACTCGAAGTATTCCATCCGTGTCTAGAAACGGATTTAAAGACAAAATTCTGTTATTTGTCTTTATTTCTTTGTTGTTTTTTAGGCACTGTATTTCTAAACGGAACTGGTGTTCTTGCTGTTTCTTTATAACAACCTTCTCAGCTAGTTTTAACTCGCTTACTGAGAGAAAAGATTGATATGATTTATTCTTTGTTTTTATATGAATAAATCTAATTGTGTAAGCCACTATACGTATTAGTTTTTTAATGCAGGAATACCTCTCTAGTAAATTGTAAATAGGATCGTCTATTTCGTTATTTATTAATGTGTTTATCAGCACAGCTTCCTCTATAGTTTGCTGTTGAGGCCAATGCTCCTTTGATTCAGCTAGCCATTTAGGACCTTTCCACCAAAGATCAGAGTTAGTCAATTGGTTAGAACTAATTCCCCTAGATGCTAAGTCAGCTGGATTATCTTCGGACCTTACATGATTCCATTCAGTATTCGTCAATCTCCGAATGTCATCTGTTCTTCGTCTGATAAATTTGATCTTACTTTGGCCACTCTTAATCCATGCTAAAGTGATAGTTGAATCACTCCAAGCATAGATTTCTACCATATTGTCAAAGGATTCTTTTACTCTTTGAATTAATACAGTTAATTACAATTACAATTAATACACACAGCTCAAGTTTAGGGATGGTTTTTCTATTTTTAATTGGATTGACTCTACTTTTACTAGCTACTATAGTTACAGCATTTTAGCATACACTACTGCAGCATATGCTTTTTCCGAAGCGTCAGCAAACCCATGAAGTTGATTTATTGAAAATTGTTTGGACTTTATCCACCTTGGGATTCGAATATTTTCTAAATTTATTAAATTTTCTTTGTAAGCTTCCCAGTCTTTCCTATCTTCTTTCGATAATTCCTGATCCCATTCACTTTTATTTATCCAAAGCCTTTGAATGAAAAGTTTTCCTATAATAGTCACTGGAGCCAGCCATCCTAAGGGATCATAGATTTTTGATAGTGTCGATAACACAACCCTTTTATTTGTTATTTTGGATGACCCGCAGCTTACATTGAACTTAAATAAATCTTTTTGGGGTTCCCATTTAAGTCCCAGAGTCTTAACACTTTCATTCTCAATAATACTAAGAACTTTATTGTCACCAGTGTCTTCCACCGTTTTAATTATTTCCGAATTATTGGAAATCCATTTTCTTAAATTAAATCCAACTTTGAGTAGTTCGTTTGAAATTAATTTAATTAAATTTTTTGCGTCTTTTATAGAATACGCGCCAGTCATTAGGTCATCCATGTAGAAATCATTCCTAATAATATCACTAATTTTGTTGTTCTGGCATTTGTCCGCTATATCCACCAGAACTCTGGTGGCCAAATATGGAGCAGATGCAGTACCATAAGTGACGGTTGTCAATTTATAATTTTTAATTTTTTCCACCGGAGAATTTCTCCATAAAATGTATTGATATTTTTGATCTTTTTCAATTATTTTTATCTGACGGTACATTTTTTCGATGTCTGCAGATACAACATATTCCCATTTTCTCCACTTAATAATGATATCAAAAATATCTTTTTGAACTCGTGGACCAATCCACATTATATCATTTAAACTTTTATTATTAGTAGTTTTGGCTGAAGCGTCAAAAACTACTCTTAGCTTGGTCGTTAGGCTTGAATCTCTAATAACTGCCTGAGGTGGTCTCCTAAGGTGACATCTTCTTTAAATGGAATTGACACAATGTATCGCCTATCTGAATCTTTCTTTGTTGTTCTTATGAAGTTGTTTTCACATAATTCAGATTCGATATCATTTTTGTCTTCTTCCTCCACTTCCCAATATCGATCCATATCTCTTAATTCGATAGTGGTTGCAACAATTGCCTCTTTTCCTTTCGATTTTTTACACCCAGAGACAATCCACCCGAAATCCGTTTTTTGACCCAAGAGCCCATTGATTTTAACAATTCCATTCTGTAGAATATGAGCGTATAAATCTGCCCCAATTATAAGGTCAACACGGCCAGGTTTATTAAAATCGGGGTCAGCTAAATTATACTTTTCCCATTTCGATTTGTCGACATTCACGGTGTTGACTGGAAGAGCCTTCATTAATTTTGGCAGTATTATGGCTTCAACCTTTAAAATTTTTTGTAAATCTTCACTTTTAATTTGAAGATTTACTTTGTGCTTCGATATGCACTTCCCTGTGGACGATACGCCACTGATCTCTGTTTGAGATCGAATTTTTTTTAATTTCAGAATCTGCGCAGATTCTTCTGAAATAATTGTACTTTGTGACCCACTGTCAATCAAAGCCCTTAATGTTTCAAATTCTCCATTAGAAGATTTTATTTGAACACGCGCTGTAGCTAACAACGCTTGTTCCGACGTCATGCAAGTGTTAACTTTTTCACTTTTTTGATTGTTTACATAATTAATATGTAGCATGCTATGGTGATTTCTTTTGCACAGCGAACATGATGTTTCGCTAGTGCATTTTTTACTATGTGTGTGTTTTAAGCATTTAAAACACAGAAACGCTTTTTTAACTTTATCCATTCTTTCAGATGGATTTAAAGCCTTAAATTTGTGACATTGAAATATTGTGTGTCCCATACCTTTGCAAATAGGACAAGTATTAGCAGACAACTCTTTTATGTTGTTGCTAAATATTTTTTTAACAGGTTTTTCCCCCTGAATCGAGCTTATCGAATTTAATCGCTGCTCGCAAAAATCCATGACGTCGGATAATTTTTGAATTTCCTTGTTTTTCTTAACATGGCTCTCATATAATTGCAGAGCCTCTTTATTTAATTTTCTGATAATTATATGTGCAAAGATTACATCAACCTCATCAGATAATTGTGCCTTTAATTTTATCATGTGAATTGACTCATTTATAGTGTCAATAAACATTCTTAACTGCCTAGCTGAGTCCAAACTTAAATTTTGTAGCTCAAGAAGGCGGTTCAATTGATCGGAAAATATTTTCCTTTTGTTTTCATACCGCTTGGTTAACAATTCCCAAGCGGTCACATAATTTTCCCCTGAACCTAACAATAAGTGAGAAACTACATTTCTCGCTTCTCCCTTAAGTGAAATCTTAAGGTAATTAAATTTTAAGGTAGGACTTAGATCCTCTCTTAAATGAATAAGTTCGGTAAATAACTCATAAAACAGGTCCCAGTCTTTGGAATCCCCAAAGAATGTGGGTACCTTAATTTTTGGAAGTGTTGGCAAATCATCAATTTTTTTATTTGTAACTTCTCCCGTTTTTGGCATATTATCCTTAAGTTTTTTCTTCATGATTTTAGTTACAGTTAACACGTCAAATTCTAATTCATTTAAAACATCATCATACATATCAGTAGATTCAATCATTTCGTCTTCTTTCATACCAACTACCTTTCTCCAATAAAACATTAACTTTTCTATCCTGAATTCCAAATTTTCAATTTTTCCGTCATCTATAGCATTCAAAGTTTCATCTAAATACCTTTTTAACTGCTCTATTGATTTTGACAGTTTGCTAACAGTTTTCGTACTATCCATATCGGAACCAGAAATCTTTTGCTTCTGCTCAGAACATAACGCTTTCTGTTCTTGTTCCATATCGACACTTTCACTCATCTGATTCTGACTATCCACAGTACTTTGTATTCTTCTTATTATACCCATCATAGTTGCATAGTGGTTTTTCTTAAAATAGTCGTGATCGACAACACCAATTTTTAAGAGCATATCGTTGTTATTAATACATTCTGCTGTCAACAATTTAACTTCTTTAACCTGCTCACTACTAAAAGTTTTAAATTCGTCTAATACCCTTATCATGGAAGTTATTTCTACCTGCCTTTTTATTAAGGCTATTGTCTCTTTGGACATCATGATGTTTTTATACCCGTACTCAAAAAAGAGTTAAGGGGTATATTAGATTTGTGGTAAAAGTGGATGTGTGTAACACAGAGAAGGAAAATTTTCCGACCCCATAAAGTATATATATTCTTGATCAGCATCAATAGCCGAGTCGATAGAGCCATGTCTGTCTGTCCGTCTGTCCGTCTGTCCGTCTTGTTTGACGCCTGGATCTCAGAGACTATAAGAGTTAGGGTAACCAAATTTGGTTTCAAGACTCATGTGATATTACACTGCTACAAGTGTATTTCTAAATTTCGCCCCGCCCCCTTCCGCCCCCACAAAGGACGAAAATCTGTGGCAGGCACAATTTTGAAGATACGATAAAACTAAAAACGCAGTATCGTAGAGAATGACCATATCTATTAGATTGCTGAATCTGAATCAGATCGGATCATAAATATAGCCAGAATGAAGAAATTAATTTTCAGCTGCTTCCCCCGCCCCTTCCTGCAAGAAAACAACCACTCATTCTCTTTCTCGCTCGCACACTCTGCCGCGTTCAGTGCGCGAGCAACCCCTAGAGGAGGAGATGCAGAATCTAAATGGTACATCTATAATCTACATGTTAGATGTAAAATATACATTGTAGATGTAGATGTAGATAACAGATGTAGCAAAAAAATGTAAAATGTAAATTTTTTTTTTTTCTAAAATTCTAAAAAATCATATCTCAAAAATGTATTTACTGACTGAGTACGGGTATAAGTAGAGTCGCGTCCCCAGAAGCGACTCACACGTTCCTTCTAGTTTTTTTTGAATGTTAAGTATAAATATGTGAAAAATTTAAATGTTAACTAAAATTTACTTTACTTTATCTATGTATATATATATTTTTTAATCTTAAATGAAACTTAGCTGAAGAATCTGAGGGGGGAATTGATGGGGCTGCAGTTTGTAGTTGTTGCTGTAGTTTCTGTGGCTGCGGATTGAAGTCGTCGCTGTGGAGCTGCAGAATTGAATTTTTTTTTTTGCGGTGTTGCAGATGGTGTAGTTGCGGCTGCAATTTGTTGTTTCACTTTGTTATTTTGGTGTTGGTTGATTTCTTTTCTGTCACTGATGATTTTATTTTTGTAGACGAATGATGATGAATTTTAATCTTTTGTTGACGGGGTTCTCTGTAACTTCACTTTTATTTGAAATGCCGATTTCTCGACCACAATGTCACAATTTTTATACGATGTTTCGGCCTCGAATACGCCACTTTAACAATATTTGCACGGTGGCAAAATTATTATTTAAATTTGTCGATTTCTCGACCACAATGTCACAATTTTTAATACTGATGTTTCGGCCTCGAATACGCCACTTTAACAATATTATGCAAAAAAATTATTATTTAAATTTGTCGATTTTTCGACTGTTATTTCAAAAAAAAAATTATATATTTTTTTGTTACACATATATATATCTATATCTTTTTGCTTTTTTTTATACTCTGTACCTTACCAACAAGGGGGGATACAAGAGTTATTTATTTGGCAACCTGTAGCTGTAAGCACTTGTACTTGACAGAATCTTTAAGGTGCTGGTTTATTCTCTGAGTTGCGTTACCATAGAGGGTGCAACTGCAAAGATGTCGAAGGACCAAAATGTAAATGCCTTAACCAAACCAAGATGAAAAGACATCCACATTTGTTGAGTTCAATCTTAAAACTGGTTCTTTATTATTAAATATGAATGTTAAAATAAAAGATAAAAAAGAATAAAATAAAAAATAAATAAATCAAATCGATTCTCTAATTATTAAACTTATTAATATTCATCCTAAATGGTTAATTGATGAAAAAGCTATTAATTTACGAAGAGATGTTTGATTTAAACCTCCAATTGCTCCAACTATTACTGATAAAATTACTCTAATCAGTAATAAGTTTTTGGTATCTAAATAAGAAATTAGCATTAAAGGAGCAATTTTTTGTCAGGTTATTAATATTAATGCATTTATTCAAGTTAATCCTTCCATTATGTTAGGGAATCAAAAATGAAAAGGAGCTGCTCCTCTTTTTAGTAACAAAGCAGATATAATAATTATTGAAATAAATGAATTATTAATTTCGATATTTATATTATTTTTTAATATTAGAATAATGGAAGAAAATAAAAGTACAGTTGAAGCTAAAGCTTGGGTTAAAAAATATTTTAGAGAAGCTTCAGTTGATGTTGAATTGTTATTACTATCTCTTATCAGGGGGATAAAAGATAACAAATTAATTTCAAGACCTATTCAAGCTCCTAACCAAGAGTTAGACGTTACCGTAATTAATGTTCCAATAATTATAATCGTAATAAATAAAATTTTTGAAGAATTATTAAAAATTAAAAAGAAAAGGATTATAACCTTTATAAATGGGGTATGAACCCAGTAGCTTGATTAGCTTATCTTTTTATATATATAATCAATAATTTATATTTTAGTGTACGATGCACAAAAGTTTTTGATACTTTTAGAAATAGTTTAATTCTATTAAATATAAAGTCTTTATAAAAAAAACAACAAAACTTGTTAATGAATGCAGTAGACTGCATAATTTACCCTATCAAGGTAACCCTTTTTATCAGGCAATTCATTAATAATAGGGTTTCCATATTTTTTTTTTTTTTTTTTTTTTATTAAATAATTTTTTTTTTGTAAATTACAAAATTAAAATAAAATTAATTTATTTTTTAATAATACATTTTAGTAATTTTTTTATTTTTAGTATAATTAATAATAAAATAATTTTATTTTTCTATATATATATATATGTTATATAAATTATCAACTATATATAAATATATAAATATATAATAATTTAATAAATATTTATATATTTATATAAATGTAAGAAATATTAGATAAATTATATAAAAAATAAATGTTTACTATTTATGTAATTATTTTTGAATTGCGAAATTTTTTATTTAAATTGTTAATTATATAATAATATATTAAATATTTATATATATATAGATTATCTATTAATTTAGAACTTAGTATACAAAATTTTATTTTTAAAATTATAAAATTATATATTTATACATAATTTTATAATATTTTAATTATTTATATAAATTTATAATATTACTGATAAATTTTGTAATTTTTAAATAATTGAATTGATTTTTTGTGCAAATTACAAAATTAAAATAAAATAAATTTATTCTTTAATATTACATTTTAGTAATTTTTTTATTTTTGGTATAAATAATAATAAAATAATTTTATTTTTCTATATATATATATATGTTATATAAATTATCAACTATATATAAATATATAAATATATAATAATTTAATAAATATTTATATATTTATATAAATGTAAGAAATATTAGATAAATTATATAAAAAATAAATGTTTACTATTTATGTAATTATTTTTGAATTGCGAAATTTTTTATTTAAATTGTTAATTATATAATAATATATTAAATATTTATATATATATAGATTATCTATTAATTTAGAACTTAGTATACAAAATTTTATTTTTAAAATTATAAAATTATATATTTATACATAATTTTATAATATTTTAATTATTTATATAAATTTATAATATTACTGATAAATTTTGTAATTTTTAAATAATTGAATTGATTTTTTGTGCAAATTACAAAATTAAAATAAAATAAATTTATTCTTTAATATTACATTTTAGTAATTTTTTATTTTTGGTATAAATAATAATAAAATAATTTTATTTTTCTATATATATATATATGTTATATAAATTATCAACTATATATAAATATATAAATATATAATAATTTAATAAATATTTATATATTTATATAAATGTAAGAAATATTAGATAAATTATATAAAAAATAAATGTTTACTATTTATGTAATTATTTTTGAATTGCGAAATTTTTTATTTAAATTGTTAATTATATAATAATATATTAAATATTTATATATATATAGATTATCTATTAATTTATAATTTAATATACAAGATTTTTTAAAAAAAAAAAAAAAAAATAATAATTTTTTAATATTTGAATTATTTATATTAATTTATAATAATTATTTATTTATATATAAAAAATTATTTATAAATTTTGTATTTTTTATAATTTATATTAATTTTATAAAGATTATTTTTATTTGTTTGTAATGTTATTTGTATAAATATTAAAAAATTATTTAGAATTTTTTTCATTGTTTTTTATTAATTACTTTATATTATTATTATTTAATAAATTATAAGAAATTATATATTTTTTTTTTATAAAAGTAAAATTTATAAAATAAAAAAAAAAATAAATAGGGTTTCCATATTTTTTTTTACGTTATTTTTATCTATTTAAATTTATTAATTCAGGGGGTTAATAAATTTATAAATAATTTTTTAAAAATAAATTATTTATAATTAAATAATTTATTAATTATTCATATATACACATATTATTTGTATTTATTAATTATGGGTAAATAAATTTTTAAAAATTTATTAAATAATAAAATAATTTTTATTTAATTAATTATTTTAAAAATAAATATGTATATTTTTATATAGACACACATATATTTATTATATTAATATTTATTAATTTAGGGGAATTAATAAATTATTATTTTTAATAATTAATAAATTGATAATTATAAAGGGTTATTTATTTAGATGTGTAATAAATTATTATATTAAATTTTTAAAAGTTTCAGATTTAGTAATTAAAAATAATTATTGTAATAAATTATAATAATTAAAATAAATTTTTAAAATAACATTATTTAAAATAATTGTTAATTATTTATAAATAATTTTTTTGCTATTAAATTTAAATTATAAAGTTTTATTTTGGCTTAAAAATTTATTATTAATTTGATTTATATGTAAATTTTTGTATGAATTTATATTTATTTTAAAAATATTTATAATTTGTTTATTCGCAGTAATTAATATTATTAATTAAAGAAATTTAGAAATAGCAATATTAAAGAGTATTGACTAAATTGGTGCCAGCAGTCGCGGTTATACTAATAATACAAATAAATTTTTTTAGTAATAGTTAAATTTATTAATTAAAATAAAATTAAATTTATTAAGTGAAATTTTAAATTTAAAATATTTTTATAAAAAATTAATTGAAGCTAAAAAATTTTTTAAAAAAACTAGGATTAGATACCCTATTATTAAAAATGTAATTATTTATACTAAAGTAGTAATAGTTATGTTCTTGAAACTTAAAAAATTTGGCGGTATTTTAGTCTATCCAGAGGAACCTGTTTTGTAATCGATAATCCACGATGGACCTTACTTAAGTTTGTAATCAGTTTATATACCGTCGTTATCAGAATATTTTATAAGAATAATAATATTCAATAATTTTTATAAGAATTTATATCAGATCAAGGTGTAGCTTATACTTAAGTAATAATGGGTTACAATAAAATTATTTATACGGATAAAATTATGAAAAAATTTTTGAAGGTGGATTTGGTAGTAAAATTATAAAGATTAATAATTTGATTTTAGCTCTAAAATATGTACACATCGCCCGTCGCTCTTATTATTAAGGTAAGATAAGTCGTAACATAGTAGATGTACTGGAAAGTGTATCTAGAATGACAATTTAAAGCTTATTAAGTAAAGCATTTCATTTACATTGAAAAGATTTTTGTGCAAATCAATATAAATTGAATAGATTTTATTTACTAATTAATTTTATTTATAATTCTAATATTAGAAATAACTGTAAAATTTAATGTTTTAGTATTGTTTAAAGAAAAAATAATTTTAGTAATAGTTTAATAGTATTGTGAAAGAAAATTGAAATAATTTGAAAAAATTTTATTTTAAAAGAAAATTTAATTTATTGTACCTTGTGTATCAGCGTTTATTAAATAAAAAAAAATTATTTTTTTTCTCGATTTTAAAAGAGTTAATATAATATATAAGTTAATGTAACAAAATTATTTAAAATATTATATTAGAAATGAAATGTTATTCGTTTTTAAAGGTATCTAGTTTTCTAAGAAATGAATTTAATTTAGAAATTATAAATTTATTAAATTTTTTATTAAATTTAATATTATATAATTTTAATATTTTATGGGATAAGCTATAAAATAAATTTTTAAAAATAGTGAATAAATTTAATAAATATATGCTTAGAATTAGCAAATATTAAAAAATGTGTTATAATTTATTTTATGAATTAAATTATTTATTAAATTTTAATTATTTATTAGAATATCAATTTTAATTTTTTCAATTGAGTAATAATGATAAAATTAGTATATTTTTATGTAAAGATAAATTTTAATGAAAAGTTTAAGTAAAGAATTCGGCAAAAATAATATTCGCCTGTTTAACAAAAACATGTCTTTTAGAATTAAATTTAAAGTCTAACCTGCCCACTGAAATTTTAAATGGCCGCAGTATTTTGACTGTGCAAAGGTAGCATAATCATTAGTCTCTTAATTGGAGGCTGGAATGAATGGTTGGACGAAATATTAACTGTTTCATTTAAATTTTTTATAGAATTTTATTTTTTAGTCAAAAAGCTAAAATTTATTTAAAAGACGAGACTTGAGAGAGTAATAAAGTCAGTTCGATTTTAGTTCTCACCCTGAACACAACGTTTTCTTCATACCGAAACACAACATTTTGGCGACGAGGATAAAACAACAACAATGGATAGAAATTCCACAGACATAAGTGCATTGTTGGCTCAACAGCAACAATTCACAGAAAAGTTAATGCAACAGCAACAACAATGGATGGAAGCCATGCTCGCACAAAACAATGGTGTTAATAGATCAGCAGAATTAACAGCTTGTCCGCCGTTCCCAAGTTTTAATAAGGATCAACAAAATTGGGAGACGTATTTACAACAAATTTCGCAGCATTTCGCCGCGTATTCCGTTACCTCCGTCGAGAAACAAAAAGCATATCTTCTATCGTGGGTAGGCTCAAAAGTTTTTGAACTTGTAAAAAATCTGTTTGGTAGCGAACATTTGGACCAGCAGTCATATACACAAATCACAGACAAATTATCGGAGCACTTCAAACAGAAGCGTCACATTGTTGCTGCTCGATATGAATTTTTTAAACGTCAGATGCGGGACTCACAATCACATAAGGAATGGGTAGCTGATCTACGTGGTATAGCTCGTGAGTGTCAGTTTGCTTGCAACGCCAATGGGTGTACATACAATTATGTTGACGAAATGATACGCGATCAAATAATTGTACACACGCCATTCGAAGCCGTACGCACAGCCGCTTTGCAAAAGCTTCAGCCTTCCCTCGCTGACGTACTCGCAATTGCCGAAACGTACGAGGCAACAACGAAAACAGTCGCGGTCATAAAGGAGAGAGAGAACAAAGCACTGGACATGAACGCTGTACACACACATAAGCAACATCAACAGAAACGAAGTGGTATGGAAACAAAAGAAGGCAAGAACACTCTCAAATCTTGCTCCGGTTGTGGAAACACGCACACTCGTGAAAATTGTAAATTTCGCGAGGCTACTTGCCATAAATGTGGAAGAAAGGGACACATAGCTATCGTTTGCATGTCAAAGCAGTGCAAAGATATGAAAGAAAAAACCTGGAAAGAGAATGATCACCAAAAATACCAAAACAAAGCAAAACATGCAGAATCAGTTCAAACAATTCACATCGTGTCAAACCTGGTGCAGTTGGATGGAAATAAAAATTTAATCGACCTGCAAATCTTCAACGAAATCATTTCTTTCCAAATGGATTCTGGCGCAACTGTGTCTGTTATGAATTTGAAAACTTACAAACAACTCAAAAGTCCAAAGCTGCGGAAGTGTGATCGCATTTTGCATGCGTTTGGCCAACAACAAATCCCCGTGCTGGGTGAATTGCACACTGTGGCAAAGTGTGGCAATAAATTGGCAAATGTTGTCATAATCGTGACAAATGTAGAAAACTCAAACAATTTGTTCGGAATGGATTTGTTTCAGACATTCAATTTCGAAATTCAACAAATTTCAAATGTGAGTCAAGTGCAGGGTTCTCAAATGACTGATCTTTGTAACAAGTACAAAGAAGTATTTGAACCGGCTATCGGTACAATAAAAAACTTTAAGGCAAGCATCTACTTAAAGCAAAATTTCGTGCCGAAATTCTACAAAAGCAGACCAATTCCATTTGCTCAAATGGAAAAGTTCAAGGAGGAAGTTAAGCGTCTCACAGATGCCGGTATTTGGAAAGCAGTCAAATTCAGCAACTGGGCATCACCAATAGTACTAGCACCCAAGCCAGGTGGAGCACTACGGATCTGTGGCGACTTCAAACAAGGTGTCAATTCACAATTGGACATCGAGCAATATCCACTGCCAACACGTGAGTCTTTATTACATACGATCCGTCACGGCACCCATTTCTCCAAAATCGACTTGAAAGACGCTTATCTTCAAATGGAGTTAGATGATGCGGCAAAAGAACTTATGGTCGTCAGCACGCCATTGGGTCTCTTCCAATACCAACGTTTACCATATGGAATAGCGAGCGCTCCAGCTATATTCCAGCGTCATCTTGAACAACTTCTGAGTGGCATAGAAGGTTGTGGAAATTATCTAGACGACATAATAATCTCAGCTCCAACAGTTGAGCAGCACCTTGCCCGCCTCGAACAAGTTTTACGCATTCTACGAGAGAATGGCATTAAATGTAAGAGGGAGAAGTGTTTCTTCTTGAGAGACGAAACTGAGTATCTCGGAAGAAGAGTAAGCATCAAGGGCATCCTTCCGGATACCTCGGGACTAGAAGCTGTCAAGCAATTGAAACCCCCCATTGATCTACAGCAGCTGGATGCTTTCATGGGAAAAGTTAACTACTACTGCAATTTCATCCCCAATTTTTCTCAGCTAGCGTCTCCGCTCAATCAGCTTCGAAGGAAGAACGTAGTCTTCAAATTCGGTCGGAGTCAGCAGCAGGCTTTTACAGCTTTAAAAGCACACATTCTCAACGCTACAGAACTAGCACATTTCAACGAGCATCTACCGCTTGTTCTAGCCACCGATGCATCTTCATATGGCATTGGTGCGGTCTTGTCACACACTCAAGCAGATGGTAAGGAAAGACCAATAGCATTTGCATCTAAAACCTTAGATGTCCACCAGGTTCAATACAGCCAAATAGAAAAGGAAGCACTTTCGATTGTATTTGGGGTAAAGAAATTCCATCAGTACCTTTACGGCAGAAAGTTTATTCTCATTACGGATCACAAGCCATTGGTCACGATATTCAACCCAAGCAAGCATCTGCCTACGATGACTTCGAACAGGCTTCAACGTTGGGCTATAATCTTGATGGCATACAACTTTGAAATAAGGTATCGCAGCACCACAGCTCATGGAAATGCAGACGCACTCTCACGTCTTCCTATCAGCTCGGATGAAAAGTTCGACAAAGAAGAGGCATGCTACAATGTCGTCGAGATGTCATGTCCAATAAATCCCGACATAATCTTGCAACATCTTCAAAACGACCGTACTCTAAAAAAGGTCTATCAATTCGTATCTACTGGTTGGCCAGAACAACAGCAGGATCTCGAAATGTTGCCATATTATAATCGTAGATTCGCCCTGACGATTAACAACAAGCTACTATGTCTCCATTCTGACGTAAATAGAATCATCACTCCTCAAACACTACGGAATAAGATTGTAAATATCCTCCACGAGGGTCATTGGGGAATAGTACGCATGAAACAACTGGCACGACAACACGTGTGGTGGCCAGGTATCGACGATGATATCGCAACAATTGCAAAGGATTGTAGCGTTTGCAAGATAGGCAATCCAGCCCCAGTAAAGGAATTCCAGAGCTGGCCAAAAACGACATCCGCCTGGGAAAGAATACACATCGACTTTGCCGGTCCTATATTTGACTCCATGTGGTTAATTTGCGTCGATGCACATTCTCAGTTTCCGTTCGTAGTACAAATGACAGCGACAACAACAGAAAACACTATAGCCGCACTTACAGCCATTTTTGCCATTGAGGGTTATCCTAAAACTTTAGTCAGTGATAACGGGCCTCAACTTACATCCGACTCGTTTAATCAGTTCTGTCAGCTACATGGAATAAGCCACATCACAACCGCCCCATTTCATCCAGCATCAAATGGACTTGCTGAGCGCTTCGTCCAAACATTCAAAACGTCCGTCAGCAAAAATATAAAGGATGGATATCGAGTCAACACAGCCGTAACAAAGTACCTCAGCACGTATCGTTTCACACCTAACTCTGAAGGAAAAACACCTGCAGAACTTCTTCATGGTCGTCCGGTTCGAACGATCGAGAAGAGATCTGAAAGCAAGCAGACGCAGCAAACAAAGTATTCTCCTAATCAGAAAGTTTTTGCCAGAAACTATGCAAGGGGAGAAAAGTGGATAAAAGCTATCATCGATCGGCCTATAGGTCGTATGTTATTTATCCTTCGTTCATCCACAGGTTTCATCAAGCGCCACATAAACCAGATAAAGCCAAGATCTGACCCTGATAACTGCAGCTCCAGCTACAACGAGGACAACAATAAGTTTTGGTGGGCTCCTGAAGTCTCAAGTTCGCCCGCAACTCCGACGACACTAACCCAAGAAGAAGAACCGTCATCCGATCCAGTACAGAATTCTCAATCTATTGCTGGCTCCAACGAAGTGCCTGCAGCATCTACACAACACGTTCTACAACAACCCCAACAACGACGTTCGGGTATCCCCATCCGTAGCAGCACTCGCCAACGCAGAGTCCCCAGCCGCTACTCACCTTAGCCTTAGAGGAAACGTAAAAATCATTAACAAACCGTAATTTAAGGGGAGAGATGTGTTATATGTTAGCAACATAAGTATTATTTCACCATCCATTGAAATGTATTCACATACACACTAACACTACCTCACCCGAATGTATGTATGCTCAGAGAGCGCTTGAGAGAGTAATAAAGTCAGTTCGATTTTAGTTCTCACCTTGAACACAACGTTTTCTTCATACCGAAACACAACAATTTTGATGGACTACTAGCAGACCCGCGCGCTTCGCTGCTTACTTAATGCATTTATTGGTTAAGAATTCATCGAAATTAAACAATGATAATCAAAAGCAACAAATATACTAACACAAATTGTCATTTTTTCAGAAAACAATTTTTCAAACAAAGAGGTATAAAAACAAAATCTATCATAATATGTTCTGTTCTACAGAAAAAGAGTTAAGGAGTATATTGTATTTGTGATAAAAGTGGATGTGTGCAACGTAGAGAAGGAAACATTTCCGACCCCATAAAGTATATATATTCTGGATCAGCATCAATAGCCGAGTAGAGATAGCCATGTCTGTCTGTCCGTCCGTCTGTCCGTCTTGTTTGACGCCTAGTTCTGAGATACTATAAGAACTAGAGTAACCAAATTTTGTTTCCAGAATCTTGTGATATCATACTAAATCAAGTTTATTTCAAAATTTTTCCACACCCCCTTTGAAGATACGAGAAAACTAAAAGCGCAGTTTTGGAGAGAATGACCACAATCGACATTGTAGATGTAGATGAAGATAATAAATGTAGCAACAAAAATGTAAAATATTTTAAAATTCTACAAAATCATAACTTCACAAAATGATATATTGACTGAGTACGGGTACAAGAGTAGAGTCGCGTCCACAGAAGCAGCTCACACTTTCCTTCTCGTTTTGGTTGTTTTTCTTTGTAAAAAATGTATGTTTGTTTTAAATTTGTATAATTTTTTTATATTCATAAAAAATATACAGGCAGGCTCTGGCTTTCACATTCACTTTGCGTTTTCTTTTCCGCAAAATGTCATACTTTTCATTTCAAGGCGCTCTGGAATCCGCTTTTGTGAATTTGTTTACTCTTTGTACTGTTAAGAGCCAAATTGACTGCTGTTATACCCACGCGTTAATGCCAATTTGCACGTTTTCAATGACCAATTTTTTCAGATCTAATTTTGAGTTTTGTTTAAATAAAAATTGTTTATAACGAGAAGGAACGTGCTTCTGGGGACGCGACTCTACCAATACCCGTACTCAGTATAAACATTTTTGAGCATATGATTTTTTAGAATTTTAGAATTTAAAAAAAAATTTTTAAATATTATATTTTTTTGCTACATATGTTATCTACATCAACATCTACAATGTATTTTTTACATCTAACATGTAGATTATATTTAGATTCTACATCTCCTCCGTTAGGGGTTGCTCGCGCACTGAACGCGGCAGAGTGTGCGAGCGAGAAACAGATAGAGAAGCGTGTCTCATGCAGGATGGGGCGGGGAACCAAGAGAAAATTAATTTCTTCATTCTGGCTATAATTATTATCCGATCTGATTCAGATTCGGCAATCTGGTAGATATGGTCATTCTCTACGATGCTGTGTTTTCAGTTTTATCGTATCTTTAAAATTGTGCCTGCCACAGATTTTCGTTCTTTGTGGGGCGGATGGGGGCGTGTCGAAATTTTGAAATACACTTGTAGCAGTGTGATATCACATGAGTTTGGAAACCAAATTTTGTTGCCCATGCTCTTATAATCTCTGAGATCCAGGCGTCAAACAAGACGGACAGACGGACAGACAGACATGGCTCTATCGACTCGGCTATTGATGCTGATCAAGAATATATAAATTATTAAATTATTGTTCCCTAATGCACACCGAGGCGTCAGCCATCGGTAATGAAAGAACGGGATTGAGTTTAAGTTTTTATTACCGGCCACGACTGGCTCGGTTCAGAATCGAGTTAAAACTAAAATATAAAAATGCTATAATTATCCATAGGGTCCCCCAGCCTGGGCAGCGCTGCTTGAGCAGCGGTCTCCAGTTTCGCTACGTCAGCGCCTCGTGCGGACCCAGTTGGTCGGGCGGATGTTAATGCAACATAGTAATATGTTGCCGCCCCTTTCCATGCCAGCGCTGGGTCAGCATTCTTATAACTAAGACCCCTGCCGATACCCTATGGCTGGTGGGGAGTGAGAACTACTCCCCCTCTTCAAGAGTGGTCGCCCTCGAGCCTCTCAAATTTTCTATCAGCGCGTTGACCTGGACCAAATCCCTCCTCTTCCTGAGTAGGGATCTGATGTAGACGATACTTCCGATGACTCCGCACAGGGTTTCGCTCGACCTCCTTAATGTAGTTCAGATTGTCTTCACTGAGCTGTTGGAGGAATGGTAGCCTCAGGACCGCGTGGTGCCCTGTGATATTCATGGCGGGCACCGAAGCGATGCCGGGCACCCGAGGTTTGGTGTTGTCACGATTCAGGAACCGTGAGCCGTTGATGGTGGCGAAGTCATTGAAGGCGACCAGTTGCGTTCCCGAGGTTTTAACCAACGTGTCAGAATCACAACCGATAGTGACGGGTCTGTTCTTGATGATGATAACCCCGTCATCTACTATGGTGACGGGTTCCAGGTGGCTGGGTTGAGAGCTGCAATGCGCCGTGCCCTCGGAGTGTAGCCCCTGCGCACAGAAACCACCCAGATTTGTTCTGCAGAAGGTAGTAGTGGTAGTGGAGGTGCAGCCCGTAACGGCCCACACCTGGCTCTCGCACTCGGCAACAGGGTATATCATAATCTTCTTACAGGCTTAACTTACTTTAGGATACCCTATAATAAAATGGATAATATAATTTGATTGCAAGATCTTAATGCTGGATACTTCTAACAAGTTTGACACTGTAACCCCTGTGAATTGGTTAGTGAGAATGGATTCTATGTCAGCATGGTCAAGAATAGAAGGGTTTACCAAGTTGGCTTTTGCCAAGGTGATTGTGAGCATTAGGTTCCCCAATTCAGTGATAAGAATTCTATTTCTAGCTAACAGTGTTTCATACAAATGTGCTAAGAATCTGGTTGACTGTGTTTGTGAGGTTATTTATCTGGCTCTGAACTTTTGAGTTTATTACTATCTGTCTATCATTTGAATGGACTAGCTGTGCTTCAGTAACCTTGATATCTTCTAAGTCGGCGGCGTCTGGCGTGCCGGCCACTATCTTGAGGGCCGTCCCTAGGAAGTCTAAACTTCTCGCCAGCCTACGGTGAATGCCAATATCTTCTAATATATCCTTGACGTGGCTGGAGTCAACCTCCAGCAGTTGTCTCATGTGAGATCCTGGGGAAAGGTCTGTCATCCGTACGGTTTCGTCGGCAATGCGGCCATATTCTGATAGGTTTGCTGTGTGCCTGATGTAGTTTAATTCCTCCCATACTAATACCGACCCGTCTGTAATGGGAATGTAGCGGGAGTGTGAATAGTCGGTGATGCGGGCCGCGACTATTGTTAGAGAGTGAAGTACCCAGAAAAGCCTGCGGATAAAGGATGAATATAAAATATACGGATAATAAGGAATGATAAAATACCACCACCATTTATTTTCTTAGGCCTAACTAGTGAACTTATCTTAGGTTGTCCTTATGGACCACTCTCCCTCTAATCAGGACTGTTGTCCCCAAGTCCGCCTCCACCGCTTCTTCCACATATAGTAGGGTCAACTTGTTTCCGAGGCGTCTGTTAGACTTTACCAATACTTTTCCTCCTACCCTAAAGGTTCTGTTCTGTCTGGATTGGTTCATTCGATTGTTTTGCACAATTTGAGCTTTCTGGACCCTATTTTTTATCTCTCTGTGAGCGTCTGCCGCAGCAGCGTGAAAAACGTCTATGGGCCTTTTGTTCGTGACCGAATGTATTGATTTGTTGCATTCCACCGTTGCCTGCAAGAATAGGTCGACTGTGTCGCCGATGCCCTTAGCCATTTTATGGCATCTGGCAATTTCCACCAACGTACTGTGGAACCTCTCTACTTGTCCGTTAGAGGTGCTAGGTAGTGGGGGCGCGTTCGCGATGTAGACCCCAAAGTTGTTTTGCAAAAGCGATCTGATCGTCTCAGAATTAAGCGACGGTTCGTTGTCACAATAAATCTGTTTTGCATGCGGGAACACATTCATTATTTGCAACAGTGGAGTTTTTAGATCCGCAATGGTGCGGGACGCTATCGGTTGCGTGATGGCGAATTTTCAAAATTTCCCCACACTCGTGAGGGAGTATTTCCTATCTGTTGAGAAAATATCCACATGTAGCATTTCCCCAGTGTGTGTAGGGACCGGCGTCGGGCCTAGTTCCTGTTTTTTTGGGTGCCTGTCATACTTTGCTTGGGAGCACACTTTACAGTTTACCACTACCTCGCTGGCCAGTTTGGACATCTTGGGAAAATAGTAATCGGTTAACACCTTTTTAAGGTTTTCCTGGGCCGCCCTGTGGCCCCGATTGTGTTCTGCTGTGATGATCTCTTTTTTTTCGTTTTCATCGAACACGTCGGCGACAAGATTCTTGCAATGCCAGAATCTTGTCGACGGAAAGGCTCTTACCAACTCATGCTGTACGCATGCTAAGGTTGGTAAGTCGCAATGGAATGCGTTTACTACTTGTGGGTTCACCACGGACTTGACCATCTCAGTGAGAGCGTCCTTGTCATGGAACTGTATTACGTGGCGTGTTTTTTCCCCAAAAAGTACGAAAATTTGGTTCCTACAGCAATTGACGGGCTTGTCTGATGATTCTATCGTGTAAGTCATTGAAACCTCACTGTGAATCGTCGCTGCGTCTGACCGCGGCGCGCCGCTGTCTAGCGCGCAAATGTTCTGTCGAGACAATGCGTCTGCGACGAAGTTTTCTTTCCCCGGCTCATAAAATAGCCTGGCGCCCATCTCATCGATGCGTGCCTTCCATCGCTTAATCTTTGCGTTAGGATTTCCCTCCGACACCGGGAACGTGAGTGGCTGGTGGTCAGTGAACACATTTATGTCCCTGACGCCATAAATATAATGGCGCAATTTCCCCAAGGCCCACACAATTGCTAGAAGCTCCCGCTCGTTAGTAGCGTAGTTGAGCTCATTGTCTTTAAGGGTTCTTGAGATCATCGTTATTGGTCGGCCTCCCTGTGACAGTACTGCCCCTATGCCATAGGCAGAAGCGTCCGTAGTCAGGTCGAAAGGTTTCTTGTAGTCTGGGTACATTAGCATTACGTTTTCTGATGCTAGAATGTTCCTTAGTTTTTGGAACGCGTGTCTTTGAGCTTCGTTGAAAGATAAGGGGGGTTTTTTAGATTTATATTTACTAACCGATCCATTTTCCCCTTTCAAGATGTCGGAGAGCGGGCGGGCGATTGCCGCGAAGTCTTTCACGAAACATCTGTAATAGCTTGCCAGGCCTAAGAATGATCTTAGCCCGAAAAGCGTTGATGGCTCGACGTATTCCTGGATAGCTTCTCAGTGTCCGTTCTTGTGCCTTCGCTGGTTACGATAAATCCAAGGTATTCTACGCTCGTCATCCCAATCTAGTTTATTAAGCCAAAGTTCCTGCAATAGGATTTTGCCCTTTATGACGATAGGACTTAACAATCCAAGGGGGTCGAACAGCTTCGATGTCGCTCGGAGACCCATGACTTCATTGTCAATTTTGAACTGAAAGGCATCTTCCTTGGGCAACCATGAGATTCCTAACGCCTTAGTCGATTCTGAATCCGAGATCGTTATGGGTTTTGCTGTGCTCTCAGATGCGGTGATTTCAGGTGAGTTCGAAAACCACTTCGCTAACTCAAACCCTGCGGTCTGAAGAACCTGAGATACTTCGGACTTAATTGCCCTTAGCTCCTCTACGCATGCAGCACCAGTCAACATGTCATCAACGTAAAAGTCGGACCCAATAACGTCAGCAGCTTTAGGGAATGATAGCTTCACAGACTCACTCAACCTTTTTAAACACCGGATAGCCAAAAAGGGGGCTGGTTCAGTCCCATACGTCACGGTGTTAAGCTTATATAATCTCAAGGACTCAGATGGGTCTCTTCTCCACACTATCATCTGAAACTGCCAATCCGCTTCATTTACCATCACTTGGCGATACATCATTTTAACATCGGCAGTCAGGGCGAACCTGTGCAGACGGAAGCGGAGAAGCGTTGAATATAATTCCTCTTGAATGGTCAATCCGACCATCAGAATCTCATTCAAGGCCACCTGAGAGGACGTCTTCGAAGACGCATCGAACACGACGTGAAGCTTGGTGGACGTACTTTGGGGCCGAAGGACACACTGATGTCGAATTACGTAGTGTGGAGTAGAAGGAACCGTATTGTCAGTCGGCGACATATGTCCTAAGGAGAGGTACTCTTCCATGAATTCCAAGTACATTTTCTTCAACTCAGGGTCACGAGACAATCTTCTTTCGAGCGACAAAAACCGCCGTTTAGCAACCTCAAAGGAGTTGCCCAAACAATTTGGATCTGATTTAACCGGCAGCCTTACTTCAAACCGACCTGATGGCAATACCTGAGTCGTCTTCCGAAAGTGATTTTCACATAACGTGTGCTCAGGCGAAATAATTTTCTTTGGAGATGGCATTTCTTCTAGTGACCAGAATTTTTGCAAGGTCCTATCAATGGAAACTAACAGCTCTTCACTGCAACTCAAACTGTTTGCCGTTTGGGGGGCAGAACTTTTGGAAACATATTTTCACAACCCAGCCAAGAAGGGTCTTCTGAAGAGTTGGATAGTCAGGACCTTGCTTGATTTGACCAACAGCTAATAACTCAAAGAATGATTCAGCTCCAATCAGCATGTCTATTCTTTGTGGCTTGTAGAAATAGGGGTCTGCCAGTGGTAGGTTCTCTGGGATTTTCCAATCAGTTACATTAACTGACTGGTCAGGATGATAACCTGAAATTGATTTCAGGATCCAAAAATCAAAGGAGAACTCACTACCATTTATGCGCGACTTCACCACAGTGTGTATTTTATTCATTACTTGAGAATTGGATTCACCAATACCAAGCAAGGTAATACACGACTCCTCTCTACGGATCTGTAAGCGGTGGGCGAGGTCTTCCGTGATGCAGTTTGTTTGGGATCCAGAGGCCAAAATGTGTTCACCATTTTTTGTTCTGACGCTTACGATCGACGTAGCCAAAATCACCCTGTCCAACGAAGTCGCATGCAGAGCATGAGAGGTGGAAGGGTGATCCTGATTTAAAGGAGGAGACGAACTCTCTGGGGGTGGCGGCAACGCGAGACTATTATCAGTCACTGTGTATCGATGCAACAATGTGTGATGTGAGCGGCCACAAACTCGACATTTGGCGACCTTGCATCTTACAACAGTGTGACCCTTTTGCAGACAATTTATACAAAAGGACGCAGACTTTCTGAACTCGAACCTTTGCATAACCGAGAGACGTAAAAATGGCAGTTGGCCACTACATGGTCTCCCGAACTGCAGCTATTGCATGTTCGCTGAGCTCTTCTGTTGGGGGGAGTGGAAGAACAAGCAAATGAACTGCGATTGTGCGACTTGCTTGGCATGACTTTTTCTTGCCTTGGCTTTGTCGACTCTTCCGCAGACAAATGCTGGTATCGACGATTTAAAACTTTTTCAAAGTCGGACCAAAGCGGCAACTTTTCGAAGTCAAGCTGTTCTTCCCACTTCTGTCTAGTCACTGGGTCGACTCTGTTCAACACGAGATGAATGAGCATTGCATTCGAAATCTTCGTATCGTCTCCTATCGATAATAATGAACCATAGATCGATGACACTGTATCGATGAGGCTTCTTAGGGACGATGCGGACTGTTGCGAGATTTTTGGCAGATTAAACAGTGCGGAGATTTGGTTCGATAATATTAGACATTCGTTGTCATATACTCGCTTTAGGCATAATTGGCCTCGGTGACTTGGAACGCCTTTATTGTTCCTAATGCTTCATTAGAGAGGCATAATCATTAAATGATTAAATTTTTCGATCACCGGTATACTCTGATCATTATGAACCAGAGTCTCAAAAAGGCTAATAAAATTTTTAAACTCCGAATATTTACCACTAAATTTTGGTAGTGCCAATTTCGGAAGTCGAGCACGAGTTGGGGCCGTAGAAGCTGATACCGAGGGCGGCGTATCGCTTGTTAGCTTCAAGGCATCGATAAGCGACATTATCTTTGCCTTGGTTACAATGGCCATTTCTTCCAGCTCGGCTCCAAATTCATCTTTGCTATCAATTTCTTCTATTTGCTCCTGCAATAGGTTGGCCTTGTTAATAGCAGAATTCAGAACATCGAGTCTGCATTGTAGCTCTGTCAATTGCAATGGAATCGAAACACCCTCTAATCGATCCTCTAAGCGGCGAATGCTTTTGACTCGGTTTCTGAGCTTACTTTTTAAGTCATCGAGAACAGACTTATTTTCTTGTGCCATTTTACTATTTATAATCTACGCGACGAAACCCAATATTTTTGTAGATAAATAAATAATAAATGTTCAAACAAGAACGAAAATCGAGAACGACAATAATTGAATGTCGAGGCACGAGGTGTATAGTTGGTTGCAAGTGACAGCCAAAACGATATTATCTCACACTGTAGGGTAGCGCGTCACTTTCCAAGTGAGAGCCAAAACAATATACCCTCGAAAAACAGGGTAGCGCGTCACTTGGCGCTCCGTTTTGATCAAGCGCGGCCACGAAAATTCTCCCACCAAATACACAGCTAGCAACGGTGGATAAGCGAAAGCGAGTGACGAAAAGAATGCACCGGTGCAGCTTCTTGTGTATGTATGTATGTATGGAAGTAAGTCTTATACACCGCGGCTTGGGTTAACGAACGAACTTTTTTGGCGAATTTCACACAACGAGAGGGGAAAGGGGGGGCGACAGTGATTGCGGTAAACGATGTCCAAATAGCGGTTCAAATAGAGTATGGTATGGTTTTTGTACATATGTGTTATATGGTGTTATATATGTATGTGTCGGAGATTTATAATGAAGATGTATGAAAACTGATGAAAATGTAAACAGAAATGTATAGAGTTAAGAAACTATGTCAATAAAGGAGAACAGAAACTACGCAGTAATTAATCCGTTGTTCCTTCTATTCACATTGTTGCTGAGAGCGAGGTTTGAGAACGAGAGAGAGAGTCGTCTCAGCCGAGTGTGGCGCGGTTGTGTGTACGATGCCTCTGAGAGAGAGGAGGATCAAAAGGGAATTGCTAAAGAGAGCAATTGGATGATGCAATGCGGTGTTATATATTGCGTAAGCGGAAAGAAGAAAACGAGAAGAGGAGTTTTCAGTTTGGTCACAGAATTGAAGGAGAGAACACATAGCCGCGACTCACTGCGCTCAAGTGCTACAATGCAGGAGGAAGAGCACCCATATTTCCTGCCCCCGACATCAGAAGTGGGATCGGCTCAGGCCCAGGAGAAACGTGACAGTGAATGGCGATCTTTACTTGAAGCACAAAACCAAAGATTTATAGAAATTATAAAAACAATGCAGAAGCCTGCTTCAACTACATCAAGTGAAAAATCAATGAGACTACCAAAGTTCAATCCAGACGCGGCTGAAGTTGATGCCAGCGCATGGGTCAAAACAGCTGATATGATCCTGACGGAGCATCCTCTGGAGGGCAGCGCACTGGTTATGTCACTGAGCGGAGCATTAGAAGGGAGCGCTTCGCAATGGCTTGCTCAGATCAGCTTTGCTGGCATAACGTGGCTACAATTCAAAGAATTGTTCGTTCACCGCTACGATGACGCTGAGACACCGGCCGCTGTCTTATTGAATATCCTCAACGGACGGCCGAAAACAGGCGAGTGCTTGTCGGCATACGGTAGCCGGCTAGTGACGTCATTAATGACCAAATGGAAGTCGATGGACATGGAAGAAATAGCAGTGTCTTTCGTGTTGGCACACATGTCGCAAATCGACACCAGACTGCAACGTCTACTTTTCACCACCAATATAACGAATAGAAATGAACTTCAGCAGCAGTTAAAAGCATTTGCATACAGCAAGCGAAGCGAGTATTCGGCTTCAGACCATTCGATCGGTCCTGATAAGAAGAGGTTCAAGGCACACACTCCAATGAAGTGCCATTACTGTGGGAATCCCGGACATAAAATGCTGGAATGCCGTAAGAGGAAGGCCGAACAATCAAAGTCAAATCAATCGTATGGAAAACCATTGGCGGGACGAGACAGGACTGGAGTGACTTGCTTTAAATGCGGAAACGTCGGTCACATTGCATCCGCATGCACGAAGGGTACGTCGGCATCGAATAGCAGCATGAACGAGAAGCGAGTGGACGTCTGTGCAGTGTTGGAGCCCAAAGGAATCTTATATCAATTTGGTGAGCCCTTTCCATTTTTCTTCGATTCGGGTGCCGAGTGCTCCCTGATCAAGGAAAAGTTAGCAGACAAGTTAGCTGGAAAAAGATTTAATAACTTAGTCATTCTGAAAGGAATAGGTGAAAACGTTGTACGATGCAATTTACAAATACTGTCTACTATACAAATTTGTCAATTTAATCTGGAAATTATGTTTAATGTAGTTATGGACAAGCATTTGAAACATGACATAATGATTGGTCGTGAAATTTTAGCTCTTGGCTTCGGCATAACGATGGACGCTGATAAATTTAATATTTTTAAAACTAAACAGATTAATGCGATTTCCAATGAAACCATTACAAATTACGATAAGCTATTTGACGATAATTTTGATTTAAATGATAATGATAAGTGTAAACTTAAGAACATTTTTGATCTATATTCTGAAAATTTCATTGTTGGAATGCCGAGTAGACGTGTCACGACTGGAGAATTAGAAATTCGTTTATTAGACGCCAACAAGACTGTGCAGAGGCGTCCATATCGTCTTGGTGTAGATGAAAAAGAATTAGTAAGAGATAAAATCAAGGAAATGTTGGCGGCAAATGTAATACGTCCAAGTAATTCTCCATTCGCTAGTCCGATTTTATTAATTAAGAAGAAAGATGGTAGTGATCGCTTATGCGTTGATTATCGAGAGCTCAATTCAAATACAGTGGCTGACAAATACCCTTTGCCGTTGATATCAGATCAAGTTAACAGATTGCGTGGGGGTAAATACTTTTCTTGCTTAGACATGGCCAGTGGGTTTTATCAGATTCCCATAGATGCAGGATCCATAGAGCGAACCGCCTTTGTAACTCCCGAGGGCCAGTACGAGTTTCTATCTATGCCATTTGGGCTGAAAAATGCCTCTTCGATTTTTCAGCGAGCTATAGCGCGAGCACTGGGTGACTTGGCGTACTCCTATGCAATTGTTTACATTGATGATGTAGTGATAGTCGCGAGGTCAAAAGAGGAAGCATTTGACAGATTGGCAATAGTGCTAAAGGCTTTATCGGAAGCAGGATTTTCCTTTAATATAAAAAAATGCTCATTTCTCAAAACTGAAATAGAATATCTAGGATACTTGGTCAAAGACGGTAGTATTGAACCAAATCCGCGAAAAATACAAGCTCTGGTTGGACTATCTGAACCAAAGACTATTACACAATTGAGACAATTTATAGGTTTAGCATCTTACTTCCGTAAGTTTGTTCCACAGTTTTCTGAACAGATGAAACCTTTATATCAGTTAACCTCTAAAATTAATAGTTTCGTTTGGAAAGTTGAGCATGAAGAGATACGCCAGAAAATTATCTCAGTACTGACTCATGATCCTGTTTTGATTATCTTTGATCCCCAATATCCCATCGAGCTGCATACGGATGCAAGTGCAGATGGCTATGGTGCCATACTCATGCACAAAATAGACGGCAAGTCTAGAGTCGTTGAATACTATAGCAAGTGTATATCGTCCCCAGAATCTAGGTATCATTCATACGAACTAGAGACCCTGGCAGTGTACAACGCTGTAAAACATTTCCGACATTACCTACACGGTCGAAAGTTTGTAATCTTTACGGATTGTAATTCGTTGAAAGCAAGTCGTACTAAAGTAGAACTAATGCCTAGAGTACACCGCTGGTGGGCATATTTACAGTCCTTTGATTTCACTGTAGAGTACCGCAAGGGAAGTCGCATGGCGCACGTGGACTTTTTATCTCGAAATCCGATTGTCATTGAGCGTGATACCATAATTAAGGCAACCGAAGTCCGCATCGATCTGACTGAGGTGACGGACAACTGGCTTGTAGCTGAGCAGCGGCGCGATTCGTGCTTAAGCGAAATCATAGCCCAGCTGAATAGTGGGGAGTCGCAGGAGAATTTGGCGAAAACATATGAGTTAAGAGCAGGAGTTCTATATCGGAATATTCAGAGAAATAGTAAAACGCGCTGTCTACCTGTAATCCCGAGAGCCTTCAGGTGGTCAGTGGTTAATCATGTGCATGAGGCGATAATGCATTTGGGGTGGCAGAAAACGTTAGATAAGGTTTATGAGCAGTATTGGTTTGAACACATGTCCAAGTATGTACGAAAATTCGTAGAGAACTGCATAACATGCAAACTGTCAAAGCCTCCTTCAGGAAAGATTCAAATGGAATTGCATCCAATTCCAAAAGTCGAAATACCATGGCATACTGTGCATATTGATATAAGTGGAAAGCTGAGTGGTAAAAATGATACCAAAGAATATGTCATAGTGCAAATTGATGCGTTCACTAAATTTGTTCACCTATATCATACTTTGAATTTGGATGCAGAAAACTGTATTAAGGCTGTGAAATCGACCATATCGCTTTTTGGGGTACCCAATCGTATCATTGCAGATCAAGGCAGAAGTTTCGCTTGTGGACGATTTCGAGAGTTCTGTTCAATGCATAAGATAGAATTACATTTGATAGCGACAGGTGCAAGTAGGGCCAATGGCCAGGTTGAACGAGTCATGAGCACAATGAAAAGTATGTTGACAGCTGTAGAGACAGGTGAACGTTCCTGGCAGGATGCACTATGTGAAGTTCAGTTAGCCATGAATTGTACGACAAATAGGGTAACGAAATTTAGCCCGTTAGAACTATTGATTGGAAGAGAGGCTAGGCCAATGGGCTTGTTGCCTATAAATGATGAAGCTAAAATGGATTGTAAGCAGGCAAGAGCTCAAGCCAAAGTAAATATGGAAAATAATGCGAAATATGAAAAAGGGCGAGTTGATAGGAATAAGGCCAAGGTAGTAAAACACAAGGTTGGGGATCATGTCTTGCTTAGAAGTGAAGAACGTCATCAGACAAAATTGGATCCTAAATTCAAAGGACCTTTTGTGGTTGCGGAGTTGCTGGAAGGTGATCGATACCTGTTGAAATCATTGACCAGTAAGCGAACGTATAAGTATTCGCACGAGAGTTTGCGAAGTTTGCCGGATGAGCAGATTTCCGACGAGAATGTTGAGAAAAACGACAGTGGTGAAAAAGACTCTGGTCGTAAGACCCGTTCTCGCACCTAAGAGAGGTGGAGAAAGCATCAAACGCAGAGGCTAGATTTAGTCAACAATAGTCATGCCAGGTATGGGTGATGTTGTGTGATGGACATTGGATCTGAGTAGATCGTGGCACAAGAGGTGCAAAGCGTCGCAAGGATGCGGCAAGAGCCTGTAACTGTGTTTTGATTACGAGAATAGCCAAATGGGCGGGTTTGCGCAGAAGAGTACGAGCTACTAAGAAAGATGATCCAGGTCAAGTCGAAGGCACAAGTGTAGAAGTGTTCTGACATGGCGTGTGGCGCGGCTGACATGGTGTTGCGAGATTGATGTGGCTCACTGTGAGAGATAAAGTAAGAAGCCTGCGAAACCGACATTTGAAGACACAATATATGAAGTTGTGTGCTGTTTGATTTATATTTTTGAATGATCTTGAGAGATGAAAAGAGAAGTAAAGTAAGAATGATACCAACCTAGTGTTACAGTATGCACACGAGGACGTGTGATAGTCAGGAAGGCCGTGTCGGAGATTTATAATGAAGATGTATGAAAACTGATGAAAATGTAAACAGAAATGTATAGAGTTAAGAAACTATGTCAATAAAGGAGAACAGAAACTACGCAGTAATTAATCCGTTGTTCCTTCTATTCACATTGTTGCTGAGAGCGAGGTTTGAGAACGAGAGAGAGAGTCGTCTCAGCCGAGTGTGGCGCGGTTGTGTGTACGATGCCTCTGAGAGAGAGGAGGATCAAAAGGGAATTGCTAAAGAGAGCAATTGGATGATGCAATGCGGTGTTATGTATTGCGTAAGCGGAAAGAAGAAAACGAGAAGAGGAGTTTTCAGTTTGGTCACAGAATTGAAGGAGAGAACACATAGCCGCGACTCACTGCGCTCAAGTGCTACAATGCAGGAGGAAGAGCACCCATATTTCCTGCCCCCGACATATGTATGTGCACTAATAAATTAAATGCATGCAAATCAAACTCTACTATATCATACGTGCCAAGAATTGAAAGCGAGGTGCAATTTTTCCAGCACAAGACAATTTATATATGTATTTATGTATGTCTTCGGCTCTAGCTTTCAATTTTTTGCACAAATACCTCAGGCTCTGCGTTCGGATCCTTAAGTCCAGCTGCCACTTTCCTCTTGCAGTCCGTGCAATCACAAGGGGCCATTCGTCTCCTGGGTTGCAGCAACGGTGTCTGATGGTGAAGCGGCACGTAACCAGCAGGGTAGCAGCAACGGTGAACGAGCAGGGTAACAGCAATGATCAGCAACAAGCGGGTGAGGGTATTGCGCGGCCGACACGATGGTTTTGGCAAGTCTTTTGTTATTGGATACACAACACGACGCGGGCAACGATACAATACACTTTTTATTCTATAATATAGAATTAATTAGTTATATTATTTATAACTGTCTGTATGTATGTATTTTTATACCCGTACTCAAAAAAGAGTTAAGGGGTATATTAGATTTGTGGTAAAAGTGGATGTGTGCAACGCAGAGAAGGAAACGTTTCCGACCCCATAAAGTATATATATTCTTGATCAGCATCAATAGCCGAGTCGATATAGCCATGTCCGTCTGTCCGTCCGTCTGTCCGTCCGTCCGTCTTGTTGAGCGCCTGGATCTCAGAGACTATAAGAGTAAGGGCAACCAAATTTGGTTTCAACACTCATGTGAAATCACACTGCTACAAGTGTATTTCAAAATTTCGCCCCGCCCCCTTCCGCCCCCACAAAGGACGAAAATCTGTGGCAGGCACAATTTTAAAGATACGATAAAACTGAAAACGCAGTATCATAGAGAATGCCCATATCTACCAGATTGCCGAATATGAATCAGATCGGATCATAATTATAGCCAGAATGAAGAAATTAATTTTCTGTTGGTTCCCCCGCCTCTTTCAGCCAGAGACACGCTACTATATCTCTTTCTCGCTCGCACACTCTGCCGCGTTCAGTGCGCGAGCAACCCCTAGCGGAGGAGATGTAGAATCTAAATGGTACATCTATAATCGACATGTTAGATGTAAAATATACATTGTAGATGTAGATGTAGATAACAGATGTAGCAAAAAAATGTAAAATGTAAAATTTTTATTTTTTTCTAAAATTCTTAAAAATTATGCTCAAAAATGTATATACTGACTGAGTACGGGTATAAGTAGAGTCGCGTCCCCAGAAGCGACTCACACGTTCCTTCTCGTTGTTACACTATTTGTGCTATCACTGTGTCACTGTCACTATTATTTGTGGCCTTTTAATTTGTTCTTTATCGTCCACACGGGGGCGCCATGAAAAATTAGAATAGTTTTTCTAATAACGAAAACCGAAAGACTGTGGGTGGCGTAAAGTTTATTAAAAGAGCGGGGACGAAATATTTTGTGTGCGTTCGATGGATTTCCAATTTTACGATTGTATTCTCAAAAAAACTTCATACATTTCGTTCTAAGCCTAGCTAACCTACGGTGGCAAAGCGGGGCGAATTCGCCTTGAGCGAAAGAGCGAGCTTTTATTGCGCTCCCGCCTTGCCCTAACCTACTTACACTAGACTTCAAACAATTCAAAATAATCTCAACATTAAACATTGACTACGACGATGACATGAAGAAACAGATATGCTGATAGGTCAAATTAGACAAGGTCCTACTATCCAACTCTGCAGAAAACGCTTCTCATTTGGATTGTGTCTGGACGATACAGTCCAAAGGTGACTGTCACCCAGGAAGCGAGGAACTGTCTGAGTTGTCGAGAAGAGTCAGTGGTGTCTATCGACAACACACTACAAAAGTTTTGGTCACTAGAAGAATTGCCATCTTCTAAAAAGCCTTTAACTCCTGAACACAAGTTATGTGAGGAGCATTATAGAAAGACTACTCAAGTCTTGCCTTCAGGTCGGTTTGAACTACGGCTGCCTTTTAAATCCGATCCAAATTGCTTAGGCAATTCCTTCGAGATTGCTAAACGGCGGTTTTTGTCGCTCGAAAGAAGATTGTCCCGTGACCCTTAGTTGAAGAAAATGTACTTGGAATTCATGGAAGAGTACCTCTCCTTAGGTCATATGTCGCCGACTGACAATACTGTTCCTTCTGCTCCACAGTACGTAATTCCACATCAATTTGTCCTTCGGCCCAAAGTACGTCCACGAAGCTTCGCGTCGTGTTCGATGCGTCGTCGTCTAAGACGTCCTCTCAGGTGGCCTTGAATGACATTCTGATGGTCGGATCGACTATTCAAGAGGAGTTATACTCAACGCTGCTCCGCTTCCGTCTGCACAGGTGCGTCCTGACTGCCGATGTAAAAAAGATGTATCGCCAAGTGATAGTGAATGAAGCGGACAGGCAGTTTCAGTTGATCGTGTGGAGAAGAGACCCATCTGAGTCCTTGAGAATATACCAGCTCAACACTGTAACATATGGGACTGGACCTGCCCCATTTTTGGCTATTCGGTGTTTGAAAATAATGAGTGAGTCTGCAAAGCTCTCATTGCCAAAGGCTGCTAAAGTTATCGAGTCCGACTTTTATGTCGATGATATGTTGACTGGTGCTGGTTGCGTGAAGGAGTTAAAGACAATTATGTCTGACGTAGCTCAGGTTCTTCAAACCGCAGGGTTTGAGCTAACCAAGTGGATATCGAACTCACCTGAGGACACAGCATCCGAGAGCACAGTTAAACCGATAAGGATCTCGGACTCCGAGTCAACCAAGGCGTTAGGAATATCGTGGCTAACGCATGAAGACGTCTTTCGGTTTCAAATTGACAGTTCAGTCATGGGTCTCCGACCGACAAAACGGAACATATTATCGGTGACATCAATGCTGTTTGACCCCCTTGGTTTGTTAAGCCCCTTGGTAATCAAGGGAAAGATCCTACTGCAGGAGCTGTGGCTTAACAAACTAGATTGGGATGAGTCAATTCTAATGAAACTGGAAACATCTTGGAACTTTCTAAAAGAATCCTTGGGTCAGCTGGAGAAGATTGCCATACCTCGCTTTGTGCATACTGGTCCCATATCACCGATTCAAGTACATACCTTCTCCGACGCCTCCATGAGAGCTTATGGAGCACGCGTCTATATCCGTAGTAAGACTGCAGAAGGTTTCAAGGTCTCGTTGTTGACTGCAAAGTAGAAAGTAGCGCCGCTCAAGACGAAAACGCTTCCATGGCTTGAGTTATGTGCCGCTCACCTTCTCGCAGATCTCTGTCACCAACTCAAATCGCTACTCGAGGTGCCGATTGAACGAATGATATGTTGGTCGGATTCGGAAGTGACCCTTCATTGGATCCGATCCCACCCTTCGTCGCTACAAATATTTGTTGCGAACCGAGTAACTGAGATTCAGGAGTGGTCAGATGACGCTACGTGGCGGCATGTTCCAGCTAAACAGAACCCAGCAGACATAGTTTCGAGAGGTTGTGACATTCAGGAGATTTCGCAATCGATCTGGTTTAGTGGACCAGCGTTTTTGAAGGAAGAAGAAGAGAGCTGGCCCAGAAACCCCCATTTCGAGCTTTCTGAGGAAGAGCTGAAGCTGGAAACCAGGAAGACAGCGGTCGGACTGACCGTGGCCGCTAAATCAAATGATTTAGTGGAGATAATCGAGGGATACTCGTCACACCTCAAGCTGCTAAGAGTGTTCGTTTGCGTGTTCCGCTTCATCCGAAAATGAAAAGACAAAAATCTTAAATTTGAAGTCACTTCGTCACCAGTAGAGTACGATGAGGCTTTTCTCAGAATTGTCAAATTGATCAGGAAAATATCGAAAAGGCTCGTAAAGGCACCAGGCTAGGCCCCGGTTTTCAGCGATTGAATCCCTTTATCAATGAATAAATGGGGACTTGATGCTCTTTTTCGTTGTTGCGAGGTGGGGGGCGACTAGTTAATGCTCCTATGTCATACCATGCCAAGTTTCCGGTGGTTGACAAAACTCTCGCAGTTTGTGCAGACCTATGTTCGCTATCTGCATCAAACGAATTTTCATGCCGGCCCACGAGCTCTTGTGAGCATCCTTCAGCAGCGTGTTTGGATAGTAAACGCTCAGGAGGTCTGCAGGGCAATGGTCAGGTCGTGCATTCGCTGCTTTAAATGCAAGCCTCGACTCCAGACCCAAATGATGGGAAATCTACCCGCAGACCGGCTCCGTGCTCTCCGCCCTTTCGCAGTATTTGGCGTTAATTTTTGTGGCCCGGTCTATACGACACTAAAAATTCGTGGAAGGCCCCTGTCGTTACACCATAATAATAATAAATAATAATAATAAGTCAATGAAGTTATGTATGAAATTTAATGTAGTTCGTAAGGTTACGGCATGAAGTCCCGCCACTGTAAGTCCAAGCAACATGTAACTACACGCCCGCAGCATAGCCGACAAGCGATGCGTGGGAATAAAGCACTCGTAAATTGAACTTCGTTTCGCACGGTTTATATTTTGATCGCCCTTTATCGCCGCCCACAGCTCTGGTCTGTAATACTAATTCCCGCGTCTCAAGCCTAAGTAAAGGCATTAAACAAAATAGTTTCGAATTTCTACATGGCGCCCGAACAGGGACCTTGGGATTAGTTTCGTTTTAAATTAATCGTTGTTCGACCAGAACGCTGTTCGCGAGTTAAAGCCGCGAAAAAACCGCCGAGCCAAATCGACAATCCAGAAGGAAGATCACGGAATCCACGGAAGACCACATTGGAGACCGCCATCCACACCTACAACCGAAGCAGAACATGGACATTGAGTTGCCAACGCCCAGGGAAGTGGATTCATCCGACGACCAGGTAACAATGCCAAAGCAATAGCGGCTAAAATAATAGCGTTTAATACCTATTGGCTTGGCATTGAACAGTATTGTACATATGTACATTCACCTACCGTTTAACTATTCGTGATAGCTGGGTAGTTCGGGAAGAGTATTAGAAGGTGCCAGCGACATAGTTTACCGCTCATTTCGCATTTGGTAGCATTATTTCGCATTTCGTTTCGTTCGCTGAGAAAACATTGACCCTTGCAGCGGTAAAC
This sequence comes from Drosophila tristis, assembly GCA_018150885.1. Classification (NCBI taxonomy): domain Eukaryota; kingdom Metazoa; phylum Arthropoda; class Insecta; order Diptera; family Drosophilidae; genus Drosophila; species Drosophila tristis. The sequence goes on along the minus strand of JAECWT010000202.1, from coordinate 248,239 downwards.
TAATTTTCGCGCTCTTTAATGTACAGCATACGGTTCTCTTAAGTTTACGTTCGTGCAGTACCCTCGTCGTAACTTTGCTCCCGCAGCTTCGTGGTTATCCAACTCTCTAACTGGTGTCGCCCAGCTTGTCGTTTGTGACGAGAGCTGATCATCCGCTCTTATATTGTGCCAATCAATTGAAACATCATTTTCTAGCTGGTGTCGCCGAGCTTGTCGTATGCGCCAGAGAGCTGATCATCCGCTCTTATATTGCGCCACTCAATTAAACATCGTTCGCCACTTAGTTTTCGGGTCGAACGCTGTTCTAATTTGGGAGTCGAGTGCGTTGCGCGCATTAGAATTGCGTTTGCTTATTGGTTCGAACTTGGTTCGAGCTCAGTGTGTCGAGCCAAACTTGGTGTTGGTTGCGTACGCTTAGCTTAGCGTTGCGCGCATTGGAACTCCAGACGTCCGTTTCGTAGGGGATCGAACGTGGGTCGAGTTTGGTTCGCCGTGACAGAGCTCGGTTGCGTTTGTTGCGTTTTTGTCTGTTCTAACTGTTGCAGTCGTTGTCGCATCGAACCTAATACGTTTATACGTGGGTACTTGAATACTTTTGCCGTACTGTCAAACATTGTTCTTATTGAACACAGTGCATTTCCTCAGGTTATCGTCGCCTTCGCTTAGCAAGTTTGAAGTTTAGAAGTCAGGAACAGCCAACGTTGGTAATTTAATCAACATGTCTAAAGATCATGATGAAGAGAAGGCAACTGGGAGCGGAATGTGTGGAAGCACGAAGCTCACAAAATTGTATGTGAGGTTGGAGAAAATAAGCGAAGATATAAATCGAATGAGGATAGCATTTGAGGAGGGTTCAATTTCGCTGGATCCATTACAAATCCAATGTCGTTTGGAAATATTGAACTCCTATATTGAAAAAGCAATGGCCCTGCAGTCCGAGATCGATGTACTAGACCCAGATAATTCAGATAGGGCGGCGTTGGAAGAAACGTGTGTGATCACAAAGGCTCTGTACATGTCGGCAGCGACCAACAGATCCCCTCAACCATACATGAATTCAGCACCCACACACCACCACTCCAATTTGCCAAAATTGAAGTTGCCGAAGTTCAGCGGCAAGCATGCAGATTACAAACAGTTTATTAGTCTGTTTGAAAGTTTGGTAGATTCCGACCCGTCGTTGTCCAATATAGAGAAGTTCAACCATCTCATATCGTGCTTGTCCGATGAAGCCTTGGGAACCGTTAAGGCGTTCCAAATGTCAGATGCCAACTATCCAAAGGCGTTAGAAAGTTTGAAGAGGGTGTACGACAACAAGTGCTTAATATTCTTTGAGACACTTGCCCAGTTGTTTGACATTCCTGCCGTAACCAAGCCGTCAGCGTCTGCATTGCGATCAACTATAGATACAGTGTCAGCCATTCTGGAGTCGCTTTTATCGTTAGGAGACGAGCGAGAGGTTGCTAACGCCATGATAATACATCTGGTGTTATCCAAGGTGGACCCATACACAAAAACAAAGTATGAGGAGCAGCTGAACTACGATGAGCTCCCTTGCTGGTCGGATTGTGCAAAAATGTTGAACCGCCGGTACCAACACCTTTCAGCAGAGGAGTCATCCAAAGCGAGAGGCAAACCAAAGTTTGACATGCCATCGACCAGCAAGAAAACCAGCAGATCGTCATTTTCTTGCGCGAGGGCCGAAAAGTCGATCGACCCCAAGTGTGTATATTGCGGCGCCAACCACTCGATCGGAAACTGCCAGGGATTTGGGGCAATACCCGTCTTGGAGCGTTTCGAGTTCGCAAAAGGCAAGCAATTATGCATTAATTGCCTCCAATCTGGACATAGGGTATCTCAGTGCACATCCTCTAAGTACAGAGTTTGTTCACAGAGGCATCACACCCTCTTGCATAGATACGCAGCTCAGAGCGCAGATTCAGAAAGTCAGGCAATAAGAGTACAAGCATCGTCCCATCCTGCGCAGGTGAAGCAGGCATCCAGTGAGCCCGAGCATGTCATCCTTGCCACAGCAGTGGTAAGAGTTCGGGACAGATTTGGCCAAGTTCACTTAGCAAGAGTGTTGTTGGATTCGGGTTCACAGGTCAATTTCATGACAGAAAGTCTAGCGCAATCGCTAAGGTTGGCAAGGGTCAACCGTTGCCTGACAGTGACATCTGTAGGCAAGTCAAGCTCGGTGTCGAGGAGTGAAGTCTCGACGACAATATACTCCAGGTTAAATAACCATAGTTTCGTAGCAGATTTCTGGGTTCTTAGCAGCATTACCAATCAGCAGCCTGACAGAAGTCTGCCCATTAAGCAGTGGAAAATTCCTGCGAATGTGGAGTTGGCAGATCCAGCATTCCATCGACCTCAAAGGGTAGATATGCTGATTGGAGCAGACTCGTTCTTCGATCTGTTGTGCACAGGCCAAATAAAACTGGGTGAAGGGGAACCATTGTTGCAAAAGACCCTTTTAGGTTGGGTAGCTTCAGGTCGGTGTAGCAAGCTTCTGACTGGAGAAGCCGCTTGCTGCGTCGCAACCTACTCACCGGAAGAAGACACTCTGTCTCAAATGGTCGAAAGACTGTGGGAGATAGATGCAACGCCAGAAGAAAAACATGCTCAAACAAATTCGGCAGAGCAGCTTGCATGCGAAGAGTTTTTCAAAATCAATGTCTGCAATTTACCGACCGGAAGGTTTCAAATACCGTTGCCTTTTAAGACAGACCCAGTATCGTTGGGGTCGTCCTTCGAGGTCGCAAAACGTCGTTTCTTATCGTTAGAGCGACGAACGTTAAGAGAGAGTGAGCTGAGAGACATGTATCTCAGTTTCATGAAAGAATATATCGAGCTCGGCCATATGTCTCCGACAGACAACGCGATTCCGCCAGGACCACATTATTTTATACCACACCAGTGCGTCCTGAGGCCTGATAGCAGTTCCACCAAGCTTCGAGTCGTTTTTGACGCGTCGAGCAAGACCACAACTGGGTGGTCATTAAACGATTTACTTATGGTGGGACCTACTATTCAGAGGGAATTATTTTTATCACTCGTTCGATTTCGGGTGAATCGGTATGCTTTAACGGCAGACGTTTCGAAAATGTATAGGCAAGTGGATGTGGCCGTAAAAGACCGGAATTTCCAACTCATCGTGTGGCGAGAACATCCCACCGATCAATTGCAAATTTTTCGGTTGAACACAGTTACCTATGGTACTTCCGCAGCACCTTTCCTTGCCATTCGTTGTTTGCACGAGCTCGGTGTACGCCACAGAGACACCCTCAAGAAGGGTTCTGAGGTGATCTGCAGTGATTTTTATGTAGACGACATGCTGACAGGAGCCGATGACGTAGACACGCTGAAGTCGATTTGCGATCAGGTGTCTGAGATTCTTGCCTCCGGAGGGTTTCAGCTTTCGAAATGGTTTTCGAACCATCCAGAACTAATGGATGGAAACAATGAGGAGAAATCCCTATCATTCAATGATGCCGATTCGACCAAAACATTGGGGATGAGGTGGAGTCCAAGAACAGATACGTTCCGGTATCACTTGGAAGATAGCTTCACAAACTTGAATCCGACTAAGCGCACCATTCTGTCAATTAGTGCTCGACTGTTTGATCCGCTTGGGCTACTTAGTCCAATCAGCATAACAGCGAAAATTTTCCTCCAGAAGCTGTGGCAGCTTCAGCTGGATTGGGATGAAGCCATCCCAATGTCACTGCATACAAGCTGGGAGAGGCTAAAGCTAAACTTGTGTGGTCTTGACAAAATAGCCGTGCCTCGGTACGTTATAGCTAGTGGGTGCTCGTCGATTCAAGTGCATGGCGGACGCGTCTAGTCAAGCGTATGGGTGCTGCATTTATGTGCGAGCGCTTTTCGAAGGTCAAACGTACGTTCGATTGATCGCTGGGAAAGCAAGAGTAGCTCCCCTAAAAACAAAGACCATCCCGAGGCTCGAATTGTGCGCCGCAGCGTTATTGGCGCAATTTTGGGCCTACGTAAAGCAAGTTTTGGAAAAGTGTCGAATCGAGAGCGTATTCTTCTGGACGGATTCAGAAATAACGCTACATTGGATTAAAACCCAACCGTCGTCACTTGCAGTATTTGTCTCAAATAGAGTAGCCATGATTCAGGAGCTATGTCAGGGCATTACGTGGCGTCATGTCCCATCGCTGTCGAATCCAGCGGACTTGGCGTCTCGCGGATGCGAAGTGCCTGAGCTCCTGGAGTCCATATGGCTAGAAGGTCCGAAATTTGTATGTGAGCCTGAGCATTGTTGGCCAGAGAACCCGCATTTTAACATCCCAGATGATGTGAAGAACTCCGAGGCGAAACGGTCCGCCCAGGTTCTAATTGGCGTTGCGAACTCGTTTTCAAATGAAATATTTTCTCGTTTTTCGTCGTACCCCAAATTAGTTCGAGTTTTTGCGTATGTATACCGATTTGCTAATATCGGCAAGAACAAGGAACGTTACAGGAGCTAACTGCAAAGGAGTTGCAGCAATCGTCTCTAAAATTGATGGAGCTGGTTCAGCGAAGCGTCTTCTCTGAAGAGTTTAAGAAGCTGAAGAAAGGGCATACGCTGCAACCGAGCCTGCAGATGATGGCCCCTTTTATCCAAAAAAGATCAGAGGAGGGGCGATCGTTTACACTTATCAGGGTCGGAGGAAGGCTGTTGCATGCTCCAGTGCCAATAGAGGCTAAGTTTCCGGTTCTACTTCCCGCCAAGAGTCAATTCGTCGAACTCTATTTAAGGAACCTGCATTTTAAAAATTGTCACGCCAATGCAAAGACATTAGTAAGTTTGCTGAGACAAGAGATTTGGCTAGTAAATGCACGTCGAGAATGCACTCGCATAGTGAGGAGATGCATCCACTGTTTTCGTTACAAACCTAAATTGATGGGTCAGATTATGGGGAATCTTCCAGCAGACAGGTTTAGGGAAGGTCGTCCATTCCTGATTTGCGGGGTAGACTTTTGTGGTCCCATCAACGTCTCGCTTCGGATTCGAGGTCGTCAGCCGCTCAAAATGTACATCGCGGTATTTGTGTGTTTCGCTTCGAAGGCCGTCCATTTAGAGCTTGTCCCAGACCTGTCGACTAATTGTTTTCTTTTATCTCTAAAAAGCTTCATCGCAAGACGTGGCGTTCCGCTGAGGATGTATTCCGACAACGGGACAAATTTCGTCGGAGCCCGGAACGAGCTGCAGAGGCTTCAGGAAGCGTTCGAGGAGCAGCAGTCCAGCCTGATGAAGTTCGCGGCGGAGCAAGGGATGGAGTGGAAGTTCATCCCCCCGCGAGCACCGCACTTCGGCGGTTTATGGGAGGCGGCCGTCAAGTCGGCAAAGCTCCTGATCGTGCGGCAGGTCGCGGACGCCGCGCTCACCGAGAGCGAGGTGAGGACCGTGTTGGCCGAGGCCGAGGCCATCATGAACTCCAGGCCGCTCACTCCAGCCAGCACGGATCCAAACGACGGAGAGGTGCTTACGCCAGGCCACTTTTTGATCGGCCAGCCCCTTCGTTCGCTGCCGCAAGGGTGCGAGCCAGACGGACGGAGCAGCGGTACCACCTTTACCAAGAGGTGGCAACTACTCTCCGAGCTCAAACGACGGTTCTGGCAGGCTTGGTCGAAGGACTACGTCCACAACCTGCAGGGACGCAGCAAATGGCAAACCCCAGAGGCCAACATCGAGGTCGGCGCCATGGTGGTGGTCCACAACGACCATACGCCGCCGCAGCAGTGGATCACCGGCAGGGTCACCAGCGTCGTCGTGGGAGCAGACGGCAAGGTCAGGGTAGCCGAGGTGCGAACAGGAGGGGCGTGATTAGACGCCCAATCCATAAGCTGGCACTTTTGCCGATAAGTTGAAGCCCGACGTGCGGTCGTTCAAGGCGGCCGGAATGTCGTTACACCATAATAATAATAAATAATAATAATAAGTCAATGAAGTTATGTATGAAATTTAATGTAGTTCGTAAGGTTACGGCATGAAGTCCCGCCACTGTAAATCCAAGCAACATGTAACTACACGCCCGCAGCATAGCCGACAAGCGATGCGTGGGAATAAAGCACTCGTAAATTGAACTTCGTTTCGCACGGTTTATATTTTGATCGCCCTTTATCGCCGCCCACAGCTCTGGTCTGTAATACTAATTCCCGCGTCTCAAGCCTAAGTAAAGGCATTAAACAAAATAGTTTCGAATTTCTACAGCCCCCTTACAAGTCCTACATAGCGTTATTTGTCTGTTTTGCGTCTAAGGCGGTTCATCCGGAAACTGTATCCGATCTAACGACTAACTCCTTCTTATTGGCTTTTCAAATGTTCGTTGGTCGTTGAGGATGTCCGCTCCGCGTGTTCTGCGACATCGCGACAAATTTCGTCGGAGCAACTCGCCACTTCGACGAGCTGAGGAGGACGATAGAGACAGAAGCGGACGAAATACGCGAGTTCGCAGCAAGAAGCGGCTGCGAGTTCGTCTTCCTGCCACCTCGAGCTCTGCACAGGGGCGGACTGTTGGAGGCAGGATTGAAGTCGGCCAAAAACCTCCTTCTGACGTCGGGCGGAAGCGCGCTCTTCACCGCCGAGAAGCTGGAGAGCGTAATGGTGGGCAGCGAGGCGGTGCTCAACTCGCGCCCTCGCGACCCAAGCGACGGAGACGCCCTGACTCCCGGGCACCTGTTGAAGGGCGGGCCGCTCATCGCACCCCCAGCACCCCGGACCAGGAGGGTCTGAGTTGCTTGAGGCGATGGCGTCTTGTCTCGTCAGCCAGGCAAATGTTCTGGCAGCGATGGTCCCGGGAGTATGTGCTGGGCTTGCAAATACGATGCAAATGCAAAGAGCAGCCCAACGTCGAGGATGGCGACCTCGTCATCGTCGCAGAGGACAACCTTCAGCCCCAACAGTGGCTCCTCGAAAGGGTCGTCGCAACACACGCCGGGCAGGACGGAAAGGTCAGGGTGGTCGACCTCAGGACGAGCAGCGGAGCGGTCTACAGGAGGCGAATACATAAGTTGGCGCTTCTGCCGATGGGTTGAAGTCCCACTGGCCTTCAACGGGGCCGGTGTCGCGTCACGACGGTAATTATTATATTTTGTTAAAATTTTAGGCCGAAGCGGGAGCGCAATAAAGCTCTCTCTCGCCCTTGGAGAATTCGCCCCGCTTCGCCGCCTTAGATAAGTTAGGCTTAAGAATATGTTATAACGAAAATGAAAAGAAGTCGAGAATTAGTATTGAAATCGAGCGAACGTCCCTTTTTTTGAGTCTTCCTTCTTTTCGTCGAAATATACAGAATTTGCAGCCACCAAACTTGATTTTTGTTGAAGTTTATTTAGAAAAACTAGTCTAAAATTTCATTGACTATTTCTGTTGCTCCAAACGATGTCCTTTGGAAACATGAATTGAATTTGCAAATGGACTTTAGGAATATGTTTGAATCTAGAACCGTGCCGATGAGCAAGCTGTTCAATGGTTCCGGTGGTGTCTCAAATTACGGTAGTTGCACTTTTCCCTATGCGCAGACAATAACATTTGTCTCGTGTTTATATTTGGTCGCGTGGCAATGAGGACATTCTTTGTCCATAGCACCAATCAACACTTTCTGATGTGCAGAATTTTCAATATCTGGCTCGTAAGCGAATGCAAGACGAAGGAACGAAGAGAATGTAAATGCTCAATGTACTTGTTGGCGTTGTCGGACATTTTTTTTTTATATTGTCTGTTTGGTTACGCAGCCAAATAATCAGTAGATCATTGTCTGTGCTGCAGCAGTAGAGTAAATATCTATTATTGTTCAGCATTTTTACTGCCCACTGCTGAACTTTGTCATCTACATACATATGTACATATTCATGCTCTCGCACGACAGCAGCCTATGCAGTCGTTCTCTCGCGTCTTCAACTCACACATTTCTTTCTATCGCCTTTCGCTATCACTCTCTTGATCCGTCGCTCTCTCGCTCGCTCTCTTGATCTTGCAATCGCAGTACATCGTCTTGGAATCGAGCTATTCAATCCGACACCGTCTTGAACCGACCCCCGCGTCTTCAATCTGACCCCGTCTTGAATCCAGCTAACTATCCTTTCGACTCTGTATCGCTTATTTACTTTACCACAATAAACTGTGAATATATATATTGAACAATCATCGACTTTTTAATAATATCGCAATACAACGCTACTGAAGAAGCTCAGTAGCTCAACATGTTAATGTTCATTTCGCACCTCTTGTGATTGAGATTCAGGCAAGTGCGATATGCACTTGTTGAAACACACAAAATTGACCAAATTTACAAAAACATTAAGAAACACAAAGAAAGATATTATTTTTTTTTGTGGATTTCAACGCCTGTTGGCGTTAGTAGTTGGTCTGTTGTAGCAGCGACCAGAAACGATGTATCGATATGTGCGAGACACTATCGATTTTACTGCCACTTTCTAGTATTCATAGAGATGAGTAATTGGCAGCGTGATCGAATTTGTATTTTTATTTTTCTCAAAGAGAGTAATTGGCCAAAAGAAGACTTCCAAGCCAAGAAACTAAGTTGATATGTTATATACACAATTACATTCGATGTGTTTTAACGACGCGAGATTAAAAGTCTAATTTAGCTTCTCTTACAAATTTCGCGAGTTCCCTCATATGTAGAAGGATATTTGCTTTAAACAAATCGTGCGTAGAGTTGTAATACTTAAATATTTTAATATTTACGCCTTAGGGGCATGAGCCTTGTGCAGTTGAAAATCAGGTGATTTGCAGATTCCGTTACGTTACATGTTAGACATAGGTCACAACTAACTATTTTGCATTTTTTCAAAAAAAACATTGTCATACGTATGATTTATCATGAGTCGATTCAGGAGTCTCATATCCTGAGCGTTCCATCTAACCTTCTTGTGCCAGGGTTCCCTTGGAACATTTGGAAATAAATCAAAGAAAAAACCACCAGACAATGAGGAAGCCTCCTTGTAGTAGTCATTCCATAAGGCGAAAACTCTTTTCTTGACCTCTCGACATGCTTCACCTAACGTATAGTTCAGCCTAACAAACACCCCATTTGAGATGGCAGATTTTGCAGCTTCATCCGCTTGTTCGATTATTGGGATACCCATATGACCTGGCATCCAGTAGATTTCTACAGAGATTAAATCTGGCCATACCAGTAAGTTGTGAATATTTGCCACTGGATAGGCGTCTGATTCTGCATTTTTTTAACATATATATAGCTGCTAAACTATCCGTAAATATAGCTACTTTAGTTAGTCTTAATTTCTTGGCAATGAGACAGGTCATGTTAATTGTAAATAATTCCGCCATAGCAGACGAAATTTGTATCTCTGATTTAAATCTATAAGTCTTTTTTCCGTTTACATCAATAATACCCATACCCACTTTACTATCACATATTGAGGCATCACTTGCAAAGATATGGTACTTTGTTTCCTTGAGATTGTGGAGAATTTCATAATACATAACAAGAATTTGTTCTTTAGGTACATTTAGTTTGTTTATATTAAAGGGGTTATTATGTAGATGCAGTCTTTTATTTGCAGTGAAAGTCACTGCTGGTTTGGTCATTTCAAAAATATCCCTAAACTTGTTAGCTACTATCGTGTAAGACGAATTTACTGATTGAGAGCAGGTGTAACTATTGTAAAGATCGTAGATTTGAGTCTTTAATCTCAAAAGCTCTTTGGCAGTTAAAAACATTGCTCTGAAATTTGGGGGCATTTCACCCGCCAACGCAAAAATCACATGTTTTGGAGTATCTAGTGTTACCCCTAAACATCGACGAAGCGCAGCGGCTTGTCTCGAAAAAGTTTCCCAAAGTTACCTTTATTTAGGTTTGCCATGGTGGTCGACGCATATTCAGCTTTTGATCTAATGTGTGCTTTGTATATATTTGTGGCAACTTGAGGTCTTAGGCCACTCTTAATATTGGTGGCCATTTGCAACAGTTTCATGCCAACCCCAGATTCTTTCCTTATTTTTTCTACATTTTTCTTGTCAGACAAACTCGATGTGATTATTCTACCCAGAAACTTTATTTTCCTGACTTCAGGGATACTTTGCAGATTCATAACGATATTTACTTTCGTTTTTTTGAAAGGTGTCATAGGCATAACCGAACACTTAGTTGGATTCAGGTTTAGTCCTAGATCTCCACAAAGGAGCTTAAAACTGTCGATCTTGCCTTGTAAATTTATTGCAGCCTCACAAAAAGTGGGTTTGGCTGATAAGATTATGAAATCATCAGCAAATTGAAAAATCTTGGTGTCGTTGTCCTCAATTTGATGTAGCCGAAGAGTGTACAGATTAAAAAGAACTGGCGACAGACAGCTTCCCTGTGGCAGACCATTTGTAACCTTCGCAGTCTCCGAACCTAAATGCAAAAACCTTACTGACAAGAAATTTAGAATCCATAGTATAATTTGGTTAGGAACTTTTATCCACAACATGATTTTTTAAAAAAACGCCAAATTTACACAGTTATACGCATTTTCTATGTCAAGGCAAGCAATTACTATTTTCTTATTTTGCCATTTGAGGCAGTGAATGGTTGACAAAAGATCGTTAATACACATGGAAGCACTTTTCTTTTTCCTATAAGCATAACACCTAAAAGGCAGTAACTTGTTTTTTTCCACAAACTCAGACAATCTATTTTTAACCGTTACAGATTTCGCAAGAACTGAGATTAGCGATATTGGTCTGAAGTTTTTGATGTCATTTAGTGGCTTACCACATTTTGGAATCGGACAAATCTTAATGCTACGCCACGCATTTGGCATCACTTGCAAAGATATGGTACTTTGTTTCCTTGAGATTGTGGAGAATTTCATAATACATAACAAGAATTTGTTCTTTAGGTACATTTAGTTTGTTTATATTAAAGGGGTTACTATGTAGATGCAGTCTTTTATTTGCAGTGAAAGTCACTGCTGGTTTGGTCATTTCAAAAATATCCCTAAACTTGTTAGCTACTATCGTGTAAGACGAATTTACTGATTGAGAGCAGGTGTAACTATTGTAAAGATCGTAGATTTGAGTCTTTAATCTCAAAAGCTCTTTGGCAGTTAAAAACATTGCTCTGAAATTTGGGGGCATTTCACCCGCCAACGCAAAAATCACATGTTTTGGAGTATCTAGTGTTACCCCTAAACATCGACGAAGCGCAGCGGCTTGTCTCGAAAAAAGTTTCCCAAAGTTACCTTTATTTAGGTTTGCCATGGTGGTCGACGCATATTCAGCTTTTGATCTAATGTGTGCTTTGTATATATTTGTGGCAACTTGAGGTCTTAGGCCACTCTTAATATTGGTGGCCATTTGCAACAGTTTCATGCCAACCCCAGATTCTTTCCTTATTTTTTCTACATTTTTCTTGTCAGACAAACTCGATGTGATTATTCTACCCAGAAACTTTATTTCCCTGACTTCAGGGATACTTTGCAGATTCATAACGATATTTACTTTCGTTTTTTTGAAAGGTGTCATAGGCATAACCGAACACTTAGTTGGATTCAGGTTTAGTCCTAGATCTCCACAAAGGAGCTTAAAACTGTCGATCTTGCCTTGTAAATTTATTGCAGCCTCACAAAAAGTGGGTTTGGCTGATAAGATTATGAAATCATCAGCAAATTGAAAAATCTTGGTGTCGTTGTCCTCAATTTGATGTAGCCGAAGAGTGTACAGATTAAAAAGAACTGGCGACAGACAGCTTCCCTGTGGCAGACCATTTGTAACCTTCGCAGTCTCCGAACCTAAATGCAAAAACCTTACTGACAAGAAATTTAGAATCCATAGTATAATTTGGTTAGGAACTTTTATCCACAACATGATTTTTTAAAAAACGCCAAATTTACACAGTTATACGCATTTTCTATGTCAAGGCAAGCAATTACTATTTTCTTATTTTGCCATTTGAGGCAGTGAATGGTTGACAAAAGATCGTTAATACACATGGAAGCACTTTTCTTTTTCCTATAAGCATAACACCTAAAAGGCAGTAACTTGTTTTTTTCCACAAACTCAGACAATCTATTTTTAACAGTTACAGATTTCGCAAGAACTGAGATTAGCGATATTGGTCTGAAGATTTTTATTGCATTTAGTGGCTTACCACATTTTGGAATCGGACAAATCTTAATGCTACGCCACGCATTTGGAAATTGGCAGCTATCATATGACTCATTAAAACAAGACAATAGTTTTTCTATTACCTCTTCCGAAAGAGATGCTAGCATTTCATATGTGATCCCATCAATGCCACTAGCTGTTGATCTTTTATTTCTAACTAGCTGACCCGGCAAACTTCGTACCGCCTAACAGTCAATGAATGTCGTGTTACTTTTTAGCTGAACTAATTTAGGCTTTGATGAACGTAAAACAATGATACAAAATAATATATTTATATAGGAGTACCTACGATTTGATTTTGAATTATAATATTGAGGTCATCTACATCTTTATTTTTAGCGGCCAAAATTGCTCGCTCACTTAACCATTTAGTATTTTTGTGGTTAGCAATGATATCCGGGAATACTTTGTTGATAAGCTCGTCTTTTGATGATACGAAATTGCAAAAATTTGGAGGAAATGAAATCAAACCGCTCGATTTGTCAACAGGAACACGGCCATTACCGATAGTCAGCAATTGCTTCGAGAAATCATCAGCAGATAGATCGTTCAACAATGCAACTCTCATATTTACAGACAGTTGAAGTTTCTTTACATATCGCCACAGATTTGATGCTTTGAGGCAAGCGTTTATTTCGTCGGCAGCAGTATATCTTGGAATGACTGGTAGTGTTTGTCGGAAATCGCCAGATAATAAAATCATTGCACCACCAAAACATCTCGAGTCATTTCGCAGATCTTTTAATGTTCGGTCTAGTGCTTCCAATGCGCGTTTGTGCGCCATTGTGCATTCATCCCATATGATGATTTTTGATGCTACTAAAACTTTGGCCATTGCGGAGTGTTTCGAAATGTTACATGTCGGTTGTTCAGTAGTTTGAAGGTTTAATGGCAATTTTAACGCTGAGTGAGCCGTACGGCATCCGTCTAACAATGTGGCCGCTATTCCAGAAGAAGCAATTGCTACCGCAATTTCGGATCTCGCACGTACAGTGGCCAAAATCAATGACATGAGGAATGTCTTCCCAGTTCCACCGGGGGCATCCAAAAAAAATAAGCCGCCATTTCCATCATCAATTGCATTAATCAGTGTATCATAGACTTCCCTCTGCTTAGGATTCAACAGAGGTACATTCGTTTGAACTGATTGGATTAGTTCATGTGGATCATATTCACGTTCACGTTCCAATTCTCTATTAAATGCGTCATTCATTCCGCGATCTGGCGCTGCCATTCCTAACCTAACTAACAAACTGCCGCACATGAGGTAACACATATCTTCGATCAAGAGCAAAGTCTGGTTATGGATCTCCTCATTCACCTCAAGATCGGAATTTCTTGAGCTGACGCGAATTCGATGTAAAATATCTTCTGACATGTTATCTTTGTATTTGTTCCACAGGTCACGTGGGTTCGATGGGAAGCATGTTGAAATGATGATAGCAAATAATGTGCGTATCTGACTTGGAGATGCAGAAATAATTGCTTCAGCGATTGTCGTGTCCCAATGAGTATCGTTTTCAAGCAAATTTAGCTCTTGACATGCTGCACGAAATGTGGGGCACACAATACCATTAACAGTTCGTAGTGATTCAAATGATGTTGGCCCTCGAACATGTACCAGCAACAACCGCAAATAGAAACATTCATCATTCTTCGGATGAACTGTGTAAATACGACCAAGAGCATCAGTAGAACGCATATCTGGATGACCAGGAACTGCATCGCCTTGCTTCCGACGTTGAAATTTCTTCGATGTAGCGTTCCAAGTGTAATAACGTGGCATTTCTGACCAATAATGGCAATTTAACTTTACCACTAAGGCAGCACAAACCAGGCGTTTCACCAGCAAACTTCAATGCTCCACAATGCTGGCAAACAACGTCCATTGGACCAATGCAAACTAAACGATGCAAGCTGTAGTCGATGGTGCAATCATACAGAAACGCTGCTCGATTCAAATCAACACTTGAACCATTTCTTCTTGCACTTCGAAGATTATTCCTCTGTTCATCTGTACGATAAGCTCGACGATTTCTCTTTTCTAACCTAGCCGTTTCAAGGGCTGCCTCTCTTTGCTCTTGTGTTTGAGAAGCACGAATTAAGGCCCTTCTTTGCTCCATACTAACACGTCGCTGTTCTCGTGCAATTTCTCGTTCTCCATCATATAATTGACTCGCGATATTCCGTTGCCTAATTGCATTACGGCTTCGCTGGGAAAGATTAGATCTTCTAAGACGCGGCATTGTTATTAAAATGTGCACTCGCATAAAACCACCAAACTGATTTTTTATTCCCTAAATTCCGTTCCTTTCCGATGATTTTATGTAGAATACTGTAGAATAAATCTTAGGTATTATTTTCGGGAATTTGACTATTTGACAGGATTGGACAACAAATGTTTGACATGGAGAAAGAAAATCAATGAAAACTCGATATGTGTAATAAACATTGTGCTATTCGGGACGGAAACAAATCCAACAAATCAAAAACCATGGCAATCGGTCCAGCCGTTCTCGAGTTATAAGTGTTGTAACAGACACGACTTTCTTTTATATATATAGATAACCTCATTTAATTCCTTCATAGAAAATGTTTGTGTACTCTGCGGGTTAGCCATGTTATTAGGAACAGTTGCAGTTAACTCTGTTTGTGGAATTTGAGTGCTCAGAAAATCTAAATATTCCCTGTTATTGGATGGAGACCACTCTTGCATCTGAGGTTTCCCTAGACCTTTAAGATTCCTCAAAAATTGACAAGATTTCCTAGACGAAGGACTCTGAGTAATCTCTTCAATTTTATCCTGATAAGAGTTTCTCTTTGCTTTTTTCACAGCATTTTTCCATTCTAGTCGAGCTTGGCTGGCCGCTTCAAAGTTCTCTATATTTGGATATTTGATAGCTTTAGCTTGCGTAGACTTAAAAATTCTATTTAAACGTGTAAGTTCGTCAGTCCACCAGAACTTTGGAGACCTTTTCTCTAATATGTGAGTGCATGACCTAATTTCATTTTTCACCTTGTCTGTTATATCATTAATGTTCTGAAACTCTCTTATGTTGTTCAGTTTAGAAAATAACTTTACTTTAGACAGAAAGAACTTTGGTTTTATTTTGATATTCTGGATTGTAATTGATATAGGAAAATGATGGCTGCCACCAATCCTTAACGGTCGGATATGCCAGTCAAAAAGCAAATCAGAGTTGGTAAAAGTCAAATCCAAAACTGAACCTGACATTAGATTTAGAGACTGTTTAAAGGTTAAGCTCCCATCATTCAACCACTTGAAACCAGCATTTAAGGAAACATCTTCTATGAAACGACCTTTGGAATTGGTCATACTATCACCGAATACACTGTTACGAGCATTAAAATCTCCACAAATGAATACATCTTGAAGATTTTCCATACTATCAAAAAGTCTTTTAATGTCTGATTTAAAATCATCTAGAGGTACATTTTGCTCACAATAGGCTGAAGCTATTGTGAGATTTCGGGATAAATTGGTTGTTTGTATAATTGGTCAGATGTAGCAATGAAAGGAATTTTTTTGAAAAGAATTTTATTTTTTACTAGTACCGAAGTACCTCCATAATTGTCAGCTCTAAGTTTTTCAGCAGCTTTAAAATTTAAAATGTTCCTAAAAGTAGGATCATCTCCATGGGAGAAGATCTCAGAAAGACACGCAAAATCAAAATCTTCATTATTAAGCAGAAACTCTAGGTCATTTTTATTTGCTTTGAGCGATTGAATGTTATATTGAAATATTTTAACTGACATGTTTATTGTGTTTTTAAAGTCTGGCTCTGACTCAAACTTTTCTCCAAAAACATTCCACTAGATTTGCCTGTTCTTATAAATTTTTCTTTTAAATCTTGAAAGGACTCGCATAACACTTCATCCGAATCAATGAATGGTGTTATTAAGCGAAAAAGTTGAGCACAAATATCAGCAAACTTTATATCCTCCTTGACTGGGTATTGGAATTTATGTTCTGAAGTGTCATGAGTATAGGATGGTAATGATGGAAATTTTGTTGCGGGGGAACTAAGGTGTTTTTTACTATTGAGGTGTATCGGTTACTATTTATGATATTGTTTACAAGCTCGTTTTTATCTATTGTCTCAGGCATTTTCGATGGTAGAGCAGGAAAAGCATTTTCATTTTGGGATAGTAAATCAAATCGATTACACTAGTCAACACGATTTTTCCTCAAGGAACAAAACCAACTTTTTATTAAAGATTTGGGGCTTAGAAATGGTTTGATGATATTTTTTTTTTTTTCTATGGCAGAACTTTTTTTTGAAGAATTTTTTAAATCTGGTATTTTTTTTTTAAGCTTTTTTCAGAGGTAGCGATAGTTTTTTTCACATAACTTTAGTATCTTACGTCTGGTTGTAAAGAAGGCGGCGGGCCCAGCTGCCAATTGGGAACAAAGCAAACGAACAAGGGTTGTACATTTGGTACCTGATCGCGTTCCTTTGTTCCCAATGGGCAGTTGGGCTCGCCGCCTTCAAAAAGGTATTTTTTGTTCATTTTTTCCATATTTTAGGTTTGGTTAACGAATTTTAGCTCCAAAGTCTCTCCATAGATTTTAATGAGCGATACCTTAAACGACGCAAATTAACGCACCTATACACAAAAATATAGAGGACACAAGATATAATTTTTTTTCGACTTTTCCTGAGTTTTTAAAGTCAAAATTTCGTAAAAAATACCGCACAAAAATCATCATTTTTGCATTTCAATGCTTTATATTTCCCAGACGGTAAGCTGTAATCACAAAGTGTTTGGCTGTTTTAATTATCTTTTCAAAATAGCAAAGTTCTTTACAACCAGACGTAAGATACTAAAGTTATGTGAAAAAAACTATCGCTACCTCTGAAAAAAGCTTAAAAAAAATACCAGACTTCAAAAATTCTTCAAAAAAAAGTTCTGCCATAGAAAAAAAACCATAATTCTTTAAAAAATTTTAAATCCCCATATCTATCAGAAAAAGTCGGTTTGGATCCTTGAGGAAAAAAAAAGTTCGATTTTGTCGAGTAGTGTTATTTATCGAGTATTGGGATGTCACTTCTTTCCTCGACAATTTCTTTACACACATAACTTTCATTATTTTTTCCTCCAGTGCCCATTTTGGACATACGTTCTTATCACGAGCCGTGTGTTCATTACTGTTACATAAAATGCATTTGTACACCTGACAATTTGGAGATGTGCACTCCGGCGCACCTCAACGTAGACAACGCTTCTTTGCTTTACACGTTCGTGAACCGTGACCAATACGTCCACAGAATTTTAGAATAGTTTTTCTAAATTTATTTTAATACAAAAAACAACGATGTTTGGTGGCTGCAAATTTCATATATTTTGGCGAAACGGAGGGAGATTTAAAGGGGACGTGCGCTCGAATTCAATTCTATTTTTCGACTTCTTTTCCTTTTCGTTATAAAATATTCTTCAGCCTAACTTATCTAGGGCGGCGAAGCGGGGCGAATTCGCCAGGAGCGAGAGAGAGCTTTATTGCGCTCCCGCTTCGCCCTAAACTATCTTACACTAGACTTCAAATTTTTTCCAAATAAAAACCATGCGTCTTGACGCGACACCGGCCCCGTTGAAGGCCTGTGGGACTTCAACCCATCGGCAGAAGCACCAATTTATGGATCGGCCTCCTGTAGACCGCTCCGCTGCTCGTCCTGAGGTCGACCACCCTGACCTTTCCGTCCTGCCCGGCGTGTGTTGCGACGACCCTTCCAAGGAGCCACTGTTGGGGCTGAAGGTTGTCCTCTGCGACGATGACGAGGTCGCCTTCCTCGACGTTAGGCTGCTCCTGGTGCCACTTGCATCTTATTTGCAAGCCCAGCACATACTCCCGGGACCATCGCTGCCAGAACATTTGCCTGGCTGACGAGACAAGCCGCCATCGCCTTAAGCAACTCAGACCTTCCTGGTCCGGGGTCCGGGGTGCTGGGGGTGCGATGAGCGGCCCGCCTGTCAGCAGGTGCCCGGGAGTCAGGGCGTCTCCGTCGCTTGGGTCGGGGCTTAGTGGTCCCAGAGGGCGCGAGTTGAGCACCGCCTCGATGCCCACCATCACGCTCTCCAGCTCCTCGGCGGTGAAGAGCGCGCTTCCGGCCGACCTCAGCCGGAGGTTTTTGGCCGACTTCACTCCTGCTTCCCACAGTCCGCCCATGTGCGGAGCTCGAGGTGGCAGGAAGGCGAACTCGCAGCCGCTTCTCGCTGCGAACTCTCGAATTGAGTCCGCTTCCGTCTCCAGCGTCCTCCTCAGTTCGTCGAAGTGGCGACTTGCTCCGACGAAATTTGTCGCGTTGTCGCAGTTCACGCGGAGCGGACATCCTCGACGACCAACGAACCTTTGAAAAGCCAATAAGAAGGAGTTAGTCGTTAGATCGGAGACAATTTCTAGATGAACCGCCTTGGACGCAAAACAGACAAATAACGCTAGTGTCGTATAGACTGGGCCACAAAAATCAACGCCACATACTGCGAATGGGCGGAGAGCACGGAGCCGGTCTGCGGGTAGATTTCCCATCATTTGGGTCTGGAGGCGAGGCTTGCATTTAAAGCAGCAAATGCACGACCTGACCATTTCCCTGCAGACCTCCTGAGCGTTTACTATCCAAACACGCTGCCTAAGGATGCTCACAAGTGCTCCTGGGCCGGCATGAAAATTCGTTTGATGCAGATGGCGAACATAGGTCTGCACAAACTGCGAGCGTTTTGTCAACAGCAAAGGAAACTTGGCATTGTATGACATAGGAGCGTTAACTAGTCGCCCCCCAACTCGCAACAACGAAAAGGAGCACCAAGTCCCCATTTCTTCGTTTATGAAGGGATTCAATCGCTGAAGACTGGTGCCTAACCTGGTGCCTTTACGAACCCTTTCGATCTCTTCCTGATACTCGTTTTTTTGGATCAGCTCGACAATTTTGTGAAAAGCCTCATCGTACTCTACTGGTGACGGAGTGACTTCAAATTTAAGACCTTTATCTTTAGATTTTCGGATGAAGCGGAACACGTAAACGAACACTCTTAGCAGCTTGAGGTGTGACGAGTATCCCTCGATTATCTCCACTAAATCATTTGATTTAGCGGCCACGGTCAGTCCGACCGCTGTCTTTCTGGTTTCCAGCTTCAGCTCCTCCTCAGAAAGCTCGAAGTGGGGATTTCTGGGCCAGCTCTCTTCTTCTTCCTTCAAAAACGCTGGTCCACTAAACCAGATCGACTGCGAAATCTCCTCAATGTCACAACCTCTCGAAACTATGTCTGCTGGGTTCTGTTTAGTTGGAACATGCCGCCACGTAGCATCATCTGACCACTCCTGAATCTCAGCTACTCGGTTCGCAACGAATGTTGATAACGACGAAGGGTGGGATCGGATCCAATGAAGGGTCACTTCCGAATCCGACCAACACACCATTCGTTCAATCGGCACCTCGAGTAGCGATTTGAGTCGGTGACAGAGATCTGCGAGAAGGTGAGCGGCACATAACTCAAGCCTTGGAAGCGTTTTCGTCTTGAGCGGCGCTACTTTCGACTTTGCGGTCAACAACGAGACCTTGAAACCTTCTGCAGTCTTACTACGGATATAGACGCATGCTCCATAAGCTCTCATGGAGGCGTCGGCAAAGGCATGTACTTGTATCGGTGACATGGGATCAGTATGCACAAAGCGAGGTATGGCAATCTTCTCCAGCTGACTCAAGGATTCTTTTAGAAAGTTCCAAGATGTTTCCAGATTCATTGGAATTGACTCATCCCAATCTAGTTTGTTAAGCCACAGCTCCTGCAGTAGGATCTTTCCCTTGATTACCAAGGGGCTTAACAAACCAAGGGGGTCAAACAGCTTTGATGTCACCGATAATATGTTCCGTTTTGTCGCTCGGAGACCCATGACTGAACTGTCAATTTGAAACCTAAAGACGTCTTCATGCGGTAGCCACGATATTCCCAACGCCTTGGTTGACTCCGAGTCCGAGATCGTTATCGGTTTAACTGTGCTCTCGGATGCTGAGACTTCAGGTGAGTTCGAGAACCACTTGGTCAGCTCAAACCCTGCGGTTTGAAGAACCTGAGCCACATCAGACTTAATTGTCTTTAACTCCTCCACGCAACCAGCACCAGTCAACATATCATCGACATAAAAGTCGGACCCGATAACTTTAGCAGCCTTTGGGAATGAGAGCTTTGCAGACTCACTCAACCTTTTCAAACACCGAATAGCCAAAAATGGGGCAGGTCCAGTCCCATATGTTACAGTGTTGAGCTGGTATATTCTCAAGGACTCAGATGGGTCTCTTCTCCACACGATCAACTGAAACTGCCTGTCCGCTTCATTCACCATCACTTGGCGATACATCTTTTTTACATCGGCAGTCAGGGCGAACCTGTGCAGACGGAAGCGAAGCAGCGTTGAGTATAACTCCTCTTGAATAGTCGGTCCGACCATCAGAATGTCATTCAAGGCCACCTGAGATGACGTCTTCGACGACGCATCGAACACGACGCGAAGCTTCGTGGACGTACTTTGGGGCCGAAGGACACACTGATGTGGAATTACGTAGTGTGGAGCAGAAGGACAAGTATTGTCAGTCGGCGACATATGACCTAAGGAGAGGTACTCTTCCATGAATTCCAAGTACATTTTCTTCAACTCAGGGTCGCGGGACAATCTTCTTTCGAGCGACAAAAACCGCCGTTTAGCAATCTCGAAGGAATTGCCTAAGCAATTTGGATCGGATTTAAACGGCAGCCGTACTTCAAACCGACCTGAAGGCAAGACTTGAGTAGTCTTTCTATAATGCTCCTCACATAACTTGTGTTCAGGAGTTAAAGGCTTTTTAGAAGATGGCAATTCTTCTAGTGACCAAAACTTTTGTAGTGTGTTGTCGATAGACACCACTGACTCTTCTCGACAACTCAGACAGTTCCTCGCTTCCTGGGTGACAGTCACCTTTGGACTGTATCTTCCAGACACAATCCAACCGAGAAGCGTTTTCTGCAGAGTTGGATAGTCAGGACCTTGTCTAATTTGACCAACCGATAAGAGTTCGAAAAATGACTCTGCACCTATCAACATATCTATTCTTTGTGGCTTGTAGAAATATGGGTCTGCAAGAGGTAGGTTCTTCGGGATTTTCCAGTCACTCACATTAAGTGCGTGATCAGGGTGGTATCCTGAGATTGACTTCAGAATCCAGAAATCGACCGAGAACTCACTACCATTGATTCGCGACTTCACCACCGTGTGTATCTTTTTCTTGACTTGTGAATTAGATTCTCCAATTCCAAGCAAGTTGATGCACGACTCCTCCCTACGGATCTGTAAGCGCTGTGCCAGGTCCTCAGTTATGAAGTTAGTTTGTGACCCAGAGTCAAGCAGTGCTCGGGCCAAAACATACTCTCCATTTTTAGTTCGGACGCTTACGATCGACGTTGCCAGAATTACTCTATCCAAAGCTGTCGCATGGAGTGCATGCGAAGTGGAAGGGTTACTCTGACTAGGAGGGGGAGAAGAATTCTCTGGGGGTGATGGTAACGCTAAACTTTTATCCACAACTGTGTACCTATGCAATAAGGCATGATGTGAGCGGCCACACACTCGACACTTGCCAGCTTTGCATCGTACCACAGTGTGTCCTTGTTGCAGACAGTTGATGCAGAGCGATGCCGATTTGACAAACTCGAATCTTTGCATCACTGCAAGCCGCGCAAATGGACTGCAAGTAGTCAACAAATGGTCTTTTGCATTGCAGTAACTACATTGTTGGTTTTTAGCATTCGCAGTAGAGCACGCGAATGAGCTCCGATTGTGAGGCTTGCTTGGCACAGCTTTCTGCTCCTGCTTTGGTTTTGCCGATTCTTCGGCCGAAAGATGCTGATATCTGCGATTAAGCATTTTTTCGCAGTCAGCCCAAAGCGGCAGCTTCTCATAATCGAGCTGTTCTTCCCATTTTTGTTTGGTCACAGGATCGACTCTGTTCAAGACGAGATGAATAAGCATTGCATTCGAGATCTTTTGGTCATCGCCTATCGACAACAAGGAACCATATATCGATGAAGTGGTATCGATTAGGTTCCTTAAGGACGATGCAGATTGCTGGGTCATTTTGGGAAGACTAAATAGGGCAGCAATATGGTTCATAAAGATCAGACATTCGTTATCATAGACCCGTTTTAAGCTAGCCATGGCTTTCTCATAATTGCTCTCGGTTACTTGGAACGCCCTTACCGTTCCCAACGCTTCACCAGAGAGGCATGAAAGCAAATGGTTAAACTTTTCGATAACTGGAATGCTTTCGTCATTGTGAACAAGAGTCTCAAATAAAGTAATGAAGCCTTTGAATTCCGAATATTTTCCGCTGAACTTTGGCAGGGCTAACTTCGGAAGTCGAGCACGAGTTGGGGCTACAGAAGCTGATACTGAAGGTATTGTATCACTGGCTGTCTTCAAGGCGTCGATAAGCGACAGTATCTTTGCCTTGGTTACAATCGAGAGTTCTTCCAACTCGGCTCCAAAGTCATCGTCACTATCTATTTCTTCGATTGATTCTTGAACTTGGCTTGCCTTGGCTATAGTTGCTTTCAGTACGTCGAGTCTGCACTCGAGCTCTGTCAACTGCAGCGGAATCTCCCCAGCTTCCAGCCGGTCCGCTAGTCGGCGAATGCCTTTGACACGGGAGCTGAGCTTCTTTTTCAGCTCTTCAAGAATAGGCTTATGATCTGATTTTGGATTCATCTTGACTCTCGATACTTAAGTGAATCACTAATCAGGGCTTTTCTCACGATAATATTATTTGCTGCGGCGCAAATTGTCGAAGCAGGAAGGTGTACCAAAATTAGGTCGAAAACAATATACCCGGCGACTAGAGGGTATCGCACCACTTAGCGATCGGTTTAATACGGACCTAGGGTGTCGATGCCAAATGAGGCGAAAAATCGATATACCTTACGATTAAAGGGTATCAAGGCAATTGGCGATCTGTTTAATACAGACCTAGGGTGTCGATGCCAAATGAGGCGAAAAATCGATATACCCGACGATTAAAGGGTATCGAGGCACTTGGCGATCTGTTTACGCAGGCGTGCCAACACAAAACACACAAGAACAACAACAAACAGCAACGGGGACAAGCGAAAGCGAAAACGAAAAATTCACCGCTGAAGCTGTGAACATATGCACTTGTGTGTGTGTGTAAGCTGTGTTGGCGCTTGTTTATGCTGGGCCTGGCGGACCGACCGATAGACACCGAATTGAATTGCGAGGCACGCTTTGACAAATTGACAGTTGGATCCTTTGCACCAAAACTATATACCCGACGATTACAGGGTAGCGCGTCGCTTGGCGTGGCGGTTTGACTCAAACGCGCCAAACGCAAGAACACACCAACAACAACGACGATCAGCAACGGTGACGAGCAAAAGCGAGAACGAAAATTCACCGCTGCAGCTGCTACGTTGGTATGTGTGCGCTTGGCCAATGACCCAACTATATATTTGCGCAACGAAAACGAGAAAGGGGGGAAGGGGCGACAGTGATTGCAGTTATAAATTATATGTATATATGTTCTGCGTCCAAGATGGTTTGATGTATGTGAATATGTGATATATGTAATATATGTACAAACTCTACTAAATACATGCAAATCTAGCTCTACTATGTCATACGGATGTGCCAAGAATTGAAAGCGAGGTGCACTTATTTTTGCACAAGACAGTAACTGCGAGATTTTAATGATTCTGTCTTTACTCGAGCTTTCAATTTTTTGCACAAATACCTTTAGTATGTATGTAATACGATCCTGGGAATTCCACTTTCCTTGGCAGGTGGCAAATGTCTTTCGGAATGGATATCCCTCGGTGGTTGAGATCGCTAGGTATTTTGTTGTATGTTTGTTAGCCGTCCGTCGCGGTAGTTTTAGGTGTATTATTTGGGGGTTGATTTTGCACACACACGCGACGCGGGCAGGTGTATATTATACACTTAAATATTACATATATATTACATATGTATATATATTTTGTTCACCACTCGTGTCACTGTCACTTTCTGCCTTTTTTGATATATATTAATTTGCTTGTCCACCCGGGGGCGCCATGAAATTTTAGAATAGTTTTTCTAAATTTATTTTAATACAAAAAACAACGATGTTTGGTGGCTGCAAATTTCATATATTTTGGCGAAACGGAGGGAGATTTAAAGGGGACGTGCGCTCGAATTCAATTCTATTTTTCGACTTCTTTTCCTTTTCGTTATAAAATATTCTTAAGCCTAACTTATCTAGGGCGGCGAAGCGGGGCGAATTCGCCAAGAGCGAGAGAGAGCTTTATTGCGCTCCCGCTTCGCCCTAAACTATCTTACACTAGACTTCAAATTTTTTCCAAATAAAAACCATGCGTCTTGACGCGACGAAAACATTGTAAAATATTTCGTAAAAAATGAGAAACTTCTAATCTGCAGTAATTCAAAACAACATGAGATGGGATTTCTACATTTGAAAAACCAATTTTCACTGATAGAGTGGGTTCCCACACTACTTCCGTAGCCCCTAACTCTGATTTTACCTTGCGTCTTAATCTAGTCACCGACTTTACAGGAACGTCCGACTTGATGTTCATCAGTATTGATTCATCTGTTATTTCAACAGGGATATTTTTAATAACTCCATATGTTTCTACATAATCCCCTGGTATATACGCTGATATGTTCATGCTTTTTAAATTAACGTTCCTCACAGCCTCATTTGCAAACTTTCCATTCTGGAAATATACCTTGTAAGACGAAATCCTAAATCAACAATATTGCAAAGCCCTGGCAGCTTTAACCCTTTAATTTTTTCGTAGAAGAACAGACCATTCTTAACCCTAATATTTTGAATATTTTCAACCTGACCAGTGTTAAATATGACAGCCGCTTCGCCAACAAAACTAACGTCATGATTTGCTGAGTCATCACTTGTATTTATTTTCCCTTGCTTAATCCTTGTCTCAACATCTGCTGGAGCACCACTTTTCTGAACAACTTCAGTATGAAGCATGTCTTTTAAGTCTTTTAAGTCTTTAAGTCTCACCTTAACCTTACTTCCTGACACATTTTTGTCCATACGCGGAGCCTTGCAAATTGCCTTTTTAATTATCGCGTTTCTCTTAATAGCTCTACCAGAATTGTCCGGTGCTGAGAAATCAGATGCCTCTTCCATATCAGACGAGATATCCTCCATCGACTCACAATTCTGGCTCGACGCCATGGCGTCAGCCACTTTCACACTCTGCTTCACCAAAACTTTCAGTTCACAAGACTCACCTTAATCCTTTAATAAAATTGTAATCCTTCAATTTATTTAATATTTATATAAGAAGCTCGATTAAACAAACAACCGGCTAGTATTCCGTGTTGATGGATTTAATTTTGGACCAAAGTTTTGTTCTTTCCCGTTTTTTTTTTTTTTCCGGAGCGCGAGCAAATCACATTAACCCACCTTCAAGGCACAAACGGAAGTGAAGAAAGATATTAAATCGAAATTATGTCACAAAAACAAATATAAAAATATTTTCTGGTATTTTTCACAAATCACACTGACAGCTAAATCGAAGCACTACTTGATCACAAGAAAATAAAATCGCGATTTAAAGTTCATGGGTGGTAATATGAAGCTCAAAGAGGAGATATTCTCATCTCCTCCAGCGGGGGCTAGGAATTGATTTTAGATGCATAGTTTCTTGGTGAAAGATTCTTAGAAATCTGTGTAGATTTCGATTCTGGTAGACGCTTATCACGTCATAAAAATTGACCCGTCGTAATATCTATAAATATAAAAATCTCTAGTCAAGGTGTTTGTGATTTATCCCCTTAAAATAAATCTTCATAATTCTCAGCCTGAGCTAGGAATTGATTTTAGTTACATAGTTTCTTGGTGAAAGATTCTTAGAATTCTTCGTAGATTCCATTTCTAGTAGACGCTTCTTTCGAAAAAAAAATTGACGGGAGCCTCAGCAGCCGTCGGCAACCACGCGGTCAATGGCAGAGGTGCCCTCAGCGCAGCCGCCAGCATCGCTTCCGACGGTAAGACCGGCGACGTAGCAGGCAGCACAGCCGACGAGAAGGCCAGCAGCGTAGCAGACGCCGAGACGGACGGCAAAGCCGGCAGCGCGGCCAGCGACAAGCGCTACGCCTCATTCACGGGGAGCAGCGGACTCGGGCACGACGACGCCGCCGCTAACCAAGGAGGACCTGCAGGAGGATTAGGAATGGTTTAAGGAGCCTGTATAGCAGGAGGCAGAGAAGCAGCAAAGTCGGCGCGCAGCGGCAGTGGCCCGACGCGAGGCGGAGCGGCGACAACGCGATGAAGAGGCTCGACGACGCGAGGTGGACACCCGGCGACGCGATGAAGAGGCGCGAAGGAAGGCAGCAAAGCAGGGGACAGCAGCAACCGCAACATGGTGAAGAGGCGCCCTTATCGGAACGCCGGCATCCCGAGGAACAGCAGCAGCCGAAGAGCCACCGCAGTCGTCAATACGAGGACAGGTGTCGCCGCGGTAACAGGAACAGCAGCCACAGTGGGGTGGTCCGAAAAACGCGATGTGCGGGACGTTTGTGTCACACAGCTCTGAGGAACGGTATGGTGTGACACCACAACCACCATCCACATCACATGGGCGTCGGGCCCGCACCCCCAGAGGCGGAAGAGGAGCGGAAGTTATGGCAACGTACGCGATCCAGGGCAGCAGAGACGCCGGCAGCAACGTCGGTGGGGGCACCGACAGCGGCGGAAACGCCCCTGGCAGCAGAGACGGAAGGGACACCGGCAGCGACGGCGGCACCAGTAGAGGCACCGGTAATGGCGACCGCAGAGGAACCGACAGAAGACACCGAAGGTGAGAGGTAGGAGCGTGGTCCGGGGGTATGGCCCTCAAACCAATAGATTTGAATTTTTGAGGACCTATCTCAGGCTGAAATATGCATCAGTCTGTCCAAGGTGTTGAATCACGAGATATTTGTAATTCACGAGGACTTTATTGGGAAAAACGAGGAACTTTGCCATCCAATGAAAGAGAACGGTTAGAGAAATCACAACACTTGTTGGCTCTTTAAAGTTTTAATCGTTTTGTTTATTATTTAGGGCTATTATGGTACTTCATTAGTTTGACTGCTTGAACGCGGCGTGTATGTTACTTATTGACTCTTGATGGACTGCCGTGCGTCTGTGTTATTGACTGCTATGGCTGATGGACTGACGATTGACTGCCGATTTGCCCGAAAGCGAACTGATAATTTGCGAACTCCAAGCCAGCTCACTTAGTAGAGGGAGTACTGAGTTATATATAAGTCTTTCGACCTGTGCTGCGTCTTCGAATTTGTTGGTGTTGATATATTCACCTTGGAGTAACGTTGGGTGCATCCACTGCTTGTGACGAACCATGGGATGTGTAACACACAATTCTCCAACTTTTTCAAACTATTTTTATTCCCGTACTCAAAAAAGAGTTAAGGGGTATATTAGATTTGTGGTAAAAGTGGATGTGTGCAACGCAGAGAAGGAAACGTTTCCGACCCCATAAAGTATATATATTCTTGATCAGCATCAATAGCCGAGTCGATAGAGCCATGTCCGTCCGTCCGTCTTGATGAGCGCCTGGATCTCAGAGACTATAAAAGCTAGGGCAACCAAATTTGGTTTCAAGACTCATGTGATATCACACTGCTACAAGTGTATTTCAAAATTTCGCCCCGCCCCCTTCCGCCCACACAAAGGACGACGCAGTATCGTAGAGAATGTCCATATCTACCAGATTGAAGAATTTGAATCAAATCGGATCATAATTATAGCCAGAATGAAGAAATTAATTTTCTGTAGGTTCCCCCGCCTCCACCAGCCAGAGACACGATACTCATTCTCCTTCTCGCTCGCACACTCTGCGCGTTCAGTGCGCGAGCAACCCCTAGCGAAGGAGATGCAGAATATAAATGGTACATCTATAATCTACATGTTAGATGTAGAATATACATTGTAGATGTAGATGTAGATAACAGATGTAGCAAAAAAATGTAAAGTGTAAATTTTTTTTTTTTTTTTAATACCCTTTTTACACTGGGTGCGTCTGTTATCGATATCGGACATAGACGCAATGAAGCAGAAAAGGCGTTTACATTGGCAGACGTGCATCTTGAATTTGGATTTGGGTGCTTGATGACAAGGAAAGGAACACAAATTTTTGAAAATCAACAGATTTATGCAAGACGTTAGAAAAATGGACGAAAGAATCGATTCTCATATTTATATATTAATTTCAGACATTTATTGTAGAGTTTGTGGGAGTTCTTCTTCAAATTATGAAAACCACCGAAGTTCGTCTCCAGCAGTGTCTTAATGGCATCAGGGGCTCCGAAAAATTTCGTATGATAATAATAGGCTGTTTACATTGGGGCTGCGTCATGCTTCTCTGCGTCTTGCCGGAGACGCTGTTTTTAATGGTTAAAAGGGCCCTAGGGTGGAAAAAAGTTGCGTCAGTTTCTGATTCATGTGCGTCTATTCGATATATTCGATTGCTTTTGCTCATTTTTGCTCTTTTCTGTCTATCAGCGCAACTATCATCACTAATAACAACAAAAACTTGTAGATCAAAACTCAAATTTTGGCGCTAAAAGTGTATGATTGTGCAAAAAAGGTGAAAATATACATAAAATCATTAAATAAATTACTTGAAACTGATTGAGGAACGCTGGGAATTTTTCACAGATGTGAAACTCCGATTCCCAATGGCACCATCCACCATGCATGAAAAATAGCTAATGCGCACAATTTGGTGCGGCGCAAAAATGTCTCCTTTTATAATTTAAATGAATATTAATAATATGGCAATGGTTGTGAATTTGATTCAGCACCAAAATATATTCTTGCATAATCTAATCATGTTGCTGGACATGGATGATGATAATAATGTGGTTGACGAGGAGAATTTATTGCAATGGATATCGGTTTTGAAAACACTGAAGCGTGGTCATTTGTGACTGCTTCTACTAAATTGAATCAATATTTGAAATACAATTATTTGCCATGTATATATATAAATATAAATATATTCTATGTTTTTTGAAAAGCGGTTTGGGATGAAGATGTACCTGAAAACAACGAGGTGTTTTTAAGCAAACTTTTGTATAGCCATAGCATTGTATTAATGTCTGGACGTTGATATGCAATGACTGCACCATCAAGTGGCCCATGCGACACTAAGCCGAAGCCTGTTACGCGCGGAACCCAGGCAGAAACGCAGCCCCTCCTCCCTCCCAACTGACCGAGGGGCGCTGCCGCATGACGCGCGACGCGTGTTACCGCACCGATCGCGAGCATGCAGGAAATATAGCTGTTAGACTAAAATTCGAGGAAAATTAGAACTAAACACAACTCAAAGAGCTTAACATGCACAGATAGCTAAAAAATAGTACTAATTACGGGAAAGGTATGTTAGTATTAGTGATTTAAGAAGAGGAGGGGAATTAGTAGTGGATATTATGTGGTAGAGGGAATTGAAGTCCGAGCAAAGGACCCTTAATGGTTCGTGCAAGGAATAATTCGATCTACAAAGCGGAAGGAACAAAGGAATGAAGTTTCTAGTAGATCTAACGGGAATCGAATCCCCCTTGATCAGGTTGTGCACAAAAATCACACCTAGCATTTTTCTACGACTTACTAAGGTTGGAGGCGGCCGAGGCGCGTTCTGTCAAAAACCCAGTTGAGCAGGACGTTGCCTCGGAGATCGAGGCACCCGAAGTAGACGCGGAGCCGGAGCCGGCCCTGGAGAGCTACTCCTCGGAGACGGAGCTGATGCTCCATTTTGAGGCGCTGTGTCGGGACGAGATCCTCGACGACTCGGACGCCGATATAACAGTGGTGGAGAATGACTCTAATGAAGTCTCTGAGGCTTCTGCAGATAAATCTCCACCACTGTAAGGCAGCATCCGCTGCCCTGATACTCCGCTTAGTCGCGAGCGGAGGGGACATAGTCCTAATCCAAGAGCCCTGTGTGGTAGGAGGCAGGGTCTGTGGATTAGCGACGAAGGACTACAAGCTGATTGTAGCCCAAACGGAAGGTAAAATTAGAACCTGCATATTAGCAAGAAAGCACCTAAATATCATTCTGCTCCACAATTTTAGCAATGGCGACAACACGGCGGCTAGCCTAGAGCTACAAGGGACACGCCTGAACCTGGTGTCGTCCTACATGGCTCATGAGGAAAGCGATCCTCCCAGTGACCTCGTTCGCAAGATTGCCAGCGACAGCGAGAGGTCGGATACAAGCCTACTAATAGGCTGCGATGCCAACGCTCATCACACCCAATGGGGGAGCTCGGATACAAATGTAAGGGGTGAGTCACTTTTCAGCTTCATCCTAAACTCCAACCTAATTATTGGTAATCGGGGTAATGACCCCACTTTTATCATAAAAAACCGTCAAGACCTCACTCTATTGTCTCACAAACTGTCAGACATAATGAAAAGTTGGAGAGTCCTAGAGGACCACTCCTTCTCCGACCACAGGTACATCGAGACAATCCTATCGCTCGAAAGCACCATACCCACTAGCTATATTAATCCAAGAAAAGCCAACTGGGTTACGTTTAGTGCAAAAATGGAGGAATTACTCCCCCCCTAGCCCCAAAATGCCCGGACACACAAGACGATCTTAATCGTCTTGTGGACAATTTCACGGAAGCTTGCAACAAGGCCTTCATGGCAGCTTGCCCCTCAACCAAACCAAGAGGGAACGAGAAGGAACGTGTGAGTCGCTTCTGGGGACGCGACTCTACTTATACCCGTACTCAGTCAGTATATACATTTTTGAGCATAATTTTTAAGAATTTTAGAAAAAAATAAAAAATTTTACATTTTACATTTTTTTGCTACATCTGTTATCTACATCTACATCTACAATGTATATTTTACATCTAACATGTAGATTATAGATGTACCATTTATATTCTGCATCTCCACCGCTAGGGGTTGCTCGCGCACTGAACGCGGCAGAGTGTGCGAGCGAGAGAGAGAATGAGTAGTGTTTGTCTTGCAGGAGGGGGCGGGGGAAACAACTGAAAATTAATTTCTTCATTCATTTCTTCTTGTCATCAAGCACCCAAATCCAAATTCAAGACGCACGTCTGCCAATGTAAACGCCTTTTCTGCTTCATTGCGTCTATTCCGATATCGATAGCAGACGCGCCCAGTGTAAAAAGGCTATAAGACAATCAGTTTCAAGTAATTTATTTAATGATTTTATGTATATTTTCACCTTTTTGCACAATCATACACTTTTAGCGCCAAAATTTGAGTTTTGATCTACAAGTTTTTGTTGTTATTAGTGATGATAGTTGCGCTGATAGACAGAAAAGAGCAAAAATTAGCAAAAGCAATCGAATATATCGAATAGACGCACATGAATCAGAAACTGACGCAACTTTTTTCCACCACTAGGGCCCTATGCTTAACCTATGTAAAAAAAACAGCGTCTCCGGCAAGACGCAGAGAAGCATGACGCAGCCCCAATGTAAACAGCCTATAAAATTCTAAAAAATCATATCTCAAAAATGTATATACTGACTGAGTACAGGTATAAGTAGAGTCGCGTCCCCAGAAGCGACTCACACGTTCCTTCTCGTTTTTTTTGTCTTTTCGACAATTATCAAAATCGGTCTGTACTTTATAAGCACTCTAAACTAACTGAATTTATTTTTTTGATTTATCAGATATGCTCTGGCTATCGCAAATCGCAAAAAGTTACTATTTGACAGTCAAATCGCAAAAAAACGTGCTCCGGCTTTCGTAAAACACAAGAATTTAAGGATTTTCAACCGCGATTTCAAAACCAATTGCACATAGCAATAGATCGAAATAGAAACTTGCATGAGTTAGAAAAACTATAAAAAATTCCGCTGATATTTTTATAATTGAAAAATTTAATTTTCGTGTATCTTAATATATATATTTCTGATGGTCCTCAATTTTTCCTCACCAATATAAAAATAAACAACGAAAGTGCGAATACCCATTTTACCGAGAAAATATCGATATCAATGTCGTCTGTTTTTAATTAACCGATTTTTATATTCATATCCAAACCTAACAAAGATTTATTTCGAGACAAATATCACAAAACAATTTGGAAATGAAACACTATTGATAGGAAAGAACCACGATCTATTCCCACACAGCACATCTATGAGGAACGCTGGGAATTTTTCACAGATGTGAAACTCCGATTCCCAATGGCACCATCCACCATGCATGAAAAATAGCTGATGCGCACAATTTGGTGCGGCGCAAAAATGTCTCCTTTTATAATTTAAATGAATATTAATAATATGGCAATGGTTGTGAATTTGATTCAGCACCAAAATATATTCTTGCATAATCTAATCATGTTGCTGGACATGGATGATGATAATAATGTGGTTGACGAGGAGAATTTATTGCAATGGATATCGGTTTTGAAAACACTGAAGCGTGGTCATTTGTGACTGCTTCTACTAAATTTAATCAATATTTGAAATACAATTATTTGCCATGTATATATATAAATATAAATATATTCTATGTTTTTTGAAAAGCGGTTTGGGATGAAGATGTACCTGAAAACAACGAGGTGTTTTTAAGCAAACTTTTGTATAGCCATAGCATTGTATTAATGTCTGGACGTTGATATGCAATGACTGCACCATCAAGTGGCCCATGCGACACTAAGCCGAAGCCTGTTACGCGCGGAACCCAGGCAGAAACGCAGCCCCTCCTCCCTCCCAACTGACCGAGGGGCGCTGCCGCATGACGCGCGACGCGTGTTACCGCACCGATCGCATGCAGGAAATATAGCTGTTAGACTAAAATTCGAGGAAAATTAGAACTAAACACAACTCAAAGAGCTTAACATGCACAGATAGCTAAAAAATAGTACTAATTACGGGAAAGGTATGTTAGTATTAGTGATTTAAGAAGAGGAGGGGAATTAGTAGTGGATATTATGTGGTAGAGGGAATTGAAGTCCGAGCAAAGGACCCTTAATGGTTCGTGCAAGGAATAATTCGATCTACAAAGCGGAAGGAACAAAGGAATGAAGTTTCTAGTAGATCTAACGGGAATCGAATCCCCCTTGATCAGGTTGTGCACAAAAATCACACCTAGCATTTTTCTACGACTTACTAAGGTTGGAGGCGGCCGAGGCGCGTTCTGTCAACAACCCAGTTGAGCAGGACGTTGCCTCGGAGATCGAGGCACCCGAAGTAGACGCGGAGCCGGAGCCGGCCCTGGAGAGCTACTCCTCGGAGACGGAGCTGATGCTCCATTTTGAGGCGCTGTGTCGGGACGAGATCCTCGACGACTCGGACGCCGATATAACAGTGGTGGAGAATGACTCTAATGAAGTCTCTGAGGCTTCTGCAGATAAATCTCCACCACTGTAAGGCAGCATCCGCTGCCCTGATACTCCGCTTAGTCGCGAGCGGAGGGGACATAGTCCTAATCCAAGAGCCCTGGGTGGTAGGAGGCAGGGTCTGTGGATTAGCGACGAAGGACTACAAGCTGATTGTAGCCCAAACGGAAGGTAAAATTAGAACCTGCATATTAGCAAGAAAGCACCTAAATATCTTTCTGCTCCACAATTTTAGCAATGGCGACAACACGGCGGCTAGCCTAGAGCTACAAGGGACACGCCTGAACCTGGTGTCGTCCTACATGGCTCATGAGGAAAGCGATCCTCCCAGTGACCTCGTTCGCAAGATTGCCAGCGACAGCGAGAGGTTGGATACAAGCCTACTAATAGGCTGCGATGCCAACGCTCATCACACCCAATGGGGGAGCTCGGATACAAATGTAAGGGGTGAGTCACTTTTCAGCTTCATCCTAAACTCCAACCTAATTATTGGTAATCGGGGTAATGACCCCACTTTTATCATAAAAAACCGTCAAGAGGTTATTGACCTCACTCTATTGTCTCACAAACTGTCAGACATAATGAAAAGTTGGAGAGTCCTAGAGGACCACTCCTTCTCCGACCACAGGTACATCGAGACAATCCTATCGCTCGAAAGCACCATACCCACTAGCTATATTAATCCAAGAAAAGCCAACTGGGTTACGTTTAGTGCAAAAATGGAGGAATTACTCCCCCCCCTAGCCCCAAAATGCCCGGACACACAAGACGATCTTAATCGTCTTGTGGACAATTTCACGGAAGCTTGCAACAAGGCCTTCATGGCAGCTTGCCCCTCAACCAAACCAAGAGGGAACGAGAAGGAACGTGTGAGTCGCTTCTGGGGACGCGACTCTACTTATACCCGTACTCAGTCAGTATATACATTTTTGAGCATAATTTTTAAGAATTTTAGAAAAAAATAAAAATTTTACATTTTACATTTTTTTGCTACATCTGTTATCTACATCTACATCTACAATGTATATTTTACATCTAACATGTAGATTATAGATGTACCATTTATATTCTGCATCTCCACCGCTAGGGGTTGCTCGCGCACTGAACGCGGCAGAGTGTGCGAGCGAGAGAGAGAATGAGTAGTGTTTGTCTTGCAGGAGGGGGCGGGGGAAAAAAACTGAAAATTAATTTCTTCATTCTGGCTATAATTATGTTCCGATCTGATTCATATTCAGCAATCTGGTAGATATGGTCATTCTCTACGATACTGCGTTTTCAGTTTAATCGTATCTTTAAAATTGTGTCTGCCACAGATTTTCGTCCTTTGTGGGGGCGGAAGGGGGCGGGGTGAAATCTTGAAATACACTTTTAGCAGTGTGATATCACATGAGTCTGGAAACCAAATTTGGTTGCCCTAACTCTTATAGTCTCTGAGATCCAGGCGCTCAACAAGACGGACAGACGGACAGACGGACATGGCTATATCGACTCGGCTATTGATGCTGATCAAGAATATATATACTTTATGGGGTCGGAAACGTTTCCTTCTCTGCGTTGCACACATCCACTTTTACCACAAATCTAATATACCCCTTAACTCTTTTTTGAGTACGGGTATAAAAAGAAACCCCCCTGGTGGTCTAACCATATAGATAGCCTCCGGAAAGACTGCAGGACTCTCTTTAACAGAGCCAAAAGCAGCAGCGAGGTAGCGCACTGGGAAAATTACAAAAGTAAGCTAACCCTATACAAAAAGAAACAAGGAGAGCAAAAAGGGCCTCTTGGCAAGAATTTTGCTCCGAAATTGAGGACACGTCAGAAGCCGCAAGGCTACGCAAGATCCTGTCAAAAACATCCCCCTCCGGGGATATCTCAAGAGAACGGATGGTACGTGGACGAACTCTAGTGAGGACTCCCTACACATTCTACTCGATACTCATTTCCGTCCTGAATATGAATATGAAATGAATACTCCTTAATCGCTTTCCTAGACATTGAGGGAGCTTTTAACAACGTCATACCGGGAGCCATCACAGAGGCCCTGACTGACCTGGGAGTGGATCGTGACTTAATGATGCTCATAGATCAATTGCTCACATGCAGGACAGTGACATCATCAATGGGATCGTCCACTCAGTCAAGGTATGTCAAAAGAGGCACCCCGCAAGGTGGTGTCCTGTCTCCCCTTCTATGGAACATAGCAGTCAATAAGATTCTGTGTGACCTGGAAGGGGTGGGCTGCATGGTGGTAGCATACGCGGACGACGTTGCCATTATCTTCTCGGGAAAATTCCCTCAAACACTCTGCGATCTAATGACCGCGAAGCTCGCGCGACTGTCAGAATGGACAAAGTCGCGTGGACTGGGAGTTAATCCCTCTAAAACGGAACTTGTGTTGTTTACAACCAAATACAAAATCCCGTCCCTCAACCCCCCAATACTAAACGGATGCAGGCTCTCCTTCAGCGACAGTGTCAGTTACTTAGGGTTTTTAAATGATAAAAAGCTTAGCTGGAACCTGAGCATCAAAGACAGAGTGAAGAAGGCTACGATAGCCCTCTACACTTGCAAGAAGGCCATTGGGATAAAATGGGGCATGAACCCAAGAATAGTCCAATGGATCTACCTAGCAATAGTAAGACCAATACTGCTCTACGGAGTCGCAGTGTGGTGGCCTGCCCTATCGAAGGGGACCATCACTAAACAACTAGGCAAGGTGCAGCGTACTGCAGCCCTAAGCATCAGTGGAGCTCTGAGCACAACACCAACGGATGCGCTAAATGCTAAACTATGCCTGCAGAGCCAAGACCTCGCAGGTAAGGAGCAGGCAGAAATGGCAGCAATCCGTCTTAGAGACTCTGACCAATGGGTGTCACATCACTCCGGTCATGCGTGCATCCTAAATGGAAACAAAATCGTCCCCACAAAAACGGACTACTGCGTTCCGAGGGAGTATACAGATACCCCCTTTGAAACAATCATCCCTCACAGGAACAACTGGCTTGAGGGACCACCTGGTCCAAAGGGAGCCATTCGAATCTTTACTGATGGCTCAAAGCTGGACAACAAGGTCGGAGGAGGAATCTACTCCGAACAGCTGCACATAAGTTACTCCTTCAGGCTCCCGGATCACTGCAGTGTCTTCCAAGCGGAGGTCATAGCGATCAAGGAAGCTTTGAACTGTCTTCAGGAACTAACCCCTGCGGCAACTCACATAAATATCTATAGTGACAGCCAAGCTGCAATCAAATCGCTGAATGCGATAACGACAAGCTCGGCTACCGTGGCAAACTGTCGCAAATCTCTTCATGAGATGGCTTATCAGTTCGTCATCAGCCTAATATGGGTCCCGGGCCACCAGGACATTGAAGGCAACTGCATAGCAGACGAGCTGGCCAGAGCTGGAACAACAATCCCCCTTCTCAATGATAAGGAGGATATTCGTATGCCAATGGCCACCTGCAAGCTCAAAATAAAAGAACATTTTAAGCAACTAATAAATGACAGATGGCAAACTGTGCCACTATGTCGCATAACTCGGCAAACATGGCCTAACATTAATAGGAAACGCACCGATGAGCTCTGCAAACTCAGTAGGAGTAGGTGCAGCTCAGTCATACGCTCCCTTACGGGACACTGGCTAATAGGCACACATGCAAACAGGCTGGGCGCCCCATATAACGACTTCTGTCGAAGCTGTAGAGATGAGGACGAGGAGGAGACCGTGGAACACCTGTTCTGCTCCTGCCCGGCTCTCAGTAGAAGGAGACTCCAATACTTGGGCACTCCTTTTCTAGGTGACATTTCGGACATGTCTACAATCAGTCCCAGACAGATCGCAGGCTTCATAAGGGCATCCGGATGGGATAATGGATAAAATAGGGTCTCACGAGGGAGAAGGGAACGAAACATGCGGTATCACAATGGGCCGAAACCGGCCTAGGTGTGTCGGGACTCTGACAACCCCGACAGCCGCCTCTACCTAAGGTTGGAAGGTTTATTAAAAGCAATCTACGAGGGTAAGATGGCAGTCTCACATCTGCATCCCAGTTAAGGCCACGCAGAGCAAAAAGTAAAAAGTTTTTCTGGACTGATTCTATACGGTCCTGGTGTACTTTGTACTGGGGGCACCATACACAAGAGCCGTACTCTAAAATCGGACGAACAAGCGAGATGTAGAGAGTCTTCGTTATATAGGGGTCGTCAAATTCCTTTGACCACCTCTTTATAAACCCAAGCACACCCATGGCCTTATTTACCATAGTGGAAATGTGTTCAGAAAACTTTTACTTTGGGTCTAATTTAACACCAAGATCGTCAACCAAGGTAATTCTCTCAAGAGAACCACCGCAGAGGCTATAAGGAGCCAAAATGGGGCTGGAGCGATGAAATGTCATTACTTTGCATTTCGAGGCATTTAGGTGTAACATATTTGCACGACACCATGACTGAAAGTTATTGAGATCGGATTGCAAGCGAGAGTGAAATGAAATGTCCTTATACTGGACACAAAGTGTAACATCATCCGCATACATGAGTACTCGAGAGTTTGTTCATACTGAAGGATCAGATCATTAATAAAGAGTGTGAATAGTAGGGGGCCTAGATGGCTGTCCTGTGGTACTCCAGAAGTAACCTTAACAGGTGAAGAGAAGGAGTTTTTGCAGAGGACTCTTTGAGACCTAGAACGAAGGTAGCTAGAAATCTATCTCAAAAGATTAGGCGGAAACCCTAAATGGTCAAGTTATGGTGTTAGAAGGGAATGGTTTACAGAATCGAATTCTTTACTGAAATCAGTGTAAACTACATCCGTCTGCAAGTTACCTTGAAAGCCTTTAATGATAAAAGAGGTAAACTCTAATAAATTTGTGGTTGTTGATCGTCGCCTTATAAATCCATGCTGGGACGGAGATATAAGTGATTTGCAGAGATGTTGCAAATGCGGAGTTAACATTTTTTCAAACATTTTAGGAATAGCGGATAACTTAGATATACCTCTATAATTATTTGAATCAAACTTGCTACCTTTCTTATGGAGCGGAATAATAAAAGATTCCTTCCAGATGGGGGGAAGCATGATGAGTTAATGGATAGGGTGAATAGTTTAAGCAAGGGTCCACATAGAGCGTCGGCACAGTACCTAAGTACACAGCCGGGAACTCCGTCGGGACCTGGTGAAAACACCGGCTTAACTAGTCGAAGATCATGAATCAGTGAGCTTTCATTTAACAAGGGGCTGAAGATGCCATTCGACCTTGGTAAGCTGTATGGATACGGCTGACCAGAGTAGCTTTCATGAGAATAGGTTGTCTGGAAAAATTTGGCAAAAAGATCGGCAATTGCCTGATCATTGTTTGCTGACATATTGAGAAAAGATAGCGAGGATGGATGTGCGGACGTTCTACGCTTACTATTTACGAAGCTGTAAAACTGTTTAGGGTCCTGTGAAAATCTTATCCTGCATCGAGATAGGTAGTTTTTATAGCATTGAGCGTTAAGAACGGAGAAATTTGACCGAGCTATTACA
This sequence comes from Drosophila tristis, assembly GCA_018150885.1. Taxonomy (NCBI): domain Eukaryota; kingdom Metazoa; phylum Arthropoda; class Insecta; order Diptera; family Drosophilidae; genus Drosophila; species Drosophila tristis. The sequence continues at coordinate 209,141 of JAECWT010000202.1, read as the reverse complement.
TAGTGAGAAAGAGAAGAGGGAGAACCAACTTCTCGAAATTTTTTATAAAGTCTTGATTTTAAGTTTTTGGACTGGATAACTCTTTGGTAAACCAAGGAGGCTTTCCAGATCTAACCGGACAAGAAAGTGGGACACAAGAATCAAAAAATGTGTCAAGTACATTGTAAAAAATGTTTGTGCCTTTCATAACGTCAGTGCACAAGTACAGAGCGGACCAATCAAAATCACTAATGAGGTTATTAAGCTTCGTAAACTCGGCTTTACGAAAGCAGCGGACACGTTCACGTTCAGATAGCCTACCCATTCGATTCAATACAGTTGGGCCAATATCGACTGACACTTCGAAAGTAGGATGGTAGGAGTCTTCAGGTATAGTGAGCGGAAGGGCTCGGGTTAACAACGCTATGGTCGGATCCGAGACAAAGCACAGATCAAGCAATCGACCCAAGGAATTTTTCACATGGTTGACTTGAGACAGGGATAGGTCTAACAAGCCGTCGATAAAGTCATGTCGTGACATGGGCACATGGTTATTAGACTCGTTTACCGAAGACCACACAGTACCCGGCAAATTGAAATCACCAAGAACTATCATATGGTCTTTATCTGATAGCGAGGAAGAAACAGTTTTGGGTTTGGGTTCTTTGGGTTCTTTTTCTGAGTACAGAACAGTCGGAAGGCTGTCAGCAAACAGCGTGTGCAATATACTGCATGAAATTTGCAGAGCATTCGTAAAAGAATTCCCAGTCCACAAACTGAGTTTTTCTGCCTGAGACAATTCTGACATATCAGATGTTTTGTTGTTGTTTTCACCATTTTCCTGTCTGTCATTGTTTACATTTTCGTAGTGAATTCCGATTTTTTGTTGTAAATGTCAAATATTTATGGTTGCATTTGACAATTATCGAAAAAATACCGCACAGAAACTTGCGAATTAGGAACATCCCAGATGGATGGTGGAATAACTGGGAAATTTTCGGAACGGCAAAACCTTACGGACCATCCCAGAAATGGATGGTGGATGGTCCCCAGTGTGAAAAGGCTATTATATCTGGTAGCAGAGATCTTTGCAGTTCTGAAAAGCTGCAGCTATAAATAAAAAAAAAATTCAAGATTTTTAAAAATTCTTTAAAAAAAACTAAACCATTAAAAAAACCATAATTCGCTAAAAAATTTTAAACCCCAAAATCTATAAGAAAAAGTTATTTTGGGCCACAGCCAAACGTCGCGTGGAGTAATGTAATGGAACGCATACTATTTCCAAAATCGTAATCGTAAAAATTTACGAAAACCTGAGCATAGCGGTATGTAAGAGTTTCCATACGAAAAATCAAGCAAAAGTTTGACACCCCTGGAAAGGCCTACTTCATTCAACGTTTTCGGAGCGCGATTTTCCGAGCCGGGTCGGATAAAAACTCAAACAATGATGACAATGAAAATAGGTCCAGCCGTTTTCGAGATATAAGCGGTCGGACGAACACGACTTAGTTTTATATATATATATATATATATATATATATATATATATATATAATCTCCGACGTAGTAGGCGATTGGAAATTGTCAAAGTCGGCAATCAGTTCTCAACTATTCATATTACCCACAATCCACGAAACAATCAATTGAGTTATTTGCTTGACTAATGCTTGCTATTGACGATTAAACCTTAGCCGACGTTCACGTCATGCAATAAGTAGTCAGAGTTTCCGTTATAATCTAATTCGAGCGGAATGTGAGGAATAAAATGAAAGGAGACTTGGCCATTTTGCACAGGTTCGCGCTGCATAATTACCACCTCAAATTCTACAAAATGTAAATGAAGACTTGAATCGAGCTGCTTTCGATTACAATTCCGCAATCGTCAACAAAGATCTTCGCTGCTTTTCTATCGGTCCATTGTCTGTCGTATGCCAGCATTGCAATGCATTGAAGTTTCAATCGGAAACCCCCGGCATATGCTGCGCTGGTGGCAAGATAAATTTGACCTTTTTGACTCATCTGCCTTGGCATTTGTTTCTCTATGGATGCAAAATCCAATCAAAACATGTCCTGGCGAATACACAAAAATATAACGGATGCTTTCAAATGACGTCGTTTGATATAACCCGGTTACAATCTGAGTTATAAGGTAATGAAATTCGAAATTGCTTCCAAGCATTCAGATCCAAGGGAAAACTCACCATCGAGCCTGCGCTTTGTTACCACCACCAAAAGAAGATCATAAGTTCCTTCAGGTCTATTTCGTTGGTCATTTGGCAATTGAATCAGATAAGCGTTGTGAAATTTGTGAATTGTGAACATTGGCCAGATTGTTCAAAACCGCATTGGATACAATGAATTCTGACGACTACAAAACGACCTTCACGAAAGTCGTCCTCCAACGAAGGACGTACGCGATTAAATTCGCCACAGCAGTTTTTTACATTGGAAATGCATAGAGCTTCAACAACAAAAGTTGAACTAAGTTGTTCTAAACATTCTTGGCTTAAAAATCCCATTCAAATGAGGTTCAAAATCACGACATATATGTATATTGATTTCAATTTTTGTCTGAGTTAAATTTTTCGTTTATAGGTAATCGATATTAAACGTGGCCGTATCCAAGAAAATACATAGCTTTATAATGCAAATGACCATTGGGTCCTAATCTGTCTTAAATGACCTAGGACATAAACTTAAAAATAGCACATCTCGTATTATCACTCTTGAGTATATCTGAAGACGTTAAATTGGGGCGAGACGAAGTTTACCGGGTTCGCTAGTATTCAATAAACATTGCTTCTTTCGTTGGTGTGCCTTTAAAATTTCTTGATTTTATAGGTGTACTTTGAACACTACTTTAAGTAACTTACGTTTGAATAGAGCTTTGAAAAAAAAATTGTCCATTGGTGGAAACAGAAGACTAATAAACAGATAAACTGCCAGAACTCACTGCCCAGTACAAATGAGCAATCTGGTAGCTGTGTTAATTTTCTATGTATGATTCTGCGTTTTCGGTTTTCTCATATTTACAAAATTGTAGATTTTTTTCGTGTGTGTGACGTGGCGAAATTTTGAAATATATGTATATGTATGTCTACTTGTTTCAGTGTTATATCACAGATGATCCAGACGGATCAAATGTTGCTCTAGCTCTTATAGACTCTGAGATCTAGGCGCTCATTGGAGCGGACATACGAACAGAAAGACTATATTAACTCGACTATTGCTGGTCGGAATGCTTTCTTCTGGATATTACACACACACAAATCTCATATACTCAACCTGGTATAAACAAGCTGATGATATATGTATCTAAAAACTATTAAATTTCTAAAACAAGCTAGGCGACTGGATTTTATCCTATGTATATCTAAAGATTTGGGTAATCTTAAAATGAACAAATACTTACAGAAATCGTACTAAACCAGATCGTTTGTATGTACATATATATTAAAATAGCTAGATATACATATATACATACATACAACTGTAAGAGTTTACTTATGTTTCTTATATTAAACTTTAAAGCAACTCTCACTTTCGGATAGAGTAAACGAGTTCCACAATATCTATCTTTGTGGTGAGTTTCTGGGCATGTTGTAAAGCTGTGATTTGTGGTTGCTTAGGCAGCTGTATAGCTACTGAGATCTATAACAGAAACAGAAAAGTTTCACCCAAGGCTTTAATCGGTTGTGAATTGTTGAATGTGGAAGATATAAGCTTTTCTCTTAATGTACATTCACGTTTTTTTTAACGTATATAAAATGGACTTATGACTTAATAGTGGTTGTGTATGTCTATTTAATTTCGAAAACATTGAAAATCACCGGATAAGGCCTAAGGAGTAAAATATTAAAATTCAGTATTAGTGTAAAAGTGGTCAAAAAACAAAACAAAAAACATAAAAATTTGACTTAAAGGTTACTGCGAGACTGCGGCTCCATAAATGTATTTAATTAATTGACATACGTATGCATATATGCATGCACATATACAATACAAATATTGAATTAATGAAATATATAAAATATTAAAAATTTTTTGTTTATATTTCACATGAATAAACTATATAATTGTATTTTTTGTAAACCGAACCAGTCTGAACATTTTCTGTTGGCCGTTATACAATCGAAACATTCCATTTACAAAGATATAAACTATTGCAGGTAATAACGGCTCTATCGTGTGCAATATATATGAAAGTCTAGAGATGATACGGTTCGCAGTCATGGTAGCCTTTCTGGTTTATACAAGACGGTGTAAATTCATTAGCCGGTCGGCGCTAACATTAATGCTACTGTGCATTGGAATCATCATGCACCTTGATATGTTACCGGGAGCACTTGCCGTCAGCAGTAGTGCTGGTAGTGCGGCGCGCCCGTTTACAGGAAATGGGAATATAAATCCGCGATTACCTCGTACAAGTGCCAGTCAACTTAATAGTGGCAACAGCGCCACCACAAGTTTCAAGCTTGCCACAAAATCATTAAATACAACACGAAATGGAAACCTGCGAACAAGGTAAGGGTCTGTGATTTCGCATTTTCAAATACGTTTGTTGTTACAGATTTTAGGTGTGTACAATGTACATACATATCTGTGAATCCGTTGGTCAAAACAAAAGATTGCGCTAACAAACCGGTTTTTTGCACAGTGGTTAACTGTAAACCTTTCAGACACACACACCAGGACCTAAATGCATGCATGTGAATGTATAGACAAGTATTCAAACATGTGTGCATGTACATAAATGCACACTCGCCCATGACGTTCACGTATATATGTATATATAAATATATATATGTATATTTATATAGCTTATAAACACACATACAATAATATGAGTAACAAAAAGTGATAGGAAACAGATTTTTACAAATTTTGTAATATAATATTTTCCGGAAAAGATATAAAACATGATACACATTTTAAAGAAGTACATAAAGTGTATAATCCCAATCTCAAAAAAAGTTAAGAGTAGGGAGATGAAAGAGTTTTTGGTTTAGTTGCACGCTGCTTGGCGGTAAACCGGTCTGTTGAATGGTGTGGGAAATGGTCAACCCAGCTCAGTTGACTATGTTCACTTTGTTGAAAGTGAATGTGATGCAAATACTAGATTTAATTGATTTACTATACGTAGCCTGGGAAAAACTTAAAACGCGCTCAAATATTTAATATAATGACACTAGTCAACACAACATGTAGCCCAAAATGACCTTTTCTGAATTATGGTTTGTTTTTATGGCTTAGTTTTTTTTTTATAATTTAAAAAAATCAATTTTTTTGGTTACGCAGCCAAATAATCAGTAGATCATAGTCAGTGGTGCAGCAGTAGAGTAAATATCTATTATTGTTCAGCACTTTTACTGCCCACTGCTTAACTTTGTCATCTACATACATACATATGTACATATTCATGCTCCCGCACGGCAGCAGCCTATGCAGCCGTTCTCTCGCGTCTTCAACTCACACCTTTCTTTCTATCGCCTTTCGCTATCACTCTCTCGATCTGTCGCTCTCTCGCTCGCATTAGGGCTCGGGAAATTCGGCCCGCCTGCCCTTTGATTTAGTCTTGATCTTGCAATCACTGCACATCGTCTTGGAATCGAGCTATTCAATCCGACACCGTCTTGAACCGACTCCCGCGTCTTCAATCTGACCCCGTCTTGAATCCAGCTAACTATCTTTTCGACTCTGTATCGCTTATTTACTTCACCACAATAAACTGTGAATATATATATTGAACAATCATCGCCTTTTTAATAATATCGCAATACAACGCTACTGAAGAAGCTCAGTAGCTCAATATAAATGTTTTGTTCTTGGGACATAGTGCTTCTATTTTTCACATAACTTAAGTATCTTACATCTGGTTGCAAAGAACTGTGCAGTTCTGAAAAGCTGACAAATCCGACCTAGAAACTTTGTATCTGCAGCTTAACGACTGGAAGATATTAAGCTTTCAAATTCAAATTTCATCATTTTTATGCTGTATTTTTATACCCGTACTCAAAAAAGAGTTAAGGGGTATATTAGATTTGTGGTAGAAGTGGATGTGTGTAAAGCAGAGAAGGAAACGTTTCCGACCCCATAAAGTATATATATTCTTGATCAGCATCAATAGCGGAGTCGATATAGCCATGTCTGTCTGTACGTCCGTCTGTCTGTCTGTCTTGTTGAGCGCCTGGATCTCAGAGACTATAAGAGCTAGGGCAAAAAAATTTGGTTTCCAGACTCATATGATATCACACTGCTACAAGTGTATTTCAAAAGTTCACACCGCCCCCTTCTGCCATCACAGAGAACGAAAATCTGTGGCAGGCACACTTTCAAAGATACGATAAAACTGAAAACGCAGTATCATAGAGAATGACCATATCTATCAGATTGCCGAATCTGAATCAGATCGGATCATAATTATAGCCATAATGAAGAAATTAATTTTCTGTTGGTTCCCCCACCTCCTCCAGCAAGAAACACACTACTCTATCTCCTCGCTCGCACACTCTGCCGCGTTCAGTGCGCGAGCAACCCCTAGCGGAGGAGATGTAGAATATAAATGGTACATCTATAATCTACAAGTTAGATGTAAAATATACATTGTAGATGTAGATGTAGATAACGGATATAGCAAAAAAATGTAAAATGTAAAATTTTCTTTTAAATTCTAAAATATCATAAGCTCAAAAATGAATATACTGACTGAGTACGGGAATAAGTAGAGTCGCGTCCCCAGAAGCGACTCACAGGTTCCTTCTCGTTAGTTTTAGATAGACGCATTAATTAGGTATATGTTAAGCCTTCAGATGTAAGGTATTGTTCATCTATGGATAAACGGTGGAGCTAAAATTCGTTATCCAAACCTAAAACATGAAAAAATAGACAAAAAATACTTTTTGGAAGATTACGGGCCGAACTGCCAATTGAGAACAAAGCAAACGAAAAGGGGCTGCATTTTTGGTACCTGAACGTGTTCCTTTGGCATTGGACCAGTATTTTTCAGGTAAAATGAGTTTTGAGTCGTTTTGGTTAGACGGCTGCAACTTGTCCGTTTATCCATCGATTCTTACAAATGATACCTTAAACGACGCCTAATTAATGCGACTTTTCCTGAATATTTTGTGAAAAAAATAAAGCAATGATGAAATTTGAATTTTAAAGCTTTATATCTTCCAGGCGTTAAGCTGCACCCAAAAATTATCTGAGTATGATGTATAGCTGCATTTGTAAGCTTTTTAGAACTGCAAAGTTCAATGCAAACAGATATAAAATACTTAAGTTATGTAAAAAAACTTCTGGAAAAAAAGAAAAAAAAAAGATTTTTTAAATTTTCTTAAAAAAACTAAACTATACAGAAAAAACGAGAAGGAACGTGTGAGTCGCTTCTGGGGACGCGACTCTACTTATACCCGTACTCAGTCAGTATATACATTTATAAGAATATGATTTTTTAGAATTTTGCTACATCTGTTATCTACATCTTCATCTACAATGTATATTTTACATCTAACATGTAGATTATAGATGTACCATTTAGATTCTACATCTCCTCCGCTAGGGGTTGCTCGCGCACTGAACGCGGCAGAGTGTGCGAGCGAGAAAGAGATAGAGCAGCGTGTTACTTGCGGGAGGGGGCGGGGGAAGCAACTGAAAATTAATTTCGTCATTCTGGTTATAATTATGATTCGATCTGATTCAGATTCGGCAATCTGATAGATATGGGCATTCTCTACGATACTGCGTCGTCCTTTGTGTGGGCGGAAGGGGGCGGGGCGAAATTTTGAAATACACTTGTAGCAGTGTGATATCACATGAGTCTTGAAACCAAATTTGGTTGCCCTAGCTTTTATAGTCTCTGAGATCCAGGCGCTCATCAAGACGGACGGACAGACGGACGGACAGACGGACGGACAGACGGACATGGCTCTATCGACTCGGCTATTGATGCTGATCAAGAATATATATACTTTATGGGGTCGGAAACGTTTCCTTCTCTGCGTTGCACACATCCACTTTTACCACAAATCTAATATACCCCTTAACTCTTTTTTGAGTACGGGTATAAAAATAGTACTATACAAATTTTTAAATCCCAAAATCTATCAGAAAAAGTCATTTTGGTCCACAGCGGGAAGAAAAAGTTAAATTATGTCGAGTAGTGTAATTGTAGATTGACCAAGAACTATAAAGGCCGAAATCAAACTTTCTGTTTCCTACTGGCCATCTCTACCAAACACTTAAAAGGGGTTTTTTACCTGGTGGTCGAATTGTGTGTAACGTACAGAAGGAAACGTTTTCAAAATTTGTATCCAGACTGCTGTGATATCACACTGTTACAAGTATATTTCAAATTTAGCCCCGCCCCCTCCCGCCGCCACAAACGATGCAACTGTGGCATTCACAATTTTGAATATACGAGGAAAGCTAAAACGCAGTGAAGACCGACGATATCTACTGAATTTGCCGAATCTGATCTAGATGAGATCATTATTATAGCCAGAAAGAACAAATTAATTTGAATTAAATTAAATTTAAATTAAATTGGCGAAACTACCCCATGGCACCGCTGCAGCCATACTTATTCTGTCTCTCGATTACACACTTTGCCTTGTGAAGTATGCGCCCTCTGGCGGAGAATGGCGTGTTAGTTTGAAAAGAGAGATGGATGTACCAAAAAAAAAATTGAAAGAGATAATTTATTTTAAAATTGTACATAAATCATAAGCTTACATATTTCTATACTGACTGAGTACCGGGTATCAAATTAGTGGCGTTGCTAATGGGCCTTACAAAGTTCGCCCTCGGGGATTTTTTTAAAACTTTTTATACTCAAAGGCTTAAAGGCTATACTAAATTCTCTTGAGTATATGTACCATGAGGCAAGCACACTGCGCACTTGCTTAGGTCGAGCGCCAAGCGCCGCGGCAGTTCACTCGCTCACACAATCCTTCACGCACTGCGCCTTATTGTCTGGACGTTGATATGCAATGACTGCACCATCAAGTGGCACATGTGACACCAAGTCGAAGCTTGTTACCCGCGGAACCCAGGCAGAAACGCAGCCCCTCCTGGAAACCCTTGGCAAAAAGATCGGCAATTGCCTGCTTATTGTTTGCTGGAAATCGAGGATGGATGTGCGGACGTTCTAAGCTTACTATTTACGAAGCTGTAAAACTGTTTAGGGTCCTGTGAAAATTGTATCCTGCATCGAGGATAAAACAGTTTTTAAAGCGGACAGGTGACATCCTTTAACCAGGCTTTAACCAGGTCTCGGTAAACACAATACTGAGGATGGAGATGGATCACTGGTCTGATTACTAGGAAGAGAACCTATTCTTTTTCTTAGCTTTGAACTCTTTAACCACAAAATGCTCCGGCCAAATGGTTTCAACTTGAGTCGGGGAGACGCTTAAATTTTTCCACCAAGCCGACGGCTTTTATTTTGCTTTGTATAGAAGCGGTTACATCATTGGATTTGAGGTCAGGGGCTAGCCGTGAGATAAAAACTTGGCGCTGTGGTGGGACTCCCACCAGTGGTTTTGGAACCACAGGCCTAGTACCTGTGATGCCAGTATCCGGTGGTCCTGGACATCTATTAGCTGGTGGTAGCAAAACTGATGGGATAGTTAAGGGTTGGGTGCGGAATCGACGGTCACGGACGCTACAGACATTTCTTACTGCATACTCTCCGAAGTGACGCATTCGGCTCCCGAATCTGCATCGATCGTTGCCCTTGAAGTAGCAAACGTAATCAACTGCTTCACTAAGGTAGTGGTCGGAGTAAATTTTTCGGATACCGGCGTACACTTGCAAGTCCCTCGGAACAGCTGAAACTGCTGGACTGAGTGTCCATGGCCTATCATATTGCTGCTTTAAGCCCAATCTATGAAGCCACTCCGCGTCTGCCTCATGAACAAACGCATGTCGTTTTCCACAACACGGCATTCCTCACAACTATAATGCAGGACGTTATTTTGGGAAATGGCATCACCTACACGGCCCGAGATCCCTACACATTTTGCGTGCACTACGCTTTCGCAAAGCCAGCAAGGGATATTCGGCTGGTCATGGGTGATCTGTTTCTTGCAGGTTTTTTTGGCACAGACGACAGAAAATTCCATGTCTTTTATTTTTTTAATTCGAGGAAATAAAAAGTTCAAAACAAATAGCAAACAGACCAATGTGCAGAGCAGATGCTTAAAGCATAAGACGAGAGAGGTGAGTGGTTGCAACAACAGCTTATAAGTGAGAGCGTTACTGCACAGAAAGTTACAAGAGACGATAGAAAGATCAGTTATTGAAAGTTAGGTGATGGAAAGAGAGTGATAGACGGCAAAAGCTACGACAAAGAGCGACTAAATGTAATGAGATGGCGTACTTATGAAAAGCAACATCACAAACACACGACTAACCGACGCACAAAATTAATGAAATACACAAAGATTAGGCATGCATCCGTGGTAAATATTTATTTTAATGTAAGTTAGTTAGAGAGTTAATTTAAAGATAAAAACACATGCTGTTTAAGAAAAATAAAAGGAAAATATGGAGCGCAAAACAAAAACAAGTCTGGTCAGTACGAAAGAGAACGAACACATTAACACATAAATTTGTAAGATATGAAAAACAACAAAAAAGTTAATGTTATTAGAAGTATTTATAATAATAACTATATAATAATTATTATAATCTATACTATAAATTGCATGCGGTTTTTTTTAAATAATAGCCAGAGAATGTGGCATAGTTTGCACAAAGAAATTTGTACTTTTTATACCCGTACTCAAAAAAGAGTTAAGGGGTATATTAGATTTGTGCTAAAAGTGGATGTGTGTAACGCAGAGAAGAAAATTTTCCGACCCCATAAAGTATATATATTCTTGATCAGCATCAATAGCCGAGTCGATAGAGCCATGTCTGTCTGTCTGTCCGTCCGTCCGTCCGTCCGTCCGTCCGTCCGTCCGTCCGTCTTGTTGAGCGCCTGGATCTCAGAGACTATAAGAGTTAGGGTAACCAAATTTGGTTTCAAGACTCATGTGATATCACACTGCTACAAGTGTATTTCTAAATTTCGCCCCGCCCCCTTCCGCCCCCACAAAGGACGAAAATCTGTGGCAGGCACGATTTTAAAGATACGATAAAACTAAAAACGCAGTATCGTAGAGAATGACCATATCTACCAGATTGCTGAATATGAATCAGATCGGATCATAATTATAGCCAGAATGAAGAAAGTAATTTTCTGTTGGTTCCCCCGCCTCTTTCAGCCAGAGACACACTACTCTATCTCTTTCTCGCTCGCACACTCTGCCGCGTTCAGTGCGCGAGCAACCCCTATCGGTGGAGATGCAGAATCTAAATGGTACATGTATAATCGACATGTTAGATGTAAAATATACATTGTAGATGTAGATGTAGATAACAGATGTAGCAAAAAAATGTAAAATGTAAAATTTTTTTTTTTAATTCTAAAATTCTAAAAAATCATATCTTAAAAATGTAAATACTGACTGAGTACGGGTATAAGTAGAGTCGCGTCCTCAGAAGCGACTCACACGTTCCTTCTCGTCTATAAATAGGTTCGTCAATAACACTACTCGACAAAACCGAACTTTTGAAGTTTTGAAATACACTCGTAGCAGTGTGATATCACATGAGCTTGGAAACCAAATTTGGTTGCCCTAGCTCTAATAGTCTCTGAGATCCAGGCGTTCAACAAGACGGACAGACAGACAGACAGACGGACAGACAGACATGGCTATATCGACTCGGCTATTGATGCTGATCAAGAATATATATACTTTATGGGGTCGGAAAATTTTCCTTCTCTACGTTACACACATCCACTTTTACCACAAATCTAATATACCCCTTAACTCTTTTTTCAGTACGGGTTTAAAAATACCAGATTTCAAAAATTCTTAAAAAAAAAGTTCTGCCATAGAAAAAAAAAATATCATCAAACCATTTCTAAGCCCCAAATCTTTAAGAAAAAGTTGGTGTTGTTCCTTGAGGAAAAATCGTATCGGGTAGTGTAATTAAAAACGAGACGGAACGTGTGAGTCGCTTCTGTGGACGCGACTCTACTATTATAGCAGTACTCAGTCAGTATATAAATTTGTAAACTTATGATTTATGTAGAATTTTCAAATATTTTACATTTTAAATTTTTGTTGCTACATCTGTATCTACATTATGCATCTGAAATGTAGATTATACATTTACAATACAGATTAAACATTTACAATGTAGATTATACACATACAAATAGATTCTACATCTTCTGCGTGGAAGGGCGGGCACTGCACATGGAAAAATATTGAAGTACACTTTATTGAAAAAATCATAAATAACTGTTTGAGATGCCAAGCTTTTTTGGCACCTATATTTATCCAAAAATCAGCTAAAGACTTTGATTTAAAACGTTATAATGTTTATTTATACCGGCGGCTAGCTGAAGCCAATTGCTCGCTCTTTTGCCCAACCAGATAAATTTTCACAAGCGGGGTTCAGTATGCAACCTATGCGGCGAGAGATTAGCATAGAACTAATTGGGCCACGACGGCCGATCAATCCAAAAGCCAAAGCGGCAGGTGCAGAGCGCCCTTTAACAGGGAGAGCGCAGCAGCACTGCCGAACGCTGGGGACATACATAATCTTAGGTTTCGAATACTCTTATACACCTAGTTACAGCTACTTTTAATATTACTTAAGCGTATACGAGTAGCCGCTGGCCCGAACATACTCCCCCCGTTGGAAGCTCGCCTTTCAACCGACTTCTCAAGGGGCAGCAAACACAGCCGAGTAACGGCCCTCCTGATGGTTCCTGAAGCCGTCTTCAAATCGGCCACGCGGCATACTCCATCCTTGCCTTTGACGACGTCGACCACTCTAGCCAGTGGCCAACGCATTGGAGGAAGATTCTCATCCTTCACCAGGACGACATCGTTGACGCAGAGGTTTTGCGCAGGCGTACGCCACTTCGAGCGCTCTTGTAAAAGAGTCAGATACTCTTCGCGCCAACGCCTCCAGAATGTCTGCTGCAGTTGAGTGACCCGCTGCCAACCATCCAGACGGTTGTAATTGAGCTTCGTTAGGTCAGGCTCGGGAATTGACTGATGCGGGCCTCCCAACAGCAGATGAGCAGGCGTCAACACATCCAAGTCCTCAGGATTTTCTGAAAGCGAGAGATCGATGAACGGAGATAGCGAACTGTTGGAGATAGACTTCCTGACTTGCCCATTGCGTCTAATCTCCTTTAGGTCCGACCACAAACTTGCCAGCTGAACGTGTCGAACAAGAAGATGCGTTCCTTGCTGTATGTCAGAAACCGTGAGTCCAGGATGCCTAAGACGATTAACGAATTTATGCATGTAGGCGAATATGAGCTGCATGCCAAAGAAAGAATTAGCAAATTTGCATCCGGACGTGAGATCGGCATGTGGAGACGCGATCAGCAATACACGCTTGCGAAGCTCAATGGTCGGAGTTTCAGAAACGGCAGATACAGGCCACTCATCCTTAGAACCTAACAAAAACGAGGGGCCGTGAAACCACAGCTCTGACTGGATGAGGTGGCTGAGAAACGAGCCTCTGGAGAGGATATCAGCGGGATTCAACAATGTGGGAACATAGCGCCATTCCATGCCTTGCGTCAACTCCTGAATTGTTGCCACTCGATTTGCCACGAAAACCTGGAATTTGGCTGGCTCATCCCGAATCCAAGATAACGCCGTAGACGAATCCGACCAGCAGTAAAACTGACCTGGTAAAATTCCCGTCTCCTTTAAGTTCCGCATAACCTTCGCAAGCAAATGGGCTCCACTCAATTCCAGCTTTGGAATCGACAATGATTTTAGTGGCGCCACTCGAGACTTTGAGCACAAAACATTGCTCGACGACTCCCCTTGCCTGGACCCGACATATATGCAAGCACCATATGCTTCCATGCTGGCATCACAAAATCCATGAACCTCTAAAATTGTGCTGGAATGATGGACAACGCGAGGAAAGGAAATGCGAGAGATGCTTGCCAAACTGCTTCTCAGGTTAATCCAAGTTGAGTGCAGCTCTGTCGGTAGGCTTTCATCCCAGTCCAAATGTTCTCTCCAAAGCTGCTGAAGAAAGATCTTGCACTTCACAATAACAGGATTAATCAATCCAAGAGGGTCGTAGAAACGCGCAATAGTTGACAAAACCGACCGCTTGGAGGGCTTTGAATTCGTGTCCAGCGCGGACAAGGCAAACAGCAGCTGATCTGACGCAGGGTCCCAAGCTAAACCAAGAGTTTTGGTAATGTCGCTTCTATCATGAAACCGCAGAAATTTCTCCACGTCGTCCTCTGGAATTCCATCAAGCACCTCCTGGTTACTCGAGCACCATTTTCTAAGCTTAAAGTTACCGCAAGACAGCAGACTTGAAGTTTGGCGCATCTTTTCCTTGACCTCTGCGACCGAGTTGCCGCCAGAGATGAGATCATCAACATAGAACTCCTGTTGCAGAGCAGCTGAGCCAAGAGGGTAGGGATTACCCTCGTCAATGGCCAGCTGGTGCATTGCGCGGACCGCTAAAAACGATGCAGCCCTCGTACCATATGTGACGGTGTCTAATGTGTAGATCTGAACCTCGGACTGGATGGAATCTCGCCATAGGATGCACTGGAGAAAATTGTCGGGTGGAGATACCTTTACGCAGCGGTACATTTTACAAATGTCACCAGTGAGAGCGACGGGATATGTGCGGAACCGGATCAGTATGTTAAACCATGCTGGCTGAATAACAGGACCTGTCATCATCACATCATTTAAGGAGCATCCAGTTGATGTAGCTGCAGAGCCATCGAAAACGACACGGAGTTTTGTCGTGGTACTATCCTCCTTTAAGACGCAGTGATGAGGCAGAAAATACTTGCAGAGGCTACGTGAGTCAGGATGGACTTTGGACATATGCTTTAAATCAGTATACTCTTTCATAAAAGCTGAGTAACGCTCCTTGAGCGCGGGATTACGATCCAGTTTTCGCTCCAAGCTGAGAAATCGTCGATACGCCTGAGTATAGGACTCTCCCAAGCGATCAGCATCATGCTTTAAAGGCAGAAGAACGGAGTACTCCCCTGATGGCAACCGTGAAAAGTGGTTTACGAAATGCTCCTCACAATCTACTTCTTCCTTTGTACTCAAGCTAGCCTCCACACAATTCTCAACTTCCCAAAACATACGAAGAGTTCGATCCAACCTTGCATTCATTCTATCCTCCGAATCCGGAGAATTTCGGGTTGCCAAAAGCGACGAGCTTGATACCCTCTGTCCACCACCAGATACGATCCACCCAAGCCGTGTCTTCTGCAGAAGAGGCAATCCGTCTATGAGCTTGATTTGTCCTACGCAGAGAAGGTCATAGAAAATACTCGCGCCAATGAGCAGATCTACTCGCTGAGGATTAAAAAATGCAGGGTCGGCAAGCTGAATATTGGAGGGAATGTTCCAATCGGCTACATTAACTGCCAGACTTGGTTGGCTATCTGTGATTGTGGGAGCGATGAGAGCAGTGAGTGTGGTCGAATAGTCCGAAGTGCGAGACTGCATGTAAATGCTGACGGTGGATCCCTCTGTGGACACGCTAGTATCGCCCAGACCAGAAACAAGGGCAGACGATTGAGTTCTCCTAAGCTGAAGCTGCTGGGCGAACCTGGAGGTAACGAGATGAAGCTGAGATCCTGAATCTAGAATAGCGCGACAAGGAACCAAAACGCCAGATCGATTCTTCACCAAAACAACAGCTGTGGCCAGCAACACAATATCGGAGTGGAGACCTTGGGCAGCAAGAGAGGTAGACGCAGGAGACGGCACACTGCTGGCAGAATCCTGAACCGGCGTAGCAGCTACTGGTTGTACTGCTCGTTCTGGATGAGAAACAGCTGGGGAGCTTTGCGCTATAGATGAGTCGAAGTGCAACAAGGTATAATGCCTCCTTCCGCAAATTCTACACTGGCCACCTGTGCATGCACGAGTCCGATGACCCGATTTTAGGCAATTAAAACAAAGTGACAGCTTCTTCACTTTCTTGTGACGCAGAAAAGGAGATAAATTTGTGAAGATGCTGCACGAGTATATTCCGTGGCCCGCTGAATGGCAGAAAGGGCATCCAGACGGGTCGGCGGAAGAGTTAGAGGCAACAAAGGTTTTCTTTAGGTGTGTAGACTGGCTTTTTCCCACCTGAGCGCTACCAGCGTGTGTCGCTATAGCGTATTGCACGTTCTCCATCTTCTGGCATCGCTTCTCCAGGAAATCGTAGAATTCCCCAGCTGTTGGTATCCTGTCCGATGATGCAGTCTCTTCCCATTTGGTTTGGGTCTTCTCATCCATTTGCAGCAGCATGTGGATTATCATGCATCCAGATATCTCCTCAGCACTTCCTAATATCTGCAGAGCGCGCGTATGCAAGTTGACTGCATCCGAAAACTCCCCAAGCCTTTTAGCAGAATGCGAATCTACCTTCTTGAGCCCAAGAATCTCCTTGATGTGTGCCTGGAAAACAAGTCGTTTATTATTAAAACGTCTGCTAAGTATGTCCAGAGCTACACGATAATTGGCACTGGAGAGCTCCAACGATCGAACCTAATCCAGGGCCGCATCCGAGAGACATGAGCGAAGATGTTGGAACTTCTCGATTTCACTGAGATCTGCATCCCCTTCGATGACCGAATTGAACATGGCAATAAAATCCGCATATTCCACATAGCCACCGGAGAAGCTAGGTAGCTTCAGTTCAGGAAGCCGCTGCTTGTGAGCCATGATGATGGTGTGACCTCCAGAGCTATTTGGCATGCTAGTGGAATGAGCAGCTACGCGCAAATGCCCTAGTTCGAGAGCCGCCAGCAGCTCGGCTTTCAAAGAAATGAAGAGCTTATCGAACGTTTCACGCAGCTCACTTCCAATCTCGTCTTCATCCAGTGATTCCAACTCATTATGGGATTTGTTGAACTCCTCACGCATTTCAGCCAACATATCGAGGCGCACATCTATTTCTGACGCACTTAAATTGTCGATTTTATTCCCCGAGAATGACTGGCCAAGACGCTGCAGCCGATCATGCAGAGACTGAACTTTACGCTTGTAAAGTCTCAGCCTTTTTTCCTCCATCGCAATATTTCCGCCCGCACCTGTATTGGGCTCGTTGTCCATGCCAACCGGTGTAATGCAACGAAACAACGGAAAATGTAAGACCGCTTAAGCGACGGCGAAAGAACGGGAGCGAGAATAGAAGACGCGGAAAGTCAAGGGCCGCGGCTGCAGCAAGAGAGAATCGGCGATTAAGCAACGGAATATTAGACGGCTGCAGTCTCACTGAACTTGCACTTTAACTGTTCTTGTTTGCACAAAATGTATTTGTTGGTCGTTAAACGGCACAGCAACGAATGTCTTATTCGATTTTTATAGTTTTTAAACGAAACGCGATTAAAAGTTGTAGTTAAATCACGTCGGGGTCACCAATGTTTGAGATGCCAAGCTTTTTTGGCACCTATATTTATCCAAAAATCAGTTAAAGACTTTGATTTACAACGTTATAATGTTTATTTATACCGGCGGCTAGCTGAAGCCAATTGCTCGCTCCTTTGCCCAACCAGATAAATGTTCACAAGCGGGGTTCAGTATGCAACCTATGCGGCGAGAGATTAGCATAGAACTAATTGGGCAACGACGGCCGATCAATCCAAAAGCCGAAGCGGCAGGTGCAGAGCGCCCTTTAACAGGGAGAGCGCAGCAGCACTGCCGAATGCTGGGGACATACATAATCTTAGGTTTCGAATACTCTTATACACCTAGTTACAGCTACTTTTAATATTATCGTATAGGCTTAAGTAGCCCCTGGCCCGAACACATACGTAAATCTATATC
Organism: Drosophila tristis; assembly: GCA_018150885.1. Lineage (NCBI taxonomy): Eukaryota > Metazoa > Arthropoda > Insecta > Diptera > Drosophilidae > Drosophila > Drosophila tristis. Next base: position 191,262 of record JAECWT010000202.1, on the reverse strand, counting down.
TGAAGTAGATTGAAATTAAATATTTTAATAATTAAGTAAATAACTTAAAAATATTTGTTTAGGTGCGAATATCTTACCTGTAGTCTACCATTGCAAATAATACTGTTGAATACCAGCCTTTGTAATTGTGGTGGTCGACTGCCTCAGCTGCAGGTGGTTTTATTTCGATGTGACATCCATCTAACATAAAAATTAAGTGATGAAATTAATTTACATATATGTATATACATATATTATGGATGATTTTATTGCATTATTACCAATTGCACCTAGGCACTGAGGAAACCCAATTTCTTCAAATCCTTGGACACACTTGTCAATTTTCTCTGAAGTGAGATAGTTTTTGGACATGTATTCCTCTGAGAATTCGTTGATGAATGCTCTGCAAAACTCATGCAGGATATTGCAGACTCTGTTGGCTGACACTCCGAAAAGCCTACCGACTGGTCGGTACTCAGAAGAAGATCCCAAAGTATATAAAGATATGGCGATACGCTTCTCCAGAGGAATTGCAGCTCGGCAGTTTGTGTCCTTCTTCCGTAGCACTTCCAAGCGAGTAACCAACAGTGAAAAGCAGGATCTCTCCATCCTAAAACTTTCCTTAAAAAACGCCTCGTTGTTTTCGGGTACATCCTTCTCCCAAAATGTACCGAACCGCTTCTGAAAAACATAACATATATATTTATACTTTAAACATTGGTTGCATTTATTAGAAGCACTCACAAATGACCACAACCTTCCGGGCTTCAGTGTTTTCAAAACAGATATCCATTCTATTATCTCCTCCTCGTCAAAGTTATCCGCATCATCATCGTCCATGTCCAACAACATGATTAGCTTGTGCAAGAATATGTTTTGCTGCTGAATCACATTCACGACCATTGAAATGTTATTTATATTCATTTTAATTAAAGTAAACAAATTTTCACCGCACGAAATTGTGAGCAACAGCTGTTTCTCATGGATGGTGGATGGTGTCAATGTGAATCGGTGTTTCACATCTTTCAAAAATTCCCACCGTTCCCCTAGGATGGACTCAGTGCGCAGAGAATATTAGGCCAGGATACAATTTTTTTTATTTTATTTTGGTTTTCCTGTATTACCCTACTCTTAAATGTATCTGCAAAATTTCAAGTTAAGGTTCCGCATTCGACTTTAATTTTGCGAAACTACCCAGTATGAGACATACTAAAAAAATGTGTTTCATGTATTTTTATTATTATTAATGATTATTTTCGGCGAAAAACCGAAATGAAAATTGAGTTGGCTTAAAGTACTTAATATTCTATATATTATTTTGGTTGAAAAATGGAGATTTGGTCTCAAACAGTGGTAGTTCTTTCCTTGCTTTTATTCGGGTACGATTGACCCTATCCCTAGCTTCTTGTCCACATACAGACAATGAAGCCTCTGTAACAAAATTCACACATCTTTCTACAGCTTGAGTATGGCAAGCAAGCTTATCAAATTGTAGGAAATCAGTACCTGATGATATCCAGCTTTCAACTTCGCTGTCTCTATGCATCATTGTCATCGGAGGCTCTGTTAATTTTGTTTCGCCCAATCTATTAAATTATAATAAATTGACTCATGAACTTGAATTTCTGGAAGATGAGAATCACGCATTTTAATTATACTTGCCTCTTTACGTGCCATTTCCCTTATAGTGTTCCCTTATATGAGACCCATCATCTTGTAACATAGCCATTAAAATATTTTCTGGATGAGCGAAAAAAGGAATTTCTTTGTATTGTTTTCAAAACAATGCTCTTTAGACCATCTCTCAAATATAAACACATTTTAACCATGTTAAAAATATGCACGGGGCCATATTTCAAAGGCTTTTTTTTTATGTCAAACCAGGTTAGTGCGTCCTACTATCATAACGAAAGTGGCCAGATTTCTTAGAGACTGTGTTTGCTTTGCTGTTCCGATGTACACACGAAGAATCCTGTTTGCCCAAGTAAGCCAACGTGAGTTTTGTGAGACACTGCCTGTTAATACTGCGGAGCATATATCATATGGATATTTTTGATCGCTGCTTAATAAACCACTAATGACGATTGGCAATTTAATTAAAATGGTATCAAAATCACGACATTTTTCGAGCATTTGGCAAATGCTGCCAGGAAAGCTATTAGGGCTTGTGGTGCTACCGTCCACATTAATAAATAAAGGGCGAAGTGGTAATTCACACAAGCCACTGCAAGGGTCGATTGAGATGTTTTTCCAATAAGGAAACGGCTGTTTTTGTATGTCCAGGGCAGTTCCATCACGGCTACAAATGCATTTTATTGCTCCTTGTTCAATATCTTTAATACCTATGTACTTTTAATTTCACCTTCGCGTCATATTACTGGCTTTATTTGGTTCACCCCGCGTTTGATAAACCTTCGGAATATTAAATCTCGCTTGTATCAAAGTTTCAAAAGAACTGGTTCGCAATCTGACTTCTCTAAGTATTCAATCGCTAAGAGTAAATTTTTGTTATTTAATACCATAGCGGCTACTTAGCCAATAAATTAGTCCTATTGGGTCAGGATAATATCCATAGTCTGATGATCTAATTTGTTGGTTTAACTGCTCATAGTTGAACCTTATAAAAAAAAATACAAATACATCCAATTGCCACAAGAGAAGAACGATATTCATATTTCGATATTTTTCACTCTTCTGCCTATCAGCGCAACTATCACCACTAATAACAACAAAAACTTGTAGATCAAAAATCAAACTTTGGCGCTAAAAATGTATGGTTGTGCAAAAAGGTGAAAATACACATAAAATCATTAAATAAAATACTTGAAACTTATACGACACAACGTCTGCTGTGGGATCGTCTGCTATCGATAGCGGAATAGACGCTGTTCGGCTAAGCGCCGGCCCATGTATATTTGTTGCTTTTGAAAATGTGTGCGTTTTAAACCAACCTGTGTGGTTTTTAAAGTTAAATGTCGAGTCGATTGAATTTGGGTCGGCGAACGCGAAATTCGTTTCAAGTTGTGGCAAGGAGCCGTGAAAGTAGCCAAGACATTACACATCGCAATGAAAATAATCGTCTAGGCACAGCAAGGTCCCGTTAAAATCAACGGAACAATGATGCAACAACAACTGCAAATGAACGTCGTGATATTCAAAATCTAAAAGGTGTTGCGTTCGCGTACAGTAGTGTAACCGATTACGCTTCTCATAGGCAAATTATAATTGGTCCAATGAACGACCGTTGTCGCCATTGCCAGGCATTAAAATTGAAAGGTGAAGCAGATGAATTGTGCTGTGCGAGTGGTAAAATGAAATTGCCTGAATTAGGCAGCCCACCACAACCATTGAGCACATTACTTAATGGATTGACACCTGAGTCTAATCATTTTTCGAACAATATATGAAAGTATAATTCGAGTTTTCAAATGATATCTTTTGTCGCCACAAATATTATAAGAGACAACTTCATGCCAACGCTCAAGGTAATGAAATAGTTTTGTTTATGCAAATTGAATGTTTGTTCTCATTATATCGTATATTTTAATTTACAACGAAGCAGTGATCGCTTTTGAAGACCTTTGTTTGATGATGGCAAGCAAAGCATTAGCTCAATTAGGTATGACAGCGCCTAATCGTGAAATACACGACTTTTTTAACAAAGAACTGGAGCGTGAACAACAGTATGATTATGCCGAGCTTAATGCGTTTGTTAGAAACAATTAGCCACAGTTAAATATCAATCAAAGAACGGTTTATGAGCAAATATTGCGATTTATCGAAGAACAACATGGCGGACTGTTCTTTTTGAATGCAGCTGGAGGCACCGGAAAAACGTGTCATTTCGATTATTTTGGCTACCATTCGAGCACAAGGTAGGTGGCTTTGGCTTCGTCTGGCATCGCTACCACATTATTGGATGGTGGTCGCACGGCACACTTTGCTCTTAAGTTGCCCTTGATTATGCAGGCTGACGATAATCCTACATTCAACATTTCAATAAGATCTGCAACGGCGAGAGTGCTGTAAGAAAACAGTTAGATTGACTACAAATATACATGTTCAATTGAAAAACGATGCTTCAACAGATTTGTTTTCAGACAACTGTTAGACATTGGTAATGGTATACTTCCCGTTGACAATTCTGGCTTCATAACGCTTCCAAATAATTTTTGCACTTTTGTGTCATCGAAGGAATACTTGATTCAGAGCGTGTTTCCAAATATTGTACAAAATTATAGAAACCATGACTGGTTAAAAGAGCAATTTTGGCCGGAACAAATAAAGATGTCAATTAGATCAACGCATTTATTTTAAATTCCATCCAAGGAGAAATGGTTGCGTATAGGTAAATTGATACAATTATCCACCAAGATGATGTTGTAAATTATCTGGATTGCCGCCATACTATTTACAAGTAAAAGTTGGAGTAACCATAATTATGCTGCAACTATAATTTCCGATTCGTCTTGCTTTTGCCGACTATTAATAAATCACAGGGACAGTCATTGCAAATTTGTGGTTTAAATAGGAGCATCCGGTATTTCCACATGGCCAACTGTATGTAGCGTGCTCACGAGTAGGCAAACCTTCGGCATTAATTATTCATTGTACCGGCGGCAAAACAAAGAATATTGTTTATCACAAAGCATTGCAATAAAAAAAAATATGTTATTACATCAAAATTGTCCTTGTTTAATTTCGATGAATTCCTAAACATTAAATTAGTAAGCAGCGAGGAGCGCGGGTCTGCTAGTATATATATAAAAATGGAGAGATAAAAATGTATAGTGCATCATCACGAGAGAACGGCTGGGCGGATTTGATTTACATTGTTATTCAGTTGTTCGTATTGGCCAGATAAATGTTTCTACTTAAGAAAATTTTGGAAAAACCAACCTACAATCGCGAAAATGTGATTTTGTATTTATTTATTTTATGGATGTAGGCAATTGTCATTTATTTATTTATTATCGATTTATTATTCATCAATTGAGTTTTAAAGCTGCCTGCTATTAGACGATCAAACCTTGAACGACGTACACGTCGCGAAATAACTAATCGGAGTGTCCATATTAATCTAACGAAATAGGAATGTGCAAAACTAAATAAAGGGGGAAAGAGGCACGTCTCCCATTTTGCACAGGTTCGTGTTGTACAATTACCACATCAAACTCGACCAGCAGACTTGAGTCACGCTGCTTATGCAATAGCGCAATAGCTTACCAAGATCCTCGCTGCCTTGATATCGGTTCATTGTCTGTCGTATGGCAGCATTGCAATGCATTGAAGTTTTAATCGGAAACCCACGGCATATTCTGCGCTGGTGGAAAAGTAAAATTTCCGGTTTTGACTCATCCGCCAGAGTCATTGTAATCGTTTCTCTATGAAAATACAATCCAATCCAATTGCACCGAGTATTCGAAACTCATCGGTCATATGATTTACTTCAATACCCATTGATGTTCTGTCGAGGAATAGGTTAGGTTAGGTTGTCCCGGACGGCCCTCACGGGGCCACGCATAGGCCAGTATGGCCCTTAGTTGTCCGGATTGGTGCGTATGGACCTTCTGAGTGTTATTACGCGGTTTCGAAAACCGCGAGGATCGAGGAGAGTTTTGCAAAGGCAAGGAGTCTCGCTGGCGTCCTCTTGGATGCATCTTCCAGCGATGCCAGTACCAGGCTGCCAAGATGTATGTTTCTTGCCCTTGAGAGGGCCGGGCATTGGCAGATTAGATGTTCCAGGGTTTCGATAGCCCCAGATTCATCACATTTCCTACACTTGTCACTGTTGGTGATGCCTAGTTTGACTGCATGTGCTGTGCACATTATGTGGGCGTTCAGTACATCGAGCAACCTCTGCCGCTTTCCGTATGGCAAAGACTTCTGCCTGGAATATGCTGCATTGGTTCGGTAGCTTATAGGACAGCCTTATTTCAGGGTCTGTACAATATATGCCCGCACCTACTCCTCCCTCCATCTTGGAGCCATCCGTGTATATGTTGAGGTGTTGAATCTGGTCCCGACCCCTTTTCCAGTCATCGGGTCCCATAAATGAGGTTGTGTTTACGTCCAGGCAAGTTTGGGGGATCATGTAGTCATATATACTGGTCATGTCTCGGCCAATTGAGCTGTGCCCGAATCCCTGTAGAGACATGTTTCCTGATGCTACTAGGCGTTGTGCCGCCTTTGCTGCAATCAGTTGAGCGTGGATGTCCAGGGGGTCGATTCCGATTATGGTTTCGAGTGCTTTTGTTGGGGTTGACCTCAGCGCCCCAGTAATGCAGAGCAGTGCCTGCCGCTGAGTTCTATCCATCAGCTTGTTGTAGGTTTTCTTTTCTGTAGCCTGCCACCACACTAAGACTCCATACAGTCGGTCGCACTACCGAGATGTAGATACAGTGCATTAGTGCAGGTGATAGGCTCCATGTGCTGCTAAGCATCTTCTTGGATGCATATAGCGCAATGGTGGCCTTCTTCACCCTTTCCAATACATTGGGTCTCCATGTCAGCTTGCTGTCCAAAACTATGCCGAGGTATTTGACTTGTGTTTTTGGGGTAAGCCTGGTTCTGTCAATTTTCGGGGGGATCCATGCCGGTACCTTGTACCTCTTGGTGAAGAGGATGAGGTCCGTCTTGTCCGCGTTGATACTGAGTCCTACTTTTCCCGCCCACTCACATATCTCCCTGAGTGTTGATTCCATTATAGAGCTGAGGCTCGATGGGCATACTCCCGTAATAATTATGCTTATGTCTTCCGCATAAGCTGTTATTTTTGGGGCTCTCCTCTCGAATCTCTTTATCAGGTCGTCGACCACCAGATTCCATAGGAGGGGCGAGAGGACCCCACCCTGAGGTGTGCCTCTGTGCGCCCCTTTCACCATGGAAGCGGTGCCCCACTCTGAGTACACCCGTCTACAACTTAGAAGGTTCTTTATCCAGAGGTTGATTGCGGGATGTGTGTTGATCGCTTCTAGGCGGTCCATTATCTCGCTCATATTCACGTTGTTGAATGCTCCGGATATGTCTACAAAGTGTCTACAATGGTGGCTACTAGCGAATGCAGTGCCGTCTCTACCGATTTCCCTTTGGTATAGGCATGCTGGTTGGTTGACATCCGCCCACCTACATCATTTCTGATGTGTAGATCCAGCAATTTTTCTAGTGTTTTGATTAGAAAAGAGGTAAGGCTTATCGGTTTGTAGTCATTGGGGCTCATATGGCTGCACTTTCCTGCCTTTGGAAGGAAGACAATCCTCGAGGTCCTCTATTGTATAGGGATATAGCCCGTGCTCAGGCAAGCTGAGTATATTGCAGAGAGCCATGGGGTGATTACGTCTTTGGTCACCTGTAGCATTGCTGAGAATATACCGTCTAGTCCAGGTGCTTTCGTACCCACAAAGGAGTCTATAGCCCAGTGGATTCTCCTAGACGATATGAGATCTGTTGGGGGGTGCTGTTCCTCAGTTGCTAGGTCCTGATGCTCTGTAGCGTCAGCAACCTCGGTGCATCCTGGGAAGTGGGCTTCCATTAGTGCTGTTAGGGCATCTTCGCTGCCCTCAGTCCATTGTCCATCATTTCGTTTCAGCTGACTTTGTATGGCAGGTTGCTTTGATAGCAACTTCCGGAGTCTAGCCGTTTCTGGGACTTTCTCGATATTGGACCAGAAGTTCCTTCACGAGTTTCTTTGTGCCCTGCGTATTTATCGAGGATTATCTCCTCGTTCGCCTATTTGGTGATTTTGAAGAATTTTTTGAGGTTATTTCTTTGAAGCGATAGGTCCCGGTTCCACCATAGTGGTCTGGTTCTCTTTTTCGTTCTCGAGGGTGGGCATGCTGCGTGGTATGCATCCAGTAGCTCCTTGGAGAGGGTCTCTAGGGACGATTCTATCTCTTCCGGGGATGTCACTGTGCCCGGACAGGTCGCGAGCTTCGAGGTAACTGTCCTTTTAAACTTTTCCCAGTTTGTGTTCCGGGGGTTTCTATAGACAGTTATGTTCGGAGAGTGTTTAAATTCGCACTTAAACTGAATGTACTTGTGGTCTGAGAAGGATGGTCTTTCAAGGACTCTCCAGCCAGATACCAAAGTACTGTTCCCCATTACGAGTGTTAGATCTAGTACGTTAGAAGAGGTGGGGCCTACGAAGGTGTGCTCCTCCCCCACGTTTGCTACATCTAGGTTAGTGGATAGTATAAAGTCTAGAAGTGACTCACCTCTTTCGTTGATATCGGGGCTTCCCCACACGCTATGGTGGGCATTGGCGTCCGTACCAACTATGAGTTGCTGGTCTTTCGGACTGGCTTCCGCCACCAGACTCCTTAGCTCTTCCGGTGGAGCTGGCCTGTCGTGTGCCATGTAGCAGGATGCTACCATAAGGCGCTTGTCCTCGCTTTCAAGCATCACCGCAGCCAGGTCTTCAGTGCTGTAATGAGACATAAGATAAGCATGGATGCCCTTTCGTACAAGTACGGCGGTTCTGGTCCTGCTTACCGATGGTGGGTAATTGGAGGACTTTAGTCCGGCCACAGCATTGCCGGAGGCAAGCCATGGCTCCTGGACCAAAGCAATGTCGACGGGCCCTTGCTCCAAGGCAATGAGGAGCTCCGCCGACGCGAGCTTGCTTTTATGCAAGTTGAGCTGCAGCACTCTCAATGTGGGAGGCTGGCTCAACTGCACTCGACGGGTTGACTATTATAGTCAGGTCACCGTCCTCGTCCTCTGCGGCATCAGAGTCGTCCAGTGCAAGATCCTGGGCGGCCTCTACGATGGACTCCAGACCTAAGTCCTTTTCCACCTCGCCTGCCTGCAGGGTATTCGCGTCCTTGTCTTCGGGGTGGCGCTTTTTGTGACGTAGGTAGACACTGCCTACGCCCCATGCCATCTTTCCGAATCTCGGGTAGAGGATGTCCTCTGCCTCCTTATTGATCTGGATGATCAGCCCCCCTCATTGGGTAACGGGCTACCAGCATGCAGGATATTCCAGTCCGCCGTAGGCACCTCTGTATTCTGCCTCTGGAGGAGTTTCAGTGCTCGGTCTCCCTGGACTGCAATGGGGAAGAGCACCTTCGCCTTTGGGATGGAAGGGATCATCTCCCTGTCCACGACCTCCAGCTTGTCCCCCTCCCACAGAGCTTCCAATTTGGGCACCACTTGCAACAGCCACTTCCTCGTCGGGTCATCATTACATTTGAGGATCTTCACCCCGTTCAGCCATCCCGCACCGTCAAAGGTGGGCATGGCAGCGTCCGGCGCGTCCTCCATTCGCGCGAAAAGGCAGTCCACCAGCTGGGCGTGGACCTGTTTCCACTACGCCGCCGTCATCTTCCCATTTTCGTCGCTGCGGTCGATCAGGGCCATGATGAGGTACCTCATGGACACGTCGCTCACCGTGGCCTTCTGCTTGGGCTTCTTCGTCTTAGTAGGTTGAGGGAGAACCACCTTGGGCCCGCGTTGCCGCTTGCCCGCCGGAGTGTCCTTGGCACTCTCGGTCGAGCGTTGCCTTTTGGTGGCCATCATTTCCTCAACCCTATTGGCGAATTCACCCTTCATCGCCTTCATCTGAGGCAGCTGCGCGTAGTGGAGACGCCCCTCTTCTACCTTTTGCTCAGCCCAGGCTAGTTTGGACTTTTCCTCTTGGGAGATGTCCTCTTTGCCTTGTAGCCGGCTTTGGATTTTGAGGGCCGCCTTGTATTGGGCCTTAGCCTTCATCCCCTCTCTAGAACGCTTCGGCCCTTCCCTACGAAGGGAGCTGGTACCTGGTTCAGGCGAGCGGAGAAGGCTCTCTTCCTCCGTTCTGCTTACGCTGAGCACGCTCTCCCGGTCCGAGTCTGTTTCGACCACGGCACCCGTGCGGCTTTGCTTGCAGAGAGGCGTTTTGGTGGCAGTAGCTTTGAAACCAATATGACCTGCTCCCGCCATATCAGAGTTGTGACCGCTGGCGACACGCAGAGAGGATTGCTCCTCCCCGTGCCCGCCGGTGGTAGCAGTCACGCTTTCCACCGACGTTTGGACTGACATCCCAGTCCCTCTTCGATCCTTACTCCGGTCCATGTGGTTAATATTTATCGGGGGGACCACCCCCTAGCGTTTTATGCCTGTCCGCCAGACACCTCCAGCCATGGCCATGGTTCAGTTCCCCCAATTTTTATATCGGGAAGACCTGGACCTGGCCTTAGCTAGACACTGCATTACCTCGGACAAAGCAAACGGCAATGCATTAACCCGATCCGGGGTGCCCAAACTCTCGAATACTCATGTATGAGGATGATGTTAAACTCTGCGTCCAGCATAAGGACATTTCATTTCACTCTTGCTTGCAATCCGATCTTTCGGTCATGGTGTTGTGCAAATATGTTACACCTCAATGCCTCGAAATGCAAAGTAATGACATTTCATCGCTCCAGCCCCTTTTTGGCTCTTTATAGCCTCTGCGGTGGTTCTCTCGAGAGTTACCTTGGTTGATGATCTTGGTTTTAAATTAGACCGAAAGTGTTTTGTTAGTGTTTTCTGAACACATTTCTACCATGGTAAATAAGGCGTTGAACGTGCTTGGGTTTATAAAGAGGTGGTCAAAGGAATTTTACGACCCCTATATAACGAAGACTCTCTATATATCGCTTGTTCGTCCTATTTTAGAGTACGGCTCTAGTGTATGGTGCCCTCAGTAAAAAAGTACACCAGGACCGTATAGAATCAGTCAAGAAAAACTTTTTACTTTATGCTCTGCGTGGCCTTAACTGGGATGCAGGTGTGAGACTGCCATCTTACCCTCGTAGATTGCTTTTAATAAACCTTCCAACCTTAGTTAGTGGTAGAAAAAAGCGTGGGGTGAGTTTTATACAGAACCTGATCAAAGGTGACGTAGATAGCCCTGACTTGTTTAGCCGGTTAAACTTTACGCTTTCCTATTAGATCTACTAGAAACTTTATTCCTTTGTTCATTCAGCTTTGTGGATCAAATTATTCCTTGCACGAACCATTTAGGGTCCTATGCTCAGACTTCAATTCAATCTTTCCTGCATGCTCGCGATCGGTTCGGTCGGTTGGGCGGGAGGAGGGGATGCGTTTCTGCGTGGGTTCCGCGCGTAACAGGCTTCGGCTTAGGGTCGCATGGGCCACTTGATGGTGCAGTCATTGCATATCAACGTCCAGACGAAAGAGAAGACCAACAGCGACAACATTGACAAATTTATTTTCGACATGCGAAAGCGTTCCGTTTGGAAGGACTTTACTTTATTAGCAAATGCCAAGCTTTTAAATATGGAAGGCTGCATCAAAGAAGTTTCAGCGCCGAAAGATAGGTGACGCTGGTGCTGGCTTCGCTGAGGTCTATTCGACTGACTGACAAACAATAAAGGATTTTTTATATTGGACGGCAAGCCTATATGAAAAGTATCAATTCACCATTGTTTGGTCTCCCAGATGAGCATTATTTATTATTTGCACTGCCCACTGTACCTAATTGTAATCGATATGTATCTACACCCGCCTACCCCCATTTCTATCATTCTCGCTCTGTCGCTCTTTCGTTCTATCGTTCTATTCTATTTTAGCTCTCTCGTTTTTTCGATCACTCTCTCGATTCGTATCATCGCGTAGGGCACGGGCAATTCGGTCCGTCTGCCCTAGCATTCCTTCGCAATGGGCATGATCTGGTCTAGCACTTGTATGCCTTTGCAATCTCTCGCACTTTTCTTTCGTCGCGTATATAAACACGAATCGCGGGTTATGTATGGTTCTAGCTTTCTTCTTTCTTTCGCCTTCGCAATCGCTCTCTTCATTTATCTTTCTCTCGCTTCTATTAGGGCACGGGCAATTCGGACCGCCTGCCCTTAGGAGAGTTTGGACGTAGCACTCGCACCTGACACATCGTCGCCTAATCGACCAGGCATATTATCAATAAATAAACATATGTGTATATTAATGCGTGACGTTTTATTGTAAAACCAGGTGATACATTTGGTATCGTCCACTAAACAACCATAAAAAAATTGTAAAGCATAGGGTATATTTCGACAGCGCTGTAAAAAACCGTATACATGCAGACAGATCTAGAATGCTTGAACAGACGTGTGCACACCCTGCAGTTCAAGCTGTCACGGCATGAAAGTGTCATAGGAAAAATTGTTCGGGCTCGACGTCGACGTCAGCATGAAATTCTGTCCAGCTTCAACTGCTGCAGATCGAAGTGGACACATAAGAAAGAGAAGCAGATATCCATAGTTAAAAGTGTTAAAAGTGGATGTGTGTAACGCAGACAAGGAAACGTTTCCGACCTCATAAAGTATATATATTCTTGATCAGCATCAATAGCCGAGGCGATAGAGCCATGTCTGTCTGTCCGTCTTGTTTGACGCCTGGATCTTAGATACTATAAGAGCTAGGGCAACCAAATTTGGTTTCCAGACTCATGTGATATCACACTGCTACAAGTGTATTTCAAAATTTCGCTCCTTCCGACCACACAAAGGACGAAAATCTGTGGCAGGCACAATTTTAAAGATACGGTAACACTGAAATAGCAGTATCGTAGAGAATGACCACAGCTACTTGATTGCCGAATCTGAATCAGAAAGGATCATAATTAAAGCCAGAATGAAGAAATGAATTTTCAGTTGCTTCCTCCGCCCACTCCGGCAAGAGACACGCTACTCTATCTCTTTCTCGCTCGCACACTCTGTCGCGTTCAGTGCGCGAGCAACCCCTAGAGGAGGAGATGTAGAATGTAGAATTTACATGTTAGATGTAGAATATACACATTGTATATATATATATAGAGAACAGATGTAGCAAAAAAAAGTAAAATGTAAAATGTGTTTTTAAAGTCAGGTAAGTGGATTCAGTTATTACAGTGTGCGTTGTTGGTTAAATTAAATTGTTACAAAGGTTTCGCTAGAAAAAATATGTCGAGATTCGAGAACATACTAGCCGCGTGGTTAACCGAGTGTTTCGATGCGCGTGTTTGTTTTTGCTCGAGGAAATTCATGTAATTTTAAAAAATATATATGCAATTTTACCTTTTTATTTACAGATCGAAAAAGTTCGGAAGTTGCTGGAGAAGGACCCATTGTGTAGGTGCCTCAAAAGTGTGCTGGACGAAACAGTAGTCCAGGAGTACAACCTAAACGGGATTTGTGGCAAAAAATGTTTAAAATGCCCCGCCGGACTATTTCATTTCAGGAGCATTGTTGCTTATTAACCCGATCGAGTCGGTTAATGAAGGCCCTATAGATAATTAAAATTATTTAAATCAACAAAAAATCTAGAAAATCTGTGTAAATTAAATATATTTACTTTTATTTGAAAAACATTTTTGGGTGTCTTTTTCATATGAAATTATCAGTGAAATTTCTTTTAATTTCATGAGAAGTTTCACAGGTGATTTCATATAGGACATTTTTGGAAGTGTCCCGAGTGAAATCACTCGTGGCATGTCCCAAATGAAATCACTCGTGGCATGTCTCGTGTTAATGTGTGGTTGTGTGTGTGTTTTGGTATGCATACGGTACATAAACCGTCTACAAATTTGTCGTCGCAACTAGAACTTGAACCAGTTGGACTGCGGAGAGGGTTTCCAACGTCGAGCAAATGAGGGCCTGAAGACACGGCGACAGCCTCTGTTGATTGCAGTTGTAGAGAATGAGTGAACAGGCAGTGATGGTACTGTTTCTGATACTGATTTTATTCATCAAACTTAAATTCTATTTATAGGTAACAAAAGGTACAGAAAGTGCTGAGTCTAGTAAGAATATGGTAAAAGGGAAATGGAATTAATATTGAATTAATTTGGATTTAATATGATATTGTGTTATTGGGCAATTGTGATAGTCAGCAATTGTTATTGCCCTCTGAAGAGCGATCGCATCGTTGGCAGAAATTGCTGCTGAAGCGGTTATTGTTGACTCAGCTACAATGCTTTGTCATTTGTTATTATGTCTCACGTTACATGGGTCGACCTGACTTATTCGATAAGTGTATATTATGTAACATTAATAATTACATAAATATGCGACTGAACATTCTCCCAGCCGTTGAACTGGTGTTCAACCAGCGCCAAAGTCGACAGAAAAGCGGCGTGGAATGGGTATCGGGGGTGATGATCCGCGTGGCTCTGCTTGGTTGATTGTTGATGGCCTTGGGTTCCATGATACTTCTTCCGGAGAATGAACGCAATAATCAATAGCATTGATATTGCTTGGGCAGCATAAGTAGTGATTTTATGATGCAGCCTTTGTTGATTGATTGCCACTAATTGCAGGCGTAGATCTTCCAATTCTTGAAGATAGTCTGATGTCTGGTTCTCTGCTGGCGAAGGGGCGGTCGCTGGTAAGCGTATGTCCCCAAATCGAGTGTAGGTTGATTTGACTTCACTGATTGTTGTGCTGAAGGTACTGATGCTTATTGCTGTATTGCGAGCAGTGCATCCAGGTTACAGTGAGAATAAACCAGTTCCTTCCAGTTGTATGGTTGACGGAGACCCGTTGCAAACTGCCTGAAGTCTCATTGTGGAGTGTGTTGCAAAAATCCATTTAGTCCGTCTTCGTGTCACTTCACATAAAGGTGCGGTTTTATTGTTAAACAACTGAAACTCACAGCGATTGTCGACATTGAAGAATATTTGATGATCAAAGCAGATGTATTCTGCGTTGAGTAGTTTAAAGCAGCGTCGAAATTCTTCTGGAGTAAATCCCATGAATTGATATCGGTGAGTGTTTACAGTGATTATGGTCGTTTTGAGATTGAACAAGCTCCAACTTGTTGAGTCCCAGACTGGAATTGGCATAATACTGAAAACTTCGAGCTGAACTGTTGAAACTAACGGTAGTGTCCCCTTGAAATGTGTGTGTGGCAGTCAGTGTTCCTTCGGCTCGCATGAGCCTGTATAATTGCATCACATTTGGTGTTGTGACAGGCAGCATTTGATCAGCTGGCAAGTGATCCCGGATTTGGTCTAGCTGCTCTCTTAATTGCTCCGGAGATACTTGCGTTGCGCTTATTGTGAATGCCGATTATTACTTCAGATATGTCAGACTGCATACGTTGAAGACTCGTTGTCAGCAGAGTTAGTTGTGCCTGTATGACTGAATTAGATGAGCGCCGTGATATGTTCCTCTTTCTCGGCTGATGGTTGCCAGTTGTTGTTCCAATACCTTTAGGCGGTTGTCTATGGCTGACTTACCTTCCTGATCACGTTCATTCGACGTAAAGTCGACAATTGACGTTTGATTTCGTAGTAGATGTAGCAGAAAGTCTTCGTTGCTTTGTACCTTTTCGATTACTTCGGCCATTTTCTCAGTATATGTAGAGTCAAGTACAACAGCTGGTGTGCTACGTTTCCTACTATATCCAGCGGTGATCTGCGTTGTCGAGAGGCCTTCATTAGCATATATTCTGTTTGTAGTTATTTGTACAAATGTTTAAAGTGGTGAAATATGGAGTTGCACGCTGGAACATTTTTTAGTTCAGGGCACATGTGTCTTAGTTCGGACATTTCGGATGACATGACTTGCATATCCTTCCAATATGGATCCAAGTCGTAGTTTATAATCATGGTGCATTTGGAAGTGGTCATTCTTGAGGCTCCAAGTTTCTCAAAGAATATTCCAGGCTTGTTTGCAAATTGCGTCACATTTATTGATTGTGAACATGCTAATGGCAGCATGAGAAGTTACACTAACAATGTGGATGTTAGTGTAGGTAATGATAACCTTTTTCGCTGTGTTGGTGGCTCTTCTGTTTCCGCAATGTCTTGAACAGCATTGGAGCGTTTTGTTGCTACCTCTTCTGAGAATAATGTTTTGACATCAACCACTCGTACATGGTTGTCTTGCCCAGGATAAGTTTTGATGATGCGACCACTTCATTACTGGAAGGTTGTCTTCCTTCACCAAAACTAATAATCCTTCGGTCACGTTTGGAGCGGTGGTTTTCCATTTATGCCGATCATTTGACATTGCAGTTATGGGTCGGGAGTTGAGAATTGCTTCAAATTCGATTATGACTGTGTTCAGCTCCTCAAAGTCAAGGATGCTGTTTCTGTGGTTGTAATTAGCAGCCTTTTCGCTGATTTTACCGCAGTTTCCCAGAGGCCGCCAAACGATGGGGCCCGAGGAGGAATGAATTTAAAATCCACTTGTTTTTTCTTGCAATGATTTGTGATCTGAGCATGTGCCTTTTCGCTAAATATTGCGTTTTTCAATTCCTTTAGCTTGTTATTTGCGCCGACGAAATTTGTTGCGTTGACTGACACTGACACTGACGTCTGACACTTCCCACGTCTGCTAAGGAATCGCCGGAGTGCTGCCACGAATGCATCTGTGGTTAAGTCACTTACTAACTACAGATGTACAGCCTTTGTGGAGAAGCAGCAGAATACGGCAATGTATGCCTTATCTGGCCGTTTCCCTCGGATTTTATGGTGGATCATAATTGGTCCACAGTAGTCAACGCCTGCATTAAGGAATGGGCGTGCTTGCGTGTTTCTTTGTGCTGGAAGATTGCCCATGATCTGGTGCATCTGCTTTGGACTGGCTCTGGTGCATCTAATACAGCTATGTATGATGCTTCTAGCCATCGTCTTGTCGTTGATAATCCAATATTGTTGTCTTGCAATTGCCTTAATGCTTTGGCACCGCAATGCAGATTTTCCTCATGAAGTTCTCGCATAATCATTTTGACTATTGGGTCGTTGTACCGTAGCAGGATTGGGTGTTTTGCGTTGAACGGAATTTGAGCTTCTTCGAGTCTTCCGCCAACTCGGATGAGGTCATCATCTCCTAGTATGGGAGATAACGAAATGATCGAACTCTTGTTATCCAATGTTTTATAGCGTTTTAACTGTTTTAAATCCACTGTGAACTCAACTTGTTGAATCGTTCGTAGGATCATAGTGCGAGCACGCCTTAGTTCTCCTGTTCAAAGTGTCGTTGTAGGTGCTCTATTAATTTTGTAGCAGAAGCGAAACATGTTTGTTATGATACGTTGTAGTTTGTTGAACGAGTTGCTATGTCTGCATGTGTATAACTCTTCTCCGAGAGAGCTAAATTCGATTGGCAAGCTGACATGCTTAGCCTTTCTCTCGAGATTGCTGGGCTCAATGATGGGTTGTTTTGTCCATTTATCTCCGGATCCGTGCAAGAATAATGTTCCGTATAGCCATAGACTTGCTTGCTAGCCCTTAGCTTGCTTGCTAGGATTCCTCTTGAAAGGACATCTGCTGCGTTGTTGGCTGATGAAACATGACGCCATTGTAATTGGTTATTGAATGCCTCGATTTTGGCGATTCGATTTGCCACGAAGGTGTGGTATGTGGACGCCGATGCGTTAATCCAGGACAGTACTACGGTGGCAGCCTGTTAAGGATTGTTTGGCGGTGGGTGCTACTCGAGACTTTGAGCATAATAGTCGTGCAGAGACCTGATTGTTTTTGTAGGTGGCTCGTACGTACACTGCCGCGCCATAGGCTCGTTCCGATGCGTCTACAAAGGTATGTAGATCCTGGGTGACTGGCACTTTTCCATCATATACGTGCCGGGAAATCTCCTTTCAGTTTAATGATTGGAGGTCCTCCCGGTACTCCTTCCATTCGTTTTGGAGTTGTAATGGCAGTTCATCGTCCCAATCGAGTTTAATCTCCCATAGCTGTTGCATAAATGTTTTTGCCTTTACTATCACTGGGGCAAAGAGACCCAGTGGGTCAAATATTTGTGTCAATTCTGAGCACACGACCCTTTTAGTGATGCGTGTTGCTTGGCTTTTTGTGGTTCGTCCTCGCAGTTGGTCTTGTTTTGGCATCCAAATGAGACCCAGCGTTTTCACGCTGTATTGCTCTAATGTTTCATCTAGTTTGACGTCGTTGACAACGTCCTCTTAAGGGATTCCTTGCAATAGCTGGTCGTTGTTAGAGCACCATTTGCGAAGTTTAAGGCCGAACGGTAGCAATATTTTATTAAGTTCTTGTTGAACTTGTATCGCTTCCTGAATGGTATCCGCGCCAGTGAGACAGTCGTCCACATAGAAATCGTTCTTCAATGCAGCAGATCCAATAGGTAATCTGTTTCGGCTCCGGGTTGCCATATGATCCAGACATTTCGTTGCCAGGAATGGAGCAGATGTGGTCCCATCTGTGAGTGTTTTTAAGCGATAGTACCTGATATCTTCAGATGGATAGTTTCTCCAGACTATCATCAGATGAAATTGATCCTCGGGATTTATCCACACTTGTCGGTACATTTTCTCGATGTCCGCTGTGAATACGTGCTTATGTGTACGAAAACGGAGTAAAATGGACATAAGTACACTCTGAACTGTAGTTCCGGCATGCAGAATGTCGTTTAGAGAATTTCCGCTTGTTGATTTGCATGATGCATCAAAAACGACCCGTAACTTTGTGCTGGTGCTCTCAGGTTTGAGTACACAGTGGTGTGGTATCAAGTAATGTCTCTCCGGCATTTGTATTGCTGGGACCATCTTCATGTGTCCAAGTCCTTCATATTCATTCATGAATTCCACATAGCCTTTCCAGGTTCCTGGTGAAATCCGTCGCACTAATGCCAGGAATCTTTTCGTTGCAGTTTCCAAAGACCCAGGGCTGAAGAGTGTTCGGAAAATGGGAGTTTTACTATCAACCTGCCATCCGATGCTGTTTGTAAGTTCTTTATAAAGTGAGCTTCGCAATGTGTCCAGGGTCCCGAATTTTTCCATTAGCTCGTTGAGTCAAATTGCACAAATGGATGAGGAGTTGTGTGCAGACCTGATTTTTCCTGCCACAATCCATCCCAATTTTGTATTTTGCAGCAACGGGCCTCCTGAATTTGGCTGTTTTTGATCTGGGTGTAGTAGCGAATAAAAGTGCTCTGCTCCAATGAGCATGTCGGCTTTTCCCGGTTTTTAGAAATCCAGATCTGCCACTCGGCAATTGTTTGGTATGTTCAAGTTCATTTCATCGAGTGCCTGCGCTGGTTGATCAGCAATTATCTGAGGTAGTACGAATGCTTCAATTCTTTGCGTAAATCCGCCGTGAAGGGATTTTATTAGAACATTTACTCGTGCTCTGCTGGTCTTTGACTGACCTCCAATTCCTTTTGATGCGTAATGTTGTATCATTAAGTTTTACTGACAACATTGATGCCATTCGTTCAGAGATCAGGTTGATCTGTGATCCTGAATCCAGCAAGGCTCTGAAATTGGCTCTCTGTCCATTGTTTGCTTCTACTGCTACTTTTTCTGTAGCTAGCAGGTTGTAATTATTGTTACTTGCTGCGCCAACCGTCTGTGCTCTTGGTTCTGTACTTGCGCCCGATGGTATGTCCAAGTGCAGCAGTGTATTGTGTTTTTGTCGCACTTGAAACATGTCCGACCTGGGCATGCATTTGTTTTGTGGCTTGTTTTAAAACAAACACACAATAACATTTGGTGACCCCGACGCAGGAAATCCTCTACAAACTGTCCAACAAGCGACAGGAAAGGATATAACCTGCGGATCACACTGAAGAAGTCACCACGACTCTTCAACACAAACTGGCAGCAAGCCACATACTTACGGTAGAATCTCCTACCAATAAGTAGAACCATTTGGCAGATCTGTCACTTTCAGATCATCAGCCAACAAGATCAACGATCAACAAGATGACATGCCATGAGTGATTCACCGAATGAATCACGAGTCGTATGAGACTGTATGAATCACATACATTCGTTGGCTGACGCTGTCTGCATACAAGAGAGCGGCTGGCTCTAGAGTGCTCTCTCTCCCTCTAGCCTTTTAACAAAATTTCAAGAGAGCCTGGAGCCAGCTCGAAGAATTCGAGTGGAACAAAAATCGTATGGCGTTACGCATCTTATTGTTATATTTTAATAGTGGGGAGAGCAGAGATAGCGAGACCTATAGAAGTGAAATTAAATATATTCTGTCAGTAAATGTTAGTACATAAGATCAATGCCACACACCGACTTTTCAGCGGAATCAAAATCGCTCAAAATTTATCCAGCGATTTGATTAAATACACCCATAAAACACACCGAAAACGATTCGAATCTTACTTTCCCATAAAGGTTGTTCAATTTGTGGTTAACCCTCATCTAAATAATTTAACATTATACATGTTAAGTTAATAAAATAAGCATTTTAGTAAATCGCAATCGGCTGACTGAATTTTCACTTAACGATTTCAATCTCAATCCGCTGCAGACCGAGGTGGCCACCTAGGGAGATTCGGACTTTCGAAGTTAATACAGTAATGCCACCTTTTTAAGTCGAATTCGGAGCAATATATTTAATATTAATTATATTGAAAGCATTCTGTTTTTTTTTAATTAAGCATTACAAAGAATAGCCCATTGCAGTAAATGTGCATACTTTTTGTGCAAATTGTGAAAACATTTGTAGTCATTTGTAGGTCTACCAGGTGGTCTTCAAAATGCGAAAGCAGAACTAACAAAACATTTCTACACATTATTGCCATTGCATTTACGAGTATGTCAAAAACCCCTGTTCGGCTAAGTGCAGACCCATGGCAACACAAATATAAGCATAGCGATCATTATACCAAAAACTGGTAATTGTAATGAACTAAACTAGCAGTAGTTTGAGAAGACAATCACAAAAACCACATACGAATCGTCTGAAGGCGAAAACGAGTCCGATGCGCATCTGAGAAGCCTGCGCTGCAAGGTTTGTATTCTAATATGTTGCCTCCGTAGTTCTTCGATGGCCAACAGTCTCGGTAAAAGCTATTTAATTAAGTATACAGTAAAAGTCAGATGTCTGTTTTTTTGAACAGCTGATTGCTGCCAAGCCCGGGGAGTTGCCAGACAACGGCTAGAGTTGCCGAGTACAGTGTTTTGTTTGACTCGCACGATATGGGATGTTTTTTGCTTTGAAATCATAAAAGTACAGCTTTGAAAAATCAGGTTTTTTATATCATAAAAGAAAAAAAGAAAAACCAATTGTTTTGATATGATAAAATAAAATAAAACTGCAAAATGAACCCTATTCGAATGAATCTTAAAAGGTGTTTTTGACAATGCTAAGAAAAATTAAATCGCTCGGAATTCTGTGGCACGGCGGAAATTTTTAAGCGGAAATCCTCTGCGCGGTTTTCATTTTCACTAGTGATTTCTGTGGCACCCCTGTATGTATTATGAATTTGTAAACTATTAGAATTGTTGTGACTAGCGCCCTAATATATAAGTATTTACATATGTGCTGGTCGCGCTAGGATGGAAAATAGAGTATACAAAATACAAATTGTCTTTGGTCAAAGGCGTTGTTGATTACTATGATGCCTTCGCCTACCACCACATAGGTGGTGTAGATTTGCAGAAAACTAACTTGTGTGCCCTGTGTTTCGTAGAAAATAACTAACGACCTATGGGATCCTAACAAAAACTAACTATGTCAGTTTGTACTTATTTTTATCGCTATTGACCCCAAGCACTAACCATACAGTATATAGATGTGCCAGTTCATACAACGAAAGGGTCGCAGCTGAGTTTGCAGCGTACGTTCCCAGATCTTCGGCTCTGGGAATGGCCGCGTTCGGCTCTGGGAATGACCGCGTTCGGCTCATGACGTCACACGAGCCGACTGGCAGCAAGCATGCATGTGTTGTGTACGTGTACACTCCAAAATATATGATTGTATGCATAGAATAATTTTTAGCTGCCGAAACCGACGCGTCGGTTTTAAACGTCGCGACGTTGCTTGAGATTTCAGTTTACGTAAATGTGTGTGTGCCATGTATTCACACGTACACAACACATGCATGCTTGCTGCCAGTCGGCTCGTGTGACGTCATGAGCCGAACGCGGCCATTCCCAGAGCCGAAGATCTGGGAACGTACGCTGCAAACACAGCTGCGACCCTTTCGTTATATGAACTGTGGCTCATCTATATACTGTATGGTTAGTGCCCCAAGATAATGACCAGTCCCCGTTTGTCCCTCTTTTCGATTTGGTTTTCAGTCACACAAGAGTTTCGTCGTGGAGCCATGTAATAACGATAACTGCCTTGATGCAGTAATGTATTTTATATTGGGAGGACAGCCAAAAAAGACTATGATCTCTATAAGTTTTTCGCTAAAACATAGATAAGTAGAGACGCTACTGCAAGTTATTCCCTAATGTTAATTCTTGAACGTCGATTATGAGTGAGATCGAGATATCCAATAAAATAAGCCTAAAGTAAAAGCTCTATAGAAATTGGTTTACTCCTACTTTCATCCAGAGGTAATGATTCGGGAAGAATCGTAACGAAGGGCAGCATTTTTCTCAGCAACAACAACTCCTTAACTACTTAACTACGATCGCTGCAACAAAAACATTAACTGCAACGGTCTTCGTAACCAACAACGCGAAATCACAATTTCTGATAAGAAATCGCCAAAATTAAATAAAAGCTCCAGTGCCAATATTGATGAAAGAAAATTTTAAACAAAAAGTGAAGAATAATACAAGTAGTGTCCAAGTATCTAAATGCCGCCAAGAAAAGCTACTACACGCTCATACTAGAACGCGAAACTCGGCTAACAGCCTGTAGCCGCTTCTGTCTACAGCTCATTTAGCGCTCTCTGACAGCGCTCTCATGAACCACACGGCCTTAACTTGTAATCTAGATGACTTGACGCCCGAACCCCGGCGACAAGCAGCATTAGCTTAAGCTAAATTAGTTCGCATACTACCATCTGTAAATGGCCAACTTTTTCGCACCGCGAACGTTATTAAACATATACATTAGGATGGGCCAACAATTTTTTTTTCGAAATTTAAACAGGACACCCCCCCAGTTTTGTTACATTGGATTTAATAGTAATTTAAATGTTTATATTTTATTATTTTTATTTTTTAGATATTCTACCGAATTTTACAAAAAATTTGTATCAAGAAAAAATTTTAAAAAATTGTTAGCTGAATGAGTTGGATAATTCGTGAAATCTATTGCATATATATTAATATAATTCATATCGTTATGAATCAAGCAGTAAAAAACCTGCACAAGTTTTTGCGAGCTAGTTATCTAAATATATCAACCTTTGCTAAACTTTTTGATTTTCACCAATCGTTAATTTATTTAGGAGTAACTAAATAAAAAAAATAAAATTCCTTATCAATGTGAACTAGTTTCTAATTTGCAATATTATTTGAAAAAACCGACGAATTAAATTTTTTTTTAATGTACTTATATTTAACCAAATAAGCGTATTTTCTTTTCGTGGTAGTAACAAACATTAAACTAACAATTTGAAAAAAATTGTATAATTTTACTGAATAACAAAGAACAAAATTGGAGGGTGTCCGCTTGAAAAAAAAAATAAATTTTTTGTTCAATTTTGGCCCAGACTAATATACATATTGAAGAACCCTGGAATTACCACTTTCTTTGGAATAAATAATTTCTCTGTGCTTATCATTAACGTTATCGACCCCATAAAGTATATATATTCTTGATCAGCATCAACAGCCGAGTCGGTATAGCCAGTCTGTCCGTCCGTTCGTCCGTCCGTCCGCCCGACTTGATGAGCGCCAGATCTCAGAGACTATAAGAGCTAGAACAACTAGACTCATGTGATATCACACTGTTACAAGTGCATTTCAAAATTTCACCCAGGTCCCTCTGCCCACAAAAGGAACGAAAGTCTGTGGCATCCACAAGTATCGCAGTATCGTAGAAAATAACAATATCTACCAGATCGTTCACATCGGATCATTATTTCAGCCAGAACGAAGAGATAAATTTTGAATTGCTAACCCCCACCCCCTTCACAGCTTCAGCACTACTCATTCTCTTTATCGCTGGCACGCTCTGCCTCGTCCTCTGGCGGAAGTGTAGAATGTACATTAAAAAATCTACATTTTAAATGTAAATTTAAACCGATAAAATATTTAAAAGTTCCACATAATTACATACAAAAAAATTATGCCCGTACAGTATATGTATTTCTGTGGACGCCACTCACAAAATTCCTTCTCATTAGATATTTAAATCCGCTAATTGCACTAGTCAACACTAGAATTAGGCTGTTGCCCAAAATAACTTTTTCTTATAGATTTTGGGGTTTACAAATTTTTAACGAGTTATGGTTTTTTTTTATGGTGTAGTTTTTTTTAAGAATTTTTTAAAAATTGTTATTTTTTGTTTTTTTTTTTTTCAGAGGTAGTGCTTCTATTTTTCATATAACTTAAGTAGCTTATATCTGGTTGCATAGAACTTTTCAGTTCTGAAAAGCTGACAAACGCAGCTATAAATCCGACCCAGACCCTTTGTATCTGCAGCTTAACGCCTGAAAGATAATAGCTTTCAAATTCAAATTTCATCATTTTTTGCGGTTTTTTTTCTCAAAATTTTGACTTTAAAAACTCGGGAAAAGTCGAAAAAAACTGCAACCAGATGTAAGATACTTAAGTTATGTGAAAAAAACCCTAATTTCAGGTAAAATT
Organism: Drosophila tristis; assembly: GCA_018150885.1. Lineage (NCBI taxonomy): Eukaryota > Metazoa > Arthropoda > Insecta > Diptera > Drosophilidae > Drosophila > Drosophila tristis. The sequence continues at coordinate 166,848 of JAECWT010000202.1, read as the reverse complement.
ATTTTTGAGTTGTTTTGGTCAAACGGCTGCAAATTGACCGTTTATCCATAGATTCTGATGAGCAATAGCTTAAACGACGCCCAATTAATGCGTCTATCTAAAACCAAAAATGTTGGCCAAGAATTATTTTGTTTTTTACTTTTCCCAAGTTTTTAAAGTCAAAATTTCGAAAAAAAAAATACCGCGAAAAAAGAAAGTTGAATTTGAAAGCTTAATATATTCCAGGCGTTAATATGCAGATACAAAAAATCTGGGTCAGATTTTAAGCTGCATTTGTCAGCTTTTCAGAACTACATAGTTCTATGCAACCAGATATAAGCTACTTAAGTTATGTGAAAAATAAAAGCACAACCTCTGCAAAAAACCAAAAAAAAAAATACCAGATTTTAAAAATTCTTTAAAAAAAAAAGTACTACAAAAATTTTTAAATCCCGAAATCTATAAGAAAAAGTAATTTTGGTTCACAGCCTAAATCAAAAGTTCAATATTGTCGAGTAGTCTTATTTTTGTACATTCTTAATTGAAAAAAACTGCATATAAAGGATATAGAAGAAATATAAGAGTTTTTTTTTATGTTAGGCGGAAGGCGTCTGTAAAAAGTGTCATAGCAAATACAAATATTCTAAAAAATGCCCCAGAAATCACTAGTGAAGAGGATTTCCGCTTGAAAATTTCCGCCGTGTCACAGAATTCCAAGCGATTTCATTTTTCTTAGCATTTTCAGAAACAAAATTCGAACTAAGGCTAGGGTGCATTTTGCAGTTTTGTTGATTTTATCATATCAAAACAATTGGTTTTTAATGTTTTTATACCCGTACTCAAAAAAGAGTTAAGGGGTATATTAGATTTGTGGTAAAAATGGATGTGTGTAACACAGAGAAGGAAAATTTTCCGACCCCATAAAGTATATATATTCTTGATCAGCATCAATAGCCGAGTCGATAGAGCCATGTCTGTCTGTCCGTCTGTCCGTCTGTCCGTCTGACCGTCTGTCCGTCTGTCCGTCTGTCCGTCTTGTTTGACGCCTGGATCTCAGAGACTATAAGAGTTAGGGCAACCAAATTTGGTTTCAAGACTCATGTGATATCACACTGCTACAAGTGTATTTCAAAATTTCGCCCCGCCCCCTTCCGCCCCCACAAAGGACGAAAATCTGTGGCAGGCACAATTTTTAAGATACGATAAAACTAAAAACGCAGTATCGTAGAAAATGACCATATCTACCAGATTGCTGAACATGAATCAGATCGGATCATAATTATAGCCAGAATGAAGAAATTAATTTTCTGTTGGTTCCCCCGCCTCCTCCAGCCAGAGACACGCTACTATATCTCTTTCTCGCTCGCACACTCTGCCGCGTTCAGTGCGCGAGCAACCCCTAGCGGAGGAGATGTAGAATACAAATGGTACATCTATAATCTACATGTTAGATGTAAAATATACATTGTAGATGTAGATGTAGATAACAGATGTAGCAAAAAAATGTAAAAAAATCATATCTCAAAAATGTATATATTGACTGAGTACGGGTATAAGTAGAGTCGCGTCCCCAGAAGCGACTCACACGTTCCTTCTCGTTTTCTTTTATGATTAATATAATTGATTTTTCAAAGCTGTACTTTTATAATTTCAAAGCAAAAAACCTGCCATTTCTTGCGCGCGAAACAAAATAAATTACTCGACAACTCTAGCAGTTGTCTGGCAACTTTCCGTGCATGGCAGCAATCAGCTGTTCAAAAAAACAGACATCTGAATTTTACTGTATACTTAATTAAATAGCTTTTACCGAGACTGTTGGCCATCGAAGAACTACGGAGGCTACATATTAGAATACAAACCTTGCAGCGCAGGCTTCTCAGATGCGCATCGGACTCGTTTTCGCCTTCAGACGATTCGTATGTGGTTTTTGTGATTGTCTTCTCAAACTACTGCTAGTTTAGTTCATTACAATTACCAGTTTTTGGTATAATGATCGCTATGCTTATATTTGTGCTGCCATGGGTCTGCACTTAGCCGAACAGGGGTTTTTGACATACTCGTAAATGCAATGGCAATAATGTGTAGAAATGTTTTGTTAGTTCTGCTTTCGCATTTTGAAGACCACCTGGTAGACCTACAAATGACTACAAATGTTTTCACAATTTGCACAAAAAGTATGCACATTTACTGCAATGGGCTATTCTTTGTAATGCTTAATTAAAAAAAAACAGAATGCTTTCAATATAATTAATATTAAATATATTGCTCCGAATTCGACTTAAAAAGGTGGCATTACTGTATTAACTTCGAAAGTCCGAATCTCCCTAGGTGGCCACCTCGGTCTGCAGCGGATTGAGAGTGAAATCGTTAAGTGAAAATTCAGTCAGCCGATTGCGATTTACTAAAATGCTTATTTTATTAACTTAACATGTATAATGTTAAATTATTTAGATGAGGGTTAACCACAAATTGAACAACCTTTATGGGAAAGTAAGATTCGAATCGTTTTCGGTGTGTTTTATGGGTGTATTTAATCAAATCGCTGGATAAATTTTGAGCGATTTTGATTCCGCTGAAAAGTCGGTGTGTGGCATTGATCTTATGTACTAACATTTACTGACAGAATATATTTAATTTCACTTCTATAGGTCTCGCTATCTCTGCTCTCCCCACTATTAAAATATAACAATAAGATGCGTAACGCCATACGATTTTTGTTCCACTCGAATTCTTCGAGCTGGCTCCAGGCTCTCTTGAAATTTTGTTAAAAGGCTAGAGGGAGAGAGAGCACTCTAGAGCCAGCCGCTCTCTTGTATGCAGACAGCGTCAGCCAACGAATGTATGTGATTCATACAGTCTCATACGACTCGTGATTCATTCGGTGAATCACTCATGGCATGTCATCTTGTTGATCGTTGATCTTGTTGGCTGATGATCTGAAAGTGACAGATCTGCCAAATGGTTCTACTTATTGGTAGGAGATTCTACCGTAAGTATGTGGCTTGCTGCCAGTTTGTGTTGAAGAGTCGTGGTGACTTCTTCAGTGTGATCCGCAGGTTATATCCTTTCCTGTCGCTTGTTGGACAGTTTGTAGAGGATTTCCTGCGTCGGGGTCACCAAATGTTATTGTGTGTTTGTTTTAAAACAAGCCACAAAACAAATGCATGCCCAGGTCGGACATGTTTCAAGTGCGACAAAAAACACAATACACTGCTGCACTTGGACATACCATCGGGCGCAAGTACAGAACCAAGAGCACAGACGGTTGGCGCAGCAAGTAACAATAATTACAACCTGCTAGCTACAGAAAAAGTAGCAGTAGAAGCAAACAATGGACAGAGAGCCAATTTCAGAGCCTTGCTGGATTCAGGATCACAGATCAACCTGATCTCTGAACGAATGGCATCAATGTTGTCAGTAAAACTTAATGATACAACATTACGCATCAAAAGGAATTGGAGGTCAGTCAAAGACCAGCAGAGCACGAGTAAATGTTCTCATAAAATCCCTTCACGGCGGATTTACGCAAAGAATTGAAGCATTCGTACTACCTCAGATAATTGCTGATCAACCAGCGCAGGCACTCGATGAAATGAACTTGAACATACCAAACAATTGCCGAGTGGCAGATCTGGATTTCTAAAAACCGGGAAAAGCCGACATGCTCATTGGAGCAGAGCACTTTTATTCGCTACTACACCCAGATCAAAAACAGCCAAATTCAGGAGGCCCGTTGCTGCAAAATACAAAATTGGGATGGATTGTGGCAGGAAAAATCAGGTCTGCACACAACTCCTCATCCATTTGTGCAATTTGACTCAACGAGCTAATGGAAAAATTCGGGACCCTGGACACATTGCGAAGCTCACTTTATAAAGAACTTACAAACAGCATCGGATGGCAGGTTGATAGTAAAACTCCCATTTTCCGAACACTCTTCAGCCCTGGGTCTTTGGAAACTGCAACGAAAAGGAACTACAGTTCAGAGTGTACTTATGTCCATTTTACTCCGTTTTCGTACACATAAGCACGTATTCACAGCGGACATCGAGAAAATGTACCGACAAGTGTGGATAAATCCCGAGGATCAATTTCATCTGATGATAGTCTGGAGAAACTATCCATCTGAAGATATCAGGTACTATCGCTTAAAAACACTCACAGATGGGACCACATCTGCTCCATTCCTGGCAACGAAATGTCTGGATCATATGGCAACCCGGAGCCGAAACAGATTACGTATTGGATCTGCTGCATTGAAGAACGATTTCTATGTGGACGACTGTCTCACTGGCGCGGATACCATTCAGGAAGCGATACAAGTTCAACAAGAACTTAATAAAATATTGATACCGTTCGGCCTTAAACTTCGCAAATGGTGCTCTAACAACGACCAGCTATTGCAAGGAATCCCTTAAGAGGACGTTGTCAACGACGTCAAACTAGATGAAACATTAGAGCAATACAGCGTGAAAACGCTGGGTCTCATTTGGATGCCAAAACAAGACCAACTGCGAGGACGAACCACAAAAAGCCAAGCAACACGCATCACTAAAAGGGTCGTGTGCTCAGAATTGACACAAATATTTGACCCACTGGGGTCTCTTTGCCCCAGTGATAGTAAAGGCAAAAACATTTATGCAACAGCTATGGGAGATTAAACTCGATTGGGACGATGAACTGCCATTACAACTCCAAAACGAATGGAAGGAGTACCGGGAGGACCTCCAATCATTAAACTGAAAGGAGATTTCCCGGCAAGTATATGATGGAAAAGTGCCAGTCACCCAGGATCTACATACCTTTGTAGACGCATCGGAACGAGCTTATGGCGCGGCAGTATACGTACGAGCCACCTACAAAAACAATCAGGTCTCTGCACGACTATTATGCTCAAAGTCTCGAGTAGCACCCACCGCCAAACAATCCTTAACAGGCTGCCACCGTAGTACTGTCCTGGATTAACGCATCGGCGTCCACATACCACACCTTCGTGGCAAATCGAATCGCCAAAATCGAGGCATTCAATAACCAATTACAATGGCGTCATGTTTCATCAGCCAACAACGCAGCAGATGTCCTTTCAAGAGGAATCCTAGCAAGCAAGCTAAGGGCTAGCAAGCAAGTCTATGGCTATACGGAACATTATTCTTGCACGGATCAGGAGATAAATGGACAAAACAACCCATCATTGAGCCCAGCAATCTCGAGAGAAAGGCTAAGCATGTCAGCTTGCCAATCGAATTTAGCTCTCTCGGAGAAGAGTTATACACATGCAGACATAGCAACTCGTTCAACAAACTACAACGTATCATAACAAACATGTTTCGCTTCTGCTACAAAATTAATAGAGCACCTACAACGACACTTTGAACAGGAGAACTAAGGCGTGCTCGCACTATGATCCTACGAACGATTCAACAAGTTGAGTTCACAGCGGATTTAAAACAGTTAAAACGCTATAAAACATTGGATAACAAGAGTTCGATCATTTCGTTATCTCCCATACTAGGAGATGATGACCTCATCCGAGTTGGCGGAAGACTCGAAGAAGCTCAAATTCCGTTCAACGCAAAACACCCAATCCTGCTACGGTACAACGACCCAATAGTCAAAATGATTATGCGAGAACTTCATGAGGAAAATCTGCATTGCGGTGCCAAAGCATTAAGGCAATTGCAAGACAACAATATTGGATTATCAACGACAAGACGATGGCTAGAAGCATCATACATAGCTGTATTAGATGCACCAGAGCCAGTCCAAAGCTGATGCACCAGATCATGGGCAATCTTCCAGCACAAAGAAACACGCAAGCACGCCCATTCCTTAATGCAGGCGTTGACTACTGTGGACCAATTATGATCCACCATAAAATCCGAGGGAAACGGCCAGATAAGGCATACATTGCCGTATTCTGCTGCTCCTCCACAAAGGCTGTACATCTGTAGTTAGTAAGTGACTTAACCACAGATGCATTCGTGGCAGCACTCCGGCGATTCCTTAGCAGACGTGGGAAGTGTCAGACGTCAGTGTCAGTGTCAGTCAACGCAACAAATTTCGTCGGCGCAAATAACAAGCTAAAGGAATTGCAAACGCAATATTTAGCGAAAAGGCACATGCTCAGATCACAAATCATTGCAAGAAAAAACAAGTGGATTTTAAATTCATTCCTCCTCGGGCCCCATCGTTTGGCGGCCTCTGGGAAACTGCGGTAAAATCAGCGAAAAGGCTGCTAATTACAACCACAGAAACAGCATCCTTGACTTTGAGGAGCTGAACACAGTCATAATCGAATTTGAAGCAATTCTCAACTCCCGACCCATAACTGCAATGTCAAATGATCGGCATAAATGGAAAACCACCGCTCCAAACGTGACCGAAGGATTATTAGTTTTGGTGAAGGAAGACAACCTTCCAGTAATGAAGTGGTCGTATCATCAAAACTTATCCTGGGCAAGACAACCATGTACGAGTGGTTGATGTCAAAACATTATTCTCAGAAGAGGTAGCAACAAAACGCTCCAATGCTGTTCAAGACATTGCGGAAACAGAAGAGCCACCAACACAGCGAAAAAGGTTATCATTACCTACACTAACATCCACATTGTTAGTGTAACTTCTCATGCTGCCATTAGCATGTTCACAATCAATAAATGTGACGCAATTTGCAAACAAGCCTGGAATATTCTATGAGAAACTTGGAGCCTCAATATTGACCACTTCCAAATGCACCATGATTATAAACTACGACTTGGATCCATATTGGAAGGATATGCAAGTCATGTCATCCGAAATGTCCGAACTAAGACACATGTGCCCTGAACTAAAAAATGTTCCAGCGTGCAACTCCATATTTCACCACTTTAAACATTTGTACAAATAACTACAAACAGAATATATGCTAATGAAGGCCTCTCGACAACGCAGATCACCGCTGGATATAGTAGGAAACGTAGCACACCAGCTGTTGTACTTGACTCTACATATACTGAGAAAATGGCCGAAGTAATCGAAAAGGTACAAAGCAACGAAGACTTTCTGCTACATCTACTACGAAATCAAACGTCAATTGTCGACTTTACGTCGAATGAACGTGATCAGGAAGGTAAGTCAGCCATAGACAACCGCCTAAAGGTATTGGAACAACAACTGGCAACCATCAGCCGAGAAAGAGGAACATATCACGGCGCTCATCTAATTCAGTCATACAGGCACAACTAACTCTGCTGACAACGAGTCTTCAACGTATGCAGTCTGACATATCTGAAGTAATAATCGGCATTCACAATAAGCGCAACGCAAGTATCTCCGGAGCAATTAAGAGAGCAGCTAGACCAAATCCGGGATCACTTGCCAGCTGATCAAATGCTGCCTGTCACAACACCAAATGTGATGCAATTATACAGGCTCATGCGAGCCGAAGGAACACTGACTGCCACACACACATTTTAAGGGGACACTACCGTTAGTTTCAACAGTTCAGCTCGAAGTTTTCAGTATTATGCCAATTCCAGTCTGGGACTCAACAAGTTGGAGCTTGTTCAATCTCAAAACGACCATAATCACTGTAAACACTCACCGATATCAATTCATGGGATTTACTCCAGAAGAATTTCGACGCTGCTTTAAACTACTCAACGCAGAATACATCTGCTTTGATCATCAAATATTCTTCAATGTCGACAATCGCTGTGAGTTTCAGTTGTTTAACAATAAAACCGCACCTTTATGTGAAGTGACACGAAGACGGACATGAGTGCAACACACTCTACAATGAGACTTCAGGCAGTTTGCAACGGGTCTTCGTCAACCATACAACTGGAAGGAACTAGTTTACTCTCACTGTAACCTGGATGCACTGCTCGCAATACAGAAATAAGCATCAGTACCTTCAGCACAACAATGAGTGAAGTCAAATCAACCTACACTCGATTTGGGGACATACGCTTACCAGCGACCGCCCCTTCGCCAGCAGAGAACCAGACATCAGACTATCTTCAAGAATTGGAAGATCTACGCCTGCAATTAGTGGCAATCAATCAACAAAGGCTGCATCATAAAATCACTACTTATGCTGCCCAAGCAATATCAATGCTATTGATTATTGCGTTCATTCTCCGGAAGAAGTATCATGGAACCCAAGGCCATCAACAATCAACCAAGCAGAGCCACGCGGATCATCACCCCCGATACCCATTCCACGCCGCTTTTCTGTCGACTTTGGCGCTGGTTGAACACCAGTTCAACGGCTGGGAGAATGTTCAGTCGCATATTTATGTAATTATTAATGTTACATAATATACACTTATCGAATAAGTCAGGTCGACCCATGTAACGTGAGACATAATAACAAATGACAAAGCATTGTAGCTGAGTCAACAATAACCGCTTCAGCAGCAATTTCTGCCAACGATGCGATCGCTCTTCAGAGGGCAATAACAATTGTTGACTATCACAATTGCCCAATAACACAATATCATATTAAATCCAAATTAATTCAATATTAATTCCAATTCCCTTTTACCATATTCTTACTAGACTCAGCACTTTCTGTACCTTTTGTTACCTATAAATAGAATTTAAGTTTGATGAATAAAATCAGTATCAGAAACAGTACCATCACTGCCTGTTCACTCATTCTCTACAACTGCAATCAACAGAGGCTGTCGCCGTGTCTTCAGGCCCTCATTTGCTCGACGTTGGAAACCCTCTCCGCAGTCCAACTGGTTCAAGTTCTAGTTGCGACGACAAATTTGTAGACGGTTTATGTATCGTATGCATACCAAAACACACACACAACCACACATTAACACGAGACATGCCACGAGTGATTTCATTTGGGACATGCCACGAGTGATTTCACTCGGGACACTTCCAAAAATGTCCTATATGAAATCACCTGTGAAACTTCTCATGAAATTAAAAGAAATTTCACTGATAATTTCATATGAAAAAGACACCCAAAAATGTTTTTCAAATAAAAGTAAATATATTTAATTTACACAGATTTTCTAGATTTTTTGTTGATTTAAATAATTTTAATTATCTATAGGGCCTTCATTAACCGACTCGATCGGGTTAATAAGCAACAATGCTCCTGAAATGAAATAGTCCGGCGGGGCATTTTAAACATTTTTTGCCACAAATCCCGTTTAGGTTGTACTCCTGGACTACTGTTTCGTCCAGCACACTTTTGAGGCACCTACACAATGGGTCCTTCTCCAGCAACTTCCGAACTTTTTCGATCTGTAACTAAAAAGGTAAAATTGCATATATATTTTTTAAAATTACATGAATTTCCTCGAGCAAAAACAAACACGCGCATCGAAACACTCGGTTAACCACGCGGCTAGTATGTTCTCGAATCTCGACATATTTTTTCTAGCGAAACCTTTGTAACAATTTAATTTAACCAACAACGCACACTGTAATAACTGAATCCACTTACCTGACTTTAAAAACACATTTTACATTTTACTTTTTTTTGCTACATCTGTTCTCTATATATATATATACAATGTGTATATTCTACATCTAACATGTAAATTCTACATTCTACATCTCCTCCTCTAGGGGTTGCTCGCGCACTGAACGCGACAGAGTGTGCGAGCGAGAAAGAGATAGAGTAGCGTCTCTCTTGCCGGAGTGGGCGGAGGAAGCAACTGAAAATTCATTTCTTCATTCTGGCTTTAATTATGATCCTTTCTGATTCAGATTCGGCAATCAAGTAGCTGTGGTCATTCTCTACGAGACTGCTATTTCAGTGTTACCGTATCTTTAAAATTGTGCCTGCCACAGATCTTCGTTCTTTGTGTGGGCGGAAGGGGGCGGGGCGAAATTTTGGAATACACTTGTAGCAGTGTGATATCACATGAGTCTGGAAACCAAATTTGGTTGCCCTAATTAAAATTAAATTTAAGAAAACAAAAGAAATATAGTGACGTGTCAGAATAAGCGATCAACTTGTGTGTTTCGCCGTCTACATATATAATACGCTTTTTACATGTACAGAAATAATTTGAAGTTCTAATCCATTAACTTTCACTTTTTTTCTAGAGAGCAACAATTACTGAATATATTTGAAATTATTATAACCACTCTTGAAGGAAAGCTAAAACGTATTGATAACTTAGATAAAACAGTGGAACTCATGATGAATCACATGGATACGTTGGATAGTAGAGTGGCTGATAATATCGGAAAAAGTGAATTGATTTTATCTAAGCTTCACAGTTTAGAGGCCCACATTGTTCAAGATGCTCCCTCAATACAAGTTACCCCTTCGGATAATGACAAACAAAAAACACGGCCTATAAATTCTCCAAATAATATCCTTGAGAATCGATTAGTACAGTTGGACCAAAAAGTAACTAATATTGATATAAAACTAGAGGTTCTAAAATCACAAATAGATAATAACTTTTTACAAGGAGAAGATTTTAACGCCGAGGCTAGTGAGAAAAAGCCTATATCAATGAATGTAATTGATATAACAAAGGCTTTAAGCCCAGAAGCGATGACTCATGTATCAGAAGAATTAAGCGAGCTTCGTGATTCAACAGACAGTATTGACAAGAAGTTACAATTTCACATAAATATTGTATCAGAAAATATTGGTCGAATGATTCGAATGATACACGATATTCACTATGCGGTGGTAGATCATCACGAGCAAGTAAATTCATTTAATAGCACCACAACAGAGCCACCACCCATAAAATCAAGCAAAATTGATGCGTTAGTTAAGCAAATAAGACCTATGGTCTCAGTATCTGAAAAAATGGACGAAGTTTGGGACGTCGTGGTAGGCACAAAATCTACAGTTGATCATCTTTTACCAAAGTCTGATGCTCTTTTGACACAAACACAACGACAAGAACGGGCCATTGATGAAATTCACCAAGATCTAAAAACTAAAACCAATTTAATTATTAATAATTTAGATATGGTCGAAAAGCGTTTAAAAAAACAAGAGAATGATGTGCAAATACTGGCAACACGTCCAGGTCCCACAGAACTTTTAATGGACCCAACCATTAATCGATTGGTGGAATATGACTCAAGCAAGTAATTTAATTTATTTTCTATTTTAAGGACCTATTTTCTCACTTTTAAATTTTTTAAAGATATTCAATAATAGATGACAATTTTACAGAGGTTAACACGTCATTGCCTCCAATATTGTCTTCTACACCACTGTCTGTAACGACATCTCCATCATCCCAATCACCAACAACTACTTCTACTGGGAATGCAGTAACAAGTGATGTCCCAATATTGTCAACGATTACCAACATAAGCAATATTATTGGTGTTATGATTAATGGAACACTTTCCGCTTCGACAAGTTCCTTTAACCCAGTTCCTACAAAATCAACTATTCGAAAAGGGGGCATTATTTTTCCCAGCGTTAAAAATAAGCCAGCTGTTATAAACAACACATTTACCAATGATATTTTAACACTTAAGGATATCAGAGTAAGTAAAAAAAGTAACTAATATATACGTTAATAAATTAAGCTTAGTCTCAAACATCAACATTTAGTAGTTATCTACTAAAGGTTTGTCTTCGCCACATCTAGAAGATTGTGAAGCAATGGAATTTTACTTAACAAAGGGCTACAAACGCCGTTCGACGTTGGTAAACTGAATGGGTAACAAGACTGACAAGAGCTTTCCTGAGTATACATAGATAGTTTGGAAAAAAATACTAAATAGATCAAATTTGTAAGGTCTGATAAGTATTTGCCGACATATTTTAGAATAATATCGAGGATAGGTGTGCGGAAAATTTACGCTGTCTTTTTGACGAAGCTGTAAAATCGCATCCTGCAGTAAGATAAATAATTCCTTTGGTATTGACCGTTACGAATAATTTGTCTGAGCGTTTACATACATAGCGAGAGATCGATGAAGGAGAGCCAACTTGAAATGTATCATTAAGTCTTGATATTAAGGTTTTTAGCCTGGACAACTCTTTGGTGAACGAAGGTTGTTTCCCAGATTTAATCGGACAATAGAGCAATATAAAACCCCGGTAACTTTACATTTTGGCGAGAAATATGTTGCCGTTTTGAAAAAGCAAAAATTTTTCATATTGCAAATGTGGTAGCCCAAAACTTCCCGTTTTTAAAAGTAAATCGGAAAATTTTTGGAAATCTGAAAACAGGAGCTTGCCTGGATACACTACTCGACAAAATTTAACGTTTTATTTACGCTTCGAACCAAACCGACTTTTTCTGATAGACTTAGGACTTTACATTTTTTATACCCGTACTCAAAAAAATATTTGTGGTAAAAGTTGATGTGTGCAACGCAGAGAAGGAAACATTTCCGACCCCATAAATTATATATATTCTGACTACAAGGGCAGATGGGCCGACTAGCCAACGCCTTATGCAGCAATGCAACAACAGAGCGACTAAGGCGAGATAGAAATGAAAGAGCGGCCTCTGCCCTGCATAGACATAGGCTAATTAACACTAATTTGTACAGTGGACAGTGCAAATAATAAACAATGAGGATGATGTACGTTAGGCTGCTCCACTAATTATTATCTAAAGAATTTACGACTAAATAACGGGCTAGGAAACCCGACAGTTCTCAATGAATAACAAATTCAATTATTCAAATTAATTTGTTTGTTTTGATTTTCATTCATGTATGTGAGAGTTCTTCCGTACACCACGAAAATCCGTATTTTTTCCTTCCAGAAGCCTAGAAGTTCCTGTAAAGCAAATAGGTCTACAGAAATCTCGCTTCTAATGATAAAATTGGCTAAAGCATAGTATCCATCACCGCGGAACCTTAAAATTCCTGTCAAACTTCATATAAAAAAAATGTGACAAAAATTTTTCGTTTACGTTTTCCAACATGATCGGAATCCACAGATTTATATCGATAGTTGCCTATCGGGACCGTGTGTGGCCTGAGAGAACAGCTGATACCCAGCTCAGGAATATATGTTCAAAAATTATTCCTGAAGTGAATGGTGAAAGATATAGGCAATAACTGTGAGCAAAACAAAAAAAATGCAAATTATTCTTTTTTGTTGTGAAACAATATGCCACCACCAACACAATCACATCATCATCAGAGTGCATTTTTTTCATTATTTAATTTTAGCAGAATTTTACAGTTGGCTCTGCTTACAAACCACAGCTGATTCATCAACCCTGTTTTAGCTATGTTCCACACCCTCACGGAATAACTAGTAAATTCCTGGCAGGAATTTTCCTCGGTGCTGGAGACAGGCCTTAAAAGTATTATTTTTAAATCATATATGCGAATTTACATTTTTCCTTTATTTTTCTATGTAAGCAAAATGTTTTTTCTAGTGTTTCTAGTGGCGATAGTTCACACGATATGCGAACAGGTTGGATATATAATGGGAGAATCAAACAAACTCAACTGAAACGCAACCATAACTCAACTTTTTGCAACCCCTAGGATCGTATGCTAAACCTATGTAAAAAATAACTGAGTTTTGCCCAAACGCAAAACTCAAAACTATTTTAACTCATTAACTCAACCGTAGTGTAACAAGCTATTAACAAGGAATGATGTCCTCACACGCATGGACCATAAGGGGTTAAGATCTATCCGGGTGGCCGGATAACCGGATAACGGCGAATTGCCTGGGAGGGGCTCGCCCAAGGGAGGGGCAACGTAGAGAGCCGCGATCGGAGGGCGCTACCAGGGAGAGTAAAGGAGCGCGGAAGAGAGGCGGGACAATGGGATCGGGCCGGCAGTGGTCCAGCGCATGACCTTTTATGGACATGCGATCACGCCACCAGCTGGGTCCCGTTGCGAAGCAAGTGGAAGGCAGAAGAGAGGCGGGATAGTGGGATCGGGCCGGCAGTGGTCCAGCGCATGACCATTTATGGCCATGCGATCACGCCACCGGTTGGGTCCCGTTACGAAGCAGGTGGAGAGCATCGGACGAGCCGATGGAAAATAACGCCGACGACTGGAGGGAAGTCCCGTTGTTGCCAGGCAGCGACGAGGCGGCCGTGCGCCAAGGAGGAAATAAAAGGAGGCGCGCGACTTCGGCTAGAGACAGTCAAGTGCGGAGAGTGCAAGTGCGTGTGACAGCGAATATCGAGGAGAGTCAGAAAGTTACCCAAAAAGCGTCAAGAGAAAGGACTTGGTGTACCGCTCGCGCAACGGAAGGATCCAGTGAGAGCGAACGTGTCGTGTGCGAACTGAGTACGGCGGACTTGGGCTTAGCGCTAAGAGTCGTTGTCGTACCAGTTCTCAGAGCCGACAGTGCCACGCTTGGGGATCCCGAGGAACGGCGAGTGGGCGAGAAGGACCAAACGTGACAGTGATCCCAGTGCTTTAACGAGGAGAGTCAGAAAGTTACCCAAAAAGCGTCAAGAGAAAGGACTTGGTGTACCGCTCGCGCAACGGAAGGATCCAGTGAGAGCGAACGTGTCGTGTGCGAACTGAGTACGGCGGACTTGGGCTTAGCGCTAAGAGTCGTTGTCGTACCAGTTCTCAGAGCCGACAGTGCCACGCTTGGGGATCCCGAGGAACGGCGAGTGGGCGAGAAGGACCAAACGTGACAGTGATCCCAGTGCTAAACCAAAGAATAGACTAAGTTGTCGTCCTTAAGCGTACTTCCTAAGATACAAATAAAGAACTCGTGTGTAAAGAAGCCAACCAAGTCTTTCTGCTTTGTCCCCCCGGGCAACACCCAAATTCGTTGCAGCGAACCCACCGGCCGCTGAGTACGCCAAGTGCACACAAGGCGGACCAAACCGGTTCGTTACAACTCGCGCCCAACGTGGGGCCTGGTGACAAAGTAAGATCGATTTAGGGAGGGCAGTGCCGAGTTCGAAAGGAAGAAATGGGGAGACGACAATGGATCCACGCGATGAGGAAGGAGGACCTGGTTCAGTGTGGCCTAGCCTTTGGACTGCAGCTGGAAGGTACGCTGTCCGAGATGCGCCGGGCATTCAAAGACTGGGTGGAGAAACACGAAGAGGAACCAGAATACGCAGATCTGATCGAAGAATGGGAGTTGCGCGCGGGCAGAACGACGCCCACGCCCCAGATGGAGGAAAAGCAGGAGGCGTACGAACGCTTGGCCATACCCGGCGGAACAGGACAGTCGGGAGTATGGAAGCTACCGGCAGAGGCCGCGGAGGAACTCATCGCCAGTCTGGCCGTGCCACAGAAGGGTCGATCTCCTAGCCGGCAGCGGACAGAAAGCCGAGAGAGGACGACCATCCCAGCTCCCTCAGGCCAACGGGAGTCAAGGAGCCCACACCCGACGGGAGACGAACAAGCGAAGAGGCAGCTGCGAGCAAGCTATGCGCACGTGGCCAAACAGGTGAGAGAGTGGTCGTTCCGATTCGACGGGACAGCAAAGCCCCTTGAATTTTTTGAGCAGGTCGAATGGTCAGCGGACATGTATGGGCTGGAACTGGATATGATCCCCAGGGCGATGCCCGAGCTGCTGAAGGGGCGGGCACTTACGTGGTTTGTCGCCAACAATAAGCATTGGCAATCTTGGGCGGCGTTCTCACGCAGCTTCCAGGCGTTCTTCCTCCCGAGGGGTTATTTTGAAAAATTGCTCCAGGAGGTGAGAACGCGGAAGCAGAGGTGGGGAGAATCCTTCAAGGATTATATGGTGGAGATGCAGACGCTCGTCCGGCCATTGAAGTGCCCACCCGAGGAAGAGTTGGAGTTAATCCGAGAAAACAGCATGCCGGGCCTAAGGATGTTCATCCGACCACATAGATGCAAAGATCTGGAAACGCTGATGACCCTGGCGGATGAGTTTGAAGCGCTGGAGAGGGATCGGGTGGAATTCCAACGAGAGGACCCGACGAGTCGGGCGAAGGCCCATAATCCATTCACTAAGACGGCCGGGACGGAGGTATGCCGACGATGCAAGGACGAGCCTGTGACCGACACCTCAAAGCCAGCGGAGCGGAAACCAACGCCGCCAAAGGCAGAAGAGAAGGTGGACTCCAATGTTGAAGGGGGATTCGTGAAAAACCCCGCGCAAGCATGTCGGCGATGCGGGAGTGACGCCCATTGGGCGCAAGCGTGCTCAGGGCGCCCTCTAACATATTGCTGGCGGTGCGGCAAGGTCGGCGTGCTAACCTGGCAGTGCTGCAAAAGGGCGGGAAACGCCCCGCGACCCAAGCCACGAAGGGCCGTGCCGGGGTCGCAAGAGGAGGCCCCAACAACCTAGTCGGCGAGCTCGCCGAGGAGGAAGTGCAGCTGTCCGCGGTGGTGGTGATTGCGGGAAACGAATGGAAGGCCACGGTGGATACCGGGGCCACCAGCAGTTTCATTAGCTGTGAATTGGCGGAGCAGCTGCGGGGAGTCGGACGCGAGCACGAGACGAAGAAACGCGTGCGGCTGGCGGACGGCCACAGTCAAGAGGTGAATACACAACTCGAAGTGGAAATGGCCTTCGGAGACAAGAAGGTGTGGATGTCGTTGCTCGTGCTACCGGGCGTGATCGACGCGTTGGTCCTCGGCTGGGACTTCCTGACCGCAGTCGGCGCAGAGGTGACCTGTGCGGGGCACAGGGTCGTGATCCCTGCGAAAGGCCGACGGGACGGACGGCCGGAGGAGAGGCTATCCGTGGCGGTAGTGGAGGCCATCGCGGCGCCCTCGACAGACGGAGAGGGGGTGACCGAGTCCCCAGAGGAAGGGTCGAGTGAGGAGACGCGGGAGAAGGAAACGGTAGAAGGATTCCTTGAGCGGGAATTGGCCGAGTTCAAGGAGATGACGGGGACGGCCAACGTGGCGGTGCACACGATCACAATGAGGGATGCACAGCCCATCAAGCAAAGATACTACCCCAAGAATCCCAAGATGCAGGCCGAGATCGACCAAAAGGTGGACGAGCTAATCGAGCTGGGATGCATTGAGCCATCGCGGAGCCCCTACAGTTCGCCGATCGTGATGGTCAAAAAGAAAACCGGGCAGTGGAGACTGTGTGTCGATTTCCGTCAGGTTAACGCAAAATCGGTCAAGGATGCCTACCCCATGCCAAGGATAGACTTCGTCCTGGATCAGTTGAGAGAGGCTCGCTTTATCAGCAGCCTAGATCTGAAGGATGGGTATTGGCAGATTCCCCTGGAAGCGGCCAGCAGACCGATTACCGCCTTCACGGTGCCAGGGAAAGGGCTGTTCCAGTGGAAGGTTATGCCGTTTGGACTACACTCCGCATCTGCCACATTTCAGCGCGCACTGGACAGTGTAATTGGACCCGAAATGATGCCTCATGCCTTTGCCTACCAGGACGACATCATAGTCATAGGAAAGACCCAGGAGGAGCACCAGCGGAATCTAAAGGAGGTGTTCAGGCGTCTAAAGAAGGCAAATCTGAGGCTGAACATCGGAAAGTGCCAGTTCTTCCGACAGGAGTTGCGATACTTAGGACACCTGGTGACGGGGGAGGGCATCTGCACGGATCCCGAGAAGGTGGCAGCGATAGCTGAACTACAGCCCCCAAGCAGTGTCAAGGAGCTACGTCAGTATCTAGGCGTGGCCTCGTGGTATCGAAGGTTCGTACCCGATTTCGCCACATTGGTACAGCGACTGAGCGCGCTATTGAAGAAGAAGGCGAAGTGGGTGTGGACGGAGGCGCAGCAGCAGGCGTTTGAGGCGGTAAAAGGTCAACTGGTGGCAGACCCAGTGCTGGCCTGTCCAGATTTCAGGAGGAAGTTTGTGCTGCAGACGGATGCCAGTGATTACGGGCTGGGGGCGATCCTTACCCAGGAGACCGAGAGAGGAGAACGAGTTATCTCGTACGCCAGCAGAACGCTCAATAGTGCTGAGAGGAATTACTCAGCGACCGAAAAGGAGGCCACGGCGGCAGCAGAGCCAGCAGCGGAACCAGCAGCGCCAAACACGACGGCAAAGTCGGCGGCGGCAGCGGAGCCCACGATGGAACCAGCAGAGGCGACGGCGGCGGCAGAGTCGGCGGCGGCAGAGGAGCCAGCGACGCCAAGCGCGACGGCAGCGGAACCAGCAGCGCCGGGCGCAGCGGCAGAGTCGGCGGCGGCAGAGGCAGCGGAGCCAGCAACGGCGAGCGCAGCGGCAGAGGCGATGGCGGCAGCGGAGCCCGCGACGGCAAGCACAGCGACGACGGCAGCGAAGGCGGCAGCGGAGCCAGCCGCGAGCACGGCGGGAGTTTACTCACCTGAGCCATGGGAGCGGGGTCCGTGGCAGTGGCCCGCGCCGGAAGCCAGGCGCGCCAATCCAAGGCCGGAGCGGCAGGTGTCGTGTCCGGAGGAGCGGGAGAGACCGCGGGCGCCCATGCAGCGCCAGGCGTCGTGGCCACAGGCACAGCGAGGGGCGGAGGGCCCACGCTGGCGGCCCGTGAGACGGGAGGAGTGGCCAGGGGCGGTGGAGCGCGTCCTGGCTCGAACGCGGTTCACCTCGAGGCGCATTAAGCGTCTGGTGAACGACGGAGGGGTCCGGTACCGGGTAACGGTGTCCCGGGACCACCAGGAGGTCTGCCGAGAATCTGGGGCTTGGTAAAAACAGAGATTAAGATAAAAAGAAAATAAAAGGAGAACACAAACGGGAAGCGGACTTACGGGGAATAAGGGGAGGCCACCGCGAGACGTTGGCAGAGCGGCGCCAGAGGCCGACGAGACACGGCCGAGATGAATGGGGCTGCCGATGCCGCACGGTGGTCAATGCGCTGGTGAAGGCGAGCAATCCGTGCCGGGGTCTAAAGGATGGGAAGTGAGAGAGATGGTCGATGTAGAAGAGTGTAAAGGCACTTACCAGCGTCCATTAACAAATTCCTCGTTGCGGAAGTGGAGTACGCACGCGGCCAAGAGAGTGATATCGAGTGGGACAGGAAATCATCCCTACGTCATATCGATGGCCGGTATGCAGCCCTGTGATAGTCGCACGCGCGTGCGCGTTTCACCGATCCGGCAGCACCCCATCAGGTAAGCCCGGCAGGGGGCGCGTCAGAACGCGCCCGGTCCAGCAGAGGGCGCCAGAACGTGCCTGGGCCGGCAGAGGGCGCCAGAACACGCCCGGTGTAAAGGCGCGGGCGGCCGTTGAAATTCAAACTTTAACGGCCGGGTTTACGAGAGGTCGCAGAAGGGAATTTTTCGTTGGGGAAGAAAGGGGGAAGTGTGAGGAATGATGTCCTCACACGCATGGACCATAAGGGGTTAAGATCTATCCGGGTGGCCGGATAACCGGATAACGGCGAATTGCCTGGGAGGGGCTCGCCCAAGGGAGGGGCAACGTAGAGAGCCGCGATCGGAGGGCGCTACCAGGGAGAGTAAAGGAGCGCGGAAGAGAGGCGGGACAATGGGATCGGGCCGGAAGTGGTCCAGCGCATGACCTTTTATGGACATGCGATCACGCCACCAGCTGGGTCCCGTTGCGAAGCAAGTGGAAGGCAGAAGAGAGGCGGGATAGTGGGATCGGGCCGGCAGTGGTCCAGCGCATGACCATTTATGGCCATGCGATCACGCCACCGGTTGGGTCCCGTTACGAAGCAGGTGGAGAGCATCGGACGAGCCGATGGAAAATAACGCCGACGACTGGAGGGAAGTCCCGTTGTTGCCAGGCAGCGACGAGGCGGCCGTGCGCCAAGGAGGAAATAAAAGGAGGCGCGCGACTTCGGCTAGAGACAGTCAAGTGCGGAGAGTGCAAGTGCGTAGTGACAGCGAATATCGAGGAGAGTCAGAAAGTTACCCAAAAAGCGTCAAGAGAAAGGACTTGGTGTACCGCTCGCGCAACGGAAGGATCCAGTGAGAGCGAACGTGTCGTGTGCGAACTGAGTACGGCGGACTTGGGCTTAGCGCTAAGAGTCGTTGTCGTACCAGTTCTCAGAGCCGACAGTGCCACGCTTGGGGATCCCGAGGAACGGCGAGTGGGCGAGAAGGACCAAACGTGACAGTGATCCCAGTGCTTTAACGAGGAGAGTCAGAAAGTTACCCAAAAAGCGTCAAGAGAAAGGACTTGGTGTACCGCTCGCGCAACGGAAGGATCCAGTGAGAGCGAACGTGTCGTGTGCGAACTGAGTACGGCGGACTTGGGCTTAGCGCTAAGAGTCGTTGTCGTACCAGTTCTCAGAGCCGACAGTGCCACGCTTGGGGATCCCGAGGAACGGCGAGTGGGCGAGAAGGACCAAACGTGACAGTGATCCCAGTGCTAAACCAAAGAATAGACTAAGTTGTCGTCCTTAAGCGTACTTCCTAAGATACAAATAAAGAACTCGTGTGTAAAGAAGCCAACCAAGTCTTTCTGCTTTGTCCCCCCGGGCAACACCCAAATTCGTTGCAGCGAACCCACCGGCCGCTGAGTACGCCAAGTGCACACAAGGCGGACCAAACCGGTTCGTTACAGGGGTCACAAAAATGTCCTATGATAATAATACAATCAGTTTCAAGTATTTTATTTACTGATTTTATGTATATTTTCACCTTTTTGCACAACCATAAATTTTTTTTTATTAGTGGTGATAGTTGAGCTGATAGGCAAAAAAGTGTAAAAATGTGATGCTAAGCGCAAAACTCAAATTGCAATATTATAAGAAAACATTTTTCATCCAAAAATGTTTTTATACCCGTACTCAAAAAGAGTTAAGGGGTATATTGTATTTGTGGTAAAAGTGGATGTGTGTAACGCAGAGAAGGAAACGTTTTCGACCCCATAAAGTATATATATTCTTGATCAGCATCAATAGCCGAGTCGATAGAGCCATGTCTGTCTGTCCGTCTTGTTTGACGCCTGGATCTCAGAGACTATAAGAGCTAGGGCAACCAAATTTGTGATTTGTGATATCACACTACAACAAGTGTATTTCAAAATTTCGCCCCGCCCCCTTCTGCCTTCACAAAGGACGAAAATCTGTGGCAGGCACAATTTTAAAGATACGAAAACTAAAAACGCAGTATCTTAGAGAATGCCCATATCTACCAGATTGCCGAATCTGAATCAGATCGGATCATAATTATAGCCAGAATGACGAAATTAATTTTCAGTTGCTTCCCCCGCACACTCCAGCAAGAGAAACGCTACTCACTCTGCCGCGTTCAGTGCGCAAGCAACCCCTAGCGGGGGAGATGTAGAATATAAATGGTACATCTATAATCTACATGTTAGATGTAAAATATACATTGTAGATTTAGATAACATACATATGTAGCAAAAAAAATGTAAAATCTCAAATTTTGTTTTTAATTTAAAAATTCTTAAAAATCATAAGCTCAAAACTGTATATACTGACTGAGTACGGGTATAAGTATAAGAGAGAGCAAATAAACGATAGAAGCTCGGGCTGCTGCTGAGCCGAGTACGAGCGATAGATAGAGAGAAAGAATGCGAGAGAGCAGCATAGAAGAAGAGAACGATAGCGAAAGAAACTTGGAAGCGAGATGCATATATAGACCACGATTCGTGTGTCACCAATTGACCGAATATATGCGTATGTATATATGCGACGACAGAAAAGTTTGAGAGATTGCAAAGGCATGCAAGTGCTGGACCAGATCATGGCCTTTGCGAAGGCATGTTAGGGCAGACGGACCAAATTGCCCGTGAACTACGCTATGCTACGAATAGAGATCGATAGAACGAAAGAGCGATATAGCGAGATAGTAAAGTAAAGGAGAAAGGCACGAGTCGAAGAGACGAAGGAACGGTTGCATAGGCGATTAGATTGAGTAATTATAAGCGGTTACAATGTTTATATGCAGTGGGCAATGCAAATAGCAAACAAAGGTGAAATTACTTTACTTGCGCCACTGGCTATTAATTGAGGAATTTGTTGGGGATTTTAGGCTGGGAAACCAGACAATTTAAAATTTACGAAAAACTGAAATAAACAGTCAATTACCACAACTTTCTTGATGGCGTACCAATAATAATTTCCTACTATGAAGAAAACACATTTCATGACAGTGGTTGGGAAAAAGTTTCCTAATAAAAAATTCGAGCATGTAACCTGCCGTTAATGTCTTGATATGCAAGCACATTCAAAAAATTCGTTGGCTCGTTACAAATGCTTACTAGTTTTTAATAATAAAAAAAAAAAACCTATGATAAGTGAGTGTCCCAATATTTATTTCGACCAGGTATTATTTTTTCCATCACTGTATATTCTTGATTAATAGCCGAGTCGATATAGCCATGTCTGTCTTTCCGTCTCCATGAGCGCCTAGTTCTCAGAGACTATAAGAGCTATAGCCACAAAGTTTTGTTTCCAGTCTCATGTGATATCACACTGTTACAAGTAAATTTCAAAATTTCTCCCCGTTCCAACAAATCTCCGTCATCCACAATTTTGAAGATACGAGAAAACGATAAACGAATGAAGAAATTTATTTTTAGTTGTTAATCCACCCCATTCCAGGGCAACTCATTATCTTTCTCGCTCGCGCGCAGTAGATGTAGAAGACGGAAGTAGCTATGAAAATGTAAACAGATAAAATAATTTAAAATTTCACATAAATCATAAGCTCACGTATGTATAACATGCATGGCATATGCTGATTAATTACGGGTATAAAAGTACAGTCGCGGCCACAGCAGCAACTCACAACGTTCCATCTCGTTTCGTACGCATGAAATTTTTACAGTAGTTCTCGTCTCGCGGCACAATGTATGTTACACCCAAATAAAAGCTAATGAGTGCGGCTTGGTCGTTTTTGCTCGTTCTCATTGTAGTGTTTTTTTTTTTTTGCAGACCAAATTGTTCTATGATTTAAAATAAATTAAACGTATAATTTACCTATTTATTTTGTGTGTTCGGTAAGTCTTGTATTTTTGTATATTACATGTGGTTGTAATGAACTTTGTCATTCTTTAAAGCTAATTGATGCAGCTATAAACTAGACCCAAACACATGGTGACTTAATAGCCTTGTTACACTGGGCGCGTCTGCTATCCAGTTTGGAATATACGCAATGAAGCAGAAAAGGCGTTTACATTGGCAGATGTGCGTCTTGATTTTTGATTTGGGTTCTTGATGACAAGGAAAGAAAAACAAATTTTGAGAAAGCAACAGAATTATGCAAGACGACAAGAAAATAGACGAAAGAGAATTGATTCTCATATTTATTAATTATTTTCAGACATTTCTTTGTAAAGTTTGTGGGAGTTCTTCTCCAAATTATGAAAAGCATCGAAGTTCGCCTCCAGCAGTGTCTAATAGCCTATTTACACTGACCTACCTAACTAACGATTGTTGAGTTAACTCAATAACTCAGAATTGACCTCTACACTGGCACAGACTCGAGTTAATGAGCTACGAGTTTTAACAACAGCACGTTATGCGTGTTTTTAAAAATATTTTATATATCAACCAATTTATTAATATGGACAGAAAAGATTTGGGGCTACATTTCATAAATAGTTCTTGTCTGCTTTCCCAGCCTGATATTCCCCAACAAATTCCTCAAAATAGCCAGTGGAGCAAATTGCAAATTTGCATTGCCCACTGCATATATATATTTTAACCGATTATAATTACTCACGGCACCGGCTGTTCTTTCGCCTCTTTATATCTCCTTCATTTACTACTGCAGCTGCAGCATCTATGCTGTTCTCTCGCACTCTCTCTCTCTATCTATCGCTCGTGCTCGGCTCAGCAGCAGCCCGAGCTTCTATCGCTTCTTTCGTTCTCTCTCTCGCTTGCATTAGGGCACGGGCAATTCGGTCCGCCTGCCCTCTTTTAGTCTTTAATTGATCGTCATAATTATCGCACACTTTCTTTCGTATTGATCTGGTCCTGAACCTGCAAGAACATACCTTCGCACTTTAAATCGACATTCTATCCACACAAACAATATTGATCGTTGCCAGGCCGCTATACCGCGCAACTAATAAACTGAATATTCAACTAAAACCAACGACTTTAATCATTAAAGTTGCTACTTGGGATAGTGAGAGCCAGAGTGCGACTACTTTATGCTCGTTGTGAGGCTAGAGGAGATCGAGGAGCTGCAGGGCACTTTTAAAACCCTGCACAACGAGCTTCAAAAGTTGGACTACAACAAGACTCGCATTGGACCGTTGTACAAGTTTAATTAGTTGTTCATGACGCTGGATACTTCGATTCGGCGCGAAATCGCTAATCCATTCCCCAACCTGTCTTCTCCTTCTACGGTTTCTGCAGAAACAATTATTGCTAATATTGTTGGCAGGCAGCTTTCACCACTGAGCAATCCGCCCCCGTGTCTACGCGCTATATAATTTTCATCTTCGGATACGAAGAAGTCTGCCTTATGCTTCTCTGAGGGGCCAATGCAGCATTTGGCGATAGATGAACAGGCAACAGGCGATAGTCTGCTGATGCTGAAATCAATCTCCATGACGGACGTCTTGGCTTGGTATCTCATTCACAGCTGGATTCCAATATGATTTTGGAGAACCCAATTGCACTTGTCTTCTGATCAGTCTTCTCTCTCAATTTCGGACTAGTTGCCTGTTTGCAGCCTCCATCTCGACGTAGACAGTCCCTGCCGCCTTTGCAATTGCCAACGTTTGGCGAAGGGTATGCAAACTGGTCAGATTGTTATTCAAATGTTTGGCTATTAAGAGTTTATAATAGCCTTTGAAACTCAGTTATTATTAAGAAAAGCGTTTTCAATGGTTAATTTTGTACAATTTATTTCGTATTGGTAGGGGAAAGTAGGCGACAGTATGACCGATATAACAAAGCGATGCGATGGATACGAAGATTATCTTTCAACTGAATACAAGGGCAAATGGGCCGACTTGCCAGCGCCCTATGCAGCAAGACTTGAAAGAAAGCGAAAGCGAGAGATGAAAGGAAAGCAGCTCGGGGCAGATGCTAAGCCGAGCACGAACGTCATATAATCATATAGACTGTTTGGAAAAATTTGGCAAAAAGTTCGACGATTGCCAGATCACTGTTTGCTGACACATTGAGAAATGATGGCGAGGATATATATGCGGACGTTCTAAGCTTACTATTTACGAAGCTGTAAAACTATTTAGGGTCCTGTGATAATCGTATCCTGCATCGAGTTGGGTAGTTTTAATAGCATTAAGCGTTAAGAACGAAGAAATATGACCGATCTATATAGCGAGAAAGAGAAGACGGAGAACCAACTTCTCGAAATTTTTTATAAATTTCTTGATTTTAAGTTTTTTAGACTGGATAACTCTTTTGTAAACCAAGGAGGCTTTCCAGATCTAACCGGACAAGAAAGTGGGCCACAATAATCAAAAAATGTGGCAAGTACATTGTAAAAAATGTTTGTGCCTTTCATAACGTCAGTGCACAAGTACAGAGCGGTCCAATCAAAATCACTAATGAGGTTAGTGTTAAGTTAAGCTTAAGTTAAGCCTACCCGTTCGATCCAATACAGTTGGCCCAATATCGACCAACACCTCGAATGTAGGATGGTAGGAGTCTTCAGGTATAGTGAGCTCGGGCTCGTGTTAGCAACGCTATGGTCGGATCCGAGACAAAGCACAGATCAAGCAATCGACGCAAGGGATTTGTCACATGGTTTGAGATTTGATTTGATTTGAGACAGGGATAGGTCTAGCAAGCCGTCGATTAAGTCATGTCGTGGTCTTTATCTGATAGAGAGGAAGAAACAGATTTTAAAGCGGACAGGTGATGTATATTAAGATATCCGAGGAAGGTGGAATATATGAGGAAGTAATGAAAATAGAAAAGCCTGGAAGAATCAGTTTTACGCACAGGAATTCCAGGTCTTGTTGAACCTGGGCCATGAAATGTTCAGACGTGAAGTTTGAGTCCACTGCAATGAGGACTTTAACCAGGTCTCGGTAAACACAATAACATGGGACGAGAATGCAAGACTCTCAAGAAAAAAGAGTTCTGAGATTACTACGCAAGCCTCTAGCATTCTGGTAGGTAACTAAAAGTTCCTCTCTTTTAGTTAGTTTTTTGGATGGGTAGAAGCTGAGGTGGAAGATAAGCGTAAAGATGGAGCACTGGTCTGACTATTAGGAGGAGTTATGGGGGGCCTATTCTTTATCTTAGCCTTAAACTCTTTGACGACCAATTACTCCGGCCAAAACTTGGCGGAACAAATGGTGTCAAATTGAGTCGGGCAGATGCTTATCTTAAAGGAGCGTAAGAAAAGTTAAATTTTTTCACCTTTAAGCCAACGGCTTTTATTTTGCTTTGTATAAAAACGGTTTTATCATTGGATGTGAGGTCACGGGCTAGCCGCGAGACAAAAACTTGTCGCTTTGGTGGGACTCCCACCAGTGTATTTGGAACCACAGGCCTAGTACCTGTGATGCCAGTATTCGGTGGTCCTAGACATCTATTAGTTGGTGGGATGGTTAAGGAGTTGGGTGTGGACTCAACGGACATGGACGCTACAGACATGTCTACCTGCATACTCTCCGAAATGACACATTCGACTCCCGAATCTGCATCACCAGCAGCGATCGTTGCCCTACAAATTTTGCGTGCACTACGCTTTCCCATAGCCAGCAAGGGATATTGGACTGGTCATGGGTGATCTGCTTCTTGCAGGTTTTTTTGGAGCAAACGATACCAAATTCCATAATGTCTTTTATTTTTTTAATTCGAGGAAAAGAAAAGTTCAAAAAAATTAGCAATCAGAGCAATATGCAAAGCAGATGCTTAGAGCAATGCTTAAAGCGAAGTCGGTAAAAATAAGATGAGAGAGGAGAGTGGTTGCAGCAAGAGCTTATAATATTGTAATGCATTGCAATGCATTGAAGTTTTAATCGGAAACCCCCGGCATATTCTGCGCTGGTGGAAAAGTAAAATTTCCGGTTTTGACTCATCCGCCAGAGTCATTGTAATCGTTTCTCTATGAAAATACAATCCAATCAAAACATCCAATCCAATTGCACCGAGTATTCGAAACTCATCGGTCATATGATTTACTTCAATACCCATTGATGTTCTGTCGAGGAGAGGACGGCTATCACTTAAATATAAAGATGGTCAATACAACAATTAATTACTTCTTTTTTTTTTCATTCTACCACTAAGCCACTACCACTACCACTAACTTCATATTTCAGGAAAAGAAACGAATAGGAAAGTCATAAATTTGTATGCGTATCGATTGATGATTCGGCAGGAGGTTGACAATCATCTGTTTAGATATTGCCGTCGAAGTTCCGATCAGAAGAATGACGCTCCTGAAGGAAACGCCGCCAACAAAGGTTGTTTGACCATTCTCCCAACTACGTATGTTGGAAGCCTGCGCCACATGCATGAGTACGCTCCAGATGCGATGACGTACCTGACGAATTACGGACGTCCTGATTTATTCATCACCAGATTCAGAAACTGATCCGGAGTTGCATTCCATTGTGACAACGAACATGATCCATGGCCCTTGCGGAGGCCAAAACGCAGACTCACCGTGCCTGGAAAACGAAAATTGCACAGAGCGTTTTCCCCGTCCGTTGGTGAACGACATAATCAGTCGAATGGACGCATATCCATTGTATCGGCGTCGTTCTCCAAATGACAACGGCAGATCAATCGTGATGAAAGTGAAAGCAAATGATGTCGTTATCGATAACCACTGGGTCGTTCCATACTGTCCGATTTTGTCGAAAACGTTCTCGAACCACTGGGATGTTGAGTACTGAAACTCCATCAAATCCATCAAATACGTTTGAAAATATTGCAACAAAGAGAGCGCACATCCATCCTCGCTAACATTTCTCAATATGTCAGCAAACAAACCATGATCAGCTGTGATCGTTCCCGGCTGTGTACTTAGGTACTGTGCCGACGCTCTGTGTGGACCCCTGCTTAAACTATTCACCCTAACCAATTAACTCTTCCTGCTTATAAGGCAACGATCAACAACCACAAATTTATTAGAGTTTACCTCTTTTATCATCAAAAGCTTGCAAGGTAACTTGCAGACGGATGTCATTTACACTGATTTCAGTAAAGAATTCGATTCTGTAAACCATTCCCTTCTAACACAAAAACTTGACCTTTTAGGGTTTCCGCCTAATCTTTTGAGATGGATTTCTAGCTACCTTCGTTCTAGGCCGCAAAGAGTCCTCTTCAAAAACTCCTTCTTTTCATCTATTAAGGTTACTTCTTGAGTACCAGAGGTCAGCCATCTAGGCCCGCTACTTTTCACACACACTTTATTAATGACCTGCCTTCAGTATTAACAAACTCTCGAGTACTAATGTATGAGGATGATGTTAAACTTTGTGTCCAGTATAAGGACATTTCATTGCACTCTCGCTTGCAATCCGATCTCAATAACTTTCAGTCATGGTGTCGTGCAAATATGTTACACCTAAATGCCTCGAAATGCAAAGTAATGACATTTCATCGCTCCAGCCCCCTTTTGGCTCCTTATAGCCTCTGCGGTGGTTCTCTTCAGAGAATTATCTTTGTTGACGATCTTGGTGTTAAATTAGACCCAAAGTTAAAGTTTTCTGAACACATTTCCACTTTGGTAAATAAGGCTATGGGTGTGCTTGGGTTTATAAAGAGGTGGTCAAAGGAATTTGACTACCGCTATATAACGAAGACTCTCTACATCTCGCTTGTTCGTCCGATTTTAGAGTACGGCTCTGGTGCCCCCAGTACAAAGTACACCAGGACCGTATAGAATCAGTCAAGAAAAACTTTTTACTTTATGCTCTGCGTGGCCTTAACTGGGATGCAGGTGTGAGACTGCCATCTTACCCTCGTAGATTGCTTTTAATAAACCTTCCAACCTTAGTTAGTCGTAGAAAAAAGCGTGGGGTGATTTTTATGCACAACCTGATCAAGGGTGACGTAGATAGCCCTGACTTGTTTAGCCGGTTAAACTTTACGCTTTCCTATTAGATCTACTAGAAACTTTATTCCTTCCGCTTTGTAGATCAAATTATTCCTTGCACGAACTACTTATAGCCTTTTCACACTGGGGACCATCCACCATCCACCATCCATTTCTGGGATGGTCCGTAAGGTTTTGCCGTTCCGAAAATTTCCAAGTTATTCCTCCATTTATCTGGGATGTTCCTAATTCGCACGTTTCTGTGCGGTATTTTTTCGATAATTGTCAAATGCAACCATAAATAAATTGTGAATACCAAATCACAACAAAAAATTGGTATTCACTACGAAAATTTAAACAATAATAAACAGGAAAATGGTAAAAAAACAACAACAGCCTGTTCTGCTTCAGTGTGTCTATTCCGATAGCGATATCTGTAAAAGAATTCGTCCATACATCGCATCGAGTAGAACTTATTTTTTATTAAAATCTATCGATATTATCTAACATCGCTAGCAATATAATTAATTCATCAGATATTGTACATCGCTTATACAAATTCTATGTTTCTTTTTGCGAAATAAAACAAATGTTTTCGGTTCAATACTGCGTAATCTCAACTTGTTTAATACTATCAAGTTGTCAAAAGCAAATTATAGATGTTGCAAAATCGCAGGTGTGGGGGCCTGGACTCAAGCCTGACGATATTGTTTTGCCAGCAAGATATTTTTTTATTCATGCCATTGACAGTAGTGGTAAAAAGTACGTAATCTAAAATGTATATCAAGAAAGTATTAATGTAAATTATTCACAGAATGTCCGTGCCACATACAAAGTTTCAAGTCAGCATCAACGGCTATTCAAAGGATGGAAAATGCAGATCCAATATAAATTATATTGACCGCGAAGATGGATCTATTATTGTGCGCTACACAATTGTGGATTGGTGTGAGCAAGTGGAAATTAATGTCAAACACAATTCTTCGCACGTGGCACAGTCGCCGTATTATATACAGAATAAAGTATATTCAGAGCGATGCTTCTGTCCTCAGGACTTAGATCTTTGGTTATTGAATAATAGATGTTCGGATTTTTCAAAAGACAAACAGATGTCCTGGGACTTACATTTATTTAAACGCGTAAACTTTAGCGCCATTAGAGAGAATTTATTAAAACGGTATAACGCTCCTGAAAGTATTTCTTTATGCCACTATGTAGTCAAACAACAACAAATTTGGAGAAAATGTTTTGGTAAATATACTGGTTTTAAGATGTTTATGGACGCAACGTTATCAGCGCTTGCACGTGTAGTTTTATTACCAGAAATGGAATTTTATTTAAATCTTGGTGACTGGCCACTATCAAGAAAAGGTGGCCAACAAAGAACTTCAGGACCTTATCCCATATTTTCTTGGTGTGGAAGTGACGATAGTTATGACATTACGTTACCGACGTACGATATAACTGAGTCGACATTGGAGAACATGGGACGAGTCATGTTAGATATGCTTTCAGTTCAGCAAACTGATATTCCATGGGACAACAAAGAAGAAAAAGGGTTTTTTCGCGGTCGAGATTCCAGGCGAGAAAGACTAAAACTAATCGAGTTAGCGAGGAAATTTCCTGACCTGATAAATGCATCCATTACAAACTTTTTCTTTTTTCGCAACGAAGAACAAAAATATGGTCCCAGAGTGCCTCATATATCATTTATGGAGTTTTTCAGGGTATGTAAAAAAAAGCTCCGCTTTACATCACACTCATATATATATTTTTAGTATAAATATCAGCTAAATATTGATGGAGCAGTGGCAGCATATCGGCTCCCCTACCTCCTTGCTGGTGGTTCGTTAGTGTTTAAACAAGAATCGCACTACTATGAGCATTTTTATAACAAACTGCTTCCATACAAACATTATGTGCCAATTAAGCGAGATCTTAGCGATATCATAGACAAAATCAGATGGGCAAAAGACAACGACATACGTGCAAAGGAGATCGCTTTGGCTGCGCGGAAATTTGTTGACGAAAACCTTCTACCTCAGCACATTTATTGTTATCACATGACATTGTTTAAAGAATGGAGCAATCGCCTTATATCGCCAGTCAAAGTTCTGCCAGGAATGGAAAATCTAAGTTTAAGTTACTCATGTTCATGTACAAAAGGTCAGACTAGGGATGAACTATAAGCTGAGCATTTTTTAGGTACTTATAAAAACAAACATTTCATTTATTCACAACTAAAATTTTCGAATCTTTTTCAGGATGTCGTACCAAGATTAATTCATAGTTTAAGTTAAGACAAACATAAACTCCCGTCAATTCAACATATTCAAACATTTTATAACCCATATAAATATCCATCGGTGGTTATTATTAAAATTATAATTATTACACTACTCGACAAAACTGAACTATTTTTTCCGCTTCGAACCAAACCATCTTTTTCAGATAGACTGGGAGCTTTACAATTTTTTTTTTTAAGAATTATGTTTTCTTTTCTTAGCAGAAATTTTGTTTGAAGAATTTTTGAAGTCTGGTATTTTTTTTAAGTTGGTCTTGTTCGAAGCGGCGAAATCGTGTCGGGTAGTGTTATCACTATCATTTTTATTTACCGAAAACACAAAATAGAGATAGAAACAATACCTTTTTTATGTTAATTTAGGCTTCAAAGATTATTGTTTTTTGATTAAATGTGTATCATTCCTTGTTTTCTATCATCTCTGGAACTTAAACATTTTGTACAATAACTTTAAAAGAGCTCACACATGTATGCTCGGGCCTTATTGACCAGCCAAATCCGTTTCAATTCTGTACTCACATCATTTTTTTTAATCCGACGCACGCATCTATTAATGATAAACTCGAGGAACAATCCTTTTTTTTTTAAATAGAGTCGAAATAAATTTTTATTGATCAGATGGACTTATAATATTAATACATTTTTACTGTTTGTATTTACGAGCTTAAGAATATTAAAACAGAGAGTTAGTTTTAACATGTTTTGAGACTTTATTCAGAAGGAATTTATGTGTTCCGAGCTATAAGTGACCATTTCCAGTAGATCTGAAAATCCCAATACTCGGCCTGCTTGACCTTACAAATGCATTACACTTTAAACTTTTTCATCGCAATATAGTTCCTAGATCCTTTTGGGCCTTCATTCCATCACTAACCAACTGGATGCGACATCTTACAAATTAATGGGTTTCATTGCTCTCTCTTCTTTCATTCAATGGATCATTTTTTCTGCGCTAGTTTTAAGTTAGCTATGTACATGTCTTATGTGGTTCCAAATATTACAGCTGGCCTGTCTTGATCGGTGCTCCTGAGTCGAACGGTTGTATTTAATGGTGGCACATCATAAGTGTGATTTTTTTAGCACAACGATCGCATCAACAGATCAGTTTTCTCATCCTCACGAACTTTTTTCCCTCTCTTCTCTTTTGCTTGAAATAGTTCTTCATCAAAATGTGTTAGAATTATTTACAAAAATATAACTTAAAAAAACATTTTTTTTTAAGTATCAGTGATTCTTATTTGTACATAACTCAAGTATATTATATATGGTTGCATAGAACTTTGCAGTCCTGAAAAGCTGACAAATGCAGCTTAACGTCTGGAAGATATTAAGCTTTCAAATTCAAATTTAATAATTTTTTTGCGGTATTTTTTCCCGAAATTTAAACTTTAAAAACTCAGGAAAAGTAGAAAAAAAATATATCGACGCATTAATTAGGCGTCGTTTAAGGTATCGTCTGTAAGAAGCAATGGCCGTTTAGGCAAAGTTTCAACCGTTTGACCCAAACGATTCAAAACTCATTTGACCTGAAAAAATACCGTCCGGTACGTTGCTTACTATAAGTAGCTGAGGATTTCAAGCTTTAACCTATCAGTTAACCATCATTAATTTTCAGTCTTTTCAGTAAGTTTTAATAAAACTAAGAAATTTGTATTCAAGTGTTAATTTGAAATCTTCCTTCAATAAAATAGCATCCTTTAAAAAAAATCTAAGAAGCTCGGCTTTGCTTTTAAGAAGATCCTAAAGATCCTCACCGAATCGTTCCTGCGAAAGAGTCTTGAAATATTTATATTCTCCTGATTGTCATTACTTGAATCCGTTGTTCTATGCGACGTGCTGGTGGTATTTCCTGTAAAGGAGCATTAAAAATTTTTTCTAACAAAATAAATTTGCAAGAAAAAAAGTAATGTTTAGTATTTTTTGTACACTTAATAGCTTGTGATTTAGGGTGTAATAATAATAAATATAATAATATAATTATATATTATATAAATATAATAAATGCTGTTAAATTCAATTTATCCAATTTGCATATACAGTTTGAAGCCCACTCTTTGCCAATACTTTTGCCTGATTTTAAAGTTTTCTTCATACTGTTCTTTAAACTTTTCGGTAAAAATGAATTTTTCATATATACTTTCCACATATGTATGTATCAAAATGGGTCTGCTTTGCAAAACACATGTAAATGAATGGCTTGAGTTATGTTATCCATTTCAATATCGTTTCAATTAAAAACGAAAAGGAACGTGTGAGAGATGAAAAAAAAAAATGTAACATTTTACATTTTTTTGCTATATTTGTTATCTACATCTACTATGTATGTATATTATACATCTAACATGGAGATTCTAAATGTACCATTTAAATTCTACATCTCCTCCGCTAGAGGGCGCTCGCACACTCTGCGAGCGAGAAAGATAATGAGTAGTGGGTCTCTGGCTGAAGTAGGCGGGGGACCAACAGAAAATTGATTTCTTCATTCTGGTTATATCTATGATCCGATCTGATTCAGATTCGGCAATCTGATAGATAAGGTCATTCTCTACGTATTATCGTATCTTTAAAATTATGCCTGCCACAGATTTTCGTCCTTTGTGAGGGCGGGGCGAAATTTTGTAGCATTGTGATATCACATGAGCCTGGAAATCAAATTTGGTTTCTCTGAGATCCAGGCGCTAATCAAGACGGACAGACAGACATGGCTCTATCGACTCGGCTATTGATGCTGATCAAGAATATATATAATTTATGGGGTCGGAAACGCTTCCTTCTCTGCGTTACACACATCCACTTTTACCACAAATCTAATATACCTCTTAAAGCATAGTATCCAGAACTGCGGAATCGAAAAATTTCTGTCAAACTCCATATAAAACGAGAAGGAACGTGTGAGTCGCTTCTGGGGACGCGACTCTACTAATACCCGTACTCAGTCAGTATATACATTTTTGAGCATATGATTTTTTAGAATTTCAGAAAAAAACTGTGACTGAAATGTTTTGTTTATGTATTATGTGTATGCATGTGACCGTGTGTGGACTGAGAGAACAGCTGATACCCAGCTCAGGAATATATACTTTACAATTCTTCCTGAAGTGAATGGTGCAAGATGTAGGCAAAAACTGTCCGCAAAACCAAAAAAAGAGATGAAAATTATTCTTTTTTATTTTGCAACAATATATGCCGCCACCAACAAAATCACTTCATCATCAGAGTGCATTTTTTTCTTTTTTAATTTTAGCAGAATTTTACGGTTGGCTCTGTTTACAAAACACAGCTGATTTATCAACCCTGTTTTAGCTATTTTCCACACACTCACGGAATAACTAGCAAATTCCTTGCAGCAATTTTCCGCGGTGCTGGAGACAGGCCTTAAAAGTATTATTTTTTCTTTATTTTTCTTGCTTAAACCGGTCGTCTTTTTACCTCGCTCCTGCATTTTCTGCCTTTTTTGCCAATTTAATTAAAAATTAATTACATCTTATTGTGTACATCTTTAAACTCATCATAATTTATCCTTATTTGTGGCAATTATCTGTGTTTCGCTAATTAACAATTGAGTTAATAATAACATTATATTCTGAACGTGAAGCAATTTGCGCAAGCAATTTGTTAGTGCTTTTATCCATTCTGCTTTGGATCATTGCTATCTGTGCTCACCGTTCGTGCGCTTCAACCGTTGCATCGCCTATGAACACACGCTTTGAAGAGCATAGTGCAAGCTCTCTTGCTGCTGCTGAATGTCGCCTGCTCTGCTGCCTGCTCTCTTATTCGCTTACGCTCCCACTTTACGTTTTTCTTCGAGCACAGTAATTCAACTGCTGTTAAATATGGCTGTTGTCTGTAGTGCAAAGAAATGCGAACTCGGTGGCAACATAGTCGGCGATTCATTCCTCAGCTGCTGGCTATACGACAATGTCGCCCATGTAAAATGTGCTGGTGCTGGTAATTTTGGACGGCTACCCGATCTCATGTCAAAACGTATGGGTCTGACTTGGTCATGTTTGGCCTGCCGGGAGATTGAGGCCGAAATGCGCACTTTTATGAGACAGACTCGTACTGGCTTACTGGATGTCCAGAAGCAATTTGTCGCTCTCAGCGAGAAGTTCCTGACCTTGGAATCTCAATTTCTCAAATCAGAATCTTCTGCTGATGGTATTGCAAATTTATTTGCCACCTTCTTCCAATCAAAGTAGTCGTCACATATCTACCACGCATCCACTCCGTATCCCTACCATTTACCTCATTTGTATTTGTATTTTATTTCATGATTTATCCTAACGCTACAAGTATAGACTTATTTTTATTGCGCTAATCACTCGGTGAATATATGTATATGTATAGTTAATTTTGGATGATATCTACTTAAATCTAATACTTATACATTGACGTTTTGTCAAGAGTTATGTACTTAAATCGAATACTTATACATTAATATGTTGTTTTGTTTTACCTTTTTTATACCCGTACTCAAAAAAGAGTTAAGGGGTATATTAGATTTGTGGTAAAAGTGGTTGTGTGTAACGTAGAGAAGGAAAATTTTCCGACCCCATAAAGTATATATATTCTTGATCAGCATCAATAGCCGAGTCGATAGAGCCATGTCTGTCTGTCCGTCTGTCCGTCTTGTTTGACGCCTGGATCTCAGAGACTATAAGAGCTAGGGCAACCAAATTTGGTTTCAAGACTCATGTGATATCACACTGCTACAAGTGTATTTCAAAATTTCGCCCCGCCCCCTTCCGCCCCCACAAAGGACGAAAATCTGTGGCAGGCACACTTTTAAAGATACAATAAAACTAAAAACGCAGTATCGTAGAGAATGCCCATATCTACCAGATTGCCGCATATGATGCAGATCGGATCATAATTATAGCCAGAATGAAGAAATTAATTTTCTGTTGGTTCCCCCGCCACCACCAGCAAGAAACACACCACTCTATCTCCTTCTCGCTCGCACACTCCGCCACGTTCAGTGCGCGAGCAACCCCTAGCGGAGATGTAGAATATAAATGGTACATCTATAATCTACATGTTAGATGTAAAATATACATTGTAGATGTAGATGTAGATAACAGATGTAGCAAAAAAATGTAAAATGTAAAATTTTTTTTTAATTCTAAAATTCTAAAAAATCATGCTCCAAAATGTAAACACTGACTGAGTACGGGTATAAGTATAGTCGCGTCCCCAGAAGCGACTCACACGTTCCTTCTCGTTTTTTTATTATTTTTTAAAATTTTTTTTTTTTTTATTTATTTATTTTTATTTTTTAATGGTTTCCTAAATGTTCTTTGATTTTAATTTGAAATTGGGTTGCGCTCCTAATGGATTTAAGGTGATGTGGAAGACTGTTCCATAAGCGGATTGCATTGACAATGAACTGCCTCTTCGAGCACAGCGTTTGAGTTCGAGGGCATAAATAGTTGTTGGTTCGTTCTGATGTAGCAGGGCTAAGTTTGCAGTAAAGGTAAATCGGTTCTTGAGTCGTCACAATTGTATGAAAGTAAACTAAGGTTCTAAAATCTATCCAAGTGGTCAAGTTAAGGTCAAGTATTTTATTAGTTAGGTGTGATACATGGTCGAAACGTCTTAAATTAAACACATATCGGACAATTGAATTAAAGGCTACTACTAATGTGCGCATGTCGCGAGCGTCACTATGTCCAAATATTTCAACACCATAAAAGAGAGTGGGGATGAGAATGACTTTAGAAATCAGAAGTCTTATTTCTTCTGGCAAACATTTTTTAGACGCTGACAATTGCCTGTTGCCTTTGATATGTGTTTACTCCATGACAGTGTGCTGCTAAATGTAATACCCATGTTAACTGCATGGTATTCATAGGAAATGGGCGAATTGTCAATGTGAAGTTTTTCCAGATTGTTGGTATTAATAATTTTTTTAGCAATTAGCAAACATTTAGATTTTATAGGATTAATTTCCAAGCCATTCTCTTTTGCCCATTTCTCTACTGTGGAAAGCATTTTGTTACACGTACTGACACAAACATTTATTTCGTTAACGGGACTGCTAATATACATTTGGACGTCATCAGCATATAGATGTACTATACATTCGGACAAAACAGTAGGTAGATCATTAACATATATTGTAAAAAATAAAGGGCCTAACACAGATCCCTGAGGGACTCCCCGCGTAAGTTTCATAAAACTGGAAACATTCGTACCTGAGACTACTGCCTGCAATCGATTTGTAAGATAGGACTTAACAAAGTTGACTGCAGTGTCTGAAAAATTGAATAGGTTCGTCAATTTTGTGCAGAGTATGTTATGGTTTACGGAGTCAAATGCCTTACTATGGTCAAGAAGTGTTAAGAAAGTAACCCAGTTTTTGTCAAGTTGCTGTCGTATATCTTCCACAATATCCGTTATGGCACTTATACAACTTCGTTTTTTCCGAAACCCCGACTGCTTTTGGCTAATCAGCGAGTTTTGAGTCAGAAAGTTTTCAATCTGTGAAGACATAAGATTTTCAAGAACTTTTGAGAGAAATGGAAGTATTGAAATGGGTCTGTAGTCATTGTTATGTTTTGGGATTGGTAAATTTTTTGCCTTTTTCCATACAGTCGGAAAGGAGGACGTAGTAATGGCGTTGTTAAAGATATATGTGACGTGGGACAAAATCTTGGGAAGTAACATTTTTAAGAATTTTGGACTTATGTTATCTAAGCCTTCAGCATTGGACTTCACCTTAAGTATACACGCAAGGACATCACATTGATTAACACACACAAAGCTAAAACTATTATCACAGAGTGGGGTTGCATTCAGGTACGTGTTGCTTGTCGCTTCAGGTACACCAGTCATCGAAAACCTTCTGTTAAGTTCTTCGACATTGACATCGTGCTCAGTCTTCTGTTTACATTTCCCTATTCCCAAATTGTTCATTTGAGTCCACCTTTGTTTAATAGTGGAACAGTTCTGAAATTTAGATTTGTAGAAGTCACATTTTGCAGATCTTATACCCTTGGTAATTATTTGCTCTTAATCGTTTGTATGTTAAACGAAATTTATCTGTTTTATTTAAGAAAAGCATTGTCTCTCTGATGCATTAGATTTGTTATGTAACTGTTGAACCATGGTTTTTGTCTTAGGTTGGTTACTTTGGTTTTTATAGGAACAAACTTATTGAACAGGTACTGAACATTGTTGTTTAAAACACTCAATTGACAATCAACATGGGGAGATTTGTAAATGGAAGACCAGTCACATGCATTATATTCAAGTTCTAGTTCATTAAGGTCAATATTCTTATAGTCTCTATACGTAAAGGAATCAGTTTTGTAATCAAAAGTCAAGTCATATGTCAGGAAAATAAGGTCATGTTTAGAAAAAGCTGGTACTGATACTTGGTCATAGAGTAAGGTCTTATTAGGGTCATTGATGAAAAACATGTCAAGAAGTGTATCACAGGTATTGCTGAAGTGTGTAGGCATGGTTACATTAACGGCATACAACCCCAGAGAAGCAAAGCTATCCAATAGATGACTCTCTTTCATGATATTGCTATTGAAATCGCCGGCCAGAATAATGTCCGTGTATGTCACTGAAATGTCCGAGATAGTATTAATTAATGGCTCATAGTCAATTGTCCTATTGGGTCTATATATACATCCAAGTAATATTTTCTTATTTAATTTGCTTGATATTTCCAAAAGTAGATATTCAATGGGACATTGACTTGGTTGTTTACATTTAACATTACATTTTAATCTAGTATTAACATATATAGCAACACCACCTGCATGTCCAATACGATCAGAACGAAAAACAACATAACCGTCACACATAATTGACAGGTCACAAATCTCAGGTACAAACCACGTCTCAGACACACATATAATATCTACATTTGAATTGGTAAAAAGTAATCTAAACTCATCAATTTTCCTTAGCAAACTTTGTGCATTTATGTGGACAACTTTGAGACCATTTCGGTGCTTGCTAATTATTTTAAGAATGCAACCGGTTATGGAACCACCTATATCACCAGTCATTTTTTAAATTTTAAATAAGAAATTATAAGGGGCGCAATCTCAACATCTGATGAACAATATATTAAATTTATGTGAACTATGTTATACAAAATTAATGATATAAATAACCTAACTATTAAATCTAAGAGTAATTGATTAAGAGCGAAAATTATTTAAGACGCCTACTGCGTCGTTTGATCCAGCCAAAGTTGCAGTGGGAGAGGCAGTGGATGAAACATAGAGAGGCTCTGCGTGTACGCTAGCTGGTGCTAGAAGCAAAAGCTCCTCCATGCGTTCAATGCATTGAACGCCCTCTCTCTCATTACAGCGCACGTGCACAAGGCCGCGCCGCGTGAACACTGCAGAGAGAATTCGGTGCTTCTTCATTCTCATGGCCTCTTTGAAAATGAGGTAATGCTCTCTTAAAATCTGCTCGTTGACATAAAGTGCAGCTTCAGAGTCAAAACCTACTAACTGCAAGCTCAGTTGTCTCTTGCTCTCACGCCGGTATGATCCAATTTTCTTGAGAAGATTGATCTTCTCTCGGACGCTTTCTAATTTTATTATTATAACGGGATCCACGTTAGATCCTTTTGGGCCTTCATTCCATCACTAACCAACTTTATGCGACATCTTACAAATTAATGGGTTTCATTGCTCTCTCTTCTTTCATTCAATGGATCATTTTTTCTGCGCTAGTTTTAAGTTAGCTATGTACATGTCTTATGTGGTTCCAAATATTACAGCTTGATCGGTGCTCCTGAGTCGAACGGTTGTATTTAATGGTGGCACATCATAAGTGTGATTTTTTTAGCACAACGATCGCATCAACAGATCAGTTTTCTCATCCTCACGAACTTTTTTCCCTCTCTTCTCTTTTGCTTGAAATAGTTCTTCATCAAAATGTGTTAGAATTATTTACAAAAATATAACTTAAAAAAACATTTTTTTTTAAGTATCAGTGATTCTTATTTGTACATAACTCAAGTATATTATATATGGTTGCATAGAACTTTGCAGTCCTGAAAAGCTGACAAATGCAGACCATGCCACGAGAAGAAACGAGAAGGAACGTGTGAGTCGCTTCTGGGGACGCGACTCTACTTATACCCGTACTCAGTCAGTATATACAGTTTTGAGCTTATGATTTCTAAGAATTTTTAAATTAACAACAAAATTTTACATTTTACATTTTTTTTGCTACATATGTATTTTATCTAAATCTACAATGTATATTTCACATCTAACATGTAGATTATAGATGTACCATTTATATTCTACATCTCCGCTAGGGGTTGCTTGCGCACTGAACGCGGCAGAGTGAGTAGCGTTTCTCTTGCTGGAGGAGGTGGGGGAACCAACTGAAAATTAATTTCTTAATTCAAGCTATAATTATGATGCGATCTAATTCAGATTTGGCAATGTGGTAGATATGATCATTCTCTACGATATAACGATTTTAGTTTTATGGTATCTTTAAAATTGTGTCTACCTTTCTGGTGGAAAGGGGCGAAATTTTTAAATACACTTGTAGCACTGTGACACTACATCGTTCGTTCGCTTTCGTAGTGACCAGACGTGTTTTTGTTTTGCGCTCCGCATTTTCCTTTATTTTGATTAAACAGCCGGTGTTTTTATCTTTAAATTAACTCTCTTACTAACTTACATTAAAATCCATATTTATAGCGTATGCATGCCTAATAATTGTGTATTTAATTAATTTTGTGCGTTGGTTAGTCGGGATTTTGTGTTGTTGCTTTTCGTAAGTACACGTAAGTACGGCTACATGTCGCTCTTTGTTGTAGTTATTGCCGTCTATCACTCTCTCTCTATCACCTAACTCTCAATAACTGTTCTTTCTCTCTCGCTCTCGTAACTTTCTGTGCAGTAAAGATCTCACTTTTCTTTTTTCATCTGTCGTTGAAATGAAATGACTGCACCATCAAGTGGCCCATGCGACACCAAGCCGAAGCCTGTTACGCGCTGAACCCAGGCAGAAACGCAGACCCTCCTCCCGCCCAACCGACCGAGGGGCACAGCCGCATGACGCGTGACTCGTGTTACCGAACATGCAGGAAAGATAGGAGTTAGAATAAAATTCGAGGAAAATTAGAGCTAAACACAAATCCAAGAGTAAAACATGCAAAGATAGCTAAGAAATTGTACTAATTACGGGAAAGGTATGTTAGTATTTGTGATTTAAGAAGAGGAAGGGAATTAGTAGTGGATATTATATGGTAGAGGGAATTGAAGTCCGAGCATAGGACCCTAAATGGTTCGTGCAAGGAATAATTTGATCTATAAAGCGGAAGGAACAAAGGAATAAAGTTTCTAGTAGATCTAATAGGAAAGCGTAAAGTTTAACAGTCTAAACAAGTCAGGGCTATCTACGTCACCCTTGATCAGCTTGTGCATAAAAATTACCCCAAGCATTTTTCTACGACTAACTAAGGTTTGAAGGCTTATTAAAAGCAATATACGAGGGTAAGATGGCAGTCTCACACCTGCATCCCAGTTAAGGCCACGCAGAGCATAAAGTAAAAAGTTTTTCTGTACTGATTCTATACGGTCCGGGTGTACTTTGTACTGGGGGCAGCATACACCAGAGCCTTTGTCTAAAATCGGACGAAAAAGCGAGATATAGAGAGTCTTCGTTATATAGGGGTCGTCAAATTCCTTTGACCACATCTTGATAAACCCAAGCACGTTCATGGCTTGGCTACCATGGTAGAAATGTGTTCAGAAAACATTAACAGAACACTTTGGGTCTAATTTAAAACCAAGATCATCAACCAAGGTAATTCTCTCTAGAGAACCACCGCAGAGGCTACAAAGAGCCAAAAAGGGGCTGGAGCGATGAAATGTCATTACTTTGCATTTCGAGGCATTTAGGTGTAACATATTTGCACAACACCATGACCGAAAGATCGGATTGCAAGCGAGAGTGAAATGAAATGTCATTATACTGGAAACAGAGTTTAACATCATCCGCAAACATTAGAGTTTGTTAATACTGAAGGCAGATCATTAATAAAGTGTGTGAAAAGTAGGGGGTTTAGATGGCTGCCCTGGTACTCCAGAAGTAACCTTAACAGGTGAAGAGAAGGAGTTTTTGAAGAGGACTCTTTAAGACCTAGCACGAAGGTAGCTAGAAATCTATCTCAAAAGATTAGGCGGAAACCCTAAATGGTCAAGTTTTTGTGTTAGAAGGGAATGGTTTACAGAATCGAATTCTTTACTGAAATCAGTGTAAATGACATCCGTCTGCAAGTTACCTTGCAAGCTTTTGATGATAAAAGAGGTAAACTCTAATAAATTTGTGGTTGTTGATCGTCGCCTTATAAGCAGGAAGAGTTAATGGATAGGGTGAATAGTTTAAGCAGGGGTCCACAAAGAGCGTCGGCACAGTACCTAAGTACACAGCCGGGAACTAGTCGAAGATCATGAAGCAGTGAGCTTTCATTTAACAAGGGGCTGAAGATGCCATTCGACCTTGGTAGACTGTACGGATACGGCTGACCAGAGTAGCTTTCATGAGAATAGATTGTTTGGAAAAATTTGGCAAAAAGATCGACAATTGCCTGATCACTGTTTGCTGACACATTGAGAAACGACAGCGAGGATATATGTATATGCGGACGTTCTAA
Source organism: Drosophila tristis (assembly GCA_018150885.1). Classification (NCBI taxonomy): domain Eukaryota; kingdom Metazoa; phylum Arthropoda; class Insecta; order Diptera; family Drosophilidae; genus Drosophila; species Drosophila tristis. The sequence continues at coordinate 124,175 of JAECWT010000202.1, read as the reverse complement.
GCTTACTATTTACGAAGCTGTAAAACTGTTTAGGGTCCTGTGATAATCGTATCCTGCATCGAGATATGTAGTTTTTATAGCATTGAGCGTTAAGAACGGAGAAATTTGACCGAGCTATTACATAGCGAGAAAGAAAAGAGGGAGAACCAACTTCTCGAAATTTTGTATAAAGTCTTGATTTTAAGTTTTTTAGACTGGATAACTCCTTAGTAAACCAAGGAGGCTTTCCAGATCTAACCGGACAAAAAAGTGGGACACAAGAATCAAAAAATGTGTCAAGTACATTGTAAAAAATGCTTGTGCACAAGAACAGAGCGGACCTTCGTAAGCTCGGCTTTACGAATGCAGAAGACGCGTTCAGATAGCTTATCCGTTCGATCCAATACAGTAGGCCCAATATCGACCAACACTTCGAATGTAGGAATCAATGGTAGGAATCTTCAGGTATAGTGAGCGGAAGGGCTCGGGTTAGCAACGCTATGGTCGGATCAGAGACAAAGCACAGATCAAGCAATCGACCCAAGGAATTTTTCACATGGTTGACTTGAGACAGGGATAGGTCTAGCAAGTCATGTCGTGACATGTGCACAAGATTATTAGACTCGTTTATCGAAGACCATACAGTACCTGGCAAATTGAAATCACCAAGAACTATCATATGGTCTTTATCTGATAGCGAGGAAGAAACAGATTTTAAAGCGGACAGGTGATGTATATTAAGATATCGGAGGAAGGTGGAATATATGAGGAAGTAATGAAAATAGAAAAGCCTGGAAGAATCAGTTTTACGCACAGGAATTCCAGGTCTTGTTGAACCTGGGCCATGAAATGTTCAGACGTGAAGTTTGAGTCCACTGCAATGAGGACTTTAACCAGGTCTCGGTAAACACAATAACATGGGACGAGAATGCAAGACTCTCAAGAAAAAAGAGTTCTGAGCTTACTACGCAAGCCTCTAGCATTCTGGTAGGTAACTAAAAGAGAGGAAGTTAGTTTTTTGGATGGGTAGAAGTTGAGGTGGAAGATGAGCGTAAAGATGGAGCACTGGTCTGACTATTAGGAGGAGTTATGGGGGCCTATTCTTTATCTTAGTCTTAAACTCTTTGACGACCAAATACTCCGGCCAAAACTTGGCTGAACAAATGGTGTCAAATTGAGTCGGGCAGACGCTTATCTTAAAGGGCGTAAGAAAAGTTAAATTTTTCCACCTTTAAGCCAACAGCTTTTATTTTGCTTTGTATAAAAGCGGTTTTATCATTGGATGTGAGGTCACGGGCTAGCCGCGAGACAAAAACTTGTCGCTTTGGTGGGACTCCCACCAGTGGTTTTGGCACCACAGGCCAAGTACCTGTGATGCCAGTGGTCCTGGACATCTATTAGCTGGTGGGAGCGAAACTGATGGGATGGTTAAGGAGTTGGGTGTGGAGTCGACGGACATGGGCGCTACAGACATGTCTACCTGTATACTCTCCGAAGTGACGCATTCGGCTCCCGAATCTGCATCCCCAGCAGCGATCGTTGCCCTTGGAGTAGCAAACGTAATCAACTGCTGCACTAAGGGAGTGGTCGGCACTTGCTAGTCCCGCGGAGTAGACTTCTTGCGCCTCGGAGACTCAGCCAGCAGCTGTAAACTGCTGAACTGAGTGTCCATGGCCAAGAGCCGATCATATTGCTGTTTTAAGCATACGATCAACTCTTTGAAGCCTTTCCGCGTCTGCCTCATGAACAAACTCATGTCGTTTTCCACAGCACGGCATTCCTCACAACTATAATGCAGGCCGTTATTTTGGGAAATAGCCTCACCTACACGGCCCGAGATCCCTACACATTTTACGTGCACTACGCTTTCGCAAAGCCAGCAAGGGATATTGGGCTGGTCATGGGTGATCTGCTTCCTGCAGGTTTTTTTACGCAGACGACAGTGAATTCCAAAATGTCTTATTTTTTTAATTCGAGGAAAAGAAAAGTTCAAAAAAATTAGCAATCAGACCAATATGCAGAGCAGATGCTTAAAGCGATATCGGTAGAAATAAGATGAGAGAGGAGAGGGGTTGCAGCAACAGCTTATAAGTGAGAGCGTTACTGCACAGAAAGTTACAATAGCGAGAGAGAGAGAACAGTTATTGAGAGTTAGGTAATGGAAAGAGAGTGATAGACGGCAAAAGCTACGACAAAGAGCGACTAAATTTAATGAGAGGGCGTACTTACGTAAAGCTACAACACAAACACACGACTAACCGAAGCACAAAATTAATCAAATAAGTTGTGTTTTTACAGAATTATTAGGCATGCACCCGCGGTAAAGATTGATTTTAATGTTAGTTAGGAGGAGAGTTAATTTTAAGATAAAAACACCGCCTGTTTAAGCAAAATAAAATTTAAATGCGGAGCGCAAAACAAAAACACGCGTGTTCACTACGAAAGAGAACTAACGAAAGGTATGTATGTGTATGTGCGTGTATGATCTGAGAGCTTCGGATAGAAAATATTAGATGAGATGATACGAAATAATTTAAAAACATTAAAGGCCTCTGCTCTGAACATCCATCATGGGTATTATTGCGGTATCAGGGTTATGGCGCCGCTTCATGTTTTTAATGCAGAGAGGAACGTTTAAAGCACAACATATTGGTTCTTGAAAGTGTACTGTGAACAGGAAATTTCTGATGGAGGCTGGACGGTAAAAATGTTCATCTCATCAAATTTACTTTCAATTAAATTTAATAAAATTTAATGTCGTTGACCTGTGAAACATCACTTTTGATATGTTTTAAACTCCAACATGAGTCAAATGAAACTTTTTGCGCACTACCTGAAATTGAGACACCAACAGAACCTTTGAACGGGCTGTCCATCGGCACGGATCTAGATTCAAACCTGTTCCTGAAGTTCATTCGCACATCCAATTCCTGACCCAAAGGAAATCGGTCGAAGCAACAGAAATCTGCGGATGGTCAATTCAATTCATAATTTAAAATCAAAGGACAAGTATACCACAAATTGGGCCCATGGTGCCAATGCCCGAAGCACATAAATTTGTACAAATTCACTTCATTTACGGTGAGAACATTAAATGGCAGAGCAACACAATTACGGCCACACTCCCGAATTTTCTGAGTCAAACTTTACAATGCCACAATGCTCACAAACAACGCGCATTTTATTAATCAGAACGAAAGGATGCGATGCGTAATTTAGCAATCATATTTATCACAATATACTGTGATAGCTGATACGGTGTAGCTGGCAGCAGAAAATATAAAAATACTAAAAACATTTTTCCAGCCTCGGTCGCCTTTCCGTTTTTATACCCGTACTCAAAAAAGAGTTAAGGGGTATATTAGATTTGTGGTAAAAGTGGATGTGTGTAACGCAGAGAAGGAAACGTTTCCGACCCCATAAAGTATATATATTCTTGATCAGCATCAATAGCCGAGTCGATAGATCCATGTCTGTCTGTCCGTCTGACCGTCTGTCCGTCTTGTTTGACGACGGGATCTCAGAGACTATAAGAGCTAGGGCAACCAAATTTGGTTTCCAGACTCAAGTGATATCACTCTACTACAAGTGTATTACAAAATTTCGCCCCGCCCCCACAAAAGACAAAAATCTGTAAATCTGTAATATAATATAATACTAAAAACGCAGTATTGTAGAGAATGCCCATATCTACCAGATTGCCGAATCTGAATCAGATCGGATCATAATTATAGCCAGAATGAAGAAATTAATTTTTAGTTGCTTCCCCCGCCCCCTCCAGCAAGAGAAACGCTACTCATTCTCTTTCTCGCTCGCACACTCTGCCGCGTTCAGTGCGCGAGCAACCCCTAGCGGAGGAGATGTAGAATCTAAATGGTACATCTATAATCTACATGTTAGATGTAAAATATACATTGTAGATGTAGATAACAGATGTAGCAAAAAAATGTAAGAAGTAAAATTTGTTTTTAAATTCTAAAATTCTAAAAAAAATTATAAGCTCAAAAATGTATATACTGACTGAGTACGGGTATAAGTAGAGTCGCGTCCCCAGAAGCGACTCACACGTTCCTTCTCATAATTTATGACCATGTGCAAGCGCTTGGCGAAGACTAAACCAACAAATCAAATTCGTATTACTAAAATGGTAACTTACCCAACATTATTTTATTGATGTATATTGTATGATTATAGGGATTCTCCTGTGTGGACTTGTTGAATGCCGGAATGAAAAGTTCTGGAGTTTTTTACCTACAAATTCGAGGAACAACATATTGGTTCTTGAAAGTGTACTGTGAACAGGACATTTCTGATGGAGGCTGGACGGTAAAAATGTTCATCTCATCAAATTTACTTTCAATTAAATTTAATAAAAAAATGATTCCATTGATTATTTTAATTTTAGGTAATTCAAAGACGTGATGACTTTGGGGAGCCACGTGAAAATTTTAATCGAGATTGGGCAGATTACAAAAATGGATTTGGTGAACCAGCAAAGGAGTTTTGGTTGGGAAATGAAAATATTTATATGTTGACAAACAATGAGGAGTACACTCTTAGAGTAGAGTTAGAAGACTTTGAAGGTAACAAACGGTAAGTGTTTATAACACTAGTCACGACATTTACGCTGTGACCACAAATGACTTTTTCTGATAGATTTCGGGATTTAAATTTTTTGAACGAATTATGGTTTTTTTTTATGGTTATTATACCCGTACTCAAAAAAGAGTTAAGGGGTATATTAGATTTGTGGTAAAAGTGGATGTGTGTAACGCAGAGAAGGAAACGTTTCCGACCCCATAAAGTATATATTTTCTTGATCAGCCTCAATAGCCGAGTCGATAGAGCCATGTCTGTCTGTCTGTCTGCCTGTCTGTCTGTCTGTCTTGTTGAGCGCCTAGATCTCAGAGACTATAAGAGTTAGGGTAACCAAATTTGGTTTCAAGACTCATGTGATATCACACTGCTACAAGTGTATTTCAAAATTTCGCCCCGCCCCCTTCCGCCACTACAAAGAACGAAAATCTGTGGCAGGCACATTTTTATACCCGTACTCAAAAAAGAGTTAAGGGGTATATTAGATTTGTGGTAAAAGTGGATGTGTGTAACGCAGAGAAGGAACATTTTCCGACCCCATAAAGTATATATATTCTTGATCAGAATCGATAGCCGAGTCGATAGAGCCATGTCTGTCTGTCCGTCCGTCCGTCCGTCTTGTTGAGCGCCTGGATCTCAGCGACTATAAGAGTTAGGGTAACCAAATTTGGTTTCAAGACTCATGTGATATCACACTGCTACAAGTGTATTTCAAAATTTCGCCCCGCCCCCTTCCGCCCCCACAAAGGACGAAAATCTGTGGCAGGCACATTTTTAAAGATACGATAAAACTAAAAACGCAGTATAGTAGAGAATGCCCAGATCTACCAGATTGCCGAATCTGAACTAGATTGGAACATAATTATAGCCAGTATGAAGAAATTAATTTTCTGTTGGTTCCCCCGCCTCCTCCAGCCAGAGACACGCTACTCATTCTCCTTCTCGCTCGCACACTCTGCCGCGTTCAGTGCGCGAGCAACCCCTAGCGGAGGAGATGTAGAATCTAAATGGTATATCTATAATCTACACGTTAGATGTCAAATATACATTTTAGATGTAGATGTAGATAACAGATGTAGCAAAAAAATGTAAAATGCTCCAAAATGTAAATACTGACTGAGTACGGGTATAAGTAGAGTCGCGTCCCCAGAAGCGACTCACACGTTCCTTCTCGTTAAAGATACGATTAAAACAAAAACGCAGTATCGTAGAGAATGCCCATATCTACCAGATAGCCGAATCTGAATCAGATCGGATCATAATTATAGCCAGAATGACGAAATTAATTTTCAGTTGCTTCCCCCGCCCCCTTCTGCAGAGAACCAATACTCTATCTCCTTCTCGCTCGCACACTGTGCCGCGTTCAGTGCGCGAGCAACCCCTAGCGGAGGAGATGCAGAATATAAATGGTACATCTATAATCTACATGTTAGATGTAAAATATACATTGTGGATGTAGATAGAAAATGTAGCAAAAAATTTGAAATAAAATTTTTTTTCTTTCTAAAATTCTAAAAAATCATATCTCAAAAATGTATATACTGACTGAGTACGGGTATAAGTAGAGTCGCGTCCCCAGAAGCGACTCACACGTTCCTTCTCGTTTTTTTTTTCAGAGGTAGTACTTCTATTTTTCACAAAACTTATACTTATCCATCGATTATTACAAACGATACCTTAAACGACGCTTAATTAATGCGTCTATCTAAAGCCTAGTACTCAGATCGAAAAAAACACCTCGCGAACAGAATCAGGGTTGATATTCCTATGAAACCGAAATGTTTTACGGGTAAAACTGTTTTCTAGGCTCTGTACGGAAGGCAGTACTCAGATCGAAAAACAAAAAGGTAGGTATATACTGGAAAAGTATCTGAAGTATTTGCTTGTTTTTTTTTGGTTTGTTTCGGCCCACCTCGAAAAAGATATCAATTTGATATCTTTTGCCAGAAAACACGAAGCAAACATTGCAATAAGAGAACAAAAAACCAAATGAAATTTATAAATAATGAAGAAAAATAGAATCTAGTTAATGCAGAATTATATGAATGACAATTATATGGATATTATAATTTATTATTTTTATTAATTTTCATTAATATAAAACAAATATAGTTTTCAAAACATTTTTTCTTCACGGTGTCCGGCACGGGAGGCGTCGCCTTCTGCTGCTGCTGATAGCACTACTCGACAAAATCGAACTTTTTTTTTCCTCAAGGATCCAAACCGACTTTTTCTGATAGATATGGGGATTTAAAATTTTTTAAAGAATTATGGTTTTTTTTCTATGGCAGAACTTTTTTTTGAAGAATTTTTGAAGTCTGGTATTTTTTTTTAAGCTTTTTTTCAGAGGTAGCGATAGTTTTTTTCACATAACTTTGTAGTATCTTACGTCTGGTTGTAAAGAACTTTGCTATTTTGAAAAGATAATTAAAACAGCTAGTTAAGCCCAAACACTTTGTGATTACAGCTTACCGTCTGGGAAATATAAAGCATTGAAATGCAAAAATGATGATTTTTGTGCGGTATTTTTTACGAAATTTTGACTTTAAAAACTCAGGAAAAGTCGAAAAAAAATTATATCGCTCATTAAAATCTATGGAGAGACTTTGGAGCTAAAATTCGTTAACCAAACCTAAAATATGGAAAAAATGCACAAAAAATACCTTTTTGAAGGCGGCGGGCCCAACTGCCAATTGGGAACAAAGCAAACGAAAAAGGGTTGTACATTTGGTACCTGTTCGCGTTCCTTTGGTATTAAATGTTGTTGACAGTTACTTTTTTCGTGACCTGAGGTAGAATACCTATTCAGGTCAAATGTTTCCTTTATATTCTCACAAGTGCAGGTCCACAAAAATTGGATCTTTCTTTCATTGTGCCCAATCTGAGGTATGGGTACCTGTTCAGGTCAAATGTTGACCTTTATTTTTACACAAATTAGACGTTTGTCGCTTCTACCTATTCATATTTCAATGAAACCAAAGTAGAAATACCTGAGATATAGAATTTCATTCCCTAACCCATACAACAATCAGTAATTTTTAGACTTTTTAGTCAATTCTAAGGATATACAAACTTTTTATTTTTTACTGCTTGTTACTGTTCATAAAATAATTTAAGTTAAGGAAGACAGCCATCCTTTGTCACTCCAATCAGATTCCCTTATGAGAGTCCACACATAGTCGCCCATCATGTTTTCATTCCAAACACCTTGATAACGTTGTTCCATAGCCTTTAATTGTTGGTGAAATCTCTCTCCGTGTTCATCACTAACGTCCCCTAGGTTTGTCGGAAAAAAGTCCAAGTGGGAGTGTAGGAAATGGATTTTTAGTGACATGTTGGCTCCAATTTTTTCATAATTCTCAATTAGGTCTTGAACGATATTAACGTAATCATCACTCTTGCTGTTGCCAAGAAAATACTCCTTCTTTCACTTTTGCCAGCGACAGACGTGGAAAAACAGTTTTTAGGTAACTCGTCGATTCACCTTCCTTATCCAGTGCTTTAACAAAATTTTTCATTAGTCCCAGCTTAATGTGTAATGGTGGTAAAATAACGTCTTCAAACTTCACGAGAGCTGCATTCTTTACATTGTAATTTTCCAAAGTATGTTCCTCCCGTTTTGGCCAGAGTTTTGTTGAATAATGCTGTTCTCTAGCTCTACTATCCCATAGGCACAGGAAGCAGCAGTGTTTTGTGTAACCACCTTGCAATCCCGTTAACATGGCTACAACCTTCAAGTCACACGCGACCTTCCACTGGTGTTCTTTATATTTTATGTTTACAAACAACTTAGCCATTGTTTGATATGTTTCCTTCATATTAACAGCATGGGCGATAAGAACAGACGGCTTTTGGTTTCCATTATGTAGCAAAACAGCCTTTAAACTTTCCTTACTGCTGTCAACAAATAACCTCCAATCTTTTGGGTCGTACGCTTCACCAAGTTGCTTGAAGAGTCCGAAAATGTCGTGGCGAACGCACATGTCATCCTTCGTCATATAAAATTGTGCGTGAACCACATGACGCGTCCGGAAATGAGTTATTTTGACACCTTCCTTCAATAAACGGGCATCCTTTAAAAAAGATCCAAGCAGCTCGGATTTATTTTTAGGAAGATCCAGGATCCTCACCAAATCGTTCAATTGTTCCTGTGAAATAGGATTGCAAAATTTCCATTCTCCTGAATAGTTATTGCTTGAATCCGTTGTTCCATTCGACGAGGAAGATACCTCTCCTTTTTGGCGTTTTAGGGGCGGTATTTCCTCTGAAGGACGAGCTGGAAGGGTAAAGCCGGAACCAGATTGTTTCGGGTAAACTATTTTCATGTGTTTCCCAATTCCAGTTTTGTTTACTGAACAAAAGAAACATTCGGCGCCGTGAATATCTGTTTTTTTCCACAAAAAAGTAACTGTCAACAACATTTAATACCAAAGGAACCCGAACAGGTACCAAATGTACAACCCTTTTTCGTTTGCTTTGTTCCCAATTGGCAGTTGGGCCCGCCGCCTTCAAAAAGGTATTTTTTGAGCGATACCTTAAACGACGCCAAATTAACGCACCTATACACAAAAAAATAGAGGACACAAGATATAATTTTTTTTCGACTTTTCCTGAGTTTTTAAAGTCAAAATTTCGTAAAAAATACCGCACAAAAATCATCATTTTTGCATTTCAATGCTTTATATTTCCCAGACGGTAAGCTGTAATCACAAAGTGTTTGGGCTTAACTAGCTGTTTTAATTATCTTTTCAAAATAGCAAAGTTCTTTACAACCAGACGTAAGATACTAAAGTTATGTGAAAAAAACTATCGCTACCTCTGAAAAAAGCTTAAAAAAAAAATACCAGATTTAAAAAATTCTTCAAAAAAAAGTTCTGCCATAGAAAAAAAAAAATATCATCAAACCATTTCTAAGCCCCAAATCTTTAATAAAAAGTTGGTTTTGTTCCTTGATGAAAAATCGTGTTGACTAGTGTAGTCAGACACATTACCTTGCCAATTAAATGTTGGGGAGCCCAGGATATGCCTGGGGAAGAACGTGCCCAGCCGAAGAGGTGCATTTTATTAACTTTAAACAAAACCAAGCAGCGGTCTGAGCAGTGTAACCGTAGAAGAAGTGTACACCTCGGTCACACCACTGGTCGCTCGAAAAATATAGACATCTGTTTGCTAGCAAACAGTTTTCGATCGAGTACTAGCTTTACACAAAATGTTGCCCAAGATTTTTTTTTCGAGTTTCCCGAGTTTTTATAGTCAAAATTTCGGAAAAAAATACTGCCAAAAATGATGAAATTTGAATTTGAAATACCAGATATTCAAAATTCTTAGAAAAAAAGTAAACCATAACAAAAACAGTACTATAAAAATTTTAAAATCCCAAAATCTATCAGAAAAGTCATTTTAGTCAACAGCGGGAAGAAAAAGTTTAATTTTATCGAGTAGTGTAATCGGTATTGTTTAAAACAGATCAAATCGTCGAATGTTTCGAATCATGCCCGTTTCTAACGAAATTAAGATTTTCCCTTCATAAACTGTTAAACTTAACTATCTTTGGACTTCGATATTGTAACGAACCATGGTTCTACCCATGGCTCGTTACAAACGGCGGAGTGGCGACGCGTCCACGATAGTCGGCAACAATAATCATACTGATCTACACAGAGCTGACGAACCATGGCTCTAACCACGGTTCTACACAAATCGCGGTGTGTCAGCACCTCCGGGAAATATAATAGTCTTAAGCAACGCACGCAATTACTAAAATTAAGAACTTTCGATCAACAACTCTACCCATTCTGCACATTTCGCAATCGACGACATAGATAAGAAATATCACTTGCGTTATTTCACAATAAGTCAAGCCAGCATAAAATTACCGACCTACCGAAATAAACAAAGAAACAAACCAACACAACTACGGCGTCATCATTTCTCCCTTGCCTGCTCATTTCAAGCCAGCCCGACACCTAAAGTCACCTGCGATCTACAAATTTTTCTTGTAGCGGACCCTGGACATACTGATGCATATCCCAGCCTGAGATAGGTCCTCACAATATGCAATGACTGCAACATTAATTGGGCCATGAGACACCAATCTGAAGCCTGATACTCGCGGATCCTAAACAGAAAAGCAGCTCACCTGAAGTTTCTGCGTCTCAACAAGTTAGGGCTATCTACGTCACTCTCGATTGCCATCTGATCTCAATAACTTTCAGTCATGGTGTGGTGTAAATATTTTACACCTTAATGCAAAGTAATGACATTTCATCGTTCACTCATCGTTCACTCATCGTTCATACATTTCAATTGCCATATGCAATTTTTCGGAATGCGACGCAATTTGAGCCATCTCGCTCGCAAAAATTTGAGAACGTTCGAATCTAAAAATAGAATCCGCTTGCATGTGTGAGTACTTGTGCGAAGCGGACGATTTTCGAGACGAAAACCTTTTTATGAGTTGAGAAACGAATTTATTTACCGGCGTTGAATACGTCGCACGCTAATGACAATTTTTCCAATGTGAAGTCATGTATTAAATATATTATTTATTTGTATATATGTATATCAGATCATTATTATCGAATATACAATGTTAAAAGAAATTATCATTGAAGGCATATAATATATAAGAGTTTTTTAATATTGGGGTGGTAAGCGTCTTGAAAAATTAACTTATACTTATAAAGTGAAGGGTATATTTCGACATAGCTGTAAAAAACGTATGCATGTGCACACATACAGTCGTCGCGACGACTCGGCTCGGCTGTCGCAGCGGCATAGAACAATCTTCGTGTGCCTTCGTATGCTGTATGCATACACGAGAGCGGCTTGCTCTAAAGCGCTCTCTCTCTCTCAAAAATTGCAAGAGAGCCTGGAGCCAGCTCTAGAGCCAGCATTCAAAATTCGTGTTCAGATTTGTATGTGATTTTTATGCACAACCTGATTAAGGCTGACGTAGATACCCCTGACTTGTTGAGCTGCATAAACTTTACGCTTTCCTATTAGGTCTACTAGAAACTTTATTCCTTTGTTCCTTCCGCTTTGTAGATCAAATTATTATTATTATATTCTACCATATAATATCAACTACTAATTCCCTTCCTATTCTTAAATCAATTATACTAACATACCTTTCCCGTAATTAGTACTATTTCTTAGCTATCCTTCCATGTTTAGCTCTTTAAGTTGTGTTTAGCTCTAATTTTCCTCGAATTTTAGTCTAACACCTATCTTTCCTGCATGCTCGTGATCGGTTCGGTCGGTTGGCGGGAGGAGGGGTTGCGTTTCTGCCTGGGTTCCGCGCGTAACAGGCTTCGGCTTAGTGTCGCATGGGCCACTTGATGGTGCAGTCATTGCATATCAACGTCCAGACAGTATAAAGTTAATGATAAATTAAGTTATTATTTAAGCATAGTGGTACCAGTATCAAAGGAAAACAGAAGATACGGCAAAGCTACGGAAAGATTCATGGGTAGAGTAATTAGTAAGACAGAGTTGTAGATGGGGAGGAAAGTAATATCTCAATCTGGTCGGGCGGGACGGAATATAAAGGAAGATATCTAGAAGGATCCCAATTAAGTCCACGAAGTGCAAAGATAAGGAGTTGTTTTTGAACGGATTCGAGCATATCCTTGTATTTTTGGTAATTAGGAGACCAGACGCAGGAACCATAATATAAAATTGGTCGGACAAGAGAAACGTAAAGAAGTTTAGTGGTGTAAGGGTCAGTGAATTCCTCAGACCATCTTTTAATAAAACCAAGGACTCCTCTGGCTTTATTCGAAATCACGGATGTATGTAAGTTATAACACAGATTAGGTACAAATATAATGCCCAAGTCAGTAACTTTGAACAGTCGTTGTAAGGAAATGTTATGGATAGTGTAGTCGAAAATGTAAGGCTTGCTGCGATGGTATGTAATGACGTTGCATTTAGATGTGTTAAGCGGAAAAATGTTTTTCAAGCACCAATTTTAATTATTGAGGGAGTTCAAATAGGTCTGGAGGAATAACGGGGATATGGGATCACTTTGGGAAAAACATAACTTCACATCCAACGTTCGTTCTCTTTCGTAGTGACCAGACGTGTTTTTGTTTTGCGCTCCGCATTTTCCTTTTGTTTAACTTAAACAGCCGGTGTTTTTGATCTATAATTTAACTTTCTAACTAACTTACACTAAAATCAACTTTTACCGCGGGTGCATGCCTAATAATTGTGTAAAAACACAACTTATTTAATTAATTTTGTGCGTCGGTTATTCGTGTGTTTGTGTTGTTGCTTTTCGTAAGTACGCCCTCTCATTACATTTAGCCTCTCTTTTGTCGTAGTTATCGCCGTCTATCACTCTCTCTATCACCTACCTCTCAATAACTGTTCTTTCGCTCTCGCTCTTGTAACTTTTTGTGTAGTAACGCTCTCACTTATAAGCTGTTGCTGCAACCACTCTCCTCTCTCATCTTTTACCGATTTCGCTTTAAGCATTGCTCTAAGCATTTGCTCTGCACAGTGGTCTGATTGCTATTTGTTTTGAACTTTTTTTCCGAAGTAAAAAAAATAAAAGACATAAATATGGAATATTCTGTTGTCTGTGCCAAAAAAACCTGCAAGAAGCAGATCACCCATGACCAGCCCAATATCCCCTGCTGACTTTGCGAAAGCGTAGTGCACGCAAAATGTGTAGGGGTCTCGGGCCGTGTAGGAGACGCCATTTCACAAAAAAACGGCCTGCATTATAGTTGTGAGGAATGCCGTGCTGTGGAAAACGACATGCGTTCGTTCATGAGGCAGACGCGGAGTGGCTTCAAAGAGCTGATCGTAGGCTTTAAACAGCAATATGATCGGCTCTTGGCCATGGACACTCAGTTCAGCAGTTTACAGCTGCTGGCTGAGTCTCCGAGGCGCAAGAAGTCTACTCCGCGGGACTTGCAAGTGCCGACTGCCTCATGTCCGCCGGCATCTGAAAAACTTACTCCGACCACCCCATTAGTGCAGCAGTTGATTACGTTTGCTACTCCAAGGGCAACGATCGCTGCTGGTGATGCAGATTCGGGAGCCGAATGCGTCACTTCGGAGAGTATGCAGTTAGAAATGTCTGTAGAGTCTGTGTCCATCGAGTCCGCACCCTTAACTATCCCCTCAGCTTCGCTCCCACCAGTTAATAGATGTCCAGGACCACCGGATACTGACATCACAGGTACTAGGCCTGTGGTGCCAAAACCACTGGTAGGAGTCCCACCAAAGCGACAAGTTTTTGTCTCGCGGCTAGCCCCTGACCTCACATCCAATGATGTGACCGCTTTTATACAAAGCAAAATAAAAGCCGTTGGCTTAAAGGTGGAAAAATTTAACTTTTCTTACGCCAGGGAGATATCTTCCTTCAAGATAAGCGTCTCCCCAACTCAATTTGAAACCATTTGTTCCGCCAAGTTTTGGCCAGAGCATTTGGTGGTTAAAGAGTTTAAGGCTAAGAAAAAGAATAGGCCCCCCATTACTCTTCCTAGCATTCAGACCAGTGCTCCATCTCCATCCTCATCTTCCACCTCTACTTCCACCCATCCAAAAAACTAACTTCCTCTCTTGCAGAATGCTAGAGGCTTGCGTAGTAAGCTCAGCACTCTTTTCCTTGAGAGTCTCGCATTCTCATCCCACGTTATTGTGTTCACCGAGACCTGGTTAAAGCCGGACATCCTTAGTTCCGAAGTTTTGGCAGGTCGGTACACAATTTTTAGAAATGACCGTTTGTCTCGAAGGGGAGGTGGGGTCCTTATTGCAGTGGACTCAAACTTCACGTCGGAACATTTCATGGTCCAGGTTCAACAAGACCTGGAATTCCTGTGCGTAAAACTATTTCTCCCAGGCTTTTCCATCTTCATTACTTGCTCGTATATTCCACCTTCCTCGGATAACTTAATATACGAGCATCACCTGTCCGCTTTAAAAACTGTTTCTTCCTCGCTATCAGATAAAGACCATATAATAGTTCTTGGTGATTTCATTTTGCCAGGTACTGTTTGGTCTTCGGTAAACGAGTCTAATAACCTTGTGCCCATGTCACGACATGACTTTATCGACGGCTTGCTAGATCTATCCCTGTCTCAAGTCAACCATGTGAAAAATTCCTTGGGTCGATTGCTTGATCTGTGCTTTGTCTCGGATCCGACCATAGCGTTGTTAACCCGAGCCCTTCCGCTCAGTATACCTGAAGACTCCTACCATCCTACATTCGAAGTGTCAGTCGATATTGGCCCTACTGAATTGGATCGAATGGGTAGGCTATCTGAACGTGTCCGCTGCTTTCGTAAAGCCGAGTTTACGAAGCTTAATAACCTTATTAGGGATTTTGATTGGTCCGCTCTGTACTTGTGCACTGACGTTGTGAAAGGCACAAACATTTTTTACAATGTACTTGACACATTTTTTGTAAAGCCTCCTTGGTTTACCAAAGAGTTATCCAGTCTAAAAAACTTAAAATCAAGACTTTATAAAAAATTTCGAGAAGTTGGTTCTCCCTCTTCTCTTTCTCACTATGTAATAGCTCGGTCAAATTTCTCCGTTCTTAACGCTCAATGCTATAAAAACTACCTATCTCGATGCAGGATACGATTTTCACAGGACCCTAAACAGTTTTACAGCTTCGTAAATAGTAAGCGTAGAACGTCCGCTCATCCCTCCTCGCTATCTTTTCTCAATATGTCAGCAAACAATGATCAGGCAATTGCCGATCTTTTTGCCAAATTTTTCCAAACAACCTATTCTTATGAAAGCTACTCTGGCCAGCCGTATCCATACAGTTTACCAAGGTCGAATGGCATCTTCAGCCCCTTGTTAAATGAAAGCTCACTGCTTCATGATCTTCGACTAGTTAAGCCGGTGTTTTCATCAGGTCCCGACGGAGTTCCCGGCTGTGTACTTAGGTACTATGCCAAGGCTCTGTGTGGACCCTTGCTTAAACTATTCACCCTATCCATTAACTTCCCCCCCATCTGGAAGGAATCTTTTATTATTCCGCTCCATAAGAAAGGTAGCAAGTCTGATGCAAATAATTATAGAGGTATATCTAAGTTATCCGCTATTCCTAAAATGTTTGAAAAAATCACTTATATCTCCGTCCATGGATTTATAAGGCGACGATCAACAACCACAAATTTATTAGAGTTTACCTCTTTTATCATCAAAGGCTTTCAAGGTAACTTGCAGACGGATGTCATTTACACTGATTTTAGTAAAGCATTCGATTCTGTAAACCATTCCCTTTGAGCACAAAAACTTGACCTTTTAGGGTTTCCACCTAATCTTTTGAGATGGATTTCTAGCTACCTTCGTTCTAGGTCTCAAAGAGTCCTCTTTAAAAACTCCTTCTCTTCACCTGTTAAGGTTACTTCTGGAGTACCACAGGGCAGCCATCTAGGCCCCCTACTATTCACACTCTTTATTAATGATCTGCCTTCAGTATTAACAAACTCTCGAGTACTCATGTATGCGGATGATGTTAAGCTTTGTGTCCAGTATAAGGACATTTCATTTCACTCTCGCTTGCAATCCGATCTCAATAACTTTCAATCATGGTTTTGTGCAAATATGTTACACCTAAATGCCTCGAAATGCAAAGTAATGACATTTCATCGCTCCAGCCCCCTTTTGGCTCCTTATAGCCTCTGCGGTGGTTCTCTTAAGAGAATTACCTTGGTTGATGATCTTGGTGTTAAATTAGACCCAAAGTTAAAGTTTTCTGAACACATTTCTACCATGGTAAATAAGGCCACGGGTGTGCTTGGGTTTATAAAGAGGTGGTCAAAGGAATTTGACGACCCCTATATAACGAAGACTCTCGACATCTCGCTTGTTCGTCCGATTTTAGAGTACGGCTCTTGTGTATGGTGCCCCCAGTACAAAGTACACCAGGACCGTATAGAATCAGTCCAGAAAAACTTTTTACTTTTTGCTCTGCGTGGCCTTAACTGGGATGCAGGTGTGAGACTGCCATCTTATCCTCGTAGATTGCTTTTAATAAACCTTCCAACCTTAGTTAGTCGTAGAAAAATGCTTGGTGTGATTTTTATGCACAACCTGATCAAGGGTGACGTAGATAGCCCTGACTTGTTGAGCCGCATAAACTTTACGATTCCTATTAGATCTACTAGAAACTTCATTCCTTTGTTCCTTCCGCTTTGTAGATCGAATTATTCTTTGCACGAACCATTTAGGGTACTTTGCTCGGACTTCAATTCCCTCTACCACATAATATCAACTACTAATTCCCTTCCTCTTCTTAAATCACTAATACTAACATACCTTTCCCGTAATTAGTTATATTTCTTAGCTATCTTTGCATGTTTAGCTCTTTGAGTTGTGTTTAGCTCTAATTTTCCTCGAATTTTTAGTCTAACACCTATCTTTCCTGCATGCTCGCGATCGGTTCGGTAACTCGCGTCGCGCGTCATGCGGCAGCGCCCCTCGGTCGGTTGGGCGGGAGGAGGGCTGCGTTTCTGCCTGGGTTCCGCGCGTAACAGGCTTCGGCTTGGTGTCGCATGGGCCACTTGATGGTGCAGTCATTGCATATCAACGTCCAGACAAACATCATCAGCATACATTAGGACTCGAGAATGAATTAAAAGTTGAGAAAAATAATTAATAAACAAATTATACAACAGGAGACTAAGATGGCTTCCTTGAGGTACACTAGACGATACATAGACAGGGTTCGATAGAGAGGCATTAAAGCGGGCACTCTGACAACTGTTTCATAGGTAGGCACTACCTAGGCGGAAACCCGAGGAGTGATAGTTTGCGGTATTGCCATTCAGCTGAATATATTCAGCATTTTGTTTGACTGAATACGTCTAATTATACCCGTACGCAAAAAGAGTTAACGGGTATATTAGATTTGTGGTAAAAGTGGATGTGTGGACCGACCCCATAAAGTGCTCTTGTTTAAGCAGGTCGTCTTTTCACCTCGCTCCTGCATTTTCTGCCATTTTGCCAATTTAATTCAATATTAATTACAACAAATCGTGTACATCTTTAAACTCATCGTAATCGGTCCTTTTTTGTGCCAATTACACTACTCGACAAAATCGAACTTTTTTTTTCCTCAAGGATCCAAACCGACTTTTTCTGATAGATATGGGGATTTAAATTTTTTTAAAGAATTATGGTTTTTTTTCTATGGCAGAACTTTTTTTTGAAGAATTTTTGAAGTCTGGTATTTTTTTTTTTAGCTTTTTTCAGAGGTAGCGATAGTTTTTTTCACATAACTTTAGTATCTTACGTCTGGTTGTAAAGAATATAAAGCATTGAAATGCAAAAATGATGATTTTTGTGCGGTATTTTTTACGAAATTTTGACTTTAAAAACTCAGGAAAAGTCGAAAAAAAATTATATCGCTCATTAAAATCTATGGAGAGACTTTGGAGCTAAAATTCGTTAACCAAACCTAAAATATGGAAAAAATGCACAAAAAATACCTTTTTGAAGGCGGCGGGCCCAACTGCCAATTGGGAACAAAGCAAACGAAAAAGGGTTGTACATTTGGTACCTGTTCGCGTTCCTTTGGTATTAAATGTTGTTGACAGTTACTTTTTTCGTGACCTGAGGTAGAATACCTATTCAGGTCAAATGTTTCCTTTATATTCTCACAAGTGCAGGTCCACAAAAATTGGATCTCGTCGCGTCTACCTAATCATAGTCATGGATATATAACGCTGTGCCTATAGTGTCTGTGCCTTAGTGTAGTTCTGACTTCCCTCAGAATACGATCGTGTGTTTACCAAAACATCTAACAATTAATTCAAATCAATTGCCATGGATACCTCTGGCCGATCATTTGCATGTGCTTTCCAAGCAGACTCATTTTGCTACATATGTGGTAAGTACATGATGACATGAAAATTCGTTAACCAAACCTAAAATATGGAAAAAATGCACAAAAAATACCTTTTTGAAGGCGGCGGGCCCAACTGCCAATTGGGAACAAAGCAAACGAAAAAGGGTTGTACATTTGGTACCTCTCCATAGATTTTAATGAGCGGTACCTTAAACGACGCCAAATTAACGCACCTATACACAAAAAAATAGAAGACACAAGTTATAATTTTTTTTCGACTTTTCCTGAGTTTTTAAAGTCAAAAAAGTCAGTTTACAGCTGCTGGCTGAGTCTCCGAGGCGCAAGAAGTCTACTCCGCGGGACTTGCAAGTGCCGACTGCCTCATGTCCGCCGGCATCTGAAAAACTTACTCCGACCACCCCATTAGTGCAGCAGTTGATTACGTTTGCTACTCCAAGGGCAACGATCGCTGCTGGTGATGCAGATTCGGGAGCCGAATGCGTCACTTCGGAGAGTATGCAGTTAGAAATGTCTGTAGAGTCCGTGTCCATCGAGTCCGCACCCTTAACTATCCCCTCAGCTTCGCTCCCACCAGTTAATAGATGTCCAGGACCACCGGATACTGACATCACAGGTACTAGGCCTGTGGTGCCAAAACCACTGGTAGGAGTCCCACCAAAGCGACAAGTTTTTGTCTCGCGGCTAGCCCCTGACCTCACATCCAATGATGTGACCGCTTTTATACAAAGCAAAATAAAAGCCGTTGGCTTAAAGGTGGAAAAATTTAACTTTTCTTACGCCAGGGAGATATCTTCCTTCAAGATAAGCGTCTCCCCAACTCAATTTGAAACCATTTGTTCCGCCAAGTTTTGGCCAGAGCATTTGGTGGTTAAAGAGTTTAAGGCTAAGAAAAAGAATAGGCCCCCCATTACTCTTCCTAGCATTCAGACCAGTGCTCCATCTCCATCCTCATCTTCCACCTCTACTTCCACCCATCCAAAAAACTAACTTCCTCTCTTGCAGAATGCTAGAGGCTTGCGTAGTAAGCTCAGCACTCTTTTCCTTGAGAGTCTCGCATTCTCATCCCACGTTATTGTGTTCACCGAGACCTGGTTAAAGCCGGACATCCTTAGTTCCGAAGTTTTGGCAGGTCGGTACACAATTTTTAGAAATGACCGTTTGTCTCGAAGGGGAGGTGGGGTCCTTATTGCAGTGGACTCAAACTTCACGTCGGAACATTTCATGGTCCAGGTTCAACAAGACCTGGAATTCCTGTGCGTAAAACTATTTCTCCCAGGCTTTTCCATCTTCATTACTTGCTCGTATATTCCACCTTCCTCGGATAACTTAATATACGAGCATCACCTGTCCGCTTTAAAAACTGTTTCTTCCTCGCTATCAGATAAAGACCATATAATAGTTCTTGGTGATTTCATTTTGCCAGGTACTGTTTGGTCTTCGGTAAACGAGTCTAATAACCTTGTGCCCATGTCACGACATGACTTTATCGACGGCTTGCTAGATCTATCCCTGTCTCAAGTCAACCATGTGAAAAATTCCTTGGGTCGATTGCTTGATCTGTGCTTTGTCTCGGATCCGACCATAGCGTTGTTAACCCGAGCCCTTCCGCTCAGTATACCTGAAGACTCCTACCATCCTACATTCGAAGTGTCAGTCGATATTGGCCCTACTGAATTGGATCGAATGGGTAGGCTATCTGAACGTGTCCGCTGCTTTCGTAAAGCCGAGTTTACGAAGCTTAATAACCTTATTAGGGATTTTGATTGGTCCGCTCTGTACTTGTGCACTGACGTTGTGAAAGGCACAAACATTTTTTACAATGTACTTGACACATTTTTTGATTCTTGTGTCCCACTTTCTTTTCCGGTTAGATCTGTAAAGCCTCCTTGGTTTACCAAAGAGTTATCCAGTCTAAAAAACTTAAAATCAAGACTTTATAAAAAATTTCGAGAAGTTGGTTCTCCCTCTTCTCTTTCTCACTATGTAATAGCTCGGTCAAATTTCTCCGTTCTTAACGCTCAATGCTATAAAAACTACCTATCTCGATGCAGGATACGATTTTCACAGGACCCTAAACAGTTTTACAGCTTCGTAAATAGTAAGCGTAGAACGTCCGCTCATCCCTCCTCGCTATCTTTTCTCAATATGTCAGCAAACAATGATCAGGCAATTGCCGATCTTTTTGCCAAATTTTTCCAAACAACCTATTCTTATGAAAGCTACTCTGGCCAGCCGTATCCATACAGTTTACCAAGGTCGAATGGCATCTTCAGCCCCTTGTTAAATGAAAGCTCACTGCTTCATGATCTTCGACTAGTTAAAACGGTGTTTTCATCAGGTCCCGACGGAGTTCCCGGCTGTGTACTTTGGTACTATGCCAAGGCTCTGTGTGGACCCTTGCTTAAACTATTCACCCTATCCATTAACTTCCCCCCCATCTGGAAGGAATCTTTTATTATTCCGCTCCATAAGAAAGGTAGCAAGTCTGATGCAAATAATTATAGAGGTATATCTAAGTTATCCGCTATTCCTAAAATGTTTGAAAAAATCACTTATATCTCCGTCCATGGATTTATAAGGCGACGATCAACAACCACAAATTTATTAGAGTTTACCTCTTTTATCATCAAAGGCTTTCAAGGTAACTTGCAGACGGATGTCATTTACACTGATTTTAGTAAAGCATTCGATTCTGTAAACCATTCCCTTTGAGCACAAAAACTTGACCTTTTAGGGTTTCCGCCTAATCTTTTGAGATGGATTTCTAGCTACCTTCGTTCTAGGTCTCAAAGAGTCCTCTTAAAAAACTTCTTCTCTTCACTTGTTAAGGTTACTTCTGGAGTACCACAGGGCAGCCATCTTACTTTTCACACTCTTTATTAATGATCTGCCTTCAGTATTAACAAACTCTCGAGTACTAATGTATGCGGATGATGTTAAGCTCTGTGTCCAGTATAAGGACATTTCATTTCACTCTCGCTTGCAATCCGATCTCAATAACTTTCAGTCATGGTGTTGTGCAAATATGTTACACCTAAATGCCTCGAAATGCAAAGTAATGACATTTCATCGCTCCAGCCCCCTTTTGGCTCCTTATAGCCTCTGCGGTGGTTCTCTTAAGAGAATTACCTTGGTTGATGATCTTGGTGTTAAATTAGACCCAAAGTTAAAGTTTTCTGAACACATTTCTACCATGGTAAATAAGGCCACGGGTGTGCTTGGGTTTATAAAGAGGTGGTCAAAGGAATTTGACGACCCCTATATAACGAAGACTCTCGACATCTCGCTTGTTCGTCCGATTTTAGAGTACGGCTCTTGTGTATGGTGCCCCCAGTACAAAGTACACCAGGACCGTATAGAATCAGTCCAGAAAAACTTTTTACTTTTTGCTCTGCGTGGCCTTAACTGGGATGCAGGTGTGAGACTGCCATCTTATCCTCGTAGATTGCTTTTAATAAACCTTCCAACCTTAGTTAGTCGTAGAAAAATGCTTGGTGTGATTTTTATGCACAACCTGATCAAGGGTGACGTAGATAGCCCTGACTTGTTGAGCCGCATAAACTTTACGATTCCTATTAGATCTACTAGAAACTTCATTCCTTTGTTCCTTCCGCTTTGTAGATCGAATTATTCTTTGCACGAACCATTTAGGGTACTTTGCTCGGACTTCAATTCCCTCTACCACATAATATCAACTACTAATTCCCTTCCTCTTCTTAAATCACTAATACTAACATACCTTTCCCGTAATTAGTTATATTTCTTAGCTATCTTTGCATGTTTAGCTCTTTGAGTTGTGTTTAGCTCTAATTTTCCTCGAATTTTTAGTCTAACACCTATCTTTCCTGCATGCTCGCGATCGGTTCGGTAACTCGCGTCGCGCGTCATGCGGCAGCGCCCCTCGGTCGGTTGGGCGGGAGGAGGGCTGCGTTTCTGCCTGGGTTCCGCGCGTAACAGGCTTCGGCTTGGTGTCGCATGGGCCACTTGATGGTGCAGTCATTGCATATCAACGTCCAGACAAACATCATCAGCATACATTAGGACTCGAGAATGAATTAAAAGTTGAGAAAAATAATTAATAAACAAATTATACAACAGGAGACTAAGATGGCTTCCTTGAGGTACACTAGACGATACATAGACAGGGTTCGATAGAGAGGCATTAAAGCGGGCACTCTGACAACTGTTTCATAGGTAGGCACTACCTAGGCGGAAACCCGAGGAGTGATAGTTTGCGGTATTGCCATTCAGCTGAATATATTCAGCATTTTGTTTGACTGAATACGTCTAATTATACCCGTACGCAAAAAGAGTTAACGGGTATATTAGATTTGTGGTAAAAGTGGATGTGTGGACCGACCCCATAAAGTGCTCTTGTTTAAGCAGGTCGTCTTTTCACCTCGCTCCTGCATTTTCTGCCATTTTGCCAATTTAATTCAATATTAATTACAACAAATCGTGTACATCTTTAAACTCATCGTAATCGGTCCTTTTTGTGCCAATTACACTACTCGACAAAATCGAACTTTTTTTTTCCTCAAGGATCCAAACCGACTTTTTCTGATAGATATGGGGATTTAAATTTTTTTAAAGAATTATGGTTTTTTTTCTATGGCAGAACTTTTTTTTGAAGAATTTTTGAAGTCTGGTATTTTTTTTTTAGCTTTTTTCAGAGGTAGCGATAGTTTATTTTCACATAACTTTAGTATCTTACGTCTGGTTGTAAAGAATATAAAGCATTGAAATGCAAAAATGATGATTTTTGTGCGGTATTTTTTACGAAATTTTGACTTTAAAAACTCAGGAAAAGTCGAAAAAAAATTATATCGCTCATTAAAATCTATGGAGAGACTTTGGAGCTAAAATTCGTTAACCAAACCTAAAATATGGAAAAAATGCACAAAAAATACCTTTTTGAAGGCGGCGGGCCCAACTGCCAATTGGGAACAAAGCAAACGAAAAAGGGTTGTACATTTGGTACCTGTTCGCGTTCCTTTGGTATTAAATGTTGTTGACAGTTACTTTTTTCGTGACCTGAGGTAGAATACCTATTCAGGTCAAATGTTTCCTTTATATTCTCACAAGTGCAGGTCCACAAAAATTGGATCTCGTCGCGTCTACCTAATCATAGTCATGGATATATAACGCTGTGCCTATAGTGTCTGTGCCTTAGTGTAGTTCTGACTTCCCTCAGAATACGATCGTGTGTTTACCAAAACATCTAACAATTAATTCAAATCAATTGCCATGGATACCTCTGGCCGATCATTTGCATGTGCTTTCCAAGCAGACTCATTTTGCTACATATGTGGTAAGTACATGATGACATGAAAATTCGTTAACCAAACCTAAAATATGGAAAAAATGCACAAAAAATACCTTTTTGAAGGCGGCGGGCCCAACTGCCAATTGGGAACAAAGCAAACGAAAAAGGGTTGTACATTTGGTACCTCTCCATAGATTTTAATGAGCGATACCTTAAACGACGCCAAATTAACGCACCTATACACAAAAAAATAGAGGACACAAGTTATAATTTTTTTTCGACTTTTCCTGAGTTTTTAAAGTCAAAATTTCGTAAAAAATACCGCACAAAAATCATCATTTTTGCATTTCAATGCTTTATATTTCCCAGACGGTAAGCTGTAATCACAAAGTGTTTGGGCTTAACTTCTAGCTGTTTTAACTATCTTTTCAAAATAGCAAAGTTCTTTACAACCAGACGTAAGATACTAAAGTTATTTGAAAAAACTATCGCTACCTCTGAAAAAAGCTAAAAAAAAAAAATACCAGATTTAAAAAATTCTTCAAAAAAAAGTTCTGCCATAGAAAAAAAAAAATATCATCAAACCATTTCTAAGCCCCAAATCTTTAATAAAAAGTTGGTTTTGTTCCTTGAG
The DNA here is from genome assembly GCA_018150885.1 of Drosophila tristis. NCBI lineage: Eukaryota > Metazoa > Arthropoda > Insecta > Diptera > Drosophilidae > Drosophila > Drosophila tristis. The sequence continues at coordinate 99,857 of JAECWT010000202.1, read as the reverse complement.
GAAAAATCGTGTTGACTAGTGTTATCTGTGTTTAGCTTTTTAACAATTGAGTTAATAATAACTTTAAATTTCGAACGCGTATCAGACTTGCGCAAGCAATTTGTTAGTGATTTTATCCATTCCGCTTTGGATCATTGCTCTCTGCGCTCACTGTTCGTGCACTGCATCCGTTACATCGCCTATCAACACACGCTCTGGAGAGCATAAGTGCAAGCTCTCTTGCTCTCACTCTTTCTGGACTTCGCCTGCATCAGTATCTTCTTGAATTGTTCTCTCGGTGTCTCTGTTTCGTGGGCTTTACCGTTTTTTTGGCTATTAAGCGTTTTTAATAGCCGTTGAAACTCGTTTAATTGTTAAGAAAAGTCTAGCGTTTCAATGGGTAATGTACAATTTATTATATATTTGTAATGTAAGATAGGCGTCAGTATGACCGATAAAGTGATGCGATGGATACGTTATGAAGATCAATACCAGTCTGAGAAAGGGCCGGCGGGCCGAATTGCCCGTTCCCTAATGCAAGCGAGAGAGAGCAAATAAACGATAGAAGCTCGGGCTGCTGCTGAGCCGAGTACGAGCGATAGATAGAGAGAAAGAATGCGAGAGAGCAGCATAGATGATGAGAACGATGGCGAAAGAAACTTGGAAGCGAGATGCATATATAGACCAAAATTCGTGTGTCACCAATTGACCGAATATATGCGTATGTATATATGCGACGACAGAAAAGTTCGAGAGATTGCAAAGGCATGCAAGTGCTGGACCAGGGCAGACGGACCAAATTACCCGTGCCCTACGCGATGCTACGAATAGAGATCGATAGAAGGAAAGAGCGATATAGCGAGATAGTAAAGTAAAGGAGAAAGGCAAGAGTCGAAGAGACGAAGGAACGGTTGCATAGGCGAATAGATTGAGTAATTATAAGCGGTTACAATGTTTATATGCGGTGGGCAATTCAAATAGCAAACAAAGGAGAAATTACGTTAGTTGCGCCACTGGCTATTATTTGAGGTATTTGTTGGGGATTTTCCGGCTGGGAAACCAGACACCGTTTGTTTGCGTCACTTCGCTGGATCGTCTTCCGCTGCTGCTGATCGTCGCTCGTTCTGCTGCCTGCACTCTTACATATATCGCTTGCGCTCCCACTTTGCGTTTTTCTTCGTGCACCGTGATTCAACTGCTGTCAAAAATGGCCTTTGTCTGCAGTGCAAAGAAATGCGAATTTGGTGGCAACATAGTCGGTGTTTCATTCCTCTGCTGCTGGCTGTGCGATAATTTCGCCCATATAAAATGTGCTGGTGGGGGTAATTTTGGACGTCTACACGATCTCATCTCAAAACGCATTGGTCTGACTTGGTCATGTTTGGCCTGCCGGGAGATTGAGGCCGAAATGCGCACTTTTATGAGACAGACTCGTACTGGTTTTCAGGATGTCCGGAAGCAATTTATCGCTCTCAACGACAAGTTCCTGGCCCTGGAAACACAATTCCTTGGCCTCAAACTCTTGAGTGAATCTCCTTGACGGAAAATCCTTCATACTGATAACAACAACCTCTTGCAACCTATTGAATTTGGAACGACTGCCTCTCATCTACATACATCGGAATTCTTTGCTACTCCGAGCGGTCATGCCTCGCCGTTAGTCAATCCGCCTTCAGTCACTCCAGTGTTTCTCACACCGAATAGCAATGAAGCAGTTACTACGTCCATCATTGTCGGCTCCGCTGTGATTGCTCCCAGTGTGGACTTGCTGGCCGCTGATGATGTCCCCGCCGTTCCTGTCACTGTTCCTGTTCCTTCCATTGCTACCGACGCTGCCATCGTTTCTGCCACGAGATCTCTTGTGGGAGTGGCTCCACCTTCTCTCTCTCGCTCGGGACTTCCGCTAAGAGCAGTGGTACCTCGAAAGGCTATCTTTGTCTCCCGTCTTATACCGGAGGCTCCAACTGAGGATGTCAAACAACATCTTTGCTCTAGATTTAACGCCTCGCTTAATGATATAATTTGACCAAATTCATTTTTAGACATAAGCGCAATATTTCCTTCTTTAAAATTCTTCTTCCTGATTCTTTGCTATCCAGATCACTCGACCCGTCTATTTGGCCTGAGCATACAATTATGCATGAGTTCCTACATAAAGACTCTATACAGAGTCCCAATATTACTGGCCCTGGTAGTTCAAAAAACTAAATAACCTTTTTATTATTCATTACCAGAACGTACGCAGTCTGTTAGGCAAATTGTGTGAAATACATACGAATAGTGCCTCTTTTGACTTTGACGCTGTCGCTTTAACTGAAACCTGGCTTAACTCTTCCGTCTTTGATCATGCAATTTTCGTTCCCAAGTTTATCACTTATAGAATGGACCGTCCATCTTTTGCTGGTCACCACCAGCTGTGAAAACGGATTTCTCATCTGAGTTGTTCCCATTCAACAATATCTATGGCATTGAATTCATTGCAGTCAAAGTTTGTGTTGGATCGGTATCGATCTATTTGACTTGCTCTTACATTCTTCCCAAATCTGATGCTGAGGTTTACTCTTATCACCTTTCTGCAATTTAGTCTATTGTATCTACTTTAGGATGCAACGATCATGTTATTGTCATGGGTGATTTTAACTTACCACTTCTGTTTTGGCTGCCTAGTGATGAGTCTAACCTGTTGCTACCAAATTACCACAACGATTTTATTGACGGGCTTATCGATATCTCCCTTGTTCAAATTAATTCCATAAGAAATAGTAGGGACAGACTCCTTGACCTTATGTTTGTTTGTGATGCTGCTCTTGCTACGGTCTCCAGAGTAAGTCCAGTATCACTTCCTGAAGACCCCTACCATCCAACTTTAGCCATATCCCTCGAGTGTTTCCGATCCAGTTGCGCTGTCAATCCCATGGCACCCAGCCGCATACAGTGTTTTCGGAAAACTAATTTTGCTGAGCTAAATCTTCACCTCTCGCACATTAACTGGCCTTTTCTACACGTGCTCCCGAACATTGATGAAACAGTCAAATCGTTCTATGATATTATACTATGCCCTTAATATATATGTTAATGTCACCAAATCTGTGTCGTCAAAACCTCCTTGGTTCTCCAAGAATTTGTCTTATTTAAATAATAGAAAAACTAGGCTCTACAAAAAGTATCAGAATACTGGATCTATGATTGTCTTCGCCCAATATTCCTCCGCTCGTTCTCAATTCCTCACTGTTAATAGTCTTTGTTATAATCAATACCTTTCCCGATGTAGTAATAATTTTCGTAGTGATACAAAAAAATTCTATTCGTTCGTTAAATCTAAACGTAAGTCCAATGCATTTCCTCCATCCCTCCATTATCAAAACAAATCTGAATCTTCTGCTGCTGGTATTGCAAATTTATTTGCCACCTTCTTCCAATCAACGTACTCGTCACATATCTACCACGCATCTACTCCGTATCCCTACCATTTACCTTATGCCAACAGCATTTTTATACCCGTACTCAAAAAAGAGTTAAGGGGTATATTAGATTTGTGGTAAAAATGGATGTGTGTAACACAGAGAAGGAAAATTTTCCGACCCCATAAAGTATATATATTCTTGATCAGCATCAATAGCCGAGTCGATAGAGCCATGTCTGTCTGTCCGTCTGTCCGTCTGACCGTCTGTCCGTCTGTCCGTCTTGTTTGACGCCTGGATCTCAGAGACTATAGGAGCTAGGGCAACCAAATTTGGTTTCCAGACTCATGTGATATCACACTGCTACAAGTGTATTTCAAAATTTCGCCCCGCCCCCTTCCGCCCCCACAAAGGACGAAAATCTGTGGCAGGCACATTTTTAAAGATACGGTAAAACTAAAAACGCAGTATCGTAGAGAATGCCCATATCTACCAGATTGCCGAATATGAATCGGATCGGATAATAATTATAGCCAGAATGAAGAAAGTAATTTTCTGTTGGTTCCCCCGCCTCTTTCAGCCAGAGACACACTACTCTATCTCTCTCTCGCTCGCACACTCTGCCGCGTTCAGTGCGCGAGCAACCCCTAGCGGAGGAGATGCAGAATATAAATGGTACATCTATAATCTACATGTTAGATGTAAAATATACATTGTAGATGTAGATAACAGATGTAGCAAAAAAATGTAAAATGTAAAAATTTTTTTTTTATTTCTAAAATTCTAAAAAATTAGAGTACGGGTATAAGTAGAGTCGCGTCCCCAGAAGCGACTCACACGTTACTTCTCGTTCTTCCTTTCTTTGAGGAAAGTGATGTTCTAGAATCATTCTCGGCGGGTCCAGATAAGGTACCAAGTTGTATTTTAAAACACTGTGCCCAGTCCTTATGCAAACCGTTGACATATCTTTTCAACCTATCATTGGAACGTTCTTGTCTTCCAGTGATTTGGAACGAATCCTATATCATTCCGCTTCACAAAAAGGGTTCAAGATCTCACGTTGAGAACTACCGTGGTATTGCTAAGCTTTCCGCCATTCCAGAGATGCTTGAGTTCCTTATTACCAGGCAATTGCAACACCTGTGTAGTAGTCTGATATCTCCATCGCAACACGGTTTTTTTAAACATCGATCTACATTGACAAACCTTCTCGAGTTTTCTTCTGCAATAAACCGAGGATTTCAAAGCTCACTGCCAACAGACGTGATTCCACTTCTGTTTATTTTATTTGTGAATGACCTTCCTCAAGTTATAACATACTCCTCTACACTAATGTACGCTGACGATGTTAAAATCTATCTCTCCTACTCTGATTGGTACCTGCACAAACGCCTTCAACTCGACCTAGACGAGTTGCAAATTTGGTGTTCAACAAATCTCCTCTTTCTGAACCTTTCTAAGTGCAAGCATATGACTTTTTACCGTCGCGCTCCGCACTTTGTCTCGTACGCTCTAGGAATTCATCCCCTCGAAAGAATTTCGAGTTCAAATGACCTTGGAGTTCTTTTCGATCATAGAATGTGTTTTAATAGCCATATAGCTGCAACTGTAAACAAAGCTAAGGGTGTTCTAGCGTTTATAAAGCGTTGGTCCAAGCAGTTTGATGGAGTATGGAGGAGTATGTCACCAAAACATTGTACGTCTCCTTGGTTCGTCCGATTCTGGAATATTGTTCTTGTGTGTGGAGTCCACAATACAAGAAGCAACAGTCCATTCTCGAGTCGGTCCAAAAACAATTTTTAATTTTTTTGCCTTACGTAATTTTAACTGGGACTCGGATAGAATCTTGCCACCTTATCAATCGAGGCTACAACTTTTAGACCTCCCTTCATTGCGCCATCGCAGAATCTGTAACGGCGTTATGTTTGTACACAAGCTCCTAGTAGGGCTTGTTGACTCTGAAGCTCTTCTTGGCCAGCTAGACTTTTCTGTTCCCCTAAGACATACCTTTCGTCCGTTTCGTTTACCCTTCTGTAGGTCTAATTACGCTCAACACGATCCTTTTCGAATCTTATGCTCTAATTATAATAATCTTTATCATTCCCTATCCCCTGAATTATCCCTTAAAATTATAGCCAGTAAGATATACCTGTTCTTACAATCCTCTAATTTTTAATTATTTCCTACATATATCCCCTTTTGTTCTTCTCCTTTAATTATACCCGTACTCAAAAAAGAGTTAAGGGGTATATCAGATTTGTGGTAACAGTGGATGTGTGTAACGCAGAGAAGGAAAATTTTCTGACTGCATAAAGTATATATATTCTTGATCAGCATCAATAGCCGAGTCGATAGAGCCATGTCTGTCTGTCCGTCTGACCGTCTGTCCGTCTTGTTTGACGCCTGGATCTCAGAGACTATAAGAGCTAGGGCAACCAAATTTGGTTTCCAGACTCATGTGATATCACACTGCTACAAGTGTATTTCTAAATTTCGCCCCGCCCCCTTCCGCCCCCACAAAGGACGAAAATCTGTGGCAGGCACAATTTTAAAGATACGATAAAACTAAAAACGCAGTATCGTAGAGAATGCCCATATCTATCAGATTGCCGAATCTGAATCAAATCGGATAATAATTATAGCCAGAATGAAGAAATTAATTTTCAGCTGCTTCCCCCGCCCCTTCCAGCAAGAGAAACGCTACTCATTCTCTTTCTCGCTCGCACACTCTGCCGCGTTCAGTGCGCGAGCAACCCCTAGCGGAGGAGATGTAGAATATTAATGGTACATTTAGAATCTACATGTTAAATGTCAAATGTACATTGTAGATGTAGATAACAGATGTAGCAAAAAAATGTAAAATGTAAAATTTTTTTTTTTAATTCTAAAATTCTAATAAATTGAATGCTCAAAAATGTATATACTGACTGAGTACGGGTATAAGAAGAGTCGCGTCCCCAGAAGCGACTCACACGTTCCTTGTGCTACAAAATTATTTCAAAATTTCGCCCCGCCTCCTCCCGACCCAACAAAGAACGAGCGTGAAAGAGAATAAGTAGCGTGGTCCCATGATGGAAGCAACTGAAAATTAATTTCTTTAATCTGGCTATAATGCGTTTTTAGATTTATCGTAAAAAAAATTGTGGCCGAATAATACGAAAATATGGAGTGCTAGAATGCGACATAACAGAGGTATACACGGCAATGTTACTATTTCATACAGTTCCAGTTACATCTGCACAAGCTGAAAGATCATTTAGCAAATTAAAAATAATAAAAAACTATTTAAGAAATACTATGGGCCAAAATCGACTCCGCCATTTATCGCTAATAGCAATAGAAAACAAGGAAGCATCTACTTTTAAATATTTGCTCCCTGTTTTGAAACCGGTAACACTAGTGAACACGATTTTTCCTCAAGGAACAAAACCAACTTTTTATTAAAGATTTGGGGCTTAGAAATGGTTTGATGATATATTTTTTTTTCTATGGCAAAACTTTTTTTTGAAGAATTTTTTAAATCTGGTATTTTTTTTTTAAGCTTTTTTCAGAGGTAGCGATAGTTTTTTTCACATAACTTTAGTATCTTACGTCTGGTTGTAAAGAACTTTGCTATTTGAAAAGATAATTAAAACAGCTAGAAGTAAGCCCAAACACTTTGTGATTACAGCTTACCGTCTGGAAATATAAAGCATTGAAATGCAAAAATGATGATTTTTGTGCGGTATTTTTTACGAAATTTTGACTTTAAAAACTCAGGAAAAGTCGAAAAAAATTATATCGCTCATTAAAATCTATGGAGAGACTTTGGAGCTAAAATTCGTTAACCAAACCTAAAATATGGAAAAAATGCACAAAAAATACCTTTTTGAAGGCGGCGGGCCCAACTGCCAATTGGGAACAAAGCAAACGAAAAAGGGTTGTACATTTGGTACCTGTTCGCGTTCCTTTGGTATTAAATGTTGTTGACAGTTACTTTTTTCGTGACCTGAGGTAGAATACCTATTCAGGTCAAATGTTTCATTTATATTCTCACACAAAAATTGGATCTTTCTTTCGTTGTGCCCAATCTGAGGTATGGGTACCTGTTCAGGTCAAATGTTGACCTTTATTTTTACACAAATTAGACGTTTGTCGCTTCTACCTATTCATATTTCAATGAAACCAAAGTAGAAATACCTGAGATATAGAATTTCATTCCCTAACCCATACAACAATCAGTAATTTTTAGACTTTTTAGTCAATTCTAAGGATATACAAACTTTTTATTTTTTACTGCTTGTTACTGTTCATAAAATAATTTAAGTTTTCTGGCTGTCTTCCTTTGTCACTCCAATCAGATTCCCTTATGAGAGTCCACACATAGTCGCCCATCATGTTTTCATTCCAAACACCTTGATAACGTTGTTCCATAGCCTTTAATTGTTGGTGAAATCTCTCTCCGTGTTCATCACTAACGTCCCCTAGGTTTGTCGGAAAAAATTCCAAGTGGGAGTGTAGGAAATGGATTTTTAGTGACATGTTGGCTCTGAGGGTTCTGAGGGAAGTCAGAACTACACTAAGGCACAGACACTATAGGCACAGCGTTATATATCCATGACTATGATTAGGTAGACGCGACGAGATCCAATTTTTGTGGACCTGCACTTGTGAGAATATAAAGGAAACATTTGACCTGAATAGGTATTCTACCTCAGGTCACGAAAAAAGTAACTGTCAACAACATTTAATACCAAAGGAACGCGAACAGGTACCAAATGTACAACCCTTTTTCGTTTGCTTTGTTCCCAATTGGCAGTTGGGCCCGCCGCCTTCAAAAAGGTATTTTTTGTGGATTTTTTCCATATTTTAGGTTTGGTTAACGAATTTTAGCTCCAAAGTCTCTCCATAGATTTTAATGAGCGATACCTTAAACGACGCCAAATTAACGCACCTATACACAACAAAATAGAGGACACAAGATATAATTTTTTTTTCGACTTTTCATGAGTTTTTACAGTCAAAATTTCGTAAAAAATACCGCACAAAAATTATCATTTTTGCATTTCAATGCTTTATATTCTTTACAACCAGACATAAGATACTAAAGTTATGTGAAAAAAACTATCGCTACCTCTGAAAAAAGCTAAAAAAAAAATACCAGACTTCAAAAATTCTTCAAAAAAAAGTTCTGCCATAGAAAAAAAACCATAATTCTTTAAAAAAATTTAAATCCCCATATCTATCAGAAAAAGTCGGTTTGGATCCTTGAGGAAAAAAAAAGTTCGATTTTGTCGAGTAGTGTAATCAGAAGCTAACTCATCAAAGTGTTTTTTTACTGTTCTGTTCCTTTTTTCTTTAAAATGGGGATCTATACCATATTTATGTGCAGTTTCACTGGTTTTTAAATGAAATGTTTCGAAGTCATTTCTATAAATTTGCATTTTTAGGTTGTCTCTTCTAATACTTGACTTGCCTCGCCCAAATTGATAGAAGCATAATTAATATCATTCAATACACGGTGAATGAACTCGCAAAGGAACACAAACTCGAAATTGAACATTTTTGTTTTAACAGAGTCTGCTTGACTACGCTCATCTTTACTGGAGCTCTTAAGAACTATTTCTGATAATGCTTTAATAATATCGAAAAACCGAAGTTTTATTGCAGATATCGTGTTTGCTCTACTAGACCATCTAGTGGGATTTAGTTTTTTCAATGTGGTATCTGATTCGCCAGTGAATTTAGAAATAAGATCCCAACGTTTAATGCTATTTCCGAAAAAATTGTACAAGTCTTGCACCGTTGCGAAAAAAAATCTGTAATTCCACACAAGCACTAACTGCATCATTCACCACCAAATTTAAGTTATGACTGGCACAATGAACGTACTCTGCATTGGATATCCTTAATGTGTTTTTGCTCACCATTATACACACCGCTCATAACACCAGCGCCATCATAACCTTGACCAACACATTTTTGGTTTTTGGTTAACTAAATCTGCAGCGCCATGTTTGTATGCTGCATAAAAGCCTATAAACGATTCTTTAACTTCTATGTCAACTGGCTGTCCATTTTCTGACCTAGTTATTATTGTGTACCTCACAACAATGCACATTGGGCGGAAATGCCGTTTTTTTGGCATTAACCTCCACGGTAAAGCTAGAATGTTGAAACTTGGCATATTGGCTGTTCAAAGATTACTATTTTGAGGTTAGGTTAGAAATAAAACATCTGCCAACAAAAGCATTAAAATCAGAACGAAACAAAACAACATCTAACTAAAGCATTCTAAACTACATTCTTAATACCTTGATGTAAATTATCCATATTAAATAATGTTGTTTGGTTGCTTTAAATGGAGATGGTGGACCTTCAAACGTAGACAATATTTACAGCCAGAAAGAATGAAAATTTTGACAGGCTCAAACAGCCGACTCTAAAGGGCTACCAAAAAGCCAGGGATGGTCAAAAAAAATATTTTTTTATATTTTTATTCAGAATGGACATTTATTTAAAAGGAGTAATAATAAAATTAGGATAATATTACATCTTAATTTTGGGGTTAATGCCAAAAAAAGGCATTTCCGCCCACTGTGCAATGCTGAGCTGGTCTACCTTCGATATATCCTGTGTCGTATCTATTATTATGGCGAAAAACGTGACGCTCTAATTTTCTCGAGTATATGATTTTCATGTGTGGTCCCCAAGCTTTCAATCATTTCATTTTGGATTGTTGCACTCAGATATCTTTTAGATCCTAAAAAGGACAATTAAAAAAACAAATTGGAATGGGAAAAGAATAAATATAAATTAAAAAGAAATACCTTTCGGCATATCCAAAACTTGCCGCAATATGTGATCATAACGGGCGAGAAGCTCCACAACGGACAGAAAATTTCCATGGTACCCTTCCTCACTTAACTTTTCTCGATGTCCTCTTAAAGCCAGTTCTTTGCTAGGGTTAGTATGACATCGAATAACCTTTTAAGAACCATTTTCCAAAATGACGCTTCTTTCAGAATTTCATTTTCAAGTTCCTTGTCGACAGTATCACTTTTCTTCCAAATTTCATACACAGCACATTCTTCCGTATGGCCACTAGAGAAACAGTGCTGTTTAAATTTTTCTGATAAATGTCTCCAATCCCGAGTGGTATCTTTAACTGAATTCATCATCAAATTTTCTGCAACGGGCTCCTCAAACAGCACTGCAGTGGTAACAGAATTTGATTCACTCACATCAATATTTCGTTCAAAATTACTTGAATTACTAGAAGGCTGACTAAAAAATTTGTCAATTTTGGGTAGTTTTTGCATATTGTTTTCTCTTTCCTGGCGTTGTTTGCGCTTAAGCGCACCACTTGGTTTCTTTTTTTGGCTTTGTCAAATAAAAGGAAGCAACGTTACTTCACATAGCATACAGACAGTCGCCGTTTTGCGTTTTCTCGATTGTTCTCAAATTCTAGCTTGACGAAATTTTATATACCCTTTTCCTTGAAGTAAGACAACTAAAAAATATTAAAAATAGTCTGCTAGCTATATTTCTTCAGTTTAGGATCTATATGATATAGTGGTCACCTTTGTCGAAAATACACAATATTTATAAAATAATTTTCATTCTTTGCGGTCAAATCTCTGCCCGATTCAAATATAGCCTGTGAAGAGGTATACAAAAGTTTTCTTGTTTGCTTTGCTTAACGTCAAGCGGGAAAATCAACGTAAAGGCAAACGACGAAAATTACAAAAACAATTCTTTGAGCCTGAAAGGGAAGAAACGAGCCGAACGTCAAGCGGGAAGCAAGATGACAAAGGAAACGACGAAAATTAAACCATCGATGAAATGTTCGGCATTTAGTTCGGGTTTTGCATGTATGCTTATGAATCCTTCTTCGCAAATGTGAAAAATTACATACATATGCATATATGGAGTGAGAGATTTTTTGGTGATTTTCTGGTCAGAGTTTGGGCCCCTGAGCTTGGGGCCCCGGTGCGGCGCACCGTCTTGCACCGTCTTACATGGCACAGTGCCATGTATTCACACATACTGTGATTGGTATATGTATATAATAATAGTTCCCGAGTTCCAAAGTAAGTTTTTAAAAAAGATATTTTATTAAACGAACTTATAGTAGAACATAGGAGGCGAATTCCCCAACTCGATATTTAGAAGTCTCAAACGGAATTATCTTTTGGTTCTCGAGTTCTTCATCTCGAGACCTCGGTTATGAAGCTTTAAGCTTATCTCCATAAGCTTTTGGCATCGGCTGATGTATTGTCTTCGGGATTGAGTGATGATGGCTTCGGCTGAGAGAGTCGAAGCTTTGGTGGCGAGAGGCGTTGTTTTGAAGAGAGATGATGATAGCGATGCGTTGTCCTATGCGTGGGAGGCTTGGCGGAGGCGTCGGCTTGGATGAAACGGTCAGCCGCAGCTGGTGATTGGTGTCGGCTTTCCTCTTGGGAACTCACTTGTTTACGTGAGTTCTCCCTTCTGTTGAAGTGTGGGATCGATTCTAATTAGTCATAGGGTGGAGTGCGGGAACGAGCTGATAACGTATTGGTCAGCGACGTTTCTATTGCACTCCAGAGTTTCGGTATGCATGGGACTTCCTGCGTTGTTTATGTGTTGGTGTTGGGGTATCTTATATGGTTATCTTATTTCATATAGAGATACATGGGGGTAAGGGTGAGTGCTGGGCATATGCATAATCGTGTGTAAGTGTGGGTGTGGTTATGAATGTGTCCAGTGCTTAACGTATACTTATTGCAGGGCATTATATATGTTACTCCTTGGCATTTCTTATAAGCCTGTCGTCAGGTTTTCACTTTAGGGTATAGGGAGGGGATATCCTCTATAACTATTGGGTTACTTTTTTCTTCTTCTTCTTCTTCCTTAGGTTTTACAGATTTGACAGTTATATTTTTAGGTATTTTCTTAAATTTAACAATTAGAAACCCAATTATGCTTATTATTGATAAAATGAACATAATTATTATAACTATCTGCAATATATTACTATATTTTGTTTGTTCTATAATTATTTCTTTTGTCTGTACATAAGACAATGGTTCTTATCTAGTTATGTTATTACTAACGTAGACATTTTGTGTGAAATCTAGCATTGAATTAGTTGTTGTGAATTCGTTTAAGTGGGTTGAACAGTTGTAAATCTTAATTATATTATTTCCTTCGATTGTTATTTCTTTGTCTAAACAATTTTGGTTTAATTTGGATTTATGAAGGTTCCATGTTAACAAAATATTTGATTCAACGTAATTAATTAATCCTAAATGTTTTTGTGTTGGGCATTTAGTGGGTTTTTGTTTTAAAATCCCTTTTATGCAATTGTCTGCTATTATTTGTTTAGTTTCTTTGCTATATATTTTGTCTTCGTAAATATAATATTTATCGAATGTTATTTCTGTTAAAATAATATTTTGATTATCTGGGTATGGAACAATTTTATATATTGGGACATTAGCAGTTTCACTCGGAATATTGGAGATTATATAGATTTCATTTGTGTCAACTTTTAGCCATGTGGAAGTTTTAATATTTAATAATTTCTCAGAATTTATATGTTTCAGGTAATCTTGTTTTAGTAGTTTTGGGTTAAAAATACCAAGTCTAGTAAGTTGCTTTCCCATTTCTATATCTTCGATGTATTCTGTGAAATGTTGTAGATTGAAAATTAAAATTTCTAATTGTTGATTTTTGTTGTTTTCTTCGTTTAGTTGATTTATTATCTCGATTCCATGGTTTACTACCTCTATAACTAAATTTAGTTCATACTTAGTTCATACTATGGATTCTATGGCTGGCGAGATTTTCTATTCTCTGTTCTAATTCTTTCCTATCTTCTTGATCTTATGTTCCAAATAAGTATTTATAGGCGGTACCTACGATATTTATTAGGCCTCTCCTGTTGCGTTTAGCTATTTTTAAGCCATTTATTTCCCTATTTAGCTTATCTACTAGGTATTTTACTTGGATTACGTTTGGAAATTTGTTGGCCATTACTAGATAGGTTTCTTTGGTTTTTGTTCCGTTAACTATTAAGTGATGGTACTCATAATTTATGGGGAGATCGATTGATCCCGTTTTAAATATGAGATATCCGTTTCTGGATTCAATTGGATTTATTTCAATATTTTGTCCTTCTGTTGTAAGGACCATTAATGTCATGAGGACGATGAATTTAATTATGTTGCCGTTGATCGTTACCTTCCGTTTCGATGGGCGGGCTGGAATTATTATATTTGCTTATGTTAATTTTCTTTTTATATTTAGATTTGTAATGTGTTATCTTTCTTCCCCTATTCTTTTCTTCGTAGTGTTTTTCATCTATTTTGGTTATTTCCCCCGTCTTTTTGAAAGGGTTAGTTATTTTGGACTTCACGAGAGGTGATTTTCTAAACCTAATGTCCACTTCAAAGTCATTACGACTTTGGTTCAACTGGGTGATTTGATTCACCTTGTTCAGTTGAGTGTCGTACTCTGGTGTTCTTCAGGTGTTCGGTTGGTAGTGTTATGTCGGGTCTTGTGATTATAGGTGTACATTATTAGTTCGAATTTAGTGTACTTGTTTTCGAGGTCATTCTCACTGGATATGATCCTCAATTTTTCGTTCACCGTTTTATGGAATCTTTCAATGTCTGATATTCCATTTTTACTGGATGTGATTAGGATTTTGACATCTTCCGAGATTAGCCATGCTTGCAATGTTGCGCACATAAAGGCTGAATCTTTATCGGCTTTAATTTCCTGGGGTTTTCCCATTTCATTAAAGACTTTTAGTATCGCTCTTTTGGTTTCCAACCAGTCGCGGCTGTTCACTTCTATTAGTGTCGCGAATTTTGAGTATATGTCGATACATGATAGGAACTGTTGGTTACCTATCAGATAGAAGTCCATTACGTAACGTTCCCGGATGCTTAAGACTTCCGGTGTTACTTCAAATGACAACTTGGTGTTTCTATGCTCAGTCTTGGCGATGTTACACGTTGTGCATTCGTTTATTATGTTCTGTATCAATTTTTGGTGATCAGGGTAGTAGTATTTTCCCTTAAACCAATTGGTGGTTTTCTCTATTCCAGGGTGAAGTAATTCTTTATGGTTCTTCATTATCAATTCTTTGAATTCCGCGTAATTTGGTATATCTATGAGCTTTGTACTTGATTTCATCACTTTTGTGAAATTGTTTGGACTGATAATTTCCAGATACGCTTGTTGGAAAGTTGGAAAATCAGTGTCGTTATGGAAATATAATGCGCTCTTTTTGGTACATAGATATTCCTTAATGAGCTCTTTGGCTAAGGTGTTAGTCATTTCCTTGTAGGTGATTTTGATAATCAATTTGTGGAAATAGTGTTGCGTAGTTACCTTATCTTCATCTCCCTTGAGCAACTCAATCTGGCGATTGAAATAGTTTATTGGTCGTTCTGTGATGGGGATATGATTTAGATTGTCTTCTTGCGCACTGTGTATTGTGGCGCCTGCACTATCAGAGACTTCTCCGAGTAGGTTTTCGTTAACTTTGTCTCGGGAAAGGGCATCAACTACATGGTTTTCTTTGCCAGGTAGATATTTGATTTTGAAGTCGAATTCGTTTAATTTGATCTTCCACCTTTGTAGTTTCATGGTTGGTTCCTTGAGGTTGTTTAACCATACTAAAGGCTTATGGTCGCTAAGTATTTCGAATGTTCTTCCGAACAAGTATGATCGGAAATACTTAGTAGCCCAAACAATTGCTAACAATTCTTTCTCAATAGCGGAATAGTTGATCTCATGTTCGTTCAACGTTCGGCTGGCATAGCAGATTGGCTTATGGTCTTGCGATAAGACTGCACCTATAGCCATGTTACTAGCATCAGTAGTAACAGAAAACATTTTGTTAAAGTCTGGGTACACGAGAATGGGGTCTGAGGTGATGAGTACTTTTAGTCTCTCAAATGCCTCGACATTTTTCTCTTCTTTAGGATCTATTATTGCTCGTTTCTTGAGTTTGAGCGTCATAGGCTTGGCTATGTTAGCGAAATTAGGGATGAATTTTCTATAAAATCCGCATAGACCTAAGAATGACTTGATTTGTTTTGTGGTTTCTGGGATGGGAAACCCTGTGATGGCTGTGATCTTGTTGGGGTTTGGTACTATTCCTTCGGGTGTAACTATGTGACCTAGGAACTCAGTTTCTTTCTTCAGAAACTCACACTTGTCCATTTGTAGCTTGAGGTTTGCATCTCCCAGCTTGCCAAAGACTTTTCTTAGTGACAGAAGGTGTTCGTCCAATGAAGTGGAGAAAATTATTATGTCATCTAAGTACACCAAACAATCGGTGAAAATTACGTCTTCCAAAAGATCGTTCATGCATCTTTGGAATGTGGCAGGGGCGTTGGTTAGCCCGAATGGCATTCGAGTATACTCGTAATGATCATGTTTAGTAGAAAAGGCCGTTTTCGCGATCGAATTGGGTTCCATTGGGATTTGATGGAAACCTTTTGCCAAGTCGATCGTAGTGAAGTATTGGCACTTTCCAAATTTGTCTAGGATTTCATCCATTCTTGGAGTTGGAAACTTATCCTTTATGGTTATCTCGTTGAGACCTCTATAGTCTACGACTAACCTGTACTTTTGTTTTCCAGAAGCGTCTATCTTCTTTGGAATCATTGAAATGGGGGAACAGTAAGGCGATTTCGATTTACGAATAATTCCTTGTTCAATAATTTCTTTGATTTGTTTGTTGACTTCATCGTCATGTATTTGGGCATACTTATATGGCTTTCTGTATACCGGATCTTCGTGTTGTGTTTTAATTGGATGTTTGACAGTACTTGTGAAGGTCAAATTGTCACCATCTCTGTACTGCACATCGCTGAACTCATACAACACTTTCTTCAATTTTTCTTTCTCTTCATCGTTAAGATGATCTAGCCTCAGCTCGTGACATTCTCTTAGTTCATTCTCGATAGCGGAAGTGAAATATTGATCCCCTTCTGAGGATGAGTCAAGGCACGTCGGTGCGATATTGTCTTCTTCCAAAGAGGTATCTTTGCACTTATGTGCGGTCCTAACTTCTTCAATTGTTTCTCCACTAATAATGATTGGGAATGTTCTTTCTCCTAACATTACAGTATTGTCTCTGTAATTAATTACGGCCTTGCTAGCCATCAGATATTCTCTTCCTAGAAGGATATCATAGTTGTCCGAGAAGTTATAAAAGTAGAACTTCTGCTCATTGGGACAGATTTTGTTGGGGGGCCTAACTATACTTTTTGTTAACATAACTGGTCCGTTGATGGTATGGACCTTGAGGTTTTCTGTGTTTATGGGGGCATTCGGAATATTTTCCTTTATGATGTTAATGGATGATCCCGAATCCACGATACCTCTAAGTATTTTATTATTTAATTTTAGGTTTATATAGGATCCCCCTCGGTTTCTTCCGAGGCTGTTTGATGAAAATTTACATCCATTTTCATCTGGTCGCTTTCGCTTTCCCTTATCCTTTTAGTAGGTTGATGGGACCTTCTGCCACTGGCTTGGTTTTGATTAACTTGTTAATTCACAGGATTCTGTGCCTGACCTTTATTCAAGGAATTACGTTGCAATCCAGGACTATTATGATTGTACCTAGATGTACCTGAACCAGATGGATTCTGAGATTGCTGTGTGTTGCTACTAAAGTTTGGGTAATAATTCACATTATTCTTCTGAGCGGACTGTTGCGGTTTATGCTGCTCTTCATTGGTATTCTTATCTTCTATCTTAGCTTCGTATAAACCTTCTTCTGGAGCGGCTTTTTTAAGTTTAGACAGGGTTGTTATGTCTTTACGTTCTAAGGTCATAAAGGTCCTATCTGGGATATTATTTAAGGCATTTTGGTAAATCATGGTGTTGGCTGCACTGTTTTCTAATGCTAGCTTATTGGTAACTGCGAGAGCTTTTGTTTCTAGATCTTCTATAAATTTACGAAGACTCCCATTGAATTTTGTGAAGTAGATTTATCTCAGAAGGTCTTCATACGGTGTGTGGTTTTTGAATTCGGTTATTAAAGCTGTCTTCAGTTCCAGCCAGGTGTTGGGTTGCACCGTTTGTGATAGTCGCTGTGCTTCTGAGGTTAGCTGCATCTCAATGGCTCCAAACAGTACTCGTGACTGTCGGGGGTCTTGGGTCGGGTACAGTTCTAGGATGTACTCGATGCGTTTGATGAAGGAGCTCAGCTTTCCAGCTGATCCGTCATATGCTGGCACTTGTCGAATTGACAATAGTACTTGGTTTAAGTGAATTTCACTTAGGATTGCTGGTGGTAATGCCATTTTGATCTGTAGTTTATTTTAATTCACTTCGCGTGTATGTCACTCAATTGATTATTTGGTTGGTGTTTTATTTCAATCGTTGCGGATGGTGATTTAGTTAAATCGTTGTAGTTTTGGTTACACAGGTGTTGTTTGTTTAACGTTTGTGTTTAGCCTAGTGCTACGTTGCACCTAGGTTCTTTGGCGGATTCACTTGGTCTAACTAGCTTCGCTAATCTCCAGCAATCTAGTCGTTTAGATTGCTTCTAATAGATCAGTACCGGAACAATAACGTTAGTGTTGTGAATCCTACCGGCTGCGCCAATAATAATTCCCGACATCCAAAGTAAGTTTTTAAAAAGATATTTTATTAAACGAACTTATAGTAGAACATAGGAGGCGAATTCCCCAACTCGATATTTAGAAGTCTTAAACGGAACTGATCTTTGGTTCTCGAGTTCTTTATCTCGGGACCTCGGTTATGAAGCTTTAAGCTTATCTCCATAAGCTTTTGGCTTCGGCTGATGTATTGTCTTCGGGATTGAGTGATGATGGCTTCGGCGGAGAGAGTCGAAGCTTTGGTGGCGAGAGGCGTTGTTTTGAAGAGAGATGCTGATAGCGATGCTTTGGCCTATGCGTGGGAGGCTTGGCGGAGGCATCGGCTTGGATGAAACGGTCAGCCGCAGCTGGTGATTGGTGTCGGCTTTCCTCTTGGGAACTCACTTGTTTACATGAGTTCTCCCTTCTGTTGGAGTGTGGGATCGATTCTAATTAGTCATAGGGTGGAGTGCGGGAAAGAGCTGATAACGTATTGGTCAGCGACGTTTCTTTTGCACTCCAGAGTTTCGGTATGCATGGGACTTCCTGCGTTGTTTATGCAGGTGTTGGGGTATCTTATATGGTTATCTTATTTCATATAGAGATACATGGGGGTAAGGGTGAGTGCTGGGCATATGCATAATCGTGTGTAAGTGTGGGTGTGGTTATGAATGTGTCCAGTGCTTAACGTATACTTAATGCAGGGCATTATGGATATGTTACTATATACATATGTAAATTTTTTAACTTAAATCAATTATTTATCATAGACAAAAATTGATTGTTAGCAAAGAATACAAAACAACATAATATGAAGTCTGACGATGGGAATTGGTACAAGGCCGGATTAGCAGTTGCCGAGGGCCCACCCTAGGGCTAACAGAAATTTTTGTTGATAAAAGAAACCTCCAAATAGTGGATAAAAAATATAATAGCTACTGATAAACATATAAATTTAATGTTTGTTTGGTTAATTTGTAAGTTTTTTATTTCAAATGAAAAGAGAAGGAACTGGCGTTAAAAAATTGAGGGCCCCAGATTGATGGTTGCACAGTGCCCGGTTGAGGGTTGATCCGGCCCTGAATAGGCCGAAAAAAATGAATTTATTGACAAATTTGCAAAGTCGAAAGCCGAGTCATTTGCACAATATTTATGTACATGCACATTTTATTTAGTACATACATTTCTAAAACAGGTATATTCTAAAATAGGTATATATGTAAGTGTGTAATATCAAATAAGTCAAAAAATTAACATCTTTTATTTTAATAATTGATAATCGTGCCTGTGCCACACAAACATTTGCAATTCTCGGCTTGCTTTCGCATCTCGTCATGAATCGAACATGTCGAAAAAATGCCGAACGTCCCAGGTCCCCAACCCGAACGTCCCAGGTCCACCAGCTGCGACACGTTCGGTGTATGAACTGGCACATCTATATACTGTAGTGGCAGTGCGCGACCTTTCGCAGAGAAGATGTAAAATCTACATTGTAGATGTGTAATCTACATTCCACATATGGAATCGACATTATAGATGTAGATAACAGATGCAGAAAAAAAATGTATAATGTAAAATATTTTATAGTTATACATAAATCATAAGCTCACATATTTTTATAATGTCTGAGTACATAGAGTCGCATCCACAGAAATGACTCACACGGTGCTTCTCGTTATACCCGTACTCAAAAAGAGTTAAGGGGTATATTAGATTTGTGTTAAAAGTGGATGTGTGTAACGCAGAGAAGGAAACGTTTCCGACCCCATAAAGTATATATATTCTTGATCAGCATCAATAGCCGAATCGATATAGCCATGTCTGTCTGCCCGTCCGTCTTGTTGAGCGCCTGGATCTCAGAGACTATAAGAGCTGGGGTAACCAAATTTTGTATCCAGACTGCTGCGATATCACACTGTTACAAGTGTATTTCAAAATTTCGCCCCACCCCCTTCCGCCATCACAAAGGACGAAAATCTGTGGCAGGCACAATTTTAAAGATACTATAAAACGCAGTATCGTAGAGAATGAAAATATCTATCAGATCGCCGAATCTGAATCAGATCGGATGAGGAAATTAATTTTCAGTTGCTTCCCCCGCCTCATCCTGCTAGAGACCAGCTAATCATTCTCTTTCTCGCTCGCACACTCTGCCGCGTTCAGTGCGCGAGCGCCCCCTAGCGCAAAAATCTAAATGGTACATGTATAATCTATATGTTAGATTTACAATATACATTGTACATGTAGATGTAGATAACAGATGTAGCAAAAAAAGGTACAATGTAAAAAATCATAAGCTCAAAAATGTTTATACTGACTGGGTACGGGTATAAGTAGAGTCGCGTCCCCAGAAGCGTCTAATAGGCTGTTTACATTGGGGCTGCGTCATGCTTCTCTGCGTCTTGCCGGAGACGCAGTTTTTTTTACATAGGTTAAGCATAGGGCCCTAGTGGTGGCAAAAAGTTGCGTCAGTTTCTGATTCATGTGCGTCTATTCGATATATTCGATTGCTTTTGCTCATTTTTTCTCTTTTCTGCCTATCAGCGCAACTATCACCACTAATAACAACAAAAACTTGTAGATCAAAACTCAAATTTTGGCGCTAAAAATGTATGATTGTGCAAAAAGGTGAAAATATACATAAAATCATTAAATAAAATACTTGAAACTGATTGTATTATTAGCATACGAAATTTTTCTGACCCCCTGATGCCATTAAGACACTGACTCCCACAAACTCTACACAGAAATGTCTGAAAAGAATATATAAATATGAGAATCAATTCTCTTTCGTCCATTTACCTGTCGTCGTGCATAATTCTGTTGATTTTCAAAAATTTGTGTTTCTTTCCTTGTCATCAAGCACCCAAATACAAATTCAAGACGCACGTCTGCCAATGTAAACGACTTTTCTGCTTCATTGCGTCTATTCCGATATCGATAGCAGACGCGTAAAGCAGTGTAAAAAGGCTATTACTCGTGTCGCCTTATTTTTGAAACAGGAGACCTTTTCTAGTAAATTTTGTTAAAGGGAAAAATGACCGTCGAAAAAATCATGCAACATTAATGTGACATCGAATATTAGGTAGGTCTGCGAATTGGTCGTAAATTATTTTTGATCTTTTATTTCGACCCAAATCCTTTTCATATCGACTTTAATGTTTTTCGATCAAGTAGTGCTCTGATTCAGTTGTCATTGTGTTTTGTGAAAAAGTCTCGATTGAATATCTTTCTTTGTGTAGGTGGCAAAAGTAGGTAGTTATTTTTATTGATCTTAAAAGTACAGAGTTTGGATGTTGCTATAACGATGATCACCGCCTCGTCGTCGAGGTCCTCCTTCAGGGTCGTCAGGTCCGCACGAGAAGATCGGGTGTGGAGGGTAATGCGCTCCGGGAGAGAGTAATGTTGCGGAGGATAATGCGCTCCGGCAGAAAGTAATGTTGCGGAGGAAAATGCGCTCCGTAAGAGAAGAGTGTTGCGGAGGATAATGCGCTCCGCGAGGTGAGAGGGAGTTGGGGAATATGCGCTCCAAGTAGGAAGGGAATACGGCGGAAAATCCGCTCCGAGTAGGACGGGAGGATTTATTGCACTGCTGGCGTGTATTGGATTGGAATCGTATGCTCTACCATAGCAGTAACGCCAACAAAAATAGGGTGATCAGGAAGGTTGATCTTGACCCTAGGCGAGTCCAGATGGACTGCCCTAATTGCTCTGGCGCCGCTGCTTTTATTGCCAAAAATCAGCTGTTGTGCCTCTTCTTTATCCCTAACGCGTTTTGCTGATCAGCTCACAGTGTGCCCGTTTGTGGCCAAATAAACGACAAAAATTGTATGTAAATCGGTCGAGCCGTTTGGGAAGAGATAAATAAAAAAACACCGTGAAAAGAAATTTGTATGTATATATATTATAATCTACAGTTATAATGTGTCATCGCTCCTTTATTGATCCAAAAAATCAAATTTTATCTTTTTATGCAACGCAAAAAGGCAAACATGCAACGGAATCAAAGTTCAACTGTGACAACTTATTGTCACGCTTCTAGACATTGTAGCACAATAACTTTGTGCAAAATAAATTTTGAAAGATTTTACTTTCAAATGCAGATTGATTAGACATGTTGGGTATACTTTGATTGATTTAATTGACGAATTTGGTAACAATGGTAATTGTATTTATACAATGACGCTTTGCCAATAAATTTTATGGAAACGTTATAAGTTTTTATTTCATAAGTTGAAAGGAACGGCTATGAAAAACCGATTGTTGACTAGGGCCCCGTTGAGAATTGACCCTGCAAGTGACCATTAAGTACATACTAAATACTTTATTGTATGTTGTTGGTGCTAAAACTGCACATGAAATTAGTCCTGGTTGCGAGCTTTAAATAGTCGTTTTTTTCATAGTTTTAATACAAACGAGAAGGAACGTGTGAGTCGCTTCTGGGGACGCGACTCTACTTATACCCGTACTCAGGCAGTATTTACATTTTGGAGCATGATTTTTTGTATTTTAGAATAAAAAAAAAAATTTTACATTTTACATTTTTTTTGCTACATCTGTGTTTGGTTACGCAGCCAAATAGTGGACAAATGCATAGATCATAGTCAGTGGTGCAGCAGTAGAGTAAATCCCTATTATTGTTCGTTGTTTGCACTGCCCACTGTACTAAATTGTCATCTACGTACATGTTCATGCTCCCGCCCGGCAGCAGCCTGTGCAGCCGTTCTCTTTCGCCTCTTCATCTCGCGCCTTTCTTTCTTTCCTTTGCTTTGCTATCACTCTCTCTATCTTTCGCTCTCTCGCTCGCATTAGGGCACGGGCAATTCGGCCCGCCTACCCTTTGATTCAGTCTGGATCTAGCAACCACTTCACATAGTCTTGGAATCTAGTCATTCAATCCGACACCGTCTTGTACCGACCCCCGCGTCTACAATCTGACCCCAGCTAACTCTCCAACCGACTCGTCATCAACCTAACTCGAACCTTTCGCTATCCCTGCAAAGCCTTATATACTGTTTACAACAATAAACCATATTCAATCTAAACAACCATCGTCTCGTTAATAAATACCTCGCAAAACAACGCTACTGAAAAAGCTCAGTAGGTCAACAATCTGTTATCTACATCTACATCTACAATGTATATTTGACATCTAACATGTAGATTAAACGTGTACCATTTAAATTCTACATCTCCTCCGCTAGGGGTTGCTCGCGCACTGAACGCGGCAGAGTGTGCGAGCGAGAAAGAGATAGAGTGCCGGTTCTCTGCAGAAGGGACGGGGGAAGCAACTGAAAATTAATTTCGTCATTCGGGCTATAATTATGATCCGATCTGATTCAGATTCGGCCATCTGGTAGATATGGGCATTCTCTACGACACTGCGTTTTTAGTGTTATCGTATCTTTAAAATTGTGCCTGTCACAGATTTTCGTTCTTTGTGGGGGCGGAAGGGGGCGGGACGAAATTTTGAAATACACTTGTAGCAGTGTGATATCACATGAGTCTTGAAACCAAATTTGGTTACCCTAACTCTTATAGTCTCTGAGATCTAGGCGCTCAACAAGACAGACAGACGGACAGACAGACATGGCTATATCGACTCGGCTATTGATGCTGATCAAGAATATATATACTTTATGTGGTCGGAAACGTTTCCTTCTCTGCGTTACACACATCCACTTTTACCACAAATCTAATATTCCCCTTAACTCTTTTTTGAGTACGGGTTTAAAAATCGTAATCGATTCCGGCACCGACGGATTCCTTCATAGATATGTAGTGTTTTTGAGTTAAGTCATTTATTTGTTTGATTACAGATATGCCCAGTATTCTCACTTTAAAATACACTCAGAGGCGGATTACTATAAGCTTGAAATCGATGGATATGAAGGAAACGCAGGGGACTCGCTTAACGATCCATGGTATGGATCAAATAATAGTCCGTTTTCCACATACAATAAAGACAATGATCGAAGCTCGCTCAACTGCGCAAGCATGTTAAAGGTAAGGAAAATTTACTATGTATAATCGATGCGTTAAGTGTTTTAACAAATGGTCAGATCAATGGTGACGCCATTGATAGAGAACTGGTGTTCTACGTATCATGTTCTACGTGTGCAAAACGAAGGGCGTGAACAGTATTCACAGTCAACAGTTCATAGTGCCATATTTTTCGCTATAGGTGACCAGGTGTGCATGCATTTGTCGCTTCATTTGTCACATGATGCAATTATATAACGTGGTCTCGTCGGCAGCAGCAGGCCCTTAACAATACTTACAATAAGTGCGAGTGAAAGGGCTCAGCGCAGTAAGTGTGAGTGAAACAACAATAGAGCGTGTGGATTAGCCCTCTGATGGTCCATGGGGTTTAAAGTTGCCGGTTATAAAAAAGAGTTGATTTTTTGTATAATTTAATTCTTAATCATTTTGAATTTGAAATTAAACGTTGCTTTTGTTTTTGGATAGATATTCTTTTGTTAAGGCTCTTAATCTATACTATAAATTTGTAGAAAAAAATGTGTGTGTAAGCGGCTATCTCCGCAACGCGTGCAGCAAATTTTTTTTTTAAATGATAGCCAGAGAATGTGACCTGGTTTGCACAAACAAATTTGTACTTTTCTATAAATAGGTTCCTCAAGAATTAAAAATGAATCAAAAAAATCTTAAATTTGGTCCAAAAGTGTGTGTTTGAACGCCTATTTCATTTCATTTCTCCGCAACAAAGCGTGCACCTTTTTTAAATGATAGCCAGAGTATGCGGCATTCTTTCTTTACAAAAGTTTTCACTTTTCTATAAATAGGTTCCACAAAAATTAAAAATTAATCAAAAAAAATCTCAAATTTGGTTTAAAAATGTGTGTTTGAACGCCTACTTCATTTCATTTTGTGTCATTCTGTAGAACAAATTTGGTCTAAAAATGTGTGTTTGAACGCCTATTTCATTTCATTTTGTGTCATTCTGTAGAACAGAACATTTGATGATAGATTTTGTTTTTTATAACTTTTTGTGTGAAAATTTGTTTTCTGAAAAAATTGCAATTTGTGTAAGTATATTTGTTGCTTTTGAAAATGTGTGCGTTTTAAACCAACCTGTGTGGTTTTTAAAGTTAAATGTCGAGACGGTTAAATTTGGGTCGGCGAACGCGAAATTCGTTTCAAGTTGTGGCTTCAAGGAGCCGTGAAAGTAGCCAAGACATTACACATCGCAATGAAAATAATCGTCTACGCACAGCAAGGTCCCGTTCAAATCAACGGAACAATGATGCAACAACAACTGCAAATGAACGTCGTGATATTCAAAATCTACAAGGTGTTGCGTTCGCGTACAGTAGTGTCACCGATTACGCTTCTCATAGGCAAATTATAATTGGTCCAATGAACGACCGTTGTCGCCATTGTCAGGCATTAAAATTTAAAGGTGAAGCAGATGGGATGTGCTGTGCGAGTGGTAAAGTGAAATTGCCTGAATTAGGCAGCCCACCACAACCATTGAGCACATTACTTAATGGATTGACACCTGAGTCTAATCATTTTTTGAACAATATACGAAAGTATAATTCGAGTTTTCAAATGACATCTTTTGGCGCCACAAATATTATAAGAGACAACTTCATGCCAACGTTCAAGGTAATTAAATAGTTTTGTTTATGCAAATTGTACGTTTGTTCTCATTCTATCATATATTTTATTCAGATTCAAGGTCAAATATACCATCGAGCTGGCTCTTTGTTACCTTTCGACAACGCAGACCACCAATTTTTGCAATTATATTTTATCGGGAACGCGGAAGACGAAGCTGATCGTCGGTGTGCCATTATTACCAACACGCGGAGACAAATTATTTTCGATTTGCAAAATATGTTCCATGAGCACAACGAATTGGTTCAGGTTTTCAAAACATCGCTTGATCGAATGCCATCTGACGATCATAAAATTGTTATTCGAGCTGATAAAACACCGGTTGGCGAACATGCAAGGCGTTTCAATGCACAAACAGTTGACGAAGTGGCAATAGTCATAGTTGGTGAGCAATTTAATAATCGTGATATTGTGCTTCATCGTAGAAATGAACAACTTGAACGTGTATCCGAGACTCATCGCTGTTATGATGCACTACAATATCCCATATTGTTTTGGAGCGGACAAGATGGCTATAATTTCAACATTAAAATGATAAATCCAGTAAACGGTCGAGAAGGAACAAAGAAAGTTAGTGCTATGAATTATTACGCATACAGGCTGCAGATACGGCAAAATCAAGACAACCACATATTGAGGTGTAGAGCACTTTTCCACCAGTATATTGTTGACATGTATGCAAAAATTGAATCGGAACGGTTAAATTTTCTTCGATTCAACCAAGCCAAATTACGTTCCGAAGAGTATGTTCATTTGCGTGATGCCATTAACAACGATGGTAATGCACAAAACGTTGGAACTATGATAATATTACCGTCATCGTATGTTGGAAGTCCACGTCATATGTTTGAGTACGCGCAAGATGCGATGTCATACGTTCGCCGTTACGGTCGACCAGACCTCTTCATCACCTTCACGTGTAATCCGCAATGGGAAGAAATCTCGGAATTATTGTTTGTTGGCCAAACATCGAAAGATCGCCATGATATTTTAGCACGTGTTTTTAGACAAAAATTGAAATCACTCATGGATTTAATTGTCAAACACGGTGCATTTGGGTCTGTTCAATGTTGGATGTATTCAATTGAATGGCAGAAACGAGGTTTGCCTCATGCGCATATTTTAATTTGGCTGATTGAAAAAATAAGGCCGAATCAAATTGACGATGTGATTTCGGCAGAAATTCCAGATCCGACAGTGGATCCTGAATTGTTTGAAGTGGTCACCAAAAATATGATTCACGGTCCATGTGGTGCGTTGAATTTGAATTCACCCTGTATGGTTGAAGGGAAATGCTCCAAACGTTTTCCAAAAAATTTGGTCTCCGATACAGTGACGGGCAACGATGGATATCCCGAATATCGGCGTCGATCAACTGAAGATAATGGCCATTCGGTAACTTTGAGAGTTAAAAATCAAGATTTGGAGATTGATAATCGTTGGGTTGTGCCATATTCACCGTTATTATCTAAGATTTATAAAGCGCACATAAACGTAGAGGTCTGCAATTCAGTTCAATCTATTAAATACATTTGCAAATACATCAACAAGGGCAGTGATATGGCTGTTTTTGGAGCAGTTGCTAATGTTACCGATGAAATCACTCAATTTCAAATGGGCAGATACATCAGTTCAAATGAAGCAGTATGGCGCATATTATCATTCCCGATCCATGATAGGCATCCAACTGTAGTTCATTTAGCTGTTCATCTTGAAAACGGTCAACGCGTTTTTTTCACACCCGGAAATGCAATGCGAAGAGCTGCGCAACCACCAGCAACAACTCTAACTGCATTTTTTTCGTTGTGTCAAGCAGATGATTTTGCGAAAACATTGCTATACGCCGAAGTACCCGAATATTATACGTGGAATAATTCGTCAAAAGTTTTTCAAAGGCGAAGACGCGGAAAAGCCGTTCATGGTCAGCCAGTATTGTTTCACTCAGATGCGATAGGACGAATTTATACAGTTCATCCTAACAATCAAGAGTGTTATTATTTGCGATTGTTGCTAATAAATGTTCGTGGACCAACATCATTTGAATCTTTGCGAACTGTTGATGAAGAATTGTGTGGGACGTATCGCGAAGCATGCGAACGATTGAATATGCTTGAGAATGACATGCATTGGGATCTTACACTTGAAGATGCAGCATTGTCATCAAGTCCACATCAAATTCGGACACTTTTCGCAATTATTATAGCCACGTGCAGTCCAGCAAAGCCAATTGAATTGTGGCAAAAACATCAAAATCATTTGTCAGAGGATTTTTTACATCGATTGCGCCGTCAAACGGGTGATATAAACATGGACTATACGCCGGAAATTTACAACGAAGCATTGATTGCTATTGAAGACCTTTGCTTGATGATGGCAAGCAAAGCATTAGCTCAATTAGGTATGACAGCGCCTAATCGTGATATACACGACCTTTTCAACAAAGAACTGGAGCGTGAACAGCAGTATGATCGTGCCGAGCTTAATGCGTTTGTGCAAAACAATGAGCCACGGTTAAATATCAACCAAAGAACGGTTTACGACCAAATATTGCGAGCTATCGAAGAACAACATGGTGGACTGTTCTTTTTGGATGCAGCTGGAGGTACCGGAAAAACGTTTGTCATTTCGATTATTTTGGCTACCATTCGAGCACAAGGTAGAATCGCATTGGCTTTGGCTTCGTCTGGCATCGCTGCCACATTATTGGATGGTGGTCGAACGGCGCACTCTGCCCTTAAGTTGCCCTTGAATATGAAGGCTGACGATAATCCTACATGCAACATTTCAAAAAGATCTGCAATGGCGAGAGTGCTGCAGCAATGCTCTCTTATTGTATGGGATGAGTGTACTATGGCCAACAAGAAGTCACTGGAAGCACTTAATCGTACGTTGAAAGATATTCGTGGAGATAATCGATTGTTTGGTGGTGCATTGATATTGTTAGCAGGTGATTTCAGACAAACATTGCCTGTAGTCAAACTAGGAACTTCTGCTGATGAAATTAATGCGTGTTTGAAAACATCTAATTTGTGGCGCTCTGTGAAAACACTTAGATTGACTACAAATGTACGTGTTCAATTGCAAAACGATGCTTCAGCAGATTTGTTTTCCAGACAACTGTTAGACATTGGTAATGGCATACTTCCCGTTGACAATTCTGGCTTCATAACGCTTCCAAATAATTTTTGCACTTTTGTGTCATCGAAGGAATACTTGATTCAGAGCGTGTTTCCAAATATTGTACAAAATTATAGAAACCATGACTGGTTGAGGGAAAGAGCAATTTTGGCCGGAACAAATAAAGATGTCAATGAGATCAACGCATCTATTTTGAATTCCATCCCAGGAGAAATGGTTGCGTATAGGTCGGTTGATACAATTATCAATCAAGATGATGTTGTAAATTATCCAGTCGAATTTCTAAATTCATTGGACTTACCTGGATTGCCGCCATACTATTTACAAGTAAAAGTTGGAGCCACCATAATTATGCTGCGGAATCTTAATCCACCACGACTTTGCAATGGTACAAGACTTGCTGTGAAAAAAGTTATGACTAATTTACTTGAAGCAACTATTTTGACTGGGAAATTTTGTGGTGAACACGTTTTAATTCCGAGAATTCCGATGATTCCGACTGACATGCCATTTGATTTCAAACGACTACAATTTCCGATTCGTCTTGCTTTTGCTATGACTATTAATAAATCACAAGGACAGTCGTTGCAAATTTGTGGTTTAAATTTGGAGCATCCGGTATTTTCACATGGTCAACTGTATGTAGCGTGCTCACGAGTAGGCAAACCTTCGGCATTAATTATTCATTGTACCGACGGCAAAACAAAGAATATTGTTTATCACAAAGCATTGCAATAAATAAAATATGTCATTACATCAAAATTATCATTTTTTTAATTTCGATGAATTCCTTTAAACATTAAATTTTTTTTTGTAAGCCCGGGGGGGCGGGGGTTTTTTTTTTTTTAATATTTTTTTTTTTTAATATATTTATTTTTTTTTTTTTTTTTTTTTTTTTTTTTTAGAGGTTTTTTAATATTTTTTTTTTTTTTTTTTTGTTTTTAAAAACTTTCCTTGTCACGTGCTTGCGCCAAAACTACAATACGCCATTTTTGTTGTGCACAAGGGTTAAGATTTCCGCAAAAATTGGTCCGTACCCAACCTTTTACTACAACAAGCGAGCGCGCACTGAACGTTAAGGTCCTGAAACCCGAACGATTCGGCAGCCGACGAAACCACCTTATATAATTGCATCATGATGTGTCATCTGTTCGGCTTTCTCATGTAACCAAACGCGGTGAGTAAGAAGAAGGAAACAAAATCATTTTTGTTAAACTACTACCAAAATAATGATTTAATTGAATTTAAAGAAACATAATTTACGGTTTGATGCGATAAAAACAGCTGTTTGTTATCGATACCCATCGATTTCAATAATTTGTAAAAATACTAGACAGAATACGGCAACACTTGCCAATGTCTTCTTCTATGGGCATCATTGTCCCATTTTCTATTTGTACGTTAAAAATTCAATGATGCGGCCCAGTGTAAAAAGGGTATAGCGACCACCACGAGAATAAGACGTTTTAAAGAGCATAGCGAACGTGACATGAACTAGACGAAAATAATTTAATATACAACAAAAAACGAAAATAGAATTTTTCTATACTATGTGTGCTTGGCTGCTTTTGCTGGTGCGGATGAAGAGGACGAAAGATTCGTCCATTTTGGATAAATCTATATCCAAATGCAAAGCGCTCATAAAACTCTTTGACTCTTGCCGCCTATTTTCGGCTGAGGCCCCACACTGCGCCTGTTGGAATTATTAGATGGCATCAAAAAATGTTTGCCTCTATATTTGTCAACAAAATAACCAAAAAAATGTCATAATATGCGTTCGATGTGAATTGTGCAGAAATCGTTTGGAAATTGAATGCAGCTAGTATTTTCATGGACATTAAGTTCTCCAGTAAAAATGGTTTCAAAAATGTGTCCACGGATTGATATTTTCCTACCCATAAAGTATAGTTTGTAAAAATTTATGTTCTACGTTTGGCATTAATAACAATGATCCCACTTTGTGTTATACTTGTCTTTTCCATATTATGCAGTTTTGTGAACTATTTTTGTGGCTCCGAAAGATGACATTTGGACACTGTGCAAAAGGACTTTAAGATCAGGTTTGAATTTGGATGAGTTCCGTTGAGCAACTGATGGTGTCTGAATTTCAGTGCGAATATATTTATTTTTTATACGATAATATCGGTACGATATTTTTGTCGCCAACTATATCAAGAAGCGATATTTGTAGAAAATATCGACCGAGTGGTCTTTAGTAAAGCCTAGTATTCAGATCGAAAAACTGTTTGCTAGCAAACAGATGTCATATATTTTTCGAGCGACCAGTGGTGTGACCAGAGGTGTACACTTCATTCCGTACGGTTACACTGCTCAGACCGCTGCTTGGTTTTGTTTAAAGTTAATAAAATGCACCTCTTCGGCTGGGGCCGTTCTTCCCCAGGCATATCCTGGGCTCCCCAACATTTAATTGGCAAGGTAATGTGTCTGACTATCAGCAGCAGCAGAAGGCGACGCCTCCCGTGCCGGACACCGTGAAGAAAAAATGTTTTGAAAACTATATTTGTTTTATATTAATGAAAATTAATAAAAATAATAAATTATAATATCCATATAATTGTCATTCATATAATTCTGCATTAACTAGATTCTATTTTTCTTCATTATTTATAAATTTCATTTGGTTTTTTGTTCTCTTATTGCAATGTTTGCTTCGTGTTTTCTGGCAAAAGATATCAAATTGATATCTTTTTCGAGGTGGGTCGAAACATACCAAAAAAAAACAAGCAAATACTTCAGATACTTTTCCAGTATATACCTACCTTTTTGTTTTTCGATCTGAGTACTGCCTTCCGTACAGAGCCTAGAAAACAGTTTTACCCGTAAAACATTTCTTATCGGTTTCATAGGAATATCAACCCTGATTCTGTTCGCGAGATGTTTTTTTCGATCTGAGTACTAGGCTTTAGATAGACGCATTAATTAAGCGTCGTTTAAGGTATCGTTTGTAATAATCGATGGATAAGTATAAGTTTTGTGAAAAATAGAAGTACTACCTCTGAAAAAAAAAACGAGAAGGAACGTGTGAGTCGCTTCTGGGGACGCGACTCTACTTATACCCGTACTCAGTCAGTATATACATTTTTGAGATATGATTTTTTAGAATTTTAGAAAGAAAAAAAAAATTTTACATTTTAAATTTTTTTGCTACATTTTCTATCTACATCCACAATGTATATTTTACATCTAACATGTAGATTATAGATGTACCATTTATATTCTGCATCTCCTCCGCTAGGGGTTGCTCGCGCACTGAACGCGGCACAGTGTGCGAGCGAGAAGGAGATAGAGTATTGGTTCTCTGCAGAAGGGGGCGGGTGAAGCAACTGAAAATTAATTTCGTCATTCTGGCTATAATTATGATCCGATCTGATTCAGATTCGGCAGATCTGCGTTTTTGTTTTAATCGTATCTTTAAAAATGTGCCTGCCACAGATTTTCGTTCTTTGTGGTGGCGGAAGAGGGCGGGAATTTTGAAATACACTTGTAGCAGTGTGATATCACATGAGTCTTGAAACCAAATTTGGTTACCCTAACTCTTATAGTCTCTGAGATCTAGGCGCTCAACAAGACAGACAGGCAGACAGACAGACAGAGATGGCTCTATCGACTCGGCTATTGAGGCTGCTCAAGAAAATATATACTTTATGGGGTCGGAAACGTTTCCTTCTCTGCGTTACACACATCCACTTTTACCACAAATCTAATATACCCCTTAACTCTTTTTTGAGTACGGGTATAGGTTAGGTTAGGTTGAGGCGGCTGTCGGGGTTGTCAGAGACCCGACACACCTAGACCGGTTTCGGCCCATTGTGATACCGCATGTTTCGTTCCCTTCTCCCTCGTGAGACCCTATTTTATCCATTATCCCATCCGGATGCCCTTATGAAGCCTGCGATCCGTCTGGGACTGATTGTAGACATGTCCGAAATGTCACCTAGAAAAGGAGCGCCCAAGTATTGGAGTCTCCTTCTACTGAGAGCCGGGCAGGAGCAGAACAGGTGTTCCACAGTCTCCTCCTCGTCCTCATCTCTACAGCTTCGACAGAAGTCGTTATATGGGGCGCCCAGCCTGTTTGCATGTGTGCCTATTAGCCAGTGTCCCGTAAGGGAGCGTATGACTGAGCTGCACCTACTCCTACTGAGTTTGCAGAGCTCATCGGTGCGCTTCCTATTAATGTTAGGCCATGTTTGCCGAGTTATGCGACATAGTGGCACAGTTTGCCATCTGTCATTTATTAGTTGCTTAAAATGTTCTTTTATTTTGAGCTTGCAGGCTGCCATTGGCATACGAATATCCTCCTTATCATTGAGAAGGGGGATTGTTGTTCCAGCTCTGGCCAGCTCGTCTGCTATGCAGTTGCCTTCAATGTCCTGGTGGCCCGGGACCCATATTAGGCTGATGACGAACTGATAAGCCATCTCATGAAGAGATTTGCGACAGTTTGCCACGGTAGCCGAGCTTGTTGTTATCGCATTCAGCGATTTGATTGCAGCTTGGCTATCACTATAGATATTTATGTGAGTTGCCGCAGGGGTTAGTTCCTGAAGACAGCTCCAAGCTTCCTTGATCGCTATGACCTCCGCTTGGAAGACACTGCAGTGATCCGGGAGCCTGAAGGAGTAACTTATGTTCAGCTGTTCGGAGTAGGTTCCTCCTCCGACCTTGTTGTCCAGCTTTGAGCCATCAGTAAAGATTCGAATGGCTCCCTTTGGACCAGGTGGTCCCTCTAGCCAGTTGTTTCTGTGAGGGATGATTGTTTCAAAGGGGGTATCTGTATACTCCCTCGGAACGCAGTAGTCCGTTTTTGTGGGGACGATTTTGTTTCCATTTAGGATGGACGCATGACCGGTGTGATGTGACACCCATTGGTCAGAGTCTCTAAGACGGATTGCTGCCATTACTGCCTGCTCCTTACCTGCAAGGTCAAGGCTCTGCAGGCATAGTATAGCATTTAGCGCATCCGTTGGTGTTGTGCTCAGAGCTCCACTGATGCTTAGGGCTGCAGTACGCTGCACCTTGCCTAGTTGTTTAGTGATGGTCCCCTTCGATAGGGCATGCCACCACACTGCGACTCCGTAGAGCAGTATTGGTCTTACTATTGCTAGGTAGATCCATTGGACTATTCTTGGGTTCATGCCCCATTTTAGCCCAATGGCCTTCTTGCAAGTGTAGAGGGCTATCGTAGCCTTCTTCACTCTGTCTTTGATGCTCAGGTTCCAGCTAAGCTTTTTATCAATTACCAACCCTAAGTAACTGGCACTGTCGCTGAAGGAGAGCCTGCATCCGTTTAGTATTGGGGGGTTGAGGGACGGGATTTTGTATTTGGTTGTAAACAACACAAGTTCCGTTTTAGAGGGATTAACTCCCAGTCCACGCGACTTTGTCCATTCTGACAGTCGCG
Source organism: Drosophila tristis (assembly GCA_018150885.1). Classification (NCBI taxonomy): domain Eukaryota; kingdom Metazoa; phylum Arthropoda; class Insecta; order Diptera; family Drosophilidae; genus Drosophila; species Drosophila tristis. The sequence goes on along the minus strand of JAECWT010000202.1, from coordinate 65,682 downwards.
CGAGCTTCGCGGTCATTAGATCGCAGAGTGTTTGAGGGAATTTTCCCGAGAAGATAATGGCAACGTCGTCCGCGTATGCTACCACCTTGCAGCCCTCCCCTTCCAGGTCACACAGAATCTTATTGACTGCTATGTTCCATAGAAGGGAAGACAGGACACCACCTTGCAGGGGTGCCTCTTGTGAGGATCCTATTTCAGGCTGGGATATGCATCAGTCTGTCCAGGGTCCGCTACAAGAAAATTTGTAGATTGCAGGTGACTTTCGGGTTGGAGTGGCTTATTCGGTTACGATGGCTTAGCTCGCGGATCTCGTTGTTTGGCCTTGGAGCCGGTGGACTGGGTGCCGTGTATTGGGGCTGGTGGACTGCCTGGTGCAGTGTCGTGTGTTGGGGCTGGTGGACTGCCTGGTGCAGTGTCGTGTGTTGGGGCTGGTGGACTGCCTGGTGGACTGCCTGGTGCAGTGTCGTGTGTTGGGGCTGGTGGACTGCCTGGTGCAGTGTCGTGTGTTGGGGCTGGTGGACTGCCTGGTGCAGTGTCGTGTGTTGGGGCTGGTGGACTGCCTGCTTCTTCGGCCGATCTTGGCCCTTTTATGCATCTGGTGATCGCACCTGACCCGGAATTAATTATTGCTAACTTATGATTATTTTTCTGACAATAACTGTGGGGCTAGCAAGTGGGTCGAAGCTTGGTGCTTCGTTGACAGTTTGCTAGTGGGTTAGTAGTGTTCAGAGGAAAAGAAGGTTTCGCTAATTTGGCATCACGGAAGGTGATACTGAGTTTGTCGTGTGTAGCTGAGTTTGGGCCAGTAGGTCGGTAATTTTATGCAGGCTTCTTATCTAGGTCGTCGATTGCGAAATGTCCCAAGAGGTGGGGTGGTTTTAAATAGTTTTGTGTGGACAAAAATGTGTAGAGTGGTTTATCGAGAGTTCTTAATTAATTGTGTACGTTGCTTAAAGTGCTGACACACCGCTATGTGGGGCAAACCGTGGCTAGAGCCATGGTGCGTCAGCTCTGTGTAGATCAGTTTGTTTCTTGTCTTCCGCTAGAGTGGATGCGCTGACTCTCCGTCGTTTGTGGCGAGCCATGGGTAGACCCATGGTTCGTTACACTCTGTTGACATACCTTGACTGAGAGGACGATCCCATTGATGATGTCACTGTCCTGCATGTGAGCAATTGATCTATGAGCATCACCAAGTGACGATCCACTCCCAGGTCAGTCAGGGCCTCTGTGATGGCTCCCGGTATGACGTTGTTAAAAGCTCCCTCAATGTCTAGGAAAGCGATTAAGGAGTATTCTTTGACGTGTAGAGATTTCTCTACCGCCGAGATTACTTCATGTAGTGCCGTTTCCGTGGATTTCCCTTTTCGGTAGGCATTTTGAGCGCCTGACAGCCACTGAGGATTTATGGTTGTCCTCAGCTTCAGCCCGACTAGTCTCACAAAGGTTTTGAGAAGGAAGGACGATAGACTTATTGGTCTGAAGTCTTTTGGGGTTGTGTGTGAGGGTTTCCCTGCTGTACGGGTATAATAACCATAAAAAAAACCATTATTCGTTCAAAAAATTTAAATCCCGAAATCTATCAGAAAAAGTCATTTGTGGTCACAGCGTAAATGTCGTGACTAGTGTTATAAACACTTACCGTTTGTTACCTTCAAAGTCTTCTAACTCTACTCTAATAGTGTACTCCTCATTGTTTGTCAACATATAAATATTTTCATTTCCCAACCAAAACTCCTTTGCCGGTTCACCAAATCCATTTTTGTAATCTGCCCAATCTCGATTAAAATTTTCACGTGGCTCCCCAAAGTCCTCACGTCTTTGAATTACCTAAAATTAAAATAATCAATGGAATCATTTTTTTATTAAAATTTAATTGAAAGTAAATTTGATGTGATGAACATTTTTACCGTCCAGCCTCCATCAGAAAAGTCCTGTTCACAGTACACTTTCAAGAACCAATATGTTGTTCCTCGAATTTGTAGGTAAAAAACTCCAGAACTTTTCATTCCGGCATTCAACAAGTCCACACAGGAGAATCCTTATAATCATACAATATACATCAATAAAATAAAGTTGGGTAAGTTACCATTTTAGTAATACGAATTTGATTTGTTGGTTTAGTCTTCGCCAAGCGCTTGCACATGGTCATAAATTATGAGAAGTAACGTGTGAGTCGCTTCTGGGGACGCGACTTTACTTATACCCGTACTCAGTCAGTATATACATTTTTGAGCTTATAATTTTTTTAGAATTTTAGAATTTAAAAACAAATTTTACTTCTTACATTTTTTTGCTACATCTGTTATCTACATCTACATCTACAATGTATATTTTACATCTAACATGTAGATTATAGATGTACCATTTAGATTCTACATCTCCTCCGCTAGGGGTTGCTCGCGCACTGAACGCGGCAGAGTGTGCGAGCGAGAAAGAGAATGAGTAGCGTTTCTCTTGCTGGAGGGGGCGGGTGAAGCAACTAAAAATTAATTTCTTCATTCTGGCTATAATTATGATCCGATCTGATTCAGATTCGGCAATCTGGTAGATATGGGCATTCTCTACAATACTGCGTTTTTAGTATTATATTATATTACAGATTACAGATTTACAGATTTTTGTCTTTTGTGGGGGCGGAGCGAAATTTTGTAATACACTTGTAGTAGTGTGATATCACTTGAGTCTGGAAACCAAATTTGGTTGCCATAGCTCTTATAGTCTCTGAGATCCCGGCGTCAAACAAGACGGACAGACGGTCAGACGGACAGACAGACATGGATCTATCGACTCGGCTATTGATGCTGATCAAGAATATATATACTTTATGGGGTCGGAAACGTTTCCTTCTCTGCGTTACACACATCCACTTTTACCACAAATCTAATATGCCCCTTAACTCTTTTGAGTACGGGTATAAAAACGGAAAGGCGACCGAGGCTGGAAAAATGTTTTTAGTATTTTTATATTTTCTGCTGTCAGCTACACCATATCAGCTATCACAGTATATTGTGATAAATATGATTGCTAAATTACGCATCGCATCCTTTCGTTCTGATTAATAAAATGCGCGTTGTTTGTGAGCATTGTGGCATTGTAAAGTTTGACTCAGAAAATCCGGGAGTGTGGCCGTAATTGTGTTGCTCTGCCATTTAATGTTCTCACCGTAAATGAAGTGAATTTGTACAAATTTATGTGCTTCGGGCATTGGCACCATGGGCCCAATTTGTGGTATACTTATCCTTTGATTTTAAATTATGAATTGAATTGACCATCCGCAGATTTCTGTTGCTTCGACCGATTTCCTTTGGGTCAGGAATTGGATGTGCGAATGAACTTCAGGAACAGGTTTCAATCTAGATCCGTGCCGATGGTTCTGTTGGTTCTGTTGGTTCTGTTCTGTTGGTGTCTCAATTTCAGGTAGTGCGCAAAAAGTTTCATTTGACTCATGTTGGAATTTAAAACATATCAAAAGTGATGTTTCACAGGTCAACGACATTAAATTTTATTAAATTTAATTGAAAGTAAATTTGATGAGATGAACATTTTTACCGTCCAGCCTCCATCAGAAATTTCCTGTTCACAGTACACTTTCAAGAACCAGTATGTTGTTCCTCGAATTTGTAGGTAAAAAACTCCAGAACTTTTCATTCCGGCATTCAACAAGTCCACACAGGAGAATCCTTATAATCATACAATATACATCAATAAAATAAAGTTGGGTAAGTTACCATTTTAGTAATACGAATTTGATTTGTTGGTTTAGTCTTCGCCAAGCGCTTGCACATGGTCATAAATTATGAGAAGTAACGTGTGAGTCGCTTCTGGGGACGCGACTTTACTTATACCCGTACTCAGTCAGTATATACATTTTTGAGCTTATAATTTTTTTAGAATTTTAGAATTTAAAAACAAATTTTACTTCTTACATTTTTTTGCTACATCTGTTATCTACATCTACATCTACAATGTATATTTTACATCTAACATGTAGATTATAGATGTACCATTTAGATTCTACATCTCCTCCGCTAGGGGTTGCTCGCGCACTGAACGCGGCAGAGTGTGCGAGCGAGAAAGAGAATGAGTAGCGTTTCTCTTGCTGGAGGGGGCGGGTGAAGCAACTAAAAATTAATTTCTTCATTCTGGCTATAATTATGATCCGATCTGATTCAGATTCGGCAATCTGGTAGATATGGGCATTCTCTACAATACTGCGTTTTTAGTATTATATTATATTACAGATTACAGATTTACAGATTTTTGTCTTTTGTGGGGGCGGAGCGAAATTTTGTAATACACTTGTAGTAGTGTGATATCACTTGAGTCTGGAAACCAAATTTGGTTGCCATAGCTCTTATAGTCTCTGAGATCCCGGCGTCAAACAAGACGGACAGACGGTCAGACGGACAGACAGACATGGATCTATCGACTCGGCTATTGATGCTGATCAAGAATATATATACTTTATGGGGTCGGAAACGTTTCCTTCTCTGCGTTACACACATCCACTTTTACCACAAATCTAATATGCCCCTTAACTCTTTTTTGAGTACGGGTATAAAAACGGAAAGGCGACCGAGGCTGGAAAAATGTTTTTAGTATTTTTATATTTTCTGCTGTCAGCTACACCATATCAGCTATCACAGTATATTGTGATAAATATGATTGCTAAATTACGCATCGCATCCTTTCGTTCTGATTAATAAAATGCGCGTTGTTTGTGAGCATTGTGGCATTGTAAAGTTTGACTCAGAAAATCCGGGAGTGTGGCCGTAATTGTGTTGCTCTGCCATTTAATGTTCTCACCGTAAATGAAGTGAATTTGTACAAATTTATGTGCTTCGGGCATTGGCACCATGGGCCCAATTTGTGGTATACTTATCCTTTGATTTTAAATTATGAATTGAATTGACCATCCGCAGATTTCTGTTGCTTCGACCGATTTCCTTTGGGTCAGGAATTGGATGTGCGAATGAACTTCAGGAACAGGTTTCAATCTAGATCCGTGCCGATGGTTCTGTTGGTTCTGTTGGTTCTGTTCTGTTGGTGTCTCAATTTCAGGTAGTGCGCAAAAAGTTTCATTTGACTCATGTTGGAATTTAAAACATATCAAAAGTGATGTTTCACAGGTCAACGACATTAAATTTTATTAAATTTAATTGAAAGTAAATTTGATGAGATGAACATTTTTACCGTCCAGCCTCCATCAGAAATTTCCTGTTCACAGTACACTTTCAAGAACCAATATGTTGTGCTTTAAACGTTCCTCTCTGCATTAAAAACATGAAGCGGCGCCATAACCCTGATACCGCAATAATACCTATGATGGATGTTCAGAGCAGAGGCCTTTAATGTTTTTACGTTCCCGTCTCTTACACGCGTACTCTTTGGCTTCATCTTCCCGCTAGAAACGTTTCTTACGCTGTCGCTATAATGGAGAGGGATGGTGCGAACGGCACCAAATTAAAAAGGTTGAATGCTACTTGGGAGAGTGAGTTGCCAGAGTGCGACTACTTTATGCTCATTGTGAGGCTAGAGGAGATCGAGGAGCTGCAGGGCATTTTTAAAACCCTGCACAACGAGCTTCAGAAGTTGGACTACGACAAGACTCGCATTGGATCGTTGGACAACTTTAATTATCTATTCATGACGCTGGATACTTCGATTCGGCGCGAAATCGCTAATCGATTCCCCCAACTGTCTCCTCCTTCTACAGTATCAGCAAAATTACTATTGGTAATATTGTGGGTTGGCAGCTTCCACTTCAGCGTCGGTCTGCCCCGTGTCTACGCCGCACACAAGTTCCAAGGGTATCGTCGGAAGACAGCAACGTTCAGTTTAAGATGGAGACATCTTCGGATTCGAGGAAACCTGCCTCGGGCTTAGCTGTGAGTCCAATGCAGCTGTTGGCAAAAGACGAGCCGGCAGCAGTGCTTGCTGATGCGGAAACCCATCCCCTTGACGTGGACATAAATGGTTTGGAACCTGGCTGCCACTTTAAGGAGGATTGATATACAACTTCGCAGAAACCAAGTGGACCTTTACCAAGAGATCAACTCCAATTGATTGATTCTAGCGTGCCTGCTGTGTTTGATGGAGCTCCGGCAGATTACGTGAATTCCCGTAGGAAGTTGGACATTGACAGCAACGTGAAGTGGTCAACAACAATTGCTTTCGTATCACTGACAATTCAGGCCACATTTTGGGCTTTATTAATTCTTCAATTACAGAGAGCCCTGCCAAGCTGGATGTGCTCTGTCTAGCGCTTTTGAACGGCTGCTCTCTCTCTTCGTTTCCGGAGCCTAGCGTAACATGCCTGAAAATGCGTCAATAGGATGTGAGGCAATGCGTTGACTACTTGCTTTATATCTACTGGCCGAATTCACAATCCTAAATGAGGTTCATATACCATGGGACTCATGTTTGAATATGAGCTTATGACTGTGGCGACTGTCTTTATCTATGTAAACAATAATTTCTCTCGGATGAGCGAAACATAAAACATTTTGTGACTGTAAAACGTTGTTGGTATACCGATTTTCATCAGTAAATTGTATGTGTGTTATAGTGAAGAATGTAACTATCGTTACGAAAGAAGAAGGAGAAGATAGATATGGAGATAAAGAACACAAAGTTGGAAATGGAGATGAGAAGTAGAACGTAAACATAAAAATGAAGGTAAAGATGAATAAGATAAAGAAGATTACCAAGAAGAAAAAGATAAGACAAAGAAGATTGGGATGAAGTTTAAGATGATGGAATTGAAAATAAAGAAGACGAAGTTTAAGAATAAATATTTTATGGGATGTTGTTGCTATCTTGCTATCTGCTCTCGTGGCCACGGCATTTAGTGAGCAAGGCAATCAGAGGGCGGAGCGCACATTACAATATAATAATAATGCAAATCTTTTTAAATAATAAATACCAAATCGAATTGTCTGCATTTATCTTTTAGGGTGGCTGGTGGTGGAAGTCCTGTGGCCGTGGATTAAATGGACTTTACCTTCATGATCCGCAAGACCTAACTGCTCGTCAGGGAATAGTATGGTTTCGTTGGAGAGGCTGGGATTACACACTAAAAAAGGCAACGATGATGATTCGTCCCCGGGCACCACAACCACAGTCAATTCTGGTAACTTCTGTTTAAGTAACTGAAGAATTTACTCTCCAAATTGTTGTGTTAAAAATATATTAACTTATTTTTAATTTTTTACTGTAGATTAATTAGTTGAAGTAATTTATCTATTAGATAATTTTCATATGTACAGCTCATGTTCTAAATTGGACATCTACTATCATAGAACATTTAGCTAGCTAAAAAAAGGAAATGTATACAGATATACTCGTATATGTACAATATAATAACCATCACAGCACAATTCTAAAATGAAAAAATTATAGAGAAATAAATAACAATAAAGCTCAAAAGAATTAAATATTTTTTTAAATTTAAATCTATGAATGCATAGATATATGGGCATTCCATTCCGGACGACAAAATGTAAAAAAATGAGAAAGTCAAATTTTTGAGAAAAGATTAGACTACTCAACAAAATTAAAGAACTATGTGTTTTTTTATAGTTTAGTTTTTTTTTTTTTAACTTTTGAAATTTGGTTTTTTTCGTTGTTTTTTTTTCAGAGGTTGTGCTTCTATTTTTCACATTACTATCTTATATCTGGTTGCATAGAACTTTGCAGTTCTGAAAAGCTGACAAATGCAGCTTTAAATTCCGACCCAGACACTTTGTAGCTACAGCCACTAACCATACAGTATATAGATGTGCCAGTTCATACAACGAATGTGTCGCATCTGAGTATTCTGGGCGCCCAGCCCAGGTATTCGGCTGGTGGACCAGAGACGTTCGGGTGTGGACCTAAGACGTTCGGGTCGTGGACCTGAGACGTTCGGCATTTTTTCGACATGTTCGATTCATGACGAGATGCGAAAGCAAGCCGTTAATTGCAAATTTATGTGTAAACACAGACAAAATATTAATAATTCCTATTTTCCGAAACCGTTTTTAAGTTTGTTTTGAGTTTCGTTTCCAGGTTACGTAATTGTGGGTGTGCTATGCATTCACACATACTGTGCTTGTGTGTGGGCTCTACAATTTTTGGCCGCTTTTGTTTTGAGGGCTGATGTATTGACCTGAGCTGACCTGTCCCAACATAAATGAGGAAAAGGCAGAGTGGGTGGGAAATAAATACAATATATAAAAATAAAAAATGTTATTTGTTTGATTTATTTTAAATTTCACATTTACATATACATATCCCTAATTTAGACAGGTTTCTTTTATAAATTACATATACTAGCCGTCTGAAATTTTAGAATAGTTTTTATAAATTAAACTTCAACAAAAAACGAATTTGGTGGCTACAATTGTTAAATATTGCGACGAAAAGAAGGGAGACTAAAAAAGGGACGTGCGCCCGAATTCAATGATAATTTTCGACCTCTTCTCTTCCACGTTATAACATATTCCTATCTAGGGCGGCGAAGCGGGGCGAATTCGCCAAGAGCGAGAGAGAGCATTCTTGCGCTCCCGCTTCTCCCTAAACTGTCTTACACTAGACTTCAAAATTTAACACTCCGACTTCACTCCTGCCTCCCACAGTCCGCCCATGTGTGGATCTCGAGGTGGCAGGAAGGCGAACTCGCAGCCGCTGCCGAGTGGCGACTTGCTCCGACGAAATTGGTCGCGTTGTCGCAGTTCACGCGGAGCGGACATCCTCAACGACCAACGAACCTTTGAAAAGTCAATAAGAAGGAGTTAGTCATTACAACGGATACAATTTTTAGATGAACCGCCTTGGACGCAAAACAGACAAATAACGCTATGTAGGACTTATAAGGGGGCCTTCCACGCATTTTTAGTGTCGTATAGACTGGGCCACAGAAATCAACGCCACATACTGCGAATGGGCGGAGAGCACGGAGCCGGTCTGCGGGTAGATTTCCCATCATTTGGGTCTGGAGTCGAGGCTTCCATTTAAAGAAGCGAATGCACGACCTGACCATTGCCTTTCAGACCTCCGGAGCGTTTACACTCCAAACACGCTGCCTAAGGATGCTCACAAGTGCTCGTGGGCCGGCATGAAAATTCGTTTGATGCAGATATTGAACATAGGTCTGCACAAACTGCGAGCGTTTTGTCAACAGCAGCGGAAACTTGGCATGGTATGACATAGGAGCGTTAACTAGTTGCCCCCCAACTCGCAACAACGAAAAAGAGAAACAAGTCCCCAATTCTTCATTGATAAAGGGATTCCAGCGCTGAAGACCGGGGCCTAACCTGGTTCCTTTACGAACCCTTTCGATATTTTCCTGATACTCGTTTTTCTGATTCGGCTCGACAATTTTGTGAAAAGCCTCATCGTACTCTACTGATGACGAAGTGACTTCAAATTTAAGATTTTTGTCTTTTCATTTTCGGATGAAGCGGAACACGTAAACGAACACTCTTAGCAGCTTGAGGTGTGACGTGTATCCCTCGATTATCTCCACTAAATCCTTTGATTTAGCGGCCACGGTCAGTCCGACCGCTGTCTTCCTGGTTTCCAGCTTCAGCTCTTCCTCAGAAAGCTCGAAGTGGGCAACGAATGTTGATAGCTACGAAGGGTGGGATCGGATCCAATGAAGGCTCACTTCCGAATCCGACCAATATACCATTCGTTCAATCGGCACCTCGAGTAGCGAAGGTTAGCGGCACATAGTTCAAGCCTTGGAAGCGTTTTAGTCTTGAGCGGCGCTACTTTCGATTTTGCAGTCAACAACGAGACCTTGAAACCTTCTGCAGTCTTACTACGGATATAGACGTATGCTCCATAGGCTCTCATGGAGTCGTCGGCAAAGGCATGTACTTGAATCGGTGACATGGGATCAGTATGCACAAAGCGAGGTATGGCAATCTTCTCCAGCTGACACAAGGATTCTTTTAGAAAGTTCCAAGCTGTTTCCAGATTCATTGGAATTGACTCATCCTAATCTAGTTTTTAAAGCCACAGCTCTTGCAGTAGGATCTTTCCCTTGATTACCAAGGGCTTAACAAACCAAGGGGGTCAAACAGCTTTGATGTTCCGTTTTGTCGCTCGTAGATCCATGACTGAACTGTCAATTTGGAACCGAAAGACGTCCTCGTGCGGTAGCCACGATATTCCTAACGCCTTGGTTCACTCGGAGTCCGAGATCGTTATCGGTTTAACTGTGCTCCCGGATGCTGTGACCTCAGGTGAGTTCGAGAACAACTTGGTTAGCTCAAACCCTGCGGTTTGAAGAACCTGAGCCACATCACACTTAATTGCCTCCTCCACGCAACCAGCACCAGTCAACATATAATCGACATAAAAATCGGACCCGATAACTTAAACAGCCTTTGGGAATTAGAGCTTTGCAGACTCACTCAACCTTTTCAAACAATAGCCAAAAATGGGGCAGGTCCACTGCCATATGTTACAGTGTTGAGCTGGTCTATTCTCAAGGACTCAGATGGGTCTCTTCTCCACACTATCAACTGAAACTGCCTATCCGCTTCATTCACCATCACTTGGCGATACATCTTTTCTACATCGGCGGTCAGGGCGAACCTGTGCAGACGGAAGCGGAGCAGCGTTGAGTATAACTCCTCTTGACTAGTCGGTCCGACCATCAGAACACGACGCGCAGCTTGGTGGACGTACTTTGGGGTGAAGGACACACTGATGTCGAATTACGTAGTGTGGAGCAGAAGGAAGTAGGCGGTCCGACCATCAGAACACGACGCGCAGCTTAGCGGACGTACTTTGGGGCCGAAGGACACACTGATGTCGAATTACTGTCAGTCGGAGTATTGACCTAAGAAGAGCGACAAATCCGCCGTTTAGCAATCTCGAAGGAATTGCGCAAACAGTTTGGATCTGATTTAAACGGCAGCCGTACTTCAAACCGATCTGAAGGCAAGACTTGAATAGTCTTTCTATAATGCTCCTCACATATCTTGTGTTCAAGAGATAAAGACTTTTTAGAAGATGGCAATTCTTCTAGTGACCAAAACTTTTGTAGTGTGTTGTCGATAGACACAACTGACTCTTCTCGACAACTAAGACAGTTCCTCGCTTCCTGGGTGACAGTCACCTTTGGACTGTATCTTCCAGACAAAATCCAACCGAGAAGCGTTTTCTGCAGAGTTGGATAGTAAGGACCTTGTCTAATTTGACCAACAGATAAGAGTTCGAGAAATGACTCTGCACCTATCAACGTATCTATTCTTTGTGGCTTGTAGAAATCTGGGTCAGCAAGAGGTAGGTTATTCGGGGTTTTCCAGTCACTCACATTAAGTGCGCGATCAGGGTGGTATCTCGAGATTGACTTCAGAATCCAGAAATCGACCGAGAATCCACTACCATTGCTTCGCGACTTGTGAATTCGATTCGCCAATTCCAAGCAAGTTGATACACGACTCCTCCCTACAGATCTGTAAGCGCTGTGCCAGGTCCTCAGTTATTAAGTTAGTTTGTGACACAGATTTAAGCAGTGCTCGGGCCAAAACCTACTCTCTATTTTTGGTTCGGGCGCTTACGATCGACGTTGCCAGAATTACTCTATTCAAAGCTGTCGCATGCGAAGTGGAAGGGTTACTATGACTAGGAGGGAGAGAAGAATTCTCTGGTGGTGATGGTAACGCTAAACTTTTATCCCCAACTGTGTACCTATGCAATAGGGCATGATGTGAGCGGCCACACAATCGACACTTGCTAGCTTTGCATCGTACCACAGTGTGTCCTTGTTGCAGACAGTTGATGCAGAGCGTTACCGATTTGACAAATTGGCAAGTAGTGAACAAATGGTATTTTGCATTGCAGTAAATACATTGTTGGTTTTTAGCATTCGCAGTAGACCACGCGAATGAGCTCCGATTGTGAGGCTTGCTTGGTACAGCTTTCAGCTCCTGCTTTGGTTTTGCCTATTCTTCGGCCGAAAGATGCTGATATCTGCGATTAAGCATTTTTTCGCAGTCAGCCCAAAGCGGCAGCTTCTCATAATCGAGCTGTTCTTCCCATTTTTGTTTGGTCACAGGATCGACTCTGTTCAAGACGAAATGAATAAGCATTGCATTCGAGATCTTTTGGTCATCGCCTATCGACAAAAAGGAACCATGTATCGATGAAGTGGTATCGATTAGGTGCCTTAAGGACGAGGCAGATTGCTGGGTCATTTCGGGAAGACTAAAGAGGGCAGCAATATAGTTCATAAAGATCAGACATTCGTTATGATCGACCCGTTTTAAGCTGGCCATGGCTTTCTCATAATTACTTTCGGTTACTTGGAACGCCCTTACCGTTCCCAACGCTTCACCAGAGAGGCATGAAAGAAAATGGTTAAACTGTTCGATAAGTGGAATGCTGTCGTCATTGTGAACAAGAGTCTCAAATAAAATAATGAAGCTTTTGAATTCCGAATATTTGCCACCGAACTTTGGCAGAGCTAACAGAGCGACAGAAGTTGATACTGAAGCCATTGTATCGCTGGCTGTCTTCAAGGCGTCGATAAGCGACATTATCTTTGCCTTGGTTACAATCGATAGTTCTTCCAACTCGACTCCAAACTCATCGTCACTATCTATTTCTTCGATTGATTCTTGAAATTGGCTTGCCTTGGCTATAGTTGCTTTCAGTGCGTCGAGTCTGCACTCGAGCTCTGTCAACTGCAGCGGAATATCCCCAGCTTCCAGCCGGTCCGATAGTTGGCGAATGACACGGGAGCTGAGCTTCTTTTTCAGCTCTTCAAGAATAGGCTTAGAACAGGTCTAAGCTGAGTTGGCGTGTGTGTTGGCCTGGCTGACCGACCGATAGACATCCAATTTGAATTGACTGTTGACTCCTTGGCACCAAACCTATATACCCGACGATTACAGGGTACCGCGTCGCTTGCCGAAACGATTTGACTCGACGGTCAGCAACGGTGACGTTGACGTCAGCGAGAACGAAAATTCCCCGCTGCAGCTGCTATGTTGGTGTGTGTGCGCTTGGCCACCCTGCAGTACCAGAAGTGAGCTATGAAAAATGTCAACCACGCGTTATTCAGGATTTTTTTCTCTGCCCCTGCGGCAGAAGAGCAGAATATGAAGTCGACGTCGCGATCGACGCGTCGGTCAGACCAAACTCTTTTTTTTTCTTTGTTTCTTTTTGTTACGACGCGTGCCGTAACAGAATTCGGTTTTGCCGTCGGCGTCGACAACGTTGTTAGAATTGTGCGGTGAAAAGTGAGACGCAGGTTTTGTTTATTTTGTGAAAAAGTATTAGGTAATTGCAGTGTTTCATTTAATTAAAAATAGTCTATTGTGAGTTGTAAAAAATTAAGAAAATGTGAAATTGCGAATTTATATGCCTTTTGCACGAAATTTTTCATTTCCAACAACGAAAACAGTAAAAACCACCCGAATGGTTCTTGAGTGGTTCTTGCGAGTCTTGAGTCGAACAGGTACATATGTATCTTGGCGGGTGTTTTGTTTTTGGCGCAAATGCACTGCTGATCTATTGATAGCATTGTTAACAAATTGATCAGATTTTAGAAATTTCGAATAAAAATATGATAATTAACCCATCTTATTTTAAAGTCGATTCAGTTTAAATGCCCGGAATGAGCACGACGGCATTACGAACATGAGCAAATCGACAAAAAGGTTCTGTGGAAAAAAGAACACACAGCACAAAAATGTGAATCTACATTTTTATAAGAAAACAACAAATAAAAGAAATTTAATATTTTTAAACAGAATTTACCCATGACTTTTTCCTCAAAATAGCCAAAGTTTTTAGTTAAATACTACCCTTATTAGGGCCTTATTTTTTAAGGGAAATTCATCGCTTATTAAGGTCTTACTTTATTAGGGAAATTCATCGCTTATTAAGACCTTACTTTATTAGGGAAATTCATCGCTTATTAAGACCTTACTTTCGGTTAGTTCTCGCTTACTATGTCATCGATTATGTTCCTAGGACATTCCTGTGTTAAGCATAGTATCCAGCACTGCGGAATCGAAAAGTTCCTGTCAAACTCCATATAAAAAAAACTATGACAGGAATGCTTCGTTTACGCATTCCTGGAGTGTGTATCCAGCAACACGAGCGGAATCCACAGATTTATATCGATAGTTGCCTATCGGGACCGTGTGTGGACTGAGAGAACAGCTGATACCCAGCTCAGAAATATATGTTCAACAATTATTCCTGAAGTGAATGGTGAAAGATGTAGGTAAAAACTATGCGCAAAACCAAAAAGAGAGATGAAAATTATTTTTGTTGTGAAACAATATGCCATCACCAACACAATCACTTCATCATCAGAGTGCATTTGTTTAATTTTTTAATTTTAGCAGAATGTTCGGAGCAGCAGCCGTTAGTTAGTTATGAACAAATTAAAATTTAAATATAGTAATATATCATCTATTATACTGTAAAATCGCTCTCTCAGTACGCTCCCGTACACACGCACATATGTCAGTACTGCTTATAGTGCATTGCTTCGCCCTGTTCTCGTTGCAGTCCAAAATATTTGTCGAACGCATAGAGTCGTAGTTCACGGCCACGGCCTCAAACCTTTGTAACCCGTCGAGAAATAAAAACATTTGTAAACTTAACCAACGGAGTAAATTATTGTAAATGTGGAGTCAGAGTTGCCGAAAAAACTCGGCAGCTTCCAACATTTTGGTGACCCCGACGTGATTGCCGTGGACTTACAGTGCGTTAAAAGTGTTTAAACCATTCAATCAATCCAATTTTGAAGGTTTTACGTGACATTTGTGAAAAAAGTAGCGAACCAAAAGTCGTTGTGACCGACCTTAGCAGTTCTAGCGGCCCGCTATTCGTTTTCTTATTCTCTTTCACCGTCTGCTTCAGCCTGCGCAACGAACTGTCGAGACTGGCTGAATAGAGTTCTAAGCGTGGTCCGTTAGTTTTCTTCGCCTCCTCTTTGGTCGTTTGCTTCAGTCAGCTCTTGTGAGAGGCTGCAGTAATAACTCTCTGAAATTCGAACTCGAAAGCAGAGTACATCTCGTTCGTTCTCTCTTTGCATAATTGTTGGTTTTTCCGTCGTCGCTTCGTTGCTTTTACCGTTGCATACATATCGCATATATAAGTGCCAAAAAAGTGAACGCAAAGGCGTTTGAACTCGTTTTGAACTCGTTTGAACTCGCGCGTTGCGTAATAATATTTAGTTGTGATCGACTAGCACCCTCCGCGTCAACCGATTTCTATAACCGAAAACATGGGCAAGAAAAAGAATAGCAGAAAGAGTGGATCGTTTGCTATGGACAATGAAAGTGATTCTGTGACATTTGGCGCTGCTCCATCGGGTGAAAGTTTTAGTGCGAAGGCAGCCAGCACCCAAGTCCCTGTTCCGGTATCTCGTATTTCCATCATGAGACTGCAGGCTAGAGCTATTTTCGATCGGCTAGAATCCATACGCACAGAGATGGATAGTGAAAAGTTGCTAAATGGATGAATACGACTTTCGAGGGCTGTTAGAATCATTGACGGAGCTTAAATCAAATTTTGTTGTGGCACACACCAGTTCGGAGGATTTGGAGTCAATGTCAGTGAAATTCCTGCCAAATTCGACTCGTCGATATTGTCGTTGAGGACCATTCTTCAGCGCGAGCTTGGAAGTCGCTCGAGCAATAAGCATTGTTCCACATTCAACGCCAACTCTAGTGAATCGCAGTCAATCGTCATAATGTCCAATCGATCTCGGTTACCTCATCTGGAGCTGCCCAAATTCAGTGGAATTTATACGGAGCGGGCCAATTTCTTCTCAATGTTCACCGCGATTATTGACAAGGAGTCTGAGCTGAGCCCTATCGAAAAGCTGCAGCATCTACGTTCCTGCTTGAGTGGCGCAATACCATCAGCTCGTTGGAAATAAATGAAGCTAATTATATCGTAGCATTAGACATTCTGAAGCGACGCTTTGACAATAAACGTTTTATTTTGCAGGCACACATCAGAGGGATATTTGGGTTGGAGAAGGCTGACGCATCGGTGGGCAGTCTGCCAGATCGGTGGGCAGAAATGCGGATCAATCCATGCAAGGACAAGATGGTCAGGTTGGCAAGTCAGGAAAAACCGTGAGTATGCATCAAAGAAAGTCATTTGTAGCATCGACCGCTCCAGTTTCTTGTGACCTGTGCGAGAGTACTCATCACATGATTGCCAATTGTCAACGGTTTGCAATTCTATCGCCGAATGATCGTCGCCTGGAAGCCAAGAGGCTCTTGCTATGCCTAAATTGCCTACGAAAAGGCCATCAATTGAGAGATGGTCTTTGCCGCACTTGCCGATCGAAGCACCACACTCTTTTGCATTTCATTCGTCCAACAGAGGCTGCCCAATCCGTTCCTCCAATTGAAGGCTCACCAGCACAACCAAGTCGTAACGCCATGGTTGCAGTATCGCCCTCCTTGCCTCAAGCTTTTATGTCCCACAGTCCATCTGATGATGTGCTTTTAGCCACCGCCGTCGTTCTCGTAAAAACAGCGTTGGAACTTTCGTACCCTGTCGCGCATTTTTGGATTGCATTTCATAACTAGTCGTCTAGCTAATCAGTTAAAACTTCGAACAACCAAATCGCTTACCGCTGTCTCTGGCATAGGAGATGCTAGCTTCCCAACAGAAGGTATCTCGGTGGATCTCGTACTGAAATCGCGGATTTCAGAGTTCACCACTAGCATCACTGCCGTCGTTGCCCAGAAGATCACGGACCATCAACCTAGCATCACAGTTAGCACTGCTAATTGGCCTATACCGTCGAATATCCAGCTTGCGGACCCTTCGTTCCATAAGCCACAGCGGATTGACCTGCTCATCGGAGCCGGACTTTTCTTCGAGTTGCTGTGTGTGGGGCAAATTCAGCTGGCGCCTGGACTGCCGTTGCTGCAGAAGACACATCTAGGATGGATTCTTTCTGATGGCGGGCACTCGGCCCTCAATAACTCGTCGTTAATCGCAACCCAATCTTCGGATGACATCAATCACAGCACTCGGCTCGATGAGTTGGTTCGTCAATTTTGGGAAGTGGAGCACATCTTTGAGCCAATCGTTAGGGCAACAAAGGAGGAGCTGCACTGCGAGGACCACTTTGTCAAACATCACACTCCATTGCCCTCAGGAGAATATTCCGTTAGCTTGCCCATGAAGCGAAGTCTGGAGTACTTGGGCGATTCCTACTTGCAAGCAAAGCGACGGTTGGAAAATTTGGAGCGTAAGTTCGTGCGTAATCCAGCTTTATATTCGAAATATTCGGCATTTATGAATGAGTACCTGTCCCTTGATCATATGTCTCTGGTTCCAAATGAAGATAGACACAAGTGCAGATATTTCTTGCCGCATCATTGCGTCATTAAAGAGGATAGCTCCACGACAAAGCTGAGATTCGTATTCGACGGCTCTGCAGTTACCACATCTGGTCCCACCATTCAAGCCAAGCTGTTTCACACTCTCCTTCGATTTCGTACATTTTCCATTGCTTTTACAGGCGATATCGGTAAGATGTATAGGTGCGTGCGTGTCTCAATGCCCGACACTATGCTCCAATGCATCTTGTGGAGGGACTCTGTTGACGACGATATACAGATCTTCAAGCTAAACACTGTCACCTATGGGACTAAGCCTGCATCGTTTTTAGCTATTCGAGCTATGCATCAGCTGGCCATGGATGAGTCGTCTTCGTATCCATTGGGTTCGGAAACCATTTTACAGGACTTCTACGTAGACGATATGATTTCTGGAGGAAATTCAGTCGAGGAAGTGCTGGATATTATGCTTCAAACCACGGAGCTTCTTGCTTGTAGCAATTTTCAGTTAAGGAAATGGTGTTACAACTCTCCTGATGTTCTTCGTGATGTCCCTGAAGCAGAAAGGGAAAGTTTTCTGAAGCTCGATGATGGCAGCGATGTGACCAAGGCGCTTGGACTCATCTGGGAATCCCAGAGGGAGAAGTTTTTGTTTACTTTTGCACCTCAAATCGGTGTTGGCAGGCACACTAAGCGTTCGGTGTTGTCAAGCATTGCACGGTGCTAAGATCCTATGGGATTGATTGGACCCACATTGACCAGAGCGAAAATCATCATGCAGTGCATGTGGAGAGACAAGCTGCATTGGGATGAAAGTCTTCCTCAGCCACTGGAATCGGCTTGGACTGAGTTTGCAAGGACTTCGCTACTGTGGGTCACGCTACATTTCCGCGTTATATACTTCAACCTAAGGCAAGGTTTGAGTTGCATGCCTTTTGTGATGCCAGCCTCCAGGCCTATGGGGCTTGTATTTATGCTCGTTCGTTTAGGGATACCGCCGATGATGTACATTTGCTTTGCTCGAAGGCTACAGTTGCACCATTGAAATTCCTCACGGTGCCTAAGCTTGAGCTATGTGCAAAGTTCCTGTTAGCCAATTTACTTCGCGAAATTAGAAAAATGGATACCTTCGACTGCCCGATCCATTGCTGGTCGGATTCAACTGTGGTACTGTCTTGGTTGCGAGAGGAACCATCCAAACGCAATACAGCAACTTACGAGGGGCATGGATTGGCGCTATGTACCAACTGAAATGAACCCTGCTGACATTCTATCAAAGGGAGCAGCGCCTCAGGAGCTCTTGCATTCTAGGTTGTGGATGAATGGACCTTCTTTCTTGCAAGGCGAAAGAAGTAGCTGGCCTGAACTTTGTTCGCCCGAACTCAGTCTTCCGGAAATTAGACATCGAGTATTGCTGTCGTCTGAGCGTGTCGACATCTCGCTTTCGTTTAAGCACATTAACTCATTCATTGTTCATAAGTTCATCAGCAAGAAAAGGTCATCTGATCTCTCGTCTGAAGACCTTCGCAAAGGATCGCACTTGTTGCTCGAGCGTTGCGGAAATGCATCATCTGCTGCAGGTCCAGACCTCGTCTTGTGGAGCACATAATGGCTGACCTACCGAAGGATCGAGTGCAGGATTCGCCTGCATTCAGCGTCACTGGAATCGACTACTGTGGTCCCTTCTATTACAAGCCAGATGGGCGCACTCGAACGCCTACAAAATGCTACATCAGCGTCTTCATCTGTTTTGCAACAAAGGCCGTTTGGTTGGAATTCGTGAAGGACCTCACAACTGCTGGATTTTGGAGTGCCCTCAAACGCTTCGTTGCCACGCGCGGCATACCCCGATGCATTTGGTCGGACAATGCCACCAATTTTGTTGGCGCAAGGAACGAGTTGGAGGAACTTCGGCGGCTGTTGTTGAGCGAGAAGCATCGTGATGCAGTTCATAATCATTGCATCAACAATGGCTTCAATTGGAAGTTTATCCCGCCTCGCTCACTCCACTTCGGGGGCTTGTGGGAGGCAGCAGTGAAGATGGCCAAGCAGCATTTATATCGCTCCCTGGGATCGTCCCTCTTTGGCTTTGACGAGCTGCGGACATTGGTCTGCCAAATCCAGGCTGTAATAAATTCTCGTCCTCTTCTCGCAATTTCAGAAAACCCTGAAGATCTTTGCTTCCTTACACCAGGACATTTTCTAATTGGTCGTCCGCTGATGGAGTTTCCCGAGCCAGACGTTACGAATCTAAACTTTAACAGACTAGATTGCTGGCAAAGAGTCGCCTGTGCTCAGCAGATCTTTTGGAAGCGTTGGAGTGAGGAGTATTTGACTCTGTTCCAACAACGTGCCAAATGGCGCACACCGCAGCCACCGATCCAAGTCAACGACATTGTCTGTATCAAGGACGAAAACTTGCCGCCGTTGAAGTGGCCATTAGCATGGGTGATCGACATCATCGCTGGAGCTGATGGCACTGTGCGAGTTGCCATCCTGAGAACACCATCTGGAACCACTCGTCGAGCTGTCCACAAGCTGTGCGTCCTACCCGTTGAGGATCCTGTTAAAAGCCCTGGTCTTTCAACGGGGGGGAGTATGTTCGGAGCAGCAGCCGTTAATTAGTTCTCAACAAATTAATATCATATAGTCATATATCATCTCTTATACTGTAAAATCGCTCTCTCAGTACGCTCCCGTACACACGCACATATGTCAGTACTGCTTATAGTGCATTGCTTCGCCCTGTTCTCGTTGCAGTCCAAAATATTTACTAAGAAAGATACCTGTGTTTCCTCCTGGTCGAGGCGCACAGTCGCTGATATCTCCTTCCTTGAGTGGTCGGCAGGGCTAATCCTGGTTCTCACTGCTCGTTGATTTTCTGCCGTTCCTATATCCTCCGCAATCCGCCGGCTAATGAAAGACCGAGTGGCCCCTGTGTCGAGTGTGGCTAAGCAAGCCCTTCCATTGATGGTCACCAGAGCCACGATCCTCCCTCCGGCCATGCTTAGTTCCGTCAGTGAGTGGAAGTCTTGCCTGTGAGCATACATTTGATACTCTGGTCGGAGATTCTCGTAAATCCGGTCCAATTCTTGTTCCCGAGTGTACTGGGCCCTCTGCATCATCAGTCGCAGCTCGATCAGGTAGTCTCGGAAGGACTCCTTGGGCCTATGACCCCGGCTCCGGATAGTGTCCTCTAAGCGTTGGATGGTTTTTGTGCGGCAAGAAGAACTCCAAGAATTCCATCCCGAAATCGGTCCAGTTCTGGCCGTGCATCTGAAATGTACAAAACCAACCCTCCGCCTTACCTGTCAAGAGACCGGATACGGCTCGTGGCAGTTGTACGAAGTTGTACGTTCGACTCGACCCGCTCTTCTAGGGGGTCTGTATGGCCATTAAACGTGAGCCCCCATTTCCTGAGCTTGTCTGCCAGCAAGGAATATGAGACCTTCCTCCCTTGCGGGAGGTCCCTTCCGGGACCAGAGCCGTTGCGGGGCTCCGTGGGTCCCTGGGGCTGGGGGATACAGCCGAAGTGGGTATCCAACTCATCTATCCTATCCTGTACTTCCTCCGAGTGGCTGCCGCTCATCCACTGTTCCGGGACCTCGAGTCCTTGGTCCTTGGCAAGGGCTAAGGGACGCAGTACTATGGATCGGTGCTTCTTTGCAGGAGACGCGGCGCATTACCAAACGGTTGGTGTCAACTAGAGTTGCACGGCGCGGTACAAGGCGGGTGATCCTGCGGAAGGATGCTTGGCACTTATGATCCATTGTCAGGATTCGCGGCGCGATGCTAGGCGATTGATAATGCGGTAGGATCCTTGGTTTCACACGAAGGAATTATGATCAGAGTGTTTGGCTGTAAAGTTTCGAATGAAAGATAGAGCTATATTTTGTGGGGTGGTCATGGCGAGCGAAATATGTCCGGGCACTGTTCTAAATCTCGACATCGCATCTTTTTTGCCGCGTGTCAAGCCGCTTGATCCAGCCTCTGCCGGTAATTCTGCCCGTACCCTCGACAACTTTGTAGCTTGGCTGCCGAACGATGAGCCGATCGGCTATTCTTCCTTATATTTTGTCTCGGGCTGCACTGTTCCTCTCTCGGCTGCTGTGTGCTGGCTATGGGGTGTGTTTCGTGCTTGAGCACGTACATCACACTTGCGTCGTTGGCTCTGCGGCTCATATTTTCTGACGCGTGCCAGATATGCTAGGCTATGGCTCTCTCTCTCCAAGGCCAGCTCCGTTCTCTCCGCTTAGGACTGCCTCTCGCTCTCTTGGCTTAGGTCTGACTCTCGCTCTCTTTGCTTAAGCGTATGTTGCCTTTCCGTTCGCTCGTTGATTCTCTTGCGGTTTCACGTCGCTGGTTCCTTGGCCGGTTACTAGGCTGGTTCCGGTGCTGGTTCCTGATGCTGGTTCCTGGTGCTGGTTCTTGGGCTGGTTCCCAGGGATGGTACCTGACTGCTAACCCAGTGGCCATAGTTCCCTCCAACCAATGCCTAGCTTAGCTTAATTATATTTCGGTTAACTGCTTACGTCTATAAAAACGGTAACAATGGATAATAAGGCTTAGACTAGGGAAAAGATAATAGTTTGGCCAATATCAGGCTTCAGCCTTGGTATTAAAATTTAATAAATAAAAATAAAATTAGAAGAATATTGTATCGCAGTTCGGTATGCTGTCTCGCCCTGATGGCCCGTGTTGGCGTTGCCACCCTAGCGGTAGGACGGTGTCATCTGCCCTGTTGTTGTGCAGGAGCCTTACACCCGTCTGTTCTGCGTACCCGAGGAGATGGAAAGCCATGTACTCTATAAATACCACGATGAGATAAGGAATGTGCCCAAAAGAAACTGCACACTTTCAATCGTGAATTTCTCGCAGTGCGAGCTTTCGATCATGCCATGCGATGCACTGTACTCAAAAACGTTACCCTGTAACCGTTACCTGTTACAAAAGCGAGAGGTGGGACTGTTGACGACTCGGTGTCCAAAATTTAAGTTCATAAATTTGGCGAGAAAGTGCTGATATGGCAGGCCATTTGTGCCTTGTAACGTCCTATCTCAGGCTGAGGTAAGCTCAGTCTGTCCAGGGTTCTGCAAGATATTTATAATTCACGAGGACCTTTATTGGAAAAAAAAAACCAGGAACTTTGCCAGGAACTGAAAGAGAACGGTTAGCTAAATAACAACACTTTTGGTTCTTTAAAGTATTAATCGTTTTGTTTATTATTTCGGGTTATTATGCTAATTATTTAGTTTTACTGCTTGAACGCGGCGTGTATGTTACTTCTTGATTGCCTTACGATGGCTAGTGGACTCTCTTTGACTCTCGATCAACTGTCGATTGACTGCTGATTGACCGGCGCGACGTGTATTGACTCCCGCGATTGACTGGCGCGACGTGTATTGATTCCCGCGACTGACTGCCTTGTGTAGAAACAGTATTAAATATAATTGTAATTCTTTGAATGAGAACATCCGTTCTTTTTCGTTTGCTAAAGCTAGCGTAGCTGCGCTGCCAGGAACGTCGGCAGCGGAGCGTCGACAGCGGAGCGACCGCATTTCTGTATTTAATATATTATATGTGTGTATATGCCCAGCGCTGCTGACAGCGAGGGCGCGAGGGAAGATGTATATAGTAACATATCCATAATGCCCTGCATTAAGTATACGTTAAGCACTGGACACATTCATAACCACACCCACACTTACACACGATTATGCATCTGCCCAGCACTCACCCTTACCCCATGTATCTCTATATGAAATAAGATACCCCAACACCTGCATAAACAACGCAGAATCGACAGGAAGTCCCATGCATACCGAAACTCTGGAGTGCAATAGAAACGTCGCTGACCAATACGTTATTAGCTCGTTCCCACACTCCATCCTATGACTAATTAGAATCGATCCCACACTCCAACAGAAGGGAGAACTCATGTAAACAAGTGAGTTCCCAAGAGGAAAGCCGACACCAATCACCAGCTGCGGCTGACCGTTTCATCCAAGCCGACGCCTCCGCCAAGCCTCCCACGCATAGGCCAACGCAGCGCTATCAGCATCTCTCTTCAAAACAACGCCTCTCGCCACCGAAGCTTCGACTCTCTCAGCCGAAGCCATCATCACTTAATCCCGAAGACAATACATCAGCCGAAGCCAAAAGCTTATGGAGATAAGCTTAAAGCTTCATAACCGAGGTCCCGAGATAAAGAACTCGAGAACCAAAGATCAGTTCCGTTTAAGACTTCTAAATATCGAGTTGGGGAATTCGCCTCCTATGTTCTACTATAAGTTCGTTTAATAAAATATCTTTTTAAAAACTTACTTTGGAACTCGGGAATTATTATTGGCGCAGCCGGTAGGATTCACAACACTAACGTTATTGTTCCGGTACTGATCTATTAGAAGCAATCTAAACGACTAGATTGCTGGAGATTAGCGAAGCTAGTTAGACCAAGTGAATCCGCCAAAGAACCTAGGTGCAACGTAGCACTAGGCTAAACACAAACGTTAAACAAACAACACCTGTGTAACCAAAACTACAACGATTTAACTAAATCACCATCCGCAACGATTGAAATAAAACACCAACCAAATAATCAATTGAGTGACATACACGCGAAGTGAATTAAAATAAACTACAGATCAAAATGGCATTACCACCAGCAATCCTAAGTGAAATTCACTTAAACCAAGTACTATTGTCAATTCGACAAGTGCCAGCATATGACGGATCAGCTGGAAAGCTGAGCTCCTTCCTCAAACGCATCGAGTACATCCTAGAACTGTACCCGACCCAAGACCCCCGACAGTCACGAGTACTGTTTGGAGCCATTGAGGTGCAGCTAACCTCAGAAGCCCAGCGACTATCACAAATGAGGCAACCCCACACCTGGCTGGAACTGAAGACAGCTTTAATAGATGAATTCAAGAACCACACACCATACGAAGAGCTTCTGAGACAAATCTACTTCACAAAATTCAATGGGAGTCTTCGTAAGTTTATAGAAGATCTAGATCTAGTAGTTACCAATAAGCTAGCATTAGAAAACAGTGCAGCCAACACCCTGATTTACCAAAATGCCTTAAATAATACAATCAAAGACGTAATATCACGTAAGCTCCCAGATAGGACCTTTATGACCTTAGTACGTAAAGACATAACAACCCTGTCTAAACTTAAAAAAGCCGCTCAAGAAGAAGGCTTATCCGAAGCCAAGATAGAAGATAAGAATACAAATAAAGAACAGCATAAACCGCAACAGCCCGCTCAGAAGAATAATGGGAATTATTACCCAAACTTTAGAATCTCAGAATCCATCTGGTTCAGGTACATCTGGGTACAATCATAATAATCCTGGATTGCAACAGGAATTTCGTAATTCCTTGAATAAAGGTCAGGCACAATCCAGCGAATTACCAAGCTAATCAAAACCAGGCTAGTGGCAGCAGGTACAATCAACCTACTAAAAGGGTTAGAGAAAGCGAAAGCGACCAGATGAAAATGGATGTAAATTTTCATCAAACAGCCTCGGAAGAAACCGAGGGGGATTCTATATAAACCTAAAATTAAATAATAAAATACTTAGAGGTATCGTGGATTCGGGATCATCCATTAACATCATAAAAGAAAATATTCCGAATGCCCCCATAAACACAGAAAACCTCAAGGTCCATACCATCAACGGACCAGTTAAGTTAACAAAAAGTATAGTTAGGCCCCCCAACAAAGTCTGTCCCAGTGAGCAGAAGTTCTACCTGTATAACTTCTCCGACAACTATGATATCCTTCTAGGAAGAGAATATCTAATGGCTAGCAAGGCCGTAATTAATTACAGAGACAATACTGTAATGTTAGGAGAAAGAACATTCCCAATCATTATTAGTGGAGAAACAATTGAAGAAGTTAGGACCGCACATAAGTGCAAAGATACCTCTTTGGAAGAAGACAATATCGCACCGACGTGCCTTGACTCATCCTCAGAAGGGGATCAATATTTCACTTCCGCTATCGAGAATGAACTAAGAGAATGTCACGAGCTGAGGCTAGATCATCTAAACGATGAAGAGAAAGAAAAACTGAAGAAAGTGTTGTATGAGTTCAGCGATGTGCAGTACAGAGATGGTGACAATTTGACCTTCACAAGTACTGTCAAACATCCAATTAAAACACAACACGAAGATCCGGTATACCGAAAGCCATATAAGTATGCCCAAATACATGACGAGGAAGTCAACAAACAAATCAAAGAAATTATTGAACAAGGAATTATTCGTAAATCGAAATCGCCTTACTGTTCCCCCATTTCAATGATTCCAAAGAAGATAGACGCTTCTGGAAAACAAAAGTACAGGTTAGTCGTAGACTATAGAGGTCTCAACGAGATAACCATAAAGGATAAGTTTCCAACTCCAAGAATGGATGAAATCCTAGACAAATTTGGAAAGTGCCAATACTTCACTACGATCGACTTGGCAAAAGGTTTCCATCAAATCCCAATGGAACCCAATTCGATCGCGAAAACGGCCTTTTCTACTAAACATGATCATTACGAGTATACTCGAATGCCATTCGGACTAACCAACGCCCCTGCCACATTCCAAAGATGCATGAACGATCTTTTGGAAGACGTAATTTTCACCGATTGTTTGGTGTACTTAGATGACATAATAATTTTCTCCACTTCATTGGACGAACACCTTCTCTCACTAAGAAAAGTCTTTGGCAAGCTGAGAGATGCAAACCTCAAGCTACAAATGGACAAGTGTGAGTTTCTGAAGAAAGAAACTGAGTTCCTAGGTCACATAGTTACACCCGAAGGAATAGTACCAAACCCCAACAAGATCACAGCCATCACAGGGTTTCCCATCCCAGAAACCACAAAACAAATCAAGTCATTCTTAGGTCTATGCGGATTTTATAGAAAATTCATCCCTAATTTCGCTAACATAGCCAAGCCTAAGACGCTCAAACTCAAGAAACGAGCAATAATAGATCCTAAAGAAGAGAAAAATGTCGAGGCATTTGAGAGACTAAAAGTACTCATCACCTCAGACCCCATTCTCGTGTACCCAGACTTTAACAAAATGTTTTCTGTTACTACTGATGCTAGTAACATGGCTATAGGTGCAGTCTTATCGCAAGACCATAAGCCAATCTGCTATGCCAGCCGAACGTTGAACGAACATGAGATCAACTATTCCGCTATTGAGAAAGAATTGTTAGCAATTGTTTGGGCTACTAAGTATTTCCGATCATACTTGTTCGGAAGAACATTCGAAATACTTAGCGACCATAAGCCTTTAGTATGGTTAAACAACCTCAAGGAACCAACCATGAAACTACAAAGGTGGAAGATCAAATTAAACGAATTCGACTTCAAAATCAAATATCTACCTGGCAAAGAAAACCATGTAGTTGATGCCCTTTCCCGAGTCAAAGTTAACGAAAACCTACTCGGAGAAGTCTCTGATAGTGCAGGCGCCACAATACACAGTGCGCAAGAAGACAATCTAAATCATATCCCCATCACAGAACGACCAATCAACTATTTCAATCGCCAGATTGAGTTGCTCAAGGGAGATGAAGATAAGGTAACTACGCAACACTATTTCCACAAATTGATTATCAAAATCACCTACAATGAAATGACTAACACCTTAGCCAAAGAGCTCATTAAGGAATATCTATGTACCAAAAAGAGCGCATTATATTTCCATAACGACACTGATTTTCCAACTTTCCAACAAGCGTATCTGGAAATTATCAGTCCAAACAATTTCACAAAAGTGATGAAATCAAGTACAAAGCTCATAGATATACCAAATTACGCGGAATTCAAAGAATTGATAATGAAGAACCATAAAGAATTACTTCACCCTGGAATAGAGAAAACCACCAATTGGTTTAAGGGAAAATACTACTACCCTGATCACCAAAAATTGATACAGAACATAATAAACGAATGCACAACGTGTAACATCGCCAAGACTAAGCATAGAAACACCACGTTGTCATTTGAAGTAACACCGGAAGTCTTAAACATCCGGGAACGTTACGTAATGGACTTCTATC
Source organism: Drosophila tristis (assembly GCA_018150885.1). Lineage (NCBI taxonomy): Eukaryota > Metazoa > Arthropoda > Insecta > Diptera > Drosophilidae > Drosophila > Drosophila tristis. The sequence continues at coordinate 38,278 of JAECWT010000202.1, read as the reverse complement.
TGATAGGTAACCAACAGTTCCTATCATGTATCGACATATACTCAAAACTCGCGACACTAATAGAAGTGAACAGCCGCGACTGGTTAGAAACCAAAAGAGCTATACTAAAAGTCTTTAATGAAATGGGAAAACCCCAGGAAATTAGAGCCGATAAATATTCAGCCTTTATGTGCGCAGCATTGCAAGCATGGCTAATCTCGGAAGATGTCAAAATCCTAATCACCTCCAGTAAAAACGGAATTTCAGACATTGAAAGATTCCATAAAACGGTGAACGAAAAATTGAGAATCATATCCAGTGAGAATGACCTCGAAAACAAGTATACTAAATTCGAACTAATAATGTATACCTATAATCACAAGACCCGACATAACACCACATAACAGGGCGAAATATTGAAATAAATCCAATTGAATCCAGAAACGGATATCTCATATTTAAAACGGGATCAATCGGTCTCCCCATAAATTATGAGTACCATTACTTAATAGTTAACGTAACAAAAACCGAAGAAACCTATCAAAACCTTCTAGTAATGGCCAACCAATTTCCAAACGTAATCCAAGTAAAATACCTAGTAGATAAACTAAATAGGGAAATAAATGGCTTGAAAATAGCTAAACGCGACAGGAGAGGCCTAATAAATATAGTAGGTACCGCCTATAAATACTTATTTGGCACATTAGATCAAGAAGATAGGAAAGAATTAGAACAGAGAATAGAAAATCTCGCCAGCCATAGTATCCATAGTATGAACTAAGTATGAACTAAATTTAGTTATAGAGGTAGTAAACCATTGAATCGAGATAATAAATCAACTAAACGAAGGAAACAACAAAAATCAACAATTAGAAATTTTAATTTTCAATCTACAACATTTCACAGAATGCATCGAAGATATAGAAATGGGATTGCAACTTACTAGACTTGGTATTTTTAACCCAAAACTACTAAAACAAGATTACCTGAAACATATAAATTCTGAGAAATTATTAAATATTAAAACTTCCACATGGCTAAAAGTTGACACAAATGAAATCTATATAATCTCCAATATTCCGAGTGAAACTGCTAATGTCCCAATATATAAAATTGTTCCATACCCAGATAATCAAAATAATATTTTAACAGAAATAACATTCGATAAATATTATATTTACGAAGACAAAATATATAGCAAAGAAACTAAACAAATAATAGAAGACAATTGCATAAAAGGGATTTTAAAACAAAAACCCACTAAATGGCCATACACAAAAACATTTAAGAATTTCCAAATTAATTACGTTGAACCAAATATATTGTTAACATGGAAGCTTCCCAAATCCAAATTAAACCAAAATGGTTTAGATAAAGAAATAAATATCGAAGGAAATAACATAATCAAGATTTACAACTGTTCAACCCATCTAAACGAATTCACAATATCTAATTCAATGCTAGATTTCACACAAAATGTCTATGTAAGTAATAACATAACTAGATTAGAACCACTGTCTTATGTACAGATAATTATAGAACACACAAAATATATTAATATATTGCAGATAGTTATAATAATTATGTTCATTTTATCAATAATAAGCATAATTGGGTTTCTAATTGTTAAATTTAAGAAAATACCTAAAAATATAACTATCAAATATGTAAAACCTAAGGAAAAAGAAGAAGAAGAAAAAAGTAACCCAATAGTTATAGAGGATATCCCCACCCTATACCCTAAAGTGAAAACCTGAGGACAGGCTTATAAGAAATGCCGGGGGAGTAACATATCCATAATGCCCTGCATTAAGTATACGTTAAGCACTGGACACATTCATAACCACACCCACACTTACACACGATTATGCATCTGCCCAGCACTCACCCTTACCCCATGTATCTCTATATGAAATAAGATACCCCAACACCTGCATAAACAACGCAGAATCGACAGGAAGTCCCATGCATACCGAAACTCTGGAGTGCAATAGAAACGTCGCTGACCAATACGTTATTAGCTCGTTCCCACACTCCATCCTATGACTAATTAGAATCGATCCCACACTCCAACAGAAGGGAGAACTCATGTAAACAAGTGAGTTCCCAAGAGGAAAGCCGACACCAATCACCAGCTGCGGCTGACCGTTTCATCCAAGCCGACGCCTCCGCCAAGCCTCCCACGCATAGGCCAACGCATCGCTATCAGCATCTCTCTCTCGACTCTCTCAGCCGAAGCCATCATCACTCAATCCCGAAGACAATACATCAGCCGAAGCCAAAAGCTTATGGAGATAAGCTTAAAGCTTCATAACCGAGGTCCCGAGATAAAGAACTCGAGAACCAAAGATCAGTTTCGTTTAAGACTTCTAAATATCGAGTTGGGGAATTCGCCTCCTATGTTCTACTATAAGTTCGTTTAATAAAATATCTTTTTAAAAACTTACTTTGGAACTTGGGAATTATTATTATATGTATGTGTGTATGCATGTGCCTTCAAGTCATGGGAATATGTTGTCGCTGCACTTGTGTCGCTCGAGACATTCTTGGGCGATCGTAATACGATAGCTCAAGTTATGTCTGGGACTTTTAATTACATAAACACTGCAACACTGCGATCGTAATACGATAGCTCAAGTTATGTCTGGGACTTTTAATTACATAAACACTGCAACAAAGTGTTGCAGTGTGTTCCCCTTAAGTACACTTGGTACAGTGGGTATTGGATATGTGCATACTACATCTCCCTCCTTTTGAAAAATAACGTAATATATTGGAGTTATTTTATAAAAGTTATTATTTATAAAAATTATTTTCATAGAGTTGTAATAATAATATGTATTAAGTATAGAAAAACAGTATTAGGTATAGAAGTTTAATATAATTGAAAAGAAATTTTCTTTGCGCAAATACATATATATGATTAAAGATTTCCCAAAATTAAATTGTTCACCTTTTTCTTCCTTTTTTTTTTTTAATTATTTTGTGTTAAAATATGTTTTATGAAATACAAATTTTTAGTCTATCTTTATGAACTGTTTGTTTCTTTTTCCTATCATCAGAGATTGTGATGTTATCTCTTTCTCCGATGTTTTCTACTCTATAAGGGCCTGTATATTTAAAATCTAACTTATGGCCTGTTTCGTTTTTTAGCAAAACTTTCTTACCTACTGATATATCTATATTTCTTACTTTCTGATCATATAATTTCTGATTTCTTTTCTTATTTTCTTCTATCATAATTCTAGCTCTTTTGTATGCTACCTCTAGTCTAGTTTTACTTTCCTTAACATAGTCATCTATATTATATATCGGTTCTATGTTATCTATACTATTAAATTATTTTGGTAAATTATTTGTTTTACCAAAAACTAACTCATATGGACAATAATTATGTGCCATTGAGGGGGTCGTGTTGAAACAAAAAACGAAATATTGAAGCCATACGTCCCAATCAGCTTTATCAACTGATATATAAGATCGTATGTATTCATTAAAAGTTCTATGACTTCTTTCGATTGTTCCAACTGTCTGGTGGTGGTGCGCTGTTGACGTTATGTTTTCTATTTTTAGATATTTACATAAGTCGTTTATGATTGAATTTTTATACTCTGTTCCCATGTCCGTAATGAACGTCTTCATTGGACCGTACTTCAGAATAAATTCTTCAAAGATAGCTTTTGCTACCGTGTTTGCGCTTTTATTTTTAATTGGGATGGCAACTAGGTATTTTGTCAAGTCACAGATTAAAGTGACTGCATATTCATTTCCCTTTTCTGATTTAGGAAGTGGACCAATCGTTTCCACTATTACCCTATCGAAAGCCATTTGGGGAGTTTCAGTAATTATTAGAGGAGTTTTCGTATGTTTAGTCGTTTTCGACTTTTGGCATTTTTGACATTTACGTATGTAGTCAGTAATCTCTTTGGTCATACCTTTCCAAAAATAATGTCTTTTGACCTTGGCCAAGGTTTTTGTTATGCCTGTATGTCCTCCTTGAATTGGATCGTCATGTAATGTAGACAAGATTGCTTCTTTAATATTTGTTATTAGGGTCACCGGGTTGAGTAGCGCTACTCTTAATGTTATCAATATTTTATTGCCCATATTTTTAAAATTATCTATTGAAATGTATTCAAAGATATTTTCCCACGGTGCCACTTTGAGTTGGCTGATTCTTTGTTTACCGGCTTGCATTTCAAGCCTTTGGAAGAACTGACCTAAGTCAAGGGTTCCATTATTGCTTCTTTTTCTTTAATATTTGTTATTAGGGTCACCGGGTTGAGTAGCGCTACTCTTAATGTTATCAATATTTTATTGCCCATATTTTTAAAATTATCTATTGAAATGTATTCAAAGATATTTTCCCACGGTGCCACTTTGAGTTGGCTGATTCTTTGTTTACCGGCCTGCATTTCAAGCCTTTGGAAGAACTGACCTAAGTCAAGGGTTCCATTAGTATACAAATCGCTAATCTCATATCTTGCAGTAATTTTTTTTCCATGTTTGAAAAAACATAGTTTATTATTTACATGCAAGGTCACTACTTTACGTCCTTCATCATTGTTGATGACTTCATATACGTTGGGCTTAGAAGCTTTTTCTAGAGATTGCCTAGGCAATTCTATTTTTTCTTTTCCTGCGGTTCCTGGTTATTCTTGATAACGCATCTGCTACATAGTTATCTTTCCCCTTTAGATACTCGACTGTAAAGTCGTATTCTTCTAATTCAAGCCGCATGCGTGTGAGTTTTGCGCTAGGATTGACCATTGAAAATAGATATGTTAATGGTCTGTGATCTGTTTTCACTGTAAAGTGTCTGCCATATATATATATGGTCGAAAATGAGTAATTGCCCAATGAATTGCTGCTAATTCCTGTTCAGTTGTACTCTTGTTCCTTTCGCCCTTGGTAAATGATCTGGATGCGTATGCAATAGGAAGTTGGAGGTCTTTATGGTTTTGAGTTAAAACCGCTCCACACGCTTGCTTACTTGCATCCGTTATTATACAAAATTCTTTTGTGAAGTCTGGGTATTGTAACAGAGTTGGTTTGATAAGTTGCTCCTTTAAATATAAGAATGCATTTTGGCAATCATCTGTCCATATAAATGGAACATTCTTTTTACATAATCTAGTTATGTGCCATGAATAGTCGGCGACATTTTTGATAAAACGTCTGTAATAATTGCAGAATGCAACAAATCTTCTAGCGCTGTCCGCGTCAAGCGGGACTGGATAGTTTTTGATGACGTCATATTTTTTTGTCATCAGGCAAGATTCCTTTATCTGTGCATTTATGACCGAGAAAGGTCACTTCGTGCATGAAAAATGAACATTTTTGTGGTTGTAATTTTAGGTTGTGTTTCCTACATACCTCAAAAATATCTAGTAAATTTTTGAGCATATGTTTTTCGGAACAACCAATGACTATAAGATCGTCCATATATAGGAATGCTTGCGAAGCTTCAAGTCCAGAGAATGCTATAGTCATCATTCTTTGAAATGAATTTGGCACTATTTTTAAACCAAATGGTAGTCGCGTGAAGCGATATGAGCCATTGCTCGTTGAAAAAGACGTTATATTACGTGAACTTTCTTCTAGTTCAATTTGATGAAAACCTGACATTAAGTCAAGGCATGAGAAGTATTTTGCTCTACCTAGTTGATCTAAAATGTCATCAATTCTTGGTAGAGGAAATTTATCTGACAGGAGTTTTTTTATTTATTTGACGATAATCAACTACTAATCGCCATTTCTTTTGTTCTGTGCCCGGAAGGGCTTTCTTTGGTACAAGTAAAAAGGGGCTGTTGTACTCTGACACGGATGGTTCGACTTTTTTGTCGTCTATTAATTTTCCTACTTGTTTTTGTATTTCCTCAACTTGGCTATGCGGGCTTCGATAATTTTTTATGTATACCGGTTCATCATCTTTCAATCTCAGTTTTTGTTTATAGAAATTATTCGTAGTTATTGATTCGGTTTCCAATCCGAATACATCGCTATATTGGGTGCATAAGCTTGAAAGCTGTGACTTGAACTGTGGAGGAAAGTTTTTTGAAAGTTGAGATAATACAGACTTTTCTCTATTTCCTAGATTGGTTTTGACTACATCGTAGTTCGAAAGTGATTCGTATGTTAGATTATCCGTACTGACTACTTGATCGGTATTTGTTGTATTAAGTAGTCTTATGAAAGCGTTTTTTGATGTTGCTATGGTATTTGCAATATAAATACCATGCTGAATTTCTTGATTTGTAATCAATACACTGTCTTCTTTTGAATTAAGTTGAATTTTTCGAATAACTTGTGATCTTGCTGGCAAAATTATTGAGTTGTTGCCAGAACTGTGAGTTATTGGAACATGAATTGGAAATTTTAAGTTATTGGGTCTAATTATAAGCCAATCTTCGGATGGCTTGAAGTCTAATTGACAGTTGTATTTTTTTATAAAATCGATTCCTAATATTCCATCACATGGAATAGCGAATTGTAAATTCACGATATGAAAATCGTGTGGAATTATATATTTAGTCGTCTGTATCTCGATGGAAGTTAAACCTTTGGATTTGGTAACTTCTTGACTTATTCCTTTTATATCTATAATATAATTATCTGGAATGTCGTGAAAGACATCAGAAGTTTCTTTTAAAATGGATATATCTGCCCCTGTGTCTATTAAAAAGACAAGTTCTTTTCCAGTAGCTACGTGGCTAAAGGATGCGAATATATTTTGACTGAGATTAATAGTGTGAACCCTTGCATCTTCTACTGCAGAGTATCTAAAGGGGTTTGGGAGTTTCCCGATGTATTTTGGGCTACTCTCACATTATTTTGATTATTGTTGCTGTGGCCTCGATTCGAGTTACCACGATTTCTAAAGTTTCCTCTATATTGGCCTCGTCCCCCATAGTTATTGTGGCCATTATTGTAGTTGTTGTGGTTGTTATAGTTAGCACGACCATTTCCTCTACCACGATAGTTACTTCTATAGTTACTACCGCGGTAGGCCTGTCCGCGTCTGGTATACAATATTGAAACATTGGGGAAAAATCTATATTATATCTTTCCATATACTCTGTTTCTAAGTCGTAAATAATGATGGGTGTCATATGGGATTTTAAGATTTCTTGTACTCTTTGTACGAATTGGGGTTCTTTATTCAATATTTCCTCCATTGAGGCTTGTTCAAATTGCGTCATTATAAAAAAAATTTTCTCAAACCCTATCTAAATCATTTGCCCTACTGATATATCTTTTTTAATGATCTTATTATGCTTAACATATAATGTTAGCAAGAACTGTAATGAACTGACTATGGTCAGTATTAGAAGCAACACAAACAGGGCTTCGATACCATCTCTGTGGTCGATTATTTTGACATTATTGACCACGTTGGCCGTATTGTCTTTGGTTTGGCTATCATCTGAACCAAACCAACCCATGTTTGTGGTTTTTTTTTTTTATTGAAATTTGGTTAGAAATTGGATATATGAAAAAATGGGAAGAAACCAGGAGAAAACAAATTCTCAATTTGAAAGTTTAAGACATATGTATATGTATTCGGAATTTAGTGAAAATATGAAGATATGTTTTAGGGCATATGGCTGGTTTACATTGGTTGTTTGCTCTATATAATTACTATACCAGCCATATGTTTTTAGTATTAGCCTATGAATGATTAGTGGGTACAAGAAGCGTTTGCACGCAGCGCCTTGTGGGTAAAATTATATATAAAGGTAAATAAAGGCATTTGCATAAATGCAGCCTTATTTACGTTTCTTTGCATCGCAAAGTTTTTTTTTCCATATTTTCCAGTTGTTGTTTGAGGTCTTCGCTGTTTTCTTCCGGTGCTGCTTTTAGTAGGTCTGTTACTAGTCGACGTCAAAGAATACTCCTTAATCGCTTTCCTAGACATTGAGGGAGCTTTTAACAACGTCATACCAGGAGCCATCACAGAGGCCCTGACTGACCTGGGAGTGGATCATCACTTGGTGATGCTCATAGATCAATTGCTCACATGCAGGACAGTGACATCATCAATGGGATCGTCCACTCAGTCAAGGTATGTCAACAGAGGCACCCCGCAAGGTGGTGTCCTGTCTCCCCCTCTATGGAACATAGCAGTCAATAAGATTCTGTGTGACCTGGAAGGTGAGGGCTGCAAGGTGGTAGCATACGCGGACGACGTTGCCATTATCTTCTCGGGAAAATTCCCTCAAACACTCTGCGATCTAATGACCGCGAAGCTCGCGCGACTGTCAGAATGGACAAAGTCGCGTGGACTGGGAGTTAATCCCTCTAAAACGGAACTTGTGTTGTTTACAACCAAATACAAAATCCCGTCCCTCAACCCCCCAATACTAAACGGATGCAGGCTCTCCTTCAGCGACAGTGCCAGTTACTTAGGGTTGGTAATTGATAAAAAGCTTAGCTGGAACCTGAGCATCAAAGACAGAGTGAAGAAGGCTACGATAGCCCTCTACACTTGCAAGAAGGCCATTGGGCTAAAATGGGGCATGAACCCAAGAATAGTCCAATGGATCTACCTAGCAATAGTAAGACCAATACTGCTCTACGGAGTCGCAGTGTGGTGGCCTGCCCTATCGAAGGGGACCATCACTAAACAACTAGGCAAGGTGCAGCGTACTGCAGCCCTAAGCATCAGTGGAGCTCTGAGCACAACACCAACGGATGCGCTAAATGCTATACTATGCCTGCAGAGCCTTGACCTTGCAGGTAAGGAGCAGGCAGTAATGGCAGCAATCCGTCTTAGAGACTCTGACCAATGGGTGTCACATCACACCGGTCATGCGTCCATCCTAAATGGAAACAAAATCGTCCCCACAAAAACGGACTACTGAGTTCCGAGGGAGTATACAGATACCCCCTTTGAAACAATCATCCCTCACAGAAACAACTGGCTTGAGGGACCACCTGGTCCAAAGGGAGCCATTCGAATCTTTACTGATGGCTCAAAGCTGGACAACAAGGTCGGAGGAGGAATCTACTCCGAACAGCTGAACATAAGTTACTCCTTCAGGCTCCCGGATCACTGCAGTGTTTTCCAAGCGGAGGTCATAGCGATCAAGGAAGCTTTGAGCTGTTTTCAGGAACTAACCCCTGCGGCAACTCACATAAATATCTATAGTGACAGCCAAGCTGCAATCAAATCGCTGAATGCGATAACGACAAGCTCGGCTACCGTGGCAAACTGTCGCAAATCTCTTCATGAGATGGCTTATCAGTTCGTCATCAGCCTAATATGGGTCCCGGGCCACCAGGACATTGAAGGCAACTGCATAGCAGACGAGCTGGCCAGAGCTGGAACAACAATCCCCCTTCTCAATGATAAGGAGGATATTCGTATGCCAATGGCCACCTGCAAGCTCAAAATAAAAGAACATTTTAAGCAACTAATAAATGACAGATGGCAAACTGTGCCACTATGTCGCATAACTCGGCAAACATGGCCTAACATTAATAGGAAGCGCACCGATGAGCTCTGCAAACTCAGTAGGAGTAGGTGCAGCTCAGACATACGCTCCCTTACGGGACACTGGCTAATAGGCACACATGCAAACAGGCTGGGCGCCCCATATAACGACTTCTGTCGTAGCTGTAGAGATGAGGACGAGGAGGAGACTGTGGAACACCTGTTCTGCACCTGCCCGGCTCTCAGTAGAAGGAGACTCCAATACTTGGGCGCTCCTTTTCTAGGTGACATTTCGGACATGTCTGCAATAAGTCCCAGACGGATCGCAGGCTTCATAAGGGCATCCGGATGGGATAATGGATAGCATAGGGTCTCACGAGGGAGAATGGGAACGAAACATGCGGTATCACAATGGGCCGAAACCGGCCTAGGTGTGTCGGGTCTCTGACAACCCCGACAGCCGCCTCAACCTAACCTAACCTACTAGTCGACGTTGTTGTAGCAGTTTCTGCTTCTTTCCGCCGCGGTGTTTCTTCGTTTTGGGTTTGGGTTGGTTGCGAGCTCTGTACTCAGCTATTGTGAGTGGGCGTGGTCCATCGGTTGGACAAGCCTCCAGAGCCTCCTCTAGGCTTGGCTTGTCCCTTTGCTCAACAGGAGCAGCATTGAGGAGATCCGTCTCCAGCTTGATCCAGCGATGGCACAAGTGGCGTGAGGCCTCTCATGCATATATTAATTAATCCAGCGGCGGTGAAAGGGGCGGTCCCTTGCCTCTCTCACTTTATCTCACGTATGTTGGGCGCTCTTGGTAGCGCTGTCGGTGTCTGGTTTACACTTTTTCTTCACTTATAAGTGTTGGTTTTTTTTTTTTTTCATATCACGGTGGGCGCTCTTGGTAGCGCTGTCGGTGCCTTTATTAGAACCTTTTGGCCTATTTTTTTTTAATTGTTAATTATTGCTGGCCATGTAGTTAGGTTTAGGTTTTTGTTTTTAACTTTAATAATCTGTCATGCCTGGCGCACAATATGTCATTATTCTTTTCTTTTGTTTTTAGTCACATATTTGATATTTAAACTTTGCATCAGCTTTGCACTTTGGTCACGGTAGGCGGTTATTTTTCGTAGTGTTTTGCCGTCGGCGTTTCAACTGGTCCTTTTGTTTCGATATTATTCCATTAATAATATTTCCGTGGGATTTTAGATTTAGACAGTTACTAACATGTCACGGTCGACATGTAGAAACAGTATTAAATATAATTGTTATTCTTTGAATGAGAACATCCGTTCTTTTTCGTTTGCTTTATTCGAATGTATTCATGAAATATATCTTAGAATCTACTTGGCTAAAGCTAGCGTAGCTGCGCTGCGTCGGCAGCGGAGCGGCCGCATTTATGTATTTAATGTATTATATGTGCGAGGGAAGATGTATATGTATGTGTCATCAAAGTCATGGGAATATGTTGACGCTGCACTTGTGTCGCTCGAGACATTCTTGGGCGATCGTAATACGATAGCTCAAGTTATGTCTGGGACTTTTAATTACATAAACACTGCAACAAAGTGTTACAGTGTGTTCCCCTTAAGTACACTTGGTACAGTGGGTATTGGATATGTGCATACTACACTTGTCTCCACACCAGGCTGTTCCTTTTATGGGTCCCGCCCGCCTTCGATTTTCCCGGGACTGTCTTATTGAAATCTTATTTCTACTCTAAAAATGTGCGCAGGGTTCTTACGTAAGTGTGTTATAGTCTGCGCGTGCAGACTATACCGAATGATTAACAGAAGTAACAGAAGGTTACCTAATCATTAGCCCTGTAATGTAAAGCTCAAAATCTGATTAAAAACATGAACATTTCTTTAATTTTTTCAACGAAATTAAATTCTAATGTTATTCTCTAATATACAACAATATAAAAATTGAAATCGGATAAAAGCGATGGAAGCTATACGACAAATAAAGTGGCCAGTTTCTTTTCGGCACATTCCTTAAGGCACATTGGGATAGACAAAATGACCGATGCTATATCAAAGAGTTACTGGTTTTGAGAACCAGTTTGAGAAGCGCTAGCGAGAAAACCAAAAAGCACATAGAAATCTGTCTCAAATGTTAAGCGTATTTAGCGAAGCACGGAAAGGAGGAAGGATTTTTACACAAGGTAGCAAAAGGATCGGTATTAGTAGTTATAGACGCGTTCACTCAGTTCGTAAGGCTTTATACAACGAAAACGACTAACTCAAGTGAAGCAGTAAATGCAATGAAAGATTACACTAGTCAACACTAGAATTAGGCTGTGGCCCAAAATAACTTTTTCTTATAGATTTCGGGGCTTAAAATTTTTTAACGAATTATGGTTTTTTGTATGGTCTAGTTTTTTTTTAATATTTTTTCAAATCTGGTATGTTTTTTTCAGAGGTGCTTCTATTTTTCACACAACTTGAGTATCATATATCTGCTTGCATAGAACTTTGCTCATTAAAATCTATGGATAAACGGTCAACTTGCAGCCGACTGACCAAAACGACTCAAAACTAATTTTACCTGAAAAATACCGTTGCTGGTCCAATGCCAAAGGAACACGTTCAGGTATCAAAAATGCAACCCCTTTTCGTTTGCTTTGTTTCCAATTGACAGTTGGGCCCGCAAACTTCCAAAAAGTATTTTTTGTCTATTTTTTCACTTTTGACGTTTGGTTAACGAATTTTAGCTCCACCGTTTCGCCATAGATTTTAATGAACAATACTTTAAACGATGACTAATTAATGCGTCTGCATGCCAAGAAATGTTTTTTTTTCGACTTTTGCCGAGTTTTTAAAGTCAATATGTTGGGAAAAATACCGCAAAAAAATTATGAATTTTGAATTTGAAAACTTAATATCTTTCAGGCGTTTAGCTGCAGATACAGAGGGTCGGGGTCGGATTTATAGCAGCATTTGTCAGCTTTTCAGAACTTTTCAGTTCTATGCAACCAGATATAAGATACTTAAGTTATGTGAAAAATAAAATCACTGCCATAAAATAAAACCATAATTCGTTCAAAAATTTTAAACCCCGAAATCTATCAGAAAAATTTATTTTGGTTCACAGTCTAAATAAAAAGTTCAATTTTGTCGAGTAGTGTTATTTTCGAGCTTACAGCAGGCCTAGATGCATCGTGTCAGACAGAGGAAGCTGTTTAGAAGAGAACGACTTTAAGCATATAAAGATAGCTGCAGGATCGCCACCGGACAGGTAGAGAGAGTTAACAGAAGCTTAGGACCCATGATCGCAAACCTCATCGACCCGAAAAAAGAGTTACACTGGGATACAGTAGTAGTAACAGTTGAACACGGGACTAACAGCACAATTCAAAGGACACTTAATGAACACCCGAGTCGTATGTTTAATTCTGTGTCAGACACAGAGGTACAATGCCAGATCTACTATGTGATTGGTTAACAGAGCTACAACGATCTAGTCATGGTTAAAAACTGCGATACCCATATAGGGGTATCTAAAAAACTTATTCAGAAGTTCAAAGGACCCTATAGGACAAACAAAGTGTTAAGAAATGATAGATACGGTTTGGAAGATGTAGAAGGATTTCAGAAGTCAAGGATCCCGTACAATGGAGTTTGCCGGTAGGGAATATGAAGCCATGGTTCGGAAGAGGCAACGAGGAAATTACGAGAAAATGGGAAAAATGACGAGCAAACAGTTAACGCAGCAGGAGGCTACAAACTGATTCTTTAGTGGAGCACATGGTGGGTATGATCGAGATCCATGCACGAGTTATGTAGTTGAGTGGTTTTTTCAAAGAAACAGCAACAATTTGTAACTTGGTTTTCTTTTTTTAATTTTTAAATTTTTTTGACTTTTTTTGTGGAGACTCTTTTATTAGTCTCTGGTCCGTTCTGCTGTCGACAATCGAATGAATGTCAGAAGTTGAACACCTGGACTTCTTCCTTTCTCTTCTTCTCTCTCTCCTTTTCTCCATTCCTTCTTATGTCATCGGTGTCTCCGTTTTGGCTTTATGTATGTCTATTGTTTAGGCAACTCTAGTCAATTGTTTAGGCAACTCTAGCCAACAACTTTACAGTGGGGTCTTCTTATAGTGTCCTCGTTGGACATTAGCTTAGAAGGTATTGGCTGGAGACATCTCGGGAAGAGTGTAGCATGTAACTCCTCCCCCCCTGGATTGAAGAGACGGCCAGAGGGAACGAATGGTCGGAACGAAAACTTGAACTTTCCTTTAGTTTCAATACGATGTTGTTTCTTTTGAAGATTATGATTAGCGATTCTCCCAATGTGATAGTGTCGAGACCAATATGAATATATAAATAGATAAATATATTTTTTTAATTAATAATATTTATTTGGTTAGTTTAATGTTTAAATGTAAGAATTCATTAATGTTCAGGGAACCTAATATGATATGGGTTAGTAAGTGTATGTTTACATCGATCTTCTGTGTAATAATTCTGTATATGTATTGTATGTTTATATGATTATGTATTATTTTTTTTTTTTTTTTGTTCAATCGTTTAACTTTTGATTTGTGTAATTTTTCTTTTTTATTCGTTATTAATGTCGGTCCTTTGTCTTCTAATACTAAGTGTTTGGTAAACCTGGGAGTCAATTTGTTTCTTCGGTTTTCTTTCCTGAAAATTATGTCATTTTCTTGTGTCGGTATCGATTCATTCCTTTCATTATTTAGTTTCTGTGTTCTATTATTTTTTTTTGTCTGATTATCCTGCTGGACCTTATTGTAAAGTTTTTCCCTAAATTCATTTAGTTCGCTAAGGAATTCGTGTTCGTTATTGAATTTAACTTCCCTGTTGAATGTATGTGTCCGTCCGGTAAATAATTCGTATGGTGTCATTTTTGTTGCTGAGTGAATCGCATTATTATAGGTAATAAACGTTTCATTAAGTATATCTTCATGATCTATAGTTAGCTTCTTGTTTTTCTTGTTGGCTAAAATAATCCTATAAATTTCTGTTAATGAGGAATGTAGTCTCTCTACTGGAGAATTACTCGATGATTGTTGCAATGAAGTAACATGAAGCTGTATATTATATTGGTCACAGAAATCCGTAAAGATTTTTCCAGAAAATTCTGCACCTTGGTCACAGACAAGTTTTTCTGGAATTCCGTGTGTAGTAAGAAAATTCCTAAGTGCTCTTGTTACATTTGGACAGTCCCTGGCAGGTATAGTGTATCCAGTAGCAAACTTTGAAAATTTATCTATTACTGTTAACATAATTTTTCCGTTAATAAAATAAAGGTCAATGTGAACTATTGCTAACGGGTATGGAGGCGATTCAGTTTCCTGATATTTGATTTTTTGAGGTCTTCTGTCGTATTTGAGTGTTTGACAAATCTCACAATTATTAATTATTTGTGAGATTTTTTGTTTCATTTGGGGGAAATAAATTGTTCTTTTAATATGATTATATGTTTCTTCAATGCCTCTGTGATTAGAATTTGTGTGATATTTATTTATTTCTAATTCTTGTTCCTCAGTTGAACTTATATCTTTCAGCATATATTTACATCGAACTAATTTATACAAATCTGTACTTGCGAAATATTTTGTATATGCTTCTTTAATTAACTCAAATTCCATATCAGAAACTAATATTGCGTAAATTCTGTTAGCTTTTAAAATGTCTTTTAATATCTTTACAAATTTTTCTGTGGTATAATTTTGTTCTGTAAATATTCTTCGTATTTTGTTTTTAAAAGGTGTCACCAATTCTACTTTTGAATTTTGATCAGTCTTAAAAATGATTTGGATGTTGAACTCGTTCAATGGGCTATCAGATACTTTTATTTCGTTTAATTTTTTTGCTGTCGCAGATAAACACACCATTAGGAATACTAACTGACAATCGAACAAGAGCCTTTGATTCTTCATCGATTATATGTAGTTCAGTAGCTGAATTAAATTGTTGATGTAAAGTGATTTCGAAATTCTTTGTTCGTAAAGTTTGTTTTGGAATGTTAACGATGGCTCCCACTTGTTTTAAAATATCCATTCCGATTAATCCATGAAAATATTCATGAAAGTGGAATAGCATTAATTGGAATTGTTGTCTGTCATTAAATTCGTTAAAAAGTGGAATGTAAGTTTTCTTACGTATATAATGTGTGTTGAGAATTGTTTTTATGGTTACCGGAATATTGAGTTCTATATGATCATGGTTCGGTATTAATGATGGGTCAATAAATGAAATAGATGCGCCAGTATCTATTAAAAATCGAAGTGGTTCTTTGGATTGGCAAAGTTTTATTAAAATATATGGTAGATTAGGACCATGATCATTTTTGTTTATGTATCCTGTCTGGGATGTGAGGCTTTTTCGCGAAAATTTGCGCCATCATCTATATTGTGAAGGTGTTCAGTTGCTTGCTGTGCCTGTCCTAAAGTTTGAATATTATTTATATTATACCTAAATCTATTGTTAGGGTTACTTCCCTGTGGTGCAACTCCTTGATTGGGCATAATTGTTGGTCTATTTCTATTTTCTTGTACGTTTGTACTATATCTATTGTAGTTGTGAGGTGAGTAACGGTTGTCGTAGTTCTTGTGGTTGTAGTCTACATATTTTCTTTGCGAATTTCCTCGATAATATCTATCCTGTTCGTATTCTCCATTGGAATATCTTGAATATCTTTCGTTTGGACGAAAATTGTTTACGCGTCGCGTAATGTTATTCTCCTGTCTAATGTTATTGCCCTGCAGAAATATATTTCTTTCTTGAATAGCCCATTCATAGGCTTCTTGTAGATTAGTAGGCTTCATAGCTCGAATTGTTCCACCCAGCTGTCCCCTCATGCCTGATAAAAAAGTCTTTAAGCAGCTTCCTGCGAATATGGATTTCTTTGTCTTAATAATGTCAGGGTCAGTCTCTTTAGCGTCCGTGTATTTAAATAAGGTTGACTTAATTTCTGTAATTTGGTCGAAGAGTTTTTGTACTGACAATTGCTTTTGGACTAGTCCGTGTAGTTCAATCAAAAGTGTTTGTTCATCTCTTTTGTCAGAGCAGTGTATGATCAAGGCTTCCTTGATCTCATTCCAATTGAGTCCAGCTTCTGATGCCGTAAGGGCGTCATTAGCTTTTCCCACTATCTTATTTCTAATTGATCTTAACAAAAATTTCCCGTACGGCTTATTTTCAGTACCCGTGATGAGCGACACGATTTCTTCGACATTTTCCAAAAATTCATTAAGTTTTTTTGGCGTCACCGTCATATTCGGGTAGGAATCTAATTGCGTCCGGAATACGTAAGGCTGAACATACATCTGCTGGATTATTTGGCACAGAGTTTGAGAAATCCATGGTGGAATAGTTTGTTTGTGGTCGTACAATTAGTTGATTTGGTTCCCTTATGGTTGGCGAACTGTTATTTAGCTTAGTTCTACTTCTAGTGTTAATGTTCATTTGGTGTTGTTTAATTGGTGTTTGGTATTGTTACATATAATTAATTCTATTAAGTGATACTTATGCATGTATGTATGTGTGATGTGTTTATATTCTCTTTTCTTTTGTGGATGTGAAATTTGAGCTTTGTAGTTATATCAGGATTGCAGTCTAGTTGTGCTGGAACCACCTCGCATGTAAATGAATTGAGCCAGCCACAGTCGGAACCGTATAGCTACCCAGTTTCAACACGCAACTTGCAGTTCGAGCCAACTTGGTTGGACGGCGTCTAGTTGTGCTGGAACCACCTCGCATGTAAATGAATTGAGCCAGCCACAGTCGGAACCGTATAGCTACCCAGTTTCAACACGCAACTTGCAGTTCGAGCCAACTTGGTTGGACGGCGTCTAGTTGTGCTGGAACCACCTCGCATGTAAATGAATTGAGTTGAATTTTTTTTTTTTTTTTTTATATATTAATATACGTTAATTATTAACCGATTTTATTGTGGCTGGACAGACAAACCTCAGTGACCGGTTCGAGCAAACTTGTTTACTCGCGTCCAGTGTGTCTGTCTGAACCGTCGGTTGTTCTCGCCAGAGTGTTGCCGTCGTCCAATGTTCGCCCTGAACATGTTGGATTGGACTACACTCACAGCATTTTTTTTTTTTTTTTTTTTTTTTTTTTTTTGTGTATATTTTTACGCATTCGTACTATATCCATATCTTTTGTTTTTTATAAATTGTTTTATTTTGTGTAATTTTATGTTGAAATTTGTACTTAATACGCCGTTCGCACTGAACTGAACGAATCAATTGTACTTTTTCTTTGAATTCTTCTTTTTCTCTTTTCCTTTCTTCTTTAATTTTACCATTTTTCCTTCTTTGTGAGTGAGACAAAAAAAATGACGTCACCTAGTTCACGGCGTACCAAATCTAAGGCGTGCATGTGTGAGGGAGACAGATAGTGACGACACGCAGTCTACGAAGTCCCAAATTCGAGACCGTACCGCACTGTTCGAACCAGCAATATGGTTAGCGTGTGAGACCGAAAGAGACGGAAATACTCACACATATAAGCTTGCACACAATTTTCTAAGCATTCTTCTCAATTTAGTTAGTTTTTTAGTTTTTAGTTTAAATTATGGTATATTTCACATCCACTAATAAAATTATATAGTTTTTGTTCCACTTACGCAACTTTTACCGAGTTAGGAGCAAGATTCGAGCCTTTTCGGCTGCTCCAGTTATGTAGTTGAGTGGTTTTTTCAAAGAAACAGCAACAATTTGTAACTTGGTTTTCTTTTTTTAATTTTTAAATTTTTTTGACTTTTTTTGTGGAGACTCTTTTATTAGTCTCTGGTCCGTTCTGCTGTCGACAATCGAATGAATGTCAGAAGTTGAACACCTGGACTTCTTCCTTTCTCTTCTTCTCTCTCTCCTTTTCTCCATTCCTTCTTATGTCATCGGTGTCTCCGTTTTGGCTTTATGTATGTCTATTGTTTAGGCAACTCTAGTCAATTGTTTAGGCAACTCTAGCCAACAACTTTACAGTGGGGTCTTCTTATAGTGTCCTCGTTGGACATTAGCTTAGAAGGTATTGGCTGGAGACATCTCGGGAAGAGTGTAGCATGTAACTCACGCGCTGCTGCCGGCCTCATGATTAGTCGGGTAGAGTGGGGGTGGGGTAGGGAGAGATCGCGTCAAGGACACGTGCATAACAATGAAAATAAATATAATTCGCGGTTCCAGGTACAGATGGAAGAAAATAAATAGACCGGACAGATTTGGTCAGATTCAGCAGTCGAAGTCGAGCGGGAGTTGCTTGTGGTGTTGTTGCAACTCGTGATGCCCTCTCTTCCTTGATCACACCGGTCCTAAATACGCGGATATGTTGCTCGTGATCCCTATAAGAATGCTCTAATTTAGCTAGCTAATGTCATCTCTTCGTCACATTATCCTTAAATACAATTAACTTGAATTCATTATAAACTGTTTATTTAATTATGGTTTCTTATAGCTTTTATAGCTGCAAATGTTGCCTAGGTATGTACTACTACAATGATCAAATGGTATATTGAATTAATGATGTAATAATATGAAGATGTGAGTAACAGTATGCTGGTTAAAGGCTTACAGTAGAATAATGAACAAAGATAAGGAAATTAGCATATTGAGTTGTTTGGTTACGCAGCCAAATAATCAGTAGATCATAGTCAGTGGTGCAGCAGTAGAGTAAATATCTATTATTGTTCAGCATTTTGACTGCCCACTTTGTCATCTACATACATATGTACATATTCATGCTCCCGCACGGCAGCAGCCTATGCAGCCGTTCTCTCGCGTCTTCAACTCACACCTTTCTTTCAATCGCCTTTCGCTATCACTCTCTCGATCTCTCTCTCGCTCTCTCGCTCGCATTAGGGCACGGGCAATTCGGCCCACCTGCCCTTTGATTTAGTCTTGATCTTGCAATCACTGCACATCGTTTTGGAATCGAGCTATTCAATCCGACACCGTCTTGAATCGACCCCCGCGTCTTCAATCTGACCCCGTCTTGAATCCAGCTAACTATCTTTTCGACTCTGTATCGCTTATTTACTTCACCACAATAAACTGTGAATATATATATTGAACAATCAACGCCTTTTTAATAATATCGCAATACAACGCTACTGAAGAAGCTCAGTAGCTCAACAATCAATCAACAATCATAAACATAATCGACATAATCATAATGAAATAAGACACTAGAAAAACTATTCGGAAGATGGTTCCGATGAAATACAAAAACAACTTCGGGAGCGCAATGCCTCGTTTAAGTGCACGTTCATTTTCTGTTAGCTAATGCCCTCTTTACACAGAGCCCATCCCGGGGAGTCGGTGGGAATTTTTTAAAGATGTGAAACACCGATTCACACTTAGACCATCCACCATCTATGAGAAACAGATTATGCTCACAATTGCGTCCGGTGAAAATTTTTAAACATTTAAAATTAAAATGAATATAAATAACATTGCAATGGTTGTGAATGTGATTCAGCAGCAAAACATATTCTTGCACAAGCTAAGCTAATAAGACTAACATTGACGAGGAGAATTTATTGGAATAGATATCTGTTTTGAAAACACTGAAGCGTGGTAATTCCTGACTGCTTCTACTAAATCCAATCAATTTTTTAAATACCAATATATATTCTATGTTTTTTGAGAAGCGGTTTTGGGACATTTTGGGAGAAAGATGTACCCGAAAACAACGAGGCATATGTTCGGTCAAACTCTTAATGTCATAAAATGTTCAGTGGTATGTTTGAAGTTAAATGAATAATCAATTAAATGACCCTTTGTTGAAGTACCTTACGCCCATTGTTATTCTCTTTTTTACGCTCTTCCATTAAATTTATAATTGAATTACTTAGAATTAATTGATTAATTAATTAATTAATTAATTACTTAATTGAAGCACTTAGAAATCGAATAAATAGGCATTGGCTAGTACTCAACTGAACCTCCTCGACTTTCGGATTATTCTTGGATTACAGCAATTTTCTTCGCATCGACTATAATTAGCTCACTGGAGATTGACACACCCCCATCCTTGAACATCAAACATTTTGGCGCCCAACGTGGGGCTCGTGTGCTAATTCTGTGAACAATTAAATTACTCGCATTTATTTATATTCCTTCAAACAGTCTCGTCGGTACATAATTTGCAAGTGGAACAACTACACTTTCGTTTCGTCTCGAAGTTGCCATCGGTCGCGGGTTCATTAACCTCTCGCTGTGCTCTCGCCACTCTCGCTTAATTCTATCATTTGCTTATCACCCACATTGCATCTAACGACGGCTTTGGTCCATCGGTCAACGCAGTTATCTATCTCTTCGAATTTCCCCGCTTCACTTTCGCTTTCGTTGCCGTCGTTGGAATTTTTGCTCACTCTCTGGACTGGAATTGCGCTCAACCCTTGTTTTTTTGCCGCCTTCGCTCGCTTCTAAATTTGTTCTCCTGCTGCTGCTGCTGATTTGGTGCCTTCTTGCTGTTGTTGCATGCATTGAATTTGGAATCTCTTGTTCTGTGTGCGTGTAAGTTACATTACACAACAAAATGACGACGCTCGAAGATGAAACGCCAACAGAGCAATATAAAGCGCAATATTTCTCGTATCAAATCTGTGGTGGAAGGCAAATCGGTATCGCTTGAGTATCTTGGAAACGTATTTCAAGAAAATTCTAAACGTTCAATCTGAAGGCGAGGATCTTAGTCCGAACGATGAAGGACGAGCGGACTTGGAAGATACCTACGTAGCAATAAAGCTATCCATAAAGAAAAACTAGTAGCAGATCTGAACACAGATTGACGCCGGATCACCACCCGCCGCCAGTGCGGTCATCCTTGCCGAGGTTGTCGCTGCCTACGTTTGACGGTACTTATGCGAATTATAAGAATTTCATAAATTCGTTCGATCAACTTATTGTGCGTGAGTCTGGAATGTCTGACATAGAAAGGTTTAATTATTTGCTGACCTGTCTGAAGGCGCCGGCTTTAGACACAGTTCAGGCATTCCAGGTTACCAGCGAAAACTATCCGAAGGCTCTAGAAAAACTCCAAGAACGTTATGATAATTCTACTCTTATTTTTCTAGAAGGAGTCGAGTCATTGATTGCACTACAATCTGTGGAAAGGGCAGTTTAGTGGATAAAGCCTCCGCTATCTTCAGCTCTTTGAAATCCATCGGCAGACCTGAGAATATTGCTCGAGCTATGCTCATATATATCGTTATGGAGAAGTGTGATCAGTCAACACGGATTAAGTGGAAGGAATCGCTGGACTACAAGACTCTGCCGACCTGGCTAAAATGCACACAGTTGTTGACGCGCCAGTTTCTCCATTCATCTGGAACCTCGGCTGGTACTTCGTCGCAACGGAAGGCTGAAACCAATAAGTCTAATAGTCATTCAAATCACCATTTGCACCGTTTGCTATTACTAATTTGTCTTGTACCCTTTGTTCTAGTTCTGGTCATAAAATTACGAACTGTTCGCAGTTAAAGTCTATGAACAGCAACCAACGGTTCGATAATGTGAAACGCCTCGGTCTCTGCATCAATTTTCTTGGAGACGGCCATAGAGTGGCACAATGCTCATCGACTCATCGTTGCCGTACCTGTAATCGGACTCATCATTCAACCTTGCATCACTCTCAGCCGCAACAAACACCACAATCGTCAGCAGGACAAACCCCATCTCCAGCACAAGAAACACAATCATCGCTACTCTTCTGGCCACCTACTGCTAGTCAGTCTCATCAAGCAGCGTCTCATTCGCACATGGAAGTAGCAGCAGAGGATCAGATACTGTTAGCGACAGCGATGGTATTGGTCAAGGATGCCTCAGGTGAATACAAACTTGGTAGAGCATTGCTTGATTCGTGTTCTCAGGTTAATTTTGTAACTGAGAACTTCGCTCAAAAACTTCGCACTTCGTCGTGAAAAACACCACATCGGAATCCGGAGTATCGGAGAGTCCCTTACTAACCTTAAGGCCCGTTCGACGACTTCTATTAAGTCGCGCACATCTGGCTATGAGCTAACTCTCCAGTTCGGAATAACTTCTCACATTGTCTACCAGCCATATAGTGAGATCGACATATCGAATTGGAACCTACCTGCCAATACTCCACTGGCAGATAAATCGTTCTTTAGATCTAAGCGCATTGATTTGTTGTTGGGAACCGAAGCCTTCAATGGAGCTCTTGCTGTTGGCCAGATTCGCATTGGTCCCAATCTTCCCACGTTGCAGAAACTCTGTTCGGTTGGATTGTTGCTGGGAGGTATCAACGCCAACAGAATTTACAGCCATCGTTGTGCTTGTAGAAGACTGTAGAAGAGTCGATCGACAAAAACTTTCAGCAGTTATGGAAGGTTGACTCAATCGGCGATTCAAGAGCTGAAATTCTCCCAACTCATCGTCGCTGTGAGGAACACTATAGGGATGCAACATAGAAGGATGCCAGTGGGGGAATTGTCGTACGCTTGCCATTCCAAGAAGACCCAAACTGTCTTAGAAATTCAGTCGATATAGCTCGTAATCGATTCTTTTCCATTGAGAGACGTCTTGCTCTTTTACCGGAGCATATGAATATGAAAGTCTTGGTCACATGTCCATAGTACCGAAGCCAAACTTGGAGGAACCACATTATTATATTCCTCACCATTTCGTTCTCAAGCCAAGCAGCACCTCGACGAAGCTCAGAGTCGTATTTGACGCTTCTTGCCGTACAACATCGCAGAAGTCACTTAACGATCTTCTTTTAGTCGGTCCGACCATTCAGGATGAGTTGTACCTGCAATTGCTACGATTCCGCATGTACAGGTTTGGCACACTGCTGACGTCACTAAGATGTATAGACAGGTGCTTGTGGGGGAGAAGGATAGAAAATTCCAGTATATTTTGTGGCGAACGTCCCCACATGCCGATCTTCAAACCTATCAACTGCGTCCGTCCCATACCTCGCAACTCGTTGTTTGCATCACTTGGCGGATGATTGTAACGATAAGTGTTGTTACTGAGACGAGTTGTAAATTCGAACTGTTTTATTCTCAAAACTTATGCACTATATATAGGAAACTCTAACATAATTAAACTAAGACCAACGCTAAGAAAAGAACAAATGTGCGGCGCTTGTTCCCACAATCATCCTTGATAGTGGCAAGTGTGTGTGACTGTGCGACAAGTGTGACTTTATGGTCGAACCGATCCTAGATTTAGGTGTCCCTTTTCTCAAGTGGCCTCCTTCAAGTGGACTGTATTATTTATGGGGTGGCCTGTGTCGTTCCTGTTCATGTTTATGAACAATGTTGATGATCTTCTGGAAGGGGCTGATGAAATAGAAACTCTTCTCAAACTCAAAACAGAAATCACAGCTACCCTCGCTTATGGTCAGTTTCCCTTATGCAAATGGCATTCCAATCATCCAAGCGTGATGGAAGATGACTCTATTAAAGAACTAAACACTTCAGAGAATGAGAGTAGTAGCACACTTGGCGTAACGTGGCATCAACAAAGTGATGTATTTAGCTTTACCTTCACTTCCAAAGAAATCTTTGAAACCACCACAAAACGAATAATCTTATCCACTGCATCATCGTTATTCGATCCAATCGATCTGCTGTCTCAGCTTTCCTACAAAATCTAGGATATATTCTCTGAACAACATCACGTCATATTTTTGGAGCGACTCACAGCTCGTATTGCATTGGCTGCAACAACACTCAATCACTTTATCGACATTTGTTGGGAATAGGGTTTCTGACATTCAGGAGGTGACGTCTGGTGGGAAGTGGCACTACGTACCAACATATCAAAATCCAGCTGATCTTCTGTCGCGAGGCTGCAACGTTAGCGAGCTTATCAAATCGACATGGTTTTCTGGTCCCTTACTTCTGCTGGAAGATTCATTGAAATGGTCCACCAGCAGTAAACAGCTTGGCATTGACATGGACGTAGTCAACTCGAAGAAGCGGAAAAGTATGTTCCCCGCGGTACAGGAGAAAAATTATATCCTCAATATAGTCGATAATGTCAGCTCGTACAGTCATAGTCTTCGTCTCATTGCCTGGATGGTAAGGTTCATAAGGAGATGTCGGAAGCAATCGACGCCTACCTCATCCTCACCGACCCCAGATGAGCCTCGTTTTGCTTCGCACTGCCATATTTGGAACATTCAACAAACTCATTTCACAGAACATATTCGTTTACTTCAGAAGAAAAAACCATTGAAGAGTAGCTTGAAGTTTCTTACTACCTTTTTAGAACTCGTAAATGGATTCGCGCTCGTCAAGGTTGGTGGACGATTGGAATATTCAGACCTACCAAACGGTCAATTACATCCGTTGCTGCTGCTTAGCCAAACTAAACTTGTTAGTAATTATATTCGTCACTTACTATCACGCTGGCCCTAAGGCCTTAGTCGCTCTCATTCGTTCGGAATACTTAATCGTTAACGCCAGAGACTTGGCACGTCCGCTCCTGTGTACACTGTGTTCGCTACATACCAAAGCTGCTACACCAACTTATGGGCTCATTACCACCGTCTCGACTCTCCTGCCCGACCGTTTGAAGGCTGTGGAGTGGATTTTTGTGGACCCATGTGGACATGTGGACTCTATACAGATTTAAGGAAAGGGGCCTACAAAATCGTACTTGGCCGTGTTCGTTTGCCTTCTCACCAAAGTCGTTCACATTGAAGTAGTTTCGGACTTATCAACGAAGCCGTTCTTGAATGTATTGAAATGGATGTGAGGTCGTCGCAAGTGTCCGGCAGACATTTTCTGCGATAATGCCACTAATTTTGTCGGGGCATCAAATCAACTGTTTGAACTCAAAAGGTTTATGTTGAAAAAGGAGACCCAAGATGAAATTTATAAATTTTTGCGCCACAGATTTTATTAACTTCCACTTTATTCCTCCCAGGGCACCTCACTTCGGAGGCCTTTAGGAAGCGGCCGTCAAGAGTGCGAAGGGACTCTTGAATCGAACATTGGCAAACACAAGGTTTACGTTTGAAGAACTGAGCACCGTCGTAGTGGAGATAGAAGCGATCCTTAACTCGCCCCCGAAATCGCCACTCTCGTTAGACCCGAACGACTTCAACGCTCTTACGGCTGGTCACCTCTTGGTTGGCAAATCATTGCGTTCGTTGCCTGAGAGGTCCCTCGAGAACGTCAAGTTGTCAAATTTGGACCGCTAAGACAAGATCACCGCCGTCGAGCAACGGTTTTGGCAGCAATGGTCTATGGAACAGCACCCTCAACGAATCTTACTGACGGCACAATGGTCATCATTCATGAGGACAACCTGCACCTACTACGCTGGAAACTAGGCCGATTGCAGTCTACAGTGCTCGGAAGGGATGGTCGTGTATGCTCCAGGCCAATACACAAGTTGGAAATTCTTCCGGTAGTTTGAAAGCAATCCTTTCAACAGGCCCGGGATGTTCGGTCAAACTCTTAATGTCATAAAATGTTCAGTTGTATGTTTGAAGTTTCGGATTGTCTCGGATTCGATGTGCTGTCCTTGCTTGAACCGGATTTGTTCCCAGTCGTCAAAGTGCAGGGTTCCGGCGACGACCTTTAGAGTGGCTCTGAAGATATTTAGGCTTCTCACTCCACTGTGGTGGGTTTTCAGCGTTCCCACAAGGGTCCTGATGTGCTCCAGGTCGGCAGTAAGGATAGAAGCGATTCGGCTTCCAGGAAATAATGCGGCGGACTCCTCCGCCTGAGCCAGGTAGGCCCCGTAGGAGGTAACATTGGTTACATGGTGAATGTACCCATATCTCTCCCACATGACTCCATCCACCACGGGCACGTAGTCGGCGTTGATGTAGTCATTAATTTTTACCGCGGCCTGCGTGGTGTTGGTGAGGATCAGGATCATCAGGAGTGGTGACATTGTGGTGTTTTCTTTTCGGGCGAATAGTTGGCGATGCGTTAGCTTGTTGACCTGTGAGTCGGTGGTTTGTGGAGATGTACTGCTTGATTATGATCGGGGTCCAGCTATAAATCTCTTGATGTTGTCGTTATTTTTTTTCCCGAGGTGCTATTGGTTCCCGTCTTGGGAGCCTCAGCAGTTTCTGTGATGTGCAGCGTTTGCATTCTAGGGGCAAGTGTCTTCATCTATATTCGTGGTTCCGTGCTTAGCAATTTCTGTCGCGTGTGCGGAGTTTTCTGGGCTAGTTTTTTCCCGTTGGATGTGGGTCAGCCGATCGTTTGGGTTCTGTCAGCCCGATTGCTGGGACTGGCCATGACCTTCTTACCGTTTCTTTCCGCTCATAGGGCTTCGTCCGCAGATTGTCCCGCGTCGTGGTACCACTTCTTTAGGCTATTGATGTTGGCGACTTTCTGCTTACGGCTGTTGATGTGTTGTAGTTTTACGATGTTTAATAAGCTAAAACCTTTAATAGCCTTTTTACACTGGGCGCGTCTGCTATCGATATCGGTATAGACGCAATGAAGCTAAAAAGGCCTTTACATGGGCAGACGTGCATCTTGAATTTTGATTTGGGTGCTTGATGACAAGGAGAGAAAAACAAGTTTTGAGAACTCAGCAGAATTATGCAAGACGACAAGAATATGGACGAAAGAGAATTGATTCTCATATTTATATATTATTTTCAGACATATCCTTGTAGAGTTTGTGAGAGTTCTTCTTCAAATTATGATAACCATGAAAACCAACAACCAAAACACCAAGTTGTTGTTGTTATTAGTGGTGATAGTTGCGCTGATAGGCAGTAAAGTACAAAAATGCGCTGTTAAGCGCAAAAGCAATCGAATATATCGAATAGACGCAAATAAATCAGAGACCGACTCACCTTAACCTATTTAAAACAACCTGCGTCTCCGGCAGGACGCAAAGAAGCATGACGCAGCCTCAATGTAAATAGGCTATTACATTATAGGGCCCGTCATATTTCGGGGCCAGTTTTGCAGCGGCGTTGGACAGATGATGTTGTCGCATCAGTACCAGAGGGCCCACCGTGGGATGAAATTTTCTTTGAAGAAGGTTATAGTGCCTTGCCTGCTCGTGGCTGGCTCGCTGAATGTTTTTTTTCACTATCGCGAACACTTTCTTGAGCCGTGTCGCTTTCCGGAGCGCGGTGTCTGGCGGGCTTCCTGTGCCAGGTGTAACTTCATCACACAGTTCTCCAAGTAAGCGGGGCTCTCTTCCGTACAGTAGGAAGGCTGGGCTAAATCCAGTTGTTTCAGAGACACTGGAGTTCACGGCGAGTGAAATCTCGGGAATTAGCTCGTCCCAAGTGTTCTGATGCTCCCCACAAATTGGGCGATCATGGTTTTGATCGTCCGGTTGGCCCGTTCCGTGGAGTTTTCCTGTGGGCTGTAGTATGCATACATAGCCAATATCCACTGTACGAAGAGTACTTAAGGGGAATACACTGTAACACTTTGTTACAGTGTTTATGTAATTAACATTCCCAGGCATATTCCAAGTGCGACGAAATACGATCACACAATTATGCCTCGCGCGATATTAGTGCAACGTCGGCATGTTTCATACAGACCGACGGCACCAAAATATGATCCGCACAAGTATATGCATTCTCCCTCGCACATCCCGCTGCCACCAGCGCTGGGATTGAAAAGAACATAATTACCTGGCGACCGTGATAGCGGTTCAAGTTCAAGCCAAGTTACAAATAAATTTATTTTGCATTGTGCAAAGTTAAAACACAAAAACAAAAAATCTCAAATTAAACGAAAAATAAACGAGAAGGAACGTGTGAGTCGCTTCTGGGGACGCATATGATAAGCATATGATTTTTTAAAATTTTAGAATAAAAAAAAATTTTACATTTTACATTTTCTTGCTACATTTGTTATCTACATCTACAATGTATATTTGACATCTAACATGTAGATTAAACGTGTACCATTTAAATTCTACATCTCCTCCGCTAGGGGTTGCTCGCGCACTGAACGCGGCAGAGTGTGCGAGCGAGAAAGAGAATGAGTAGCGTTTCTCTTGCTGGAGGGGGCGGGTGAAGCAACTAAAAATTAATTTCTTCATTCTGGCTATAATTATGATCCGATCTGATTCAGATTCGGCAATCTGGTAGATATGGGCATTCTCTACGATACTGCGTAGTTTTATCGTATCTTTAAAATTGTGTCTGCCACAGATTTTCGTCCTTTGTGGTGGTGGAAAGGGGCGGGGCGAAATTTTGAAATACACTTGTTGCAGTGTGATATCACATGAGCCTGGAAACCAAATTTGGTTGCCCTAGCTGTTATAGTCGCTGAGATCTAGGCGCTCAACAAGACGGACAGACAGACAGACGGTCAGACAGACAGACGGTCAGACAGACAGACGGCCAGACATAGCTCTATCGACTCGGCTATTGATGCTGATCAAGAATATATACTTTATGGGGTCAGAAACGTTTCCTTCTCTGCGTTACACGCATCCACTTTTACCACAAATCTAATATACCCCTTAACTTTTTTTTCAGTGCGGGTATAAAAATAAAAATAAAGAAAACCAACAAAAAGAAGATAAAGACCTGAAGAGGCACCGACAACGCTACATAGAGCGTACTACAATGACCTCTGCGATGACCGGAACCGGCCATCGATAAGTCCTAAAAATGCTTAACGCAAAACAGACCTACTCAAAATAGTACGGTCACTAAACACACAACCAACCTAGTAGAAATCTACAATGAGATCAGAGAGCTTTTTCTTACAAACAATCAAAGACTTGACGACATACATTGGTTTCAAGCTACAGACATTTTCAAACGTCTAAGAGAACGATTGATTACACTACTCGACAAAATTGAACTTTTTATTTAGACTGTGAACCAAAATAAATTTTTCTGATAGATTTCGGGGTTTAAAATTTTTGAACGAATTATGGTTTTATTTTATGGCAGTGATTTTATTTTTCACATAACTTAAGTATCTTATATCTGGTTGCATAGAACTGAAAAGTTCTGAAAAGCTGACAAACGCAGCTATGCATAAATCCAACCAAGACCCTTTGTATCTGCATATTAACGCCTGAAATATATTAATTTCAAATTCAAATTTCATAATTTTTTGCGGTACCTCTGAAAAAAAAAAAAAACAAAAATACCAGATTTTATAAAATTATTTTAAAAAAAACTTCACCATAAACCATAATTCGTTAAAAAAATTTTAAGCCCCGAAATCTATAAGAAAAAGTTATTTTGGGCAACAGTCTAATTCTAGTGTTGACTAGTGTTATCGTTAAAGAAAAGCTCAATTTGGACATACACATACCAACAATTCTCAACACAGCAGCGACATATATACCAGCTGTAGAATCGGGATCAAGGCCAATAAGCCCCAGGCCCCCGAATATAAAAAAATAGCATCATATCGGAAGACGATTCTCTATCAAATCGATCGAACCTTCCGGTAAACGACGACACCTCGTGGACTAGTGCAGCATCGAGCAACCAACATAATCAAACCATCAGAATGGCACAATCAAATATAGACTTTATAAATACAGCATCGAAGCTTAACCCAGACTTCGATGGGAAAGCGGAAAACCTACAAAGGGCATCTGCCCTTAACATTGTCGACGTCATTAAAGGCGCACATGAGCAACTAGCGATCTCAATTATAAAAACAAAACTTAAGGGATCGGCTAGAAACCTGATTGGAGAAGAAAATACCTTAGCGCAGGTAATCTCCAGGCTCAGTGTTAATGTCAAATGTCAGTGGAGGTTTTATCAGCAAAACTACTGAACCTCCAAAAAAGAAACAAAACAGCCAAACAGTACACAAAAGAGGTTGAGCAGATGACTATAGCCTTAGAGAGAGCATACATCACAGATGGACTTCCTCTAAAACTGGCCACCAACTATAGCACACAACGTGCTGTTAAGGCCATGACAACACATTAATAATGCAGGCTGGCACATTCAACACGATGAATGATGTCATTACAAAATTCATTGGTAGTTGCACTGACGCTACAGGAAAAAGTGATGCAGTGTTGTAGCTCGTTCAGAGGCAGATACAATAATAATAATACAATAATACCTACGGTAATAACAGTAACTTCAGTACCTACAATCGTTACAGAAATAACCGAGGTAATCGTGGAAACAGTTACCGTGGAAATACCTCAATAGGACGAGCCGGCTATAATAACAACACTAGCCAAAACCAAAGATATAGACCTAATGTCCGAGTTGCACAATCGGAAAAGCAACAAGCCCCTTTAGGTACCCTAACTGATTCATACAATCAACCTCAATTTAAATATATATGCAAATTTTTCTAATGTGCATACAAATAACAACTTAACGTTTTTAATAGATACTGGAGCAGACATTTCCATTTTAAAAGAAAACACAATAGACTCCATGATGGAAATAAAAAAATACAATTGCCAACTTGATTTCAAACCATCGGAAGATTGGTTTATAACACTAGTCAACACGATTTTTCCTCAAGGAACAAAACGAACTTTTTCTTAAAGATTTGGTGCTCAGAAATGGTTTGATGATATTTGTTTTTTTTTCTATGGCAGAACTTTTTTTTAAAGAATTTTTGAAAACTGAAATTTTTTTTAAAGCTTTTTTCAGAGGTAGCGCTTGTTTTTTTCACATAACTCTATTATCTTACGTCTGGTTGCAAAGGTTTGCATTTGCTATTGCTATTTGCTATGGTTTGCTATTTTGAAAAGATAATTAAAACAGCTAGAAGTTAAGCCCAAACACTTTGTGATTTCAGCTTTCCGTCTGGAAAATATAAAGCATTTAAATGCAAAAATGATGATTTTTGTGTGGTATTTTTTACGAAATTTTGACTTTAAAAACTCAGAAAACGTCGAAAAAATATATATCTTATATCTTGTGTCGTTGGCGTCGTTTAAGGTATCGCTCATTAAAATCTATGGAGAGACTTTGGAGCTAAAATTCGTTAACCAAACCTAAAATATGGAAAAAATGCACAAAAAATACCTTTTTGAAGGTAGAAGCGACAAACGTCTAATTTGTGTAAAAATAAAGGTCAACATTTGACCTGAACAGGTACCCATACCTCAGATTGGGCACAACGAAAGAAAGATCCAATTTTTGTGGACCTGCACTTGTGAGAATATAAAGGAAACATTTGACCTGAATAGGTATTCTACCTCAGGTCACGAAAAAGTAACTGTCAACAACATTTAATACCAAAGGAACGCGAACAGGTACCAAATGTACAACCCTTTTTCGTTTGCTTTGTTCCCAATTGGCAGTTGGGCCCGCCGCCTTCAAAAAGGTATTTTTTTGTGCATTTTTTCCATATTTTAGGTTTGGTTAACGAATTTTAGCTCCAAAGTCTCTCCATAGATTTTAATGAGCGATACCTTAAACGACGCCAAATTAACGCACCTATACACAAAAAAATAGAGGACACAAGATATAAGATATATATTTTTTCGACTTTTCCTGAGTTTTTAAAGTCAAAATTTCGTAAAAAATACCGCACAAAAATCATCATTTTTGCATTTCAATGCTTTATATTTCCCAGACGGTAAGCTGTAATCACAAAGTGTTTGGGCTTAACTTCTAGCTGTTTTAATTATCTTTTCAAAATAGCAAAGTTCTTTACAACCAGACGTAAGATACTAAAGTTATGTGAAAAAAACTATCGCTACCTCTGAAAAAAGATAAAAAAAAAATACCAGACTTCAAAAATTCTTAAAAAAAAGTTCTGCCATAGAAAAAAAACATAATTCTTTAAAAAAATTTAAATCCCCATATCTATCAGAAAAAGTCGGTTTGGATCCTTGAGGAAAAAAAAGTTCGATTTTGTCGAGTAGTGTAATCAAATGGTGGATTTAAGCAAAATTAAATTTGAAACCTTGTCCGATTATGAAATACTAAAAGTTAATGAAACAAAAAGAACTGAAACAGTCCTCAAAGAATTGAAGAAAAATTTTCCACCGATGTTTAAGGAAACATTAGAAAAATGATGCACACAATATAGTGACGTATTCGGAATAGACACCGAATAAATCACAACTAACAATTTTTACTAGCAAAAATTGAGATTAAAAGATGATGAGCCAGTTTATATCAAGATGATGAAATTCAATCACAAGTCAAGAAATTAATAGACGATAAAATAGTGGAACCCTCTGTGTCAGAATATAATAGCTCCCTGCTACTTGTACCAAAAAAATCTCTCCCAGGCTCGGATAAAAAAAGATGGCGTTTAGTAATTGACTACCGCCAAATAAATAAATAAAAATAAAAATAAATAAAAATTGGATATGTTCGCGAATTTTTCGAGTGCGGACGCGTCGAACAGCTGCTGTCGACTGCGTTCTCGGCCTTTTCACTCAACGCCGAGGGGCTCCCGCCTTTTTTTTTCTTCTACGATTCCCATTTTCTCGGCATTTTCACTCCAGGCACCTCAGCTGTGCAACTGGTATACCAGGGCTGGAGAGCGCATGTCGCTAACCAGCTGATCGAGTGCAGTGCTGTGAAGGGACACTAGGTGTCAAAGCAGCCAGCTCTTGCCAGCGATCGCTGCGGAGAATTTGTAGCACCCACATCAGCTAGCTTCTGCCAGCGACCGTACCGGAAGGGAAGTACTGCCTAACCCCTAGGCGGAAAACGTTTATTTACAAGCAAGACACTCCGGTATCCTCACGCACGTTTTCACACCACTGACTAGAAGCACCGGGGAAGCCGAAGGATCGGCTACCAGGGAGGAACCGGCTAAGGCCAAGGATCCGGCCGCCAGCCAGCCAAATTACCTCCGCCCAGGCGGCGCCTAGGCCGGCAGGATGCTCGGGGGCTCGAATCTGGCCCAGCTCTCAGACTCTGACGACCTGCAGGCGTTCGCTCAGAGAGCGAAAATTGCGAGGTCGCCCTCTGGGTCTGCACCCCATTGCGACGCGAACATGGACGCCGACACGCCCAAAAGAGGCAGGGAGCAAGGTAGCCCTGCTAGCACGGAAAGAGCGAAAAAGAAGAAGAAGAAGGTCCCCAAAAGCCTACAGGCCTTGGCGTCCGAAATGGGAGAGATCCTAGACGGGCTGGTCCTCGAGATCATAGAGAGGAGACCGGCAGCGCGGTACATTAACCAGGCGACAAGGAACTCTATAGTAATCCTTAAAGAGTTGCACTCGTCAATGTGCGCGAGGATTCAAGAGGAGCAGCTCAAAGTCCACACACCTGAGACGGCGGACCAACAGACATCCCCGCTCGTAGGCAAGCTAACGGAGGCATCGACACAGACGGTAGAAGCACCGCAGGCAGAGACATGGTCTACTGTCAGCAGCAGGCCCAGAAGCCGGCCTAGCCCAGCGCCGGTAGTACGACCATACAGACCCAGAGAGACTACATCCCACCCGCCCAAGCGTAATAGGCCAGACGCTATTATAATTGCCACTACAAGAGACCTGTCTTACAGCGACATTCTCAGGATGGTGACCAGGAGGGATGACGGCAAGCTGAAGGAAGTCGGCAACAATGTCGACAGAGTCCGACGGACAGCAAAGGGAGAGCTCTTGCTAGAGCTGAATGGTGCGCTAAAGGAGAACACAGCCCAGCTAACGGAGGATATAAGCCAGGTGCTTGGCACTCAGGCAGGCGTCCGGGCGGTGGTAAGCGAAGCGTTTGTCGAGATCCGCGACATCGACGACCTAGCCACGAAGGAAGAGATCGCCGAGGCAATGTCTGCCCAATTGGAGCATCCGGTGGGTGTAGGAAGCATCAGGGCCCTGCGCCCGGGATACGGAAGTTCGCAGGTGGCTATCGTTGGACTCGCGCACCCATTGGCGAAGCGTCTCACTGAGGTGGGCAAAATAAAGATTGGCTGGACGAGATGCAGGATCGTGGAACGATCAGGCCAGAGGCGCTGCTTTAAATGCCTAGAGTTCGGGCACATTGCAGCCAGGTGTACGAGCAACATCGACCGCAGCAACTGCTGCTACAAGTGTGGAAAGAGTGGCCACAAAGTAGCCGGATGCACGGACGAGCCAAGGTGCTTTCTCTGTGCAGAAAATCATCCTGCAGGGAAACGGCTACGTAAGAGCCAAGGTTGGCCAGTTTTGGCTGTACAGCTGCTACCTGGCACCACGCCTATCTATCCAGGAGTTCGGAGCCATTCTCGATGAGATAGCAGACGACGCTAGGGGTCGGCCAAACATCATCATGGCCGGCGACTTTAACTCTTGGTCAGAGGAATGGGGATCGAGGTCCACCAACGCTTGAGGTCGCACTCTCATGGAAGCCTTTGCCACTCTAGAGCTACAACTTCTCAACACCGGATCAGAGCACACCTTCTCCCGAGCTGGGTTGGGATCTATCATCGACCTTACCTTCTGCAGCACCGCTCTCTTTGGGAGAACAGCGTCGGGACTCAGCAGCGCATACACGGCTAGTGACCACAACACTATCATCTGCAGCATCGAGGCCCACCCACAAGGGACAGCTCTCCAACCAAGGACGACCTTCAATGCCAGAACCCTCAGGCCGGATATCTTCTTGTCAGAGCTGAGCATTCCCGAGGCCCCGGGAACCGCAGAGGACTGTGGCAAAAGCCATAGAGGGCACCAGGTGGCTTGGAGGGCGGAAGCAGTACTGCCTCGTTGTCAC
Source organism: Drosophila tristis (assembly GCA_018150885.1). Lineage (NCBI taxonomy): Eukaryota > Metazoa > Arthropoda > Insecta > Diptera > Drosophilidae > Drosophila > Drosophila tristis. The sequence continues at coordinate 3,310 of JAECWT010000202.1, read as the reverse complement.
ATTGGATGTCAAAAACGCATTCAATTCGGCGAGGTGGGACGTCATCCTCAGGTCCCTCAAGCGGCTGGGAATCCCAGACTACCTGGTGGCCATTATCGAGGACTACTTTCGAAGCCGGAGGCTGCTGTACGACACCGACTGCGGCACCGTGGAGTACCAGGTCACATGCGGCGTTCCCCAAGGCTCTGTCCTCGGCCCGACCCTCTGGAACGTAATGTACGATGCTATCTTCAAGCTACAGCTCCCTGCCGATACTCGGACAATAGGCTTTGCAGACGACGTCGCGTTGGTAGTGGTTGCCAAGCACCTCGGAGAAGTGGAGGCCAGGTGCAACCAAGCGGTGGCCGTGATCCAAGAGTGGCTGACATCAGTAGGCCTAAGGCTGGCTGATCACAAGACGGAAGCGGTGTTGATTTCCAGCCGCAAGAAAGTGGAGGTTGCGACGGTGCGAGTCGGCTCCGTCGAGATCACATCCTCGCGAGCAATCCGCTACCTTGGGGTACTGCTGGACACTCGCCTCTCCTTCCGCGAGCACCTCGAAGCAGCCAGCAAGAAGGCAGCAGTCCTAGGCAGGGCCCTGTCACGCATGATGCTGAACACGAGGGGACCCAAACAAGGCCGCAGACTCCTGCATCAGTCAGTCCGAAAGGCGGTCATGATGTACGCAGCCCCAATCTGGGCTGAGGCGGCGAGGATCAAGTCCTACCATCTCGGAAGATGCGGCCCTAGTCATCGCCGGAATGCTCCCAGTGGTGGACCTAGCCGAGGAATCTAGGGAAATCTCGTTGGAGCTCGACGTTCCCGCTCAACATCGTTCCCCGGCAGATAGGAGACGTATAAAGACGGCAGCGAGGGAAAGAAGACTAGCTAGGTGGCAGAACCGCTGGGCCACATCACAAAAGGGAAGATGGACTCATACCCTAATTCCGGACATCAGTAGGTGGGTCAACAGGAAGCATGGAGAAGTCAACTTTTGGCTAACCCAACTCCTAAGCGGGCACGGCTGCTTTAGAAGCTACCTCCATAGATTCGGGCACGACGACGACGCAAACTGCCCGATGTGCGGCGTCGAGGAGACCGCGGAGCATATACTCTTCACCTGCCCAAGGTTCGCAGAGCAGCGGTTGAACATAGGTGGAGACTCGCTTAGCGCAGGTGCCCTCACGAGCGAGATGCTTCGCAGCGAAGACTACTGGTCCCGAGTATCTGAGTACGCATCAGAGGTCATGCGGAAGCTGAGAGAGCTGGAGCGGCTGCGCAACGGCAACGAAGGAGGGGTCTAAATCGACCCGCCAGTCCCCTGCGAAGCAAAGCTTCGCGGCAGTCCCGCAGGTTTCTGGCACCACCCCCCCTTTTTCCACCCTTAGTTATAATCTACTGTTACCCTACTGTTACCCAATAATAAATGATATACAAAAAAAAAAAATAAATAAATAAGAAATTGCTGTCAGATAAATTTCCTCTACCGAGAATAGACGATATACTCGATCAACTGGGACGAGCAAAATACTTCTCGTGTCTAGATCTAATGTCTGGATTTCACCAGATAGATCTAGAAGATAACTCAAGAAATATAACGTCCTTTTCCACGAACAATGGTTTGTATCGCTTCACGCGATTACCATACGGATAAAAATAGCACCAAATTCATTCCAAAGGATGATGACAATTGCATTTTTTGGTCTAGAACCATCTCAGGCATTCCTTTACATGGATAACCTAATTGTCATCGGTTGTTCAGAAAACCATATGATCAAAAACCTTACAAACGTTTTTGATTTACGTAGAAAAAACAACCTCAAACTACATCCTGTTAAATGTTCATTCTTCATGCACGAAGTGGCCTGCTAAGCCACGAGTGTACTGACAAAGGTATTTTACCCGACGACAAGAAATATGATGTCATAGAAAAATACCCAGTTCCTACGGACGCAGACAGTGCTAGAAGATTTGTTGTATTCTGCAATTATTATAGACGATTTAATAAAATCTTTGACGACTATTCAAGGCACATAACAAGATTATGCAAAAAGAATGTTCCTTTCGAATGGACAGATGAATGCCAAAGAGCATTCGAAAATCTTAAAAGACAGTTAATACATCCCACTCTATTACAATACCCAGATTTCAGCAAAGAATTTTGCATAATAACTGATGCCAGTAAGCAAGCATGTGGAGCGGTTTTAACTCAAAACCAAGATGGACTCCAACTTCCAGTTGCATACGCATCCATATCACTCACAAAAGGTGACAGTAATAAGAGTACAACAGAGCAAGAATTAGCAGCTATTCACTGGGAAATAACACATTTTCGACCATATGTCTATGGCAAGCATTTTTTAGTTAAAACTGATCATAGACCACTAACTTATCTTTTCTCAATGTGTTGATGTTACTGAGACGAGTTGTAAATTCAAACTGTTTTATTCTCAAAACTTATGCACTATATATAGGAAACTCTAACATAATTAAACTAAGACCAACGCTAAGAAAAGAACAAATGTGCGGCACTTGTTCCCACGATCATCATTGATAGTGACAAGTGTGTGTGACTGTGCGACAAGTGTGTTGACAGATTTGGGTTCGACGCGACCCATGTAGATGACTTTATGGTCGAACCGATCCTAGATTTAGGTGTCCCTTTTCTCAAGTGGCCTCCTTCAAGTGGACTGTATTATTTATGGGGTGGCCTGTGTCGTTCCTGTTCATGTTTATGAACATCTTGCCCGCGATCCGCTAGAGTTGAGATAGCTGCGGGTTTGTAGGCCTCGTTTAAGAGAACTGTATTTTGTGTTCGTTGTCTGTTGTTGGGTTCTGTTCATGTCTATGAACATCTTGCCACGGTCTGCAAAGTTTGTGATTATGGTGGCGTGACTTGGTGTCCGGTTCTGTTCATCCTCTGAACATTTTGCCGGCGGTCCGCCAGGGAAATGGTGACTGTTTCATTTGATTTGCATTGCTTCCTTATGTAAATAATTAATACGAGAAGGAACGTGTGAGTCGCTTCTGGGGACGCGACTCTACTTATACCCGTACTCAGTCAGTATATACATTTTTGAGATATGATTTTTTAAATTTTAGAATAAAAAAAAAAATTAATTTTACATTTGCTACATCTGTTATCTACATCTACATCTACAATGTATATTTTACATCTAACATGTAGATTATAGATGTACCATTTATATTCTACATCTCCACCGCTAGGGGTTGCTCGCGAACTGAACGCGGCAGAGTGTGCGAGCGAGAAAGAGAATGAGTAGCGTTTCTCTTGCTGGAGGGGGCGGGTGAAGCAACTAAAAATTAATTT